>CM073736.1:75740043-76940043 GCA_037113605.1 Calophaca sinica
AAACAGAAACCGTGCCATATTTTCCACTGGGGCGGACAGTAATTTCACTTTTCCGGACACCACAATTTTCGGTTCAAAAAACGGACATCATTTTCGGATTCCTCGCGTCAAAACCTTTAGAAAACAATACTCCTTTGCTCGATTCGGTGAAGTTGATGTCGGACCCTTTGTAACCCCTTTGTCTCGGTATGGCGTTCTCCGGTCACTCTTTTTGCTTCTTTTTAATTTCGTTTCAGCCTTAAAAATTCTGAAAAATATATTATACTAATCGTTATTTTTTCCAGCTGCGTTTCGCTCTTCCGTGAATTTTATCCTGTGCTCGGTTGGTGCTCAAATTGTCGTTGTAGGCAATTTCCTTCGCCTTGGAATACTTCAAACTTTTTATTGAGGTAAGGGGGTAGATGGATACAAGATTAGTGGGCTTATGGATATAATAAGGCAATAGGGACGTCCCATGGTCCCTAGACTTGGCGCGGTTGTGCAAAATAAGTACCATTGTCATCGTGATGAGAAAGTTTGATATTAAATTCTGTCATGATGTTTATGTTAATTGAAATTGTCTTATAAGGTGTTGTTTGAATTGATGTGTTACGATGAAATGTCATGTATGGATTATACGATGATTTGGTTGTCTTGGCTTGCTGTTGATAAATGTATGTATGGGGTAAATGTGTTTAAATGAGATTGCTTGTTGCTATTTGATGTTCTGGATTTGTTGTGTTGAGTGAGAGCTAGATTATCATAGGGTGTGGTTTGTTACACTTAGATTCTCTAGGTGGTATATCATGGTTATGTGAAAGGATAAAGTATGGATGATAGGTGTAATTGTTAGGAGTTAACTTAAGGTATAATGATATTTTTAGCGTTTAAGTTATGGTACAAGCAAGTCTTAGGACTAGGATATGATGGTGATATTGTGGTGTCGATGGTTTAAATGCTTTAGAAGCAAGATTTGGTGTTATGAGTATTTCAGCATAGTTGACAACTTAGAGTAATAGTTATACAGAAAAATTATGCAGAAAGATGACTAAGTCTAGAATTATTTTAGGAAAGTCTCACTAATTGAATTTTTAAATTCAGGATATAATAAGTATTGACCCAAACTCTCTTGGATAGTGTCCTATAATTTTAGAGGAGTAGTACGGTACGTCCGGTCAAATTGAGTAATTTGAAACACTTGAGTTAAGAGTTGGATATTAAGTTAAGCTAGCTTAGACTTAGTGTTGTGAGGTAGGTTGATAACTTGGACTTGTTCCAAGATTGGGGAAAACTTGTCAGTTTACTGACGAGTAGTACCTTATTAACGTTGTTGTAGCCGGCCGCTTGATGAGATGGTCGGTTAGTTGATAAGTTGTAGCCGACCGCTTGATGAGATGGTTGGTGAGTTGTTAAGTTGTTGTTGTTGTTAGACACTTGTTTGGTTTGTGTTCATGCATCATATGTGTCTTGTTAAGTTAACGTTATTGGGGGTGAGCAACGATGATGCGATATAGTATCGGCCATGATAGGCAAGGTACCCGGCCTTGGGGGTCAATCGGGTAGGAGCGTCTTATATAAAGGCGGTGGATAGCTACCACAGCTGGGGCGTGACCAATAAATATACCGGTTACCCTGACTAGACACTGTTCGTACTCAAGAGTGATGATGTTTTCTCACTCGCTCATCTGAGTTGGTTTGGATCCACATGTTCGGTGAAGTAGACGTTGTCTAGGATTGCATAAGTACTCGTTGAGTCAAGTATTCATGTTATGTGTTGATTAAGTTAACGTGTTGTATGCGCATTGCTTAAGCTATGTCCTTTGCCATTTTGTGCTATAATTGTATATGATGTCTAACCCCTTTTTGCTGTGGCTACTCATACACTATTGTGTATGTTTAGACGATGAGACTGCAGGTGACGATGACGACGTGGCTGAGGAGTGATCTGTGGGCCCAGTCACCGTAGATTAGGATTTTCGATGTTTTAGCTATTATCGATGTTGTTATTTTCGAAGTAAATGTTTAGGGTCATCTCTGAGACGTTGTGACATCTGGGTGTTTGTATCATTTGAATTTTATTCGTAACCGTTAATTGATTATTTCCGCAAGTTTATGAGAGTGTGACGACTCTACCTTTATTTATGAAAACTTTATTTGACTGTATTTTTCAGCAGTTAAACTTTTCTTAATTTTTTTTTCCGTAACGATAACATGCGGGGTAGAGGGTGTCACATTTAGTGGTATCAAAGCAATTCGGTTCTAACCGGGCTTTGTGTGTGGTCTATTGTGTTTCAGTGCGTGAACTCTGAGTAGAGTTATATGCATTACTTGGTTAATTTTGGTCGTTCTAGTACATGGACAATTCTGAGTGGGCTAAGTTCACAAGAGCATATGATAGATAGAGCTAAGATAGTAGGTACCTGAACCATTAGCTGTGAATCTTGGGTTAGCAATTTCCTAAGTTGTTAATTTCTTAGTATCTTGTTTAAAATTACGCTTAGTGAATTAAGAAGGATCAACCCAGAACTGAGAGATGCAGGTTAACCCTTAGTTGTTGCACTTAAGGTGTAAGACTTTTAGCCATTACCTTAGAGGAATTGTAGTAAGTACAATGGGCTAGTAGCTTAACTAGAGAGGATAAGCTGACCTTATTTTAGATTTACAGTATCGTTGGCTAGGAAATATGTTATCAGAGTAGAGCAGTGGGATCGTGGCTATGTTATAGGAAGGATCCTTAATAGAGCTTGAGGGTAATCATGTGACATCGACATCTTTACGCTTAAGCCCTATCAAAGAAGGTTATAGAAGAATAGGCAATTGTCGCACATGGTTATTATTGCTTGGATTACTTGGCTGAACGAGTAGGAGGGACTGCAGCCCAATCACTTACCGCCGGTGAGAAAAGCAATGGTAATCAGTTAGGGGATAGTATTAGTTGTTTGAATTACCTTAGCTACTAGAATTAGTTATGAGCACAGATTATCTACGTTGCAGTTAAATTCTTAGGGGCCTCGGATAGACATAAGGCTTTGAAAGCGTAGATTCTAAAGGAGGAAAGTAATTTTCCCTAGGCATAGAAACGAACCATAGAGTGAGGATAGAAGTAGAAATTAGTGTGGGACATTAGTTAATCTTTGGGAAATATATTGTTTTGCCTTCTGATAAGACCACAAAACCGATTTTAGATGTTTTAACAGAAACCGAGTCTATCATTGGGTAGCATCCTAAAGAATGTTTTTCCTAGAGTAAGTTGAGCAATAGAAATAATAAAGGTTTTGCATGAAGCAAGTTTCTGGTTAGTGAACTTAGTAGAGTACCTTAAGATAAATACTTGTAGTTAGTCATGCTTTAATTTGCGATAAATTACTTTTGCTATATTGTGTGCTTAATTTTAATGACTATGAAATATTGCATGCAAACATGTTGTTCTTTTAGGATAAATAAGTTTCTATTTTTTTTATGGAATAAATGGATTAAAAATGATGAATAATTGTTTATTCATTTTATTTTAACGTTTTAGTCTAACATACTTTAGCCATTAATTTTTGTGTGTGCATTATGCTTAACAAAGTCATGATTGCTGAATTATTTATGATATGATATTAAAAAAAATTATTTTGTTATATTCATTGACATACGGTTAATTGATCTTTTTATATTGTATGCTTCATTTGGTTCTCTATTAAATACAGCATACAAACATATTATTTCTTTCAAAAAAAAATTATATTAAAGATGTTACATATACGTTTATTTATTTTACTTGACGCTTTAGTCTGTCGTACTTTGGTCGTTAACTTTTGTATATTATGCTTAAGTGAATGTTGATTGCTGAATTGTTGTTTATGATATGTTACTAAATGTATATATATAGCTTTAATTATGATTTGGTTTTATAAAGGTTGTGTGTCTAGCTTCGCATGATTTTACCATAAGATAGTTAACCTCAATCTCATTTTAGTTCCACCTGACCTTAGTAGACCTTGTACGATGTGTTGTATTAAGGTTTAAAGAACGTGGTTGTGCGAAATAAGGATCGGTAATCAACACCTTTAAGTTGAGATTCGTGGAAAGAGTTGGAACTCATAGCTTTTGGTTTGGAAGGTTGAGAAAACATTGCCTTTATGGAACCTGATATAGAATGTGTAGTGATACGAAACTAGGTGTCTTACAGTATAGACATAAGAGAATAGAATGAAATAGTGCTTTTGAGTTATAGCATGTTATAAGAAAGGTCAGACGTAGTGATTAATGCCTAAGAAAGAATCCTTGCATATTTCAATTGTCATGATTAGGAAGACTATTTTTTTTGAGTAAGAAGAATCTAATTCTTAGCTTAAGGACTGAATCTCAAATTATGAAGTGATTCTTAAGGATTTAGATGTTAGTCTTGTTGATTCTTTGTGGTTGTTGCAGTTTTGAAGCCTTAAGATAGTAATGTTTTAGTATTCCTTAGTTTAAGGAGTTAATCCTAGAAAGAGTCATGAAAGTCACTTGAGCATGATTGGTTAGTACACCAGACATTTAAGTTAGAACTTTTGAAATTCTAGACATTTAAAAGGACTAAGTTCTCCAGCTAGTGACCATAGTTGACCCTCCTAAGAAAGAATTGTATGGAAAATTTGTAGCAATAGTGAAGAAGGTTGCATGATGTCTTAAGGATAAGATCCATATTGTTTAATAGCACCTAGAGGAATTCCGAGGACGGAATTTTTTTTAGGGAGAGGAATTGTAACACCCTCAAAATTGAATTCTTGGGATCTTATAAGTTGTGTGTTTATATTGGTGATTTTGATAACAAATTGTCTGTGTTTGACTTAATGATTAATATATTTTAATGATATTATTTTATTTTAATTTTTATTAAATACTAGTCTTGAATTTATAAAACATATTTTAGGTTAATTGTTTTATTTTAAATAGTAGTATAGAAATGATGTTTTTTTTTCTTTTTGAAGTGAAAATTGTTTTAAAATATATATTTAGATATGTATTGTATTATATGTATATGTTTTATATTATATGTATAAGAGCACGCTGATTCCTTGCGTTTTTTTAAAAACTATTTATGTATGTATTAAAGGGCTTAGCCTTCACGCTGAGGCCCTTCTTTTTAAAAAACTTTTGCTTGTTGCGCCCCTTCTTTTCACGCATACACTCCCAATCACATGACTTTCTCCTTCGTAACTTCCCCGCACTGTGAACAGTTACGAGATGAAATGCAAGAAGTGCAGCGCCGCAAACCATACCCATTTCCCATTTTCTCACTCTTCATTTCTCTCCCACTAAGCCACGAAAAATTACAAAACTTCATATTCTTATACAAAATCATCTTCTGGATTCAATTTTGGCATTATCTCGGTCATCTGAAACAGAAACCGCGCCATATTTTCCACTGGGGCGGACAGTAATTTCACTTTTCCGGACACCACAATTTTCGGTTCAAAAAACGGACATCATTTTCGGATTCCTCGCGTCAAAACCTTTAGAAAACAATACTCCTTTGCTCGATTCGGTGAAGTTGATGTCGGACCCTTTGTAACCCCTTTGTCTCGGTATGGCGTTCTCCGGTCACTCTTTTTGCTTCTTTTTAATTTCGTTTCAGCCTTAAAAATTCTGAAAAATATATTATACTAATCGTTATTTTTTCCAGCTGCGTTTCGCTCTTCCGTGAATTTTATCCTGTGCTCGGTTGGTGCTCAAATTGTCGTTGTCGGCAATTTTCTTCGCCTTAGAATACTTCAAACTTTTTATTGAGGTAAGGGGGTAGATGGATACAAGATTAGTGGGCTTATGGATATAATAAGGCAATAGGGACGTCCCATGGTCCCTAGACTTGGCGCGGTTGCGCAAAATAAGTACCATTGTCATTGTGATGAGAAAGTTTGATATTAAATTCTGTCATGATGTTTATGTTAATTGAAATTGTCTTATAAGGTGTTGTTTGAATTGATGTGTTACGATGAAATGTCATGTATGGATCATATGATGATTTGGTTGTCTTGGCTTGTTGTTGATAAATGTATGTATGGGGTAAATGTGTTTAAATGAGATTGATTGTTGCTATTTGATGCCCTGGATTTGTTGTGTTGAGTGAGAGTTAGATTATCATAGGGTGTGGTTTGTTACACTTAGATTCTCTAGGTGGTATATCATGGTTATGTGAAAGGATAAAGTATGGATGATAGGTGTAATTGTTAGGAGTTAACTTAAGGTATAATGATATTTTTAGCGTTTAAGTTATGGTACAAGCAAGTCTTAGGACTAGGATATGATGGTGATATTGTGGTGTCGATGGTTTAAATGCATTAGAAGCAAGATTTGGTGTTATGAGTATTTCAACATAGTTGACAACTTAGAGTAATAGTTATACAGAAAAAATATGCAGAAAGATGACTAAGTCTAGAATTATTTTAGCAAAGTCTCCTTAATTGAATTTTTAAATTCAGGATATAATAAGTATTAACCCAAACTCTCTTGGATAGTGTCCTATAATTTTAGGAGAGTAGTACGGTACGTCCGGTCAAATTGAGTAATTTGAAACACTTGAGTTAAGAGTTAGATATTAAGTTAAGCTAGCTTAGACTTAGTGTTGTGAGGTAGGTTGATAACTTGGATTTGTTCCAAGATTGGGGAAAACTTGTCAGTTTACTGACGAGTAGTACCTTAGTAACGTTGTTGTAGCCGGCCGCTTGATGAGATGGTCGGTTAGTTGATAAGTTGTAGTCGACCGCTTGATGAGATGGTTGGTAAGTTGTTAAGTTGTTGTTGTTGTTAGACACTTGTTTGGTTTGTGTTCATGCATCATATGTGTCTTGTTAAGTTAACGTTATTGGGGGTGAGCAACGATGATGCGATATAGTATCGTCCATGATAGGCAAGGTACCCGGCCTTGGGGGTCAATCAGGTAGGAGCGTCTTATATAAAGGCGGTGGATAGCTACCACAGCTGGGGCGTGACCAATAAATATACCGGTTACCCTGACTAGACACTGTTCGTACTCAAGAGTGATGATGTTTTCTCACTCGCTCATCTGAGTTGGTTTGGATCCACATGTTCAGTGAAGTAGATGTTGTCTAGGATTGCATAAGTACTCGTTGAGTCAAGTATTCATGTTATGTGTTGATTAAGTTAACGTGTTGTATGCTCATTGCTTAAGCTATGTCCTTTGCCATTTTGTGCTATGATTGTATATGATGTCTAACCCCTTTTTGCTGTGGCTACTCATACACCATTGTGTATGTTTAGACGATGAGACTGCAGGTGACGATGACGACGTGGCTGAGGAGTGATCTGTGTGCCCAGTCACCGTAGATTAGGATTTTCTATGTTTTAGCTATTATCGATGTTGTTATTTTCGAAGTAAATGTTTAGGGTCAGCTCTGAGACGTTGTGACATTGGGGTGTTTGTATCATTTGAATTTTATTCGTAACCGTTAATTGATTATTTCCGCAAGTTTATGAGAGTGTGACGACTCTACCTTTATTTATGAAAACTTTATTTGACTGTATTTTTCAGCAGTTAAACTTTTCTTAATTTTTTTTTCCGTAACGATAACATGCGGGGTAGAGGATGTCACATTTAGTGGTATCAGAGCAATTCGGTTCTAACCGGGCTTTGTGTGTGGTCTATTGTGTTTCAGTGCGTGAACTCTGAGTAGAGTTATATTTTGGTCGTTCTAGTACATGGACAATTCTGAGTGGGCTAAGTTCACAAGAGCATATGATAGATAGAGCTAAGATAGTAGGTACCTGAACCATTAACTGTGAATCTTGGGTTAGCAATTTCCTAAGTTGTTAATTTCTTAGTATCTTGTTTAAAATTACGCTTAGTGAATTAAGAAGGATCAACCCAGAACTGAGAGATGCAGGTTAACCCTTAGTTGTTGCACTTAAGGTGTAAGACTTTTAGCCATTACCTTAGAGGAATTGTAGTAAGTACAATGGGCTAGTAGCTTAACTAGAGAGGATAAGCTGACCTTATTTTAGATTTACAGTATCGTTGGCTAGGAAATATGTTATCAGAGTAGAGCAGTGGGATCGTGGCTATGTTATAGGAAGGATCCTTAATAAAGCTTGAGGGTAATCATGTGACATCGACATCTTTACGCTTAAGCCCTATCAAAGAAGGTTATAGAAGAATAGGCAATTGTCGCACATGGTTATTATTGCTTGGATTACTTGGCTGAACGAGTAGGAGGGACTGCAGCCCAATCACTTACCGCCGGTGAGAAAAGCAATGGTAATCAGTTAGGGGATAGTATTAGTTGTTTGAATTACCTTAGCTACTAGAATTAGTTATGAGCACAGATTATCTACGTTGCAGTTAAATTCTTAGGGGCCTCGGATAGACATAAGGCTTTGAAAGCGTAGATTCTAAAGGAGGAAAGTAATTTTCCCTAGGCATAGAAACGAACCATAGAGTGAGGATAGAAGTAGAAATTAGTGTGGGACATTAGTTAATCTTTGGGAAATATATTGTTTTGCCTTCTGATAAGACCACAAAACCGATTTTAGATGTTTTAACAGAAACCGAGTCTATCATTGGGTAGCATCCTAAAGAATGTTTTTCCTAGAGTAAGTTGAGCAATAGAAATAATAAAGGTTTTGCATGAAGCAAGTTTCTGGTTAGTGAACTTAGTAGAGTACCTTAAGATAAATACTTGTAGTTAGTCATGCCTTAATTTGCGATAAATTACTTTTGCGATATTGTGTGCTTAATTTTAATGACTATGAAATATTGCATGCAAACATGTTATTTCTTTTAGGATAAATAAGTTTCTATTTTTTTTATGGAATAAATGGATTAAAAATGATGAATAATTGTTTATTCATTTTATTTTAACGTTTTAGTCTAACATACTTTAGCCATTAATTTTTGTGTGTGCATTATGCTTAACAAAGTCATGATTGCTGAATTATTTATGATATGATATTAAAAAAAATTATTTTGTTATATTCATTGACATACGGTTAATTGATCTTTCTATATTGTATGCTTCATTTGGTTCTCTATTAAATACAGCATACAAACATATTATTTCTTTCAAAAAAAAATTATATTAAAGATGTTACATATACGTTTATTTATTTTACTTGACGCTTTAGTCTGTCGTACTTTGGTTGTTAACTTTTGTATATTATGCTTAAGTGAATGTTGATTGCTGAATTGTTGTTTATGATATGTTACTAAATGTATATATATAGCTTTAATTATGATTTGGTTTTATAAAGGTTGTGTGTCTAGCTTCCCATGATTTTACCATAAGATAGTTAACCTCAATCTCATTTTAGTTCCACCTGACCTTAGTAGACCTTGTACGATGTGTTGTATTAAGGTTTAAAGAACGTGGTTGTGCGAAATAAGGATCGGTAATCAACACCTTTAAGTTGAGATTCGTGGAAAGAGTTGGAACTCATAGCTTTTGGTTTGGAAGGTTGAGAAAACATTGCCTTTATGGAACCTGATATAGAATGCGTAGTGATATGAAACTAGGTGTCTTACAGTATAGACATATGAGAATAGAATGAAATAGTGCTTTTGAGTTATAGCATGTTATAAGAAAGGTCAGACTTAGTGATTAATGCCTAAGAAAGAATCCTTGCGTATTTCAATTGTCATGATTAGGAAGACTATTTTTTTTGAGTAAGAAGAATCTAATTCTTAGCTTAAGGACTGAATCTCAAATTATGAAGTGATTCTTAAGGATTTAGATGTTAGTCATGTTGATTCTCTGTGGTTGTTGCAGTTTTGAAGCCTTACGATAGTAATGTTTTAGTATTCCTTAGTTTAAGGAGTTAATCCTAGAAAGAGTCATGAAAGTCACTTGAGCATGATTGGTTTGTACACCAGACATTTAAGTTAGAACTTTTGAAATTCTAGACATTTAAAAGGACTAAGTTCTCCAGCTAGTGACCATAGTTGACCCTCTTAAGAAAGAATTGTATGGAAAATTTGTAGCAATAGTGAAGAAGGTTGCATGATGTCTTAAGGACAAGATCCATATTGTTTAATAGCACCTAGAGGAATTCCGAGGACGGAATTTTTTTTAGGGGGTGGAATTGTAACACCCTCAAAATTGAATTCTTGGGATCTTATAAGTTGTGTGTTTATATTGGTGATTTTGATAACAAATTGTCTGTGTTTGACTTAATGATTAATATATTTTAATGATATTATTTTATTTTAATTTTTATTAAATACTAGTCTTGAATTTATTATACATATTTTAGGTTAATTGTTTTATTTTAAATAGTAGTATAGAAATGATGTTTTTTTTCTTTTTGAAGTGAAAATTGTTTTAAAATATATATTTAGATATGTATTGTATTATATGTATATGTTTTATATTATATGTATAAGAGCACGCTAATTCCTTGCGTTTTTTTAAAAACAATTTATGTATGTATTAAAGGGCTTAGCCTTCACGCTGAGGCCATTCTTTTTAAAAAACTTTTGCTTGTTGCTCCCCTTCTTTTCACGCATACACTCCCAATCACATGACTTTCTCCTTCGTAACTTCCCCGCACCGTGAACCGTTACGAGATGAAATGCAAGAAGTGCAGCGCCGCAAACCATACCCATTTCCCATTTTCTCTCTCTTCATTTCTCTCCCACTAAGCCACGAAAAATTGCAAAACTTCATATTCTTGTACAAAATCATCTTCTGGATTCAATTTTGGCATTATCTCGGTCATCTGAAACAGAAACCGCGCCATATTTTCCACTGGGGCGGACAGTAATTTCACTTTTCCGGACACCACAGTTTTCGGTTCGATAAACGGACGTCATTTTCGGATTCCTTGCGTCGAAACCTTTAGAAAACAATACTCCTTTGCTCGATTCGGTGAAGTTGATGTCGGACCCTTTGTAACCCCTTTGTCTCGGTATGGCGTTCTCCAGTCACTCTTTTTGCTTCTTTTTAATTTCGTTTCAGCCTTAAAAATTCTGAAAAATATATTATACTAATCGTTATTTTTTCCAGCTGCGTTTCGCTCTTCCGTGAATTTTATCCTGTGCTCGGTTGGTGCTCAAATTGTCGTTGTAGGCAATTTCCTTCGCCTTGGAATACTTCAAACTTTTTATTGAGGTAAGGGGGTAGATGGATACAAGATTAGTGGGTTTATGGATATAATAAGACAATAGGGACGTCCCATGGTCCCTAGACTTGGCGCGATTGTGCAAAATAAGTACCATTGTCATTGTGATGAGAGAGTATGATATTAAATTCTGTCATGATGTTTATGTTAATTGAAATTGTCTTATAAGGTGTTGTTTGAATTGATGTGTTACGATGAAATGTCATGTATGGATCATATGATGATTTGGTTGTCTTGGCTTGTTGTTGATAAATGTATGTATGGGGTAAATGTGTTTAAATGAGATTGATTGTTGCTATTTGATGCTCTGGATTTGTTGTGTTGAGTGAGAGTTAGATTATCATAGGGTATGGTTTGTTACACTTAGATTCTCTAGGTGGTATATCATGGTTATGTGAAAAGATAAAGTATGGATGATAGGTGTAATTGTTAGGAGTTAACTTAAGGTATAATGATATTTTTAGCGTTTAAGTTATGGTACAAGCAAGTCTTAGGACTAGGATATGATGGTGATATTGTGGTGTCGATGGTTTAAATGCTTTAAAAGCAAGATTTGGTGTTATGAGTATGTCAACATAGTTGACAACTTAGAGTAATAGTTATACAGAAAAATTATGCAGAAAGATGACTAAGTCTAGAATTATTTTAGCAAAGTCTCACTAATTGAATTTTTAAATTCAGGATATAATAAGTATTAACCCAAACTCTCTTGGATAGTGTCCTATAATTTTAGGGGAGTAGTACGGTACGTCCGGTCAAATTGAGTAATTTGAAACACTTGAGTTAAGAGTTAGATATTAAGTTAAGCTAGCTTAGACTTAGTGTTGTGAGGTAGGTTGATAACTTGGATTTGTTCCAAGATTGGGGAAAACTTGTCAGTTTACTGACGAGTAGTACCTTAGTAAGGCCGCTTGATGAGATGGTCGGTTAGTTGATAAGTTGTAGCCGACCACTTGATGAGATGGTTGGTGAGTTGTTAAGTTGCTGTTGTTGTTAGACACTTGTTTGGTTTGTGTTCATGCATCATATGTGTCTTGTTAAGTTAACGTTATTGGGGGTGAGCAACGATGATGCGATATAGTATCGGCCATGATAGGCAAGGTACCCGGCCTTGGGAGTCAATCGGGTAGGAGCGTCTTATATAAAGGCGGTGGATAGCTACCACAGCTGGAGCGTGACCAATAAATATACCGGTTACCCTGACTAGACACTGTTCGTACTCAAGAGTGATGATGTTTTCTCACTCGCTCATCTGAGTTGGTTTGGATCCACATGTTCGGTGAAGTAGACGTTGTCTAGGATTGCATAAGTACTCGTTGAGTCAAGTATTCATGTTATGTGTTGATTAAGTTAACATGTTGTATGCGCATTGCTTAAGCTATGTCCTTTACCATTTTGTGCTATGATTGTATATGATGTCTAACCCCTTTTTGTTGTGGCTACTCATACACCATTGTGTATGTTTAGACGATGAGACTACAGGTGACGATGACGACGTGGCTGAGGAGTGATCTGTGGGCGCAGTCACCGTAGAATAGGATTTTCGATGTTTTAGCTATTATCGATGTTGTTATTTTCGAAGTAAATGTTTAGGGTCAGCTCTGAGACATTGTGACATTGGGGTGTTTGTATCATTTGAATTTTATTCGTAACTGTTAATTGATTATTTCCACAAGTTTATGAGAGTGTGACCACTCTACCTTTATTTTTGAAAACTTTATTTGACTGTATTTTTCAGCAGTTACACTTTTCTTAATTTTTTTTTTCCGTAACGATAACATGCGGGGTAGAGGGTGTCACAAACAACACACAAGGCGAAAAGCCCAAACTCATTATGTAAGAATTTCCCTTACCTTGGGCGCTTTAACAATCCAAGCAAGGTAAATTCGAACTATCACCAAGTCGTACCTCGCGCGTATCCTAACAACACAAGTTTCAATCAATTAAAACCAAAACTCAAGCCCTAATACCCCTAGGGCAGCCACGGCTCTAAGGTTCCTAATACCTAAGAATTACTCACTTAATCCCATTTGGTTCACACCTACTCATATGCCATGAAACAAATTCAAATCATGCAAGTTTTCAAACTTTTTCAAAAGCTACACACCTAGAAAGCACCAAAACCCAAAACTTACCAATTGGAATAGTGTTTTACCATATGAATAGTATTTTGCCAACTTTGAACCATTTTTCAAAGCACTAAAACAAGTCACAAAATTTTAGAAACAATTCTATTACAAGTTCAAAACAATTCTTAAGACATAACCCAAAACTTTTTTCCAAAATCATGCTTCTTTGAATTGTTTTGCTAAATCAAATCATCAACCACTTTTACAACTATTTTCAAGCATAAATACAAGTCAAGAACAAGTTACAAAACACTCTTGAAGGGCACGATTTTGGAAGTTCAAAACAACTTCAAGGTTTTCAAATCTTTAACTCCTAAATCATGCAAACTTTGCTTAATCAAAACTTCTTATCAAAACTAAACTTATTTACCACTTTAATACACTTAAAAACAAGTTAGAACTCACTCAAATCATGCTCATAAATCACTGTTTTTAAGCATCACAAACAGCCCCAAATTATTTTGTTTTCAAACAATTTTTCAAAGCTTCACACATACAAATTCACTACATTCAATTCCTTTAACAAGAAACCAACTTCTTCAACACTTACAACACTTGAAAACACTTTGAAATCAATTTAAAACATCCCCCTAAATCATATTATAAGCCACGGTTTCAGCCCCCCCTTTACACATAAATTGATTTTTCCAAAACTTTGTAAACATGATTCTAAAACTAGTTTCCAAACTTAGCAAGTATAACCCATCAAGAATCAACCCTAAAACAACAAAAATCAAACAAAACCAAGGCTTAGAACAGCCCCTAGATTTCGGCCAGAATAGATTTAGGGTTTTCCAAGTTTTATAAAATCAAGAACAAGCTAATACATGGAAGGGAATAAGGGGTTATGAAGCTAATCATACAATACTAGCCAAAACAAGCATCATAACTCCAAAATAACTCCTAAAACCTTCAAAACCCATATCATGGAACCCAAGAGAGATGAGGAATGGTTTATGGAGCTTACCAAGAGTATAGATGATGATTGAACAAGGGTGCACACTTTGATCTCCAAAACTTCCAAAAACCCAAGCTTTCCTCTTCAAGTTTTTTCTTAAGTTCTTCAACAATGGAGGAGTGAATGAGGCTGATCTTGGCTGTGTGGGAGAGCCACGAAATCAGGTAGGGACATGGAAGGAAGAATTTTTGTTCATTTAGTTGGAAACTAACTAACTAGTTACAAACTAACTAAACTAACTAACTACAATTACCACTTAACCAATCATCTTGCAACACTTGTCAAGGAAGGTTCTAAAGGATGAGGTTCAGCTCCCCAAGTGGCTGGATGCATCTCCCCTTGGCCCAAAATATCTGGATATTTCGTTTCGTCGTGCTCTCGCTCAATCGGGTGTGCGGCGTTTCGCGTATATTAGGGTTTTTATATCAAAAACTCCAAAAATAAATCTAATAAATTATTCTATAATAAAAAATTATTAATTAACAAAAATTTCCCTAAAAATATTAGAATTATTTCTATGAATGTCGCTTTCTCGATTTGCGTGCTAAAACGCTACCGTAATACAGTTTTGGGCGCAGAAAACACCCTACATTATTCTGATGCCTAAAAATTCCATAAAAATTTCCAATAAATCATAAATATTGGAAAATGCTAAGATCTCAAATTTTATAAAATTTGGATCACGTTTGGGCATGTTTCAGTTAGAAACACACACAATAGCCTAGTTACGGTAGAATTCAATAGAATTCTCGCAGCGTAATAAAAACTGTAAATTAGTGAGGATCACTAATTTCAATTTCTCTTATTAACTAGATATTATTCAAACAATAAAATTACCAAGACAAAATCTTTAAAATAATAGTCACATTAAATATGACATAAAACAGACAATTAATACAATAACTAAACCATGAAAATTCAAACTATGACTTGAAAATATTTATTAAATCCTGAAAATTATTTCTCTTTCAATAAAATAATTTTATTTAATCAAACAACAATCTTTCACATTTTTCAGGGTTAATTCATATTAAAAACAGTATACGTCTACACGGTCTCTTAATCTAAATTAATTGCTAAAACAGTAAATTGTTTACAATAAATCTTTGTTATTCTTCGTACCTTTAACAAACCATTGAGGTGATCAATCTCTATGATTTATTTTTCAAGTAGTCGGAAACTATAAAATAATTTTCATAAAAATTGGGATGTTACACCTAGCTTGTTGTGACTTACAATCTATCACCTGAAAAAGAAACAGATAGCAGAGAGTGAGACACGCTATAGAATAGATAGAATAGACATAAAAAATCTTTGACATGAAAAACACGTATCAACACAACATCTCATTTCACTTAAACTTTCTTGAAGAGAATGTTGTAAACACAGCCACTCAAACTTTTATTTGACTAGTTAATATATCTAAATACACAATGATAAATTTTCACCACATGCAGATTTATAGAGCTAAATTGGAGCTTTCTTTGTGAATGAAGAGAAATTCAAAGTGATTGTCTGCTTAAATTGTGTGATTCAGTTTATTTACTTGGATTCATTATAACATTTGTGCATTAGTGTTTGCTATGATTTTTTTATCTCTAAGTGCATAGGAATGGGAGCAAAGTCAAAGGAATGAACTTGGAAGGTTAAAAAAAGGCTGAAAACTGATGTTTTTGTGTTGCTGTCCCCGTGCGCGTGAAGCGTATCCCAAGCGTGGATTTGCGCTTGAAGCGCACCTGAAGCTCAGCCTATGCGTGGATTTTGGAGCTTTTCTGTTTGTGTGTCCCTAAAGCGCGCTGGAAGCGCACCTGTTATGCTAAAATACTTAAAAGTCGTCTTTTTCACTGTTTTGAGCACTTTTTGACATTGGAAAAACCCTAACTTTTTGACATTGTAAAAACCCTAAAATGTCGTTGGCTGATTGTAACACCCTAACTCTAATTAGGGGATTACTTGCAATTAAGCCCTGAATACTAGAATTTGGATGTAGAAAAAGTTTTGCAAACTGAATGATACAATGGACGACTCCTGTTTTACAAATATTAACCATGTTTTAATTAATGAAGATCCCTAGATATTGACGCGTTAACAAAATATGCTATGAAAGCCTTAAACATAACTCAGAGTTTCGAAAATGCGAAAGTTACTTAAATCATTACAATTTCTTTCCGGAAGAATAATAAATTATAACAATTACAAATATACTTTATTTTAAAAGGAATACTAGAACACAACCTAAGACTTAGGACGCGACTGGTGATCCGATGACTCGGGTCTCGTAGATAAGCGAGACCGAGCACAATCCAATGCTCTGAACCTCTTCAACAGTCATACCTAAAAACAACGCCCCAAATGTGAGTTTATAAAACTCAATAACATAGACTTGGAATCATAAATATCTTTACCGTTGTTTCCAGCCATACTTGGTGTGCGACGTATGGAAAATCCTCCCCATAACATAAGTATAGTTATTTATACTATCCTAGCAATTCCTCAAACATGATAATTCAAGCATCAATTACATATGCAAACATATGTCACAGCAATCACATGAATGTTCCCCACTTGGTCCAGCTAAAGCACGAAATGAGTAAAATCCTATTTAAAAGGATAAAACCAAGGGAGCCCCCAACGGCACAGGTGGTAGCTAATCACTTACGATGGGGTTGCAGAGCTAATTGCAAACATTCCACACACAAACAATTCCAAACACACAAGTTTCAATCATTAAGAAACAACAATCACAATATCAAATTCATCACATATCATAAATGTGGTTAGCTATGCATGTCAATGCAGTATGGCAAGTTGTGTATACACCAGCAGCCTTAATAGGTCAGCAGTATGACGGGGACTACTTTCCCAACGTCCGAACAAAATAGCCTCTGCTTAGGCTTGCCACTACTTTCGCGTGCCTCTACTTAGGCAATGCAGTGTCAACTCGCTTTTTGAAATCTGTACGGCCAATCAAACGCTACGAGTGACATGACAACTCGTCTTTTGAAGTCTTTAAGACTAATCAAACGCTCCGAGTGTCGATGCTCAATGGTTAGTACACATCCAAACAAATTCAACAATATGGCATGCTCACCGTAGTGAACGCCCGAGTGATATCCAACAATTTCTATAATATGGCATGTTCACCGTAGTGAACGGCCAAATGATATCCAACAAATTCAACAGTATGGCATGTTCACCGTAGTGAATGCCCAAATGATATCCAACAAATTCAACAATATTATTTTTCATATTCCAATCCAATCCTAATCACAATGGAGTAGATCCAGGCAAATTCACACATATACATACTGTTGTGTAAAATAATAACACAATTGTGCAAGTATACACAATCGCAACAAGTAGTAAAGATTAAATCAATATCGTTCCCACGAGGATTGATTAATTGAATTAACAAGTTTTTCCATTAGTAAATGAGTTAGTGAGTAAATAATAAAAACAGAAAATAAACATCAAATTTTTGTGATTTTAATAATTGAAAAGACAGAATTAAACAAGTGATTTGAGAAAAATATGGATAAAGGCAGTTAGGATTCAGTTCATTCATATTTCCACTAGGTTGGTTTCAGTGCCATAAGTCAGTGCCATATGGCACCTGGGCGCAGGGCACTAATGTGTGTGCCTTTCAGCACTTTCACCAGGGTTAAGTAAAGGGTTCCTTATGTCTAAGCCCCCATTATGTTCCCCCTTGTCTAATTAATGTGGCCAAGAACACCCTACAAGACAAATTACCTATGTCTAGTTTAATCTAAATCAATTAAAGTGTCCTTTAAATTGATACCCCTTATAGTGCCTCATGAAATCAGTATGTCACCACCTTTCAGCACCTAACATACATGTACCTAACTAAAGTTGATCAGGCTCAAGTTAAATATATAAGCAATGAAGTCGCATGAGACACAGATGCATAGGCAAGGACATATAGACATTCACCAACCAAGTTTCAATACAAAATCACTTCATCCTAACTTAAGAAAGTTAGCTCATAATGAGCCTAAAAAGAAAACAACATAAACTGGTGCCAAAAACAGAATCCATGGCACTAGAGTAAGAGTTTAGAAACTGTTACAGCTATGAATAAAACAGAAAAAACAGAGTTGCTCCCAGCCTTGTGAGCTCGAAAACCACTCCTTAAGCAGCAATGCCTTGCTGTCTCTGCTTCAATCTGTACTGTGCAAGTTACTTCTCTCCATGGACAAAGTTGATAGCTTGAATAAATGGTGTTTGGAAGAAGAAAGATGAGATGCGGCTGCTTCTATTTTCAGGGGGAGACAGACGCTGCCCTAGCAGAAAGAAAGTATCAGAACCAGCCTCCTTCTTTCATTAGGTCATTATCCTTTTATATTCTCTCCTCAAAATGGGCTGACCAATACTAATCCCCAAAAAGATGCTGTCTTTAAGCCCAAAAGTGAGAGCTTTTTGTCTTGTAGTGAGCTGAGAGAAAATGCAATAGGACAAGGAGGGACCACCAAAAAGCGAGCTGCAGCAGCACACATGAGGACAGAGTCCTTTGTTTAGCTTCACTGAAAGATCACACGCTGCTGCTTCAAAGTCCAGGGCTGTTAGCAACACAGTGCCGTGGCATGGCACCAGACTTGGCACTGAGCAATTCTCATAAAAATCTGCACAATGTGACAAAAACATCAAAATGCTCACAAAAGCACCAAAGTGCTTTAAACAGCTCCAAATCAGGGAAACCACATTATTTACATGAATCTAATAATAAAAGGATCTAAATTACTCTTAAACTCACATGATTCATAGTTTTAAAAGCATAAATAACTCTTATTTCTAAGAGTTATCACACCCCCAAACTTGAACCATTGCTTGTCCTCAAGTAATGACACAAACAAAATTAAGACAAAGACAAAGTTTACACATGCAGCAGGTCCAATCCAAAATTATTTTCAGAGATTGTGGTATTTCACAGGGCTTAACTTTCAGACAAACTCAGAAACAAGCAATCCCCTTGTACTTCATGCATCGTTGACTTGGTCACCGATTTCAAGTGTGTGTGTGCAACCCTTAAGCTTAATTCAGAAACTAGTATAACCCTCAAGCTCACCTTAATCTCCCGCCAAAGAATCTCCTAAGTCTGTTCCTCCTAATCAAACAAAGAGAAATGGGCTTACAACTTTAGGATTCAGGGGCTTTACTACATACAAGGATATGCATACAATTTAACTAGCATAGGGTCAGCACACATTTTTTTTTTCAATTTTCATCTTTTTGCCTATTTCTATGTTTGCCTCTTTGTCTTTTGACGCGAATAACAACAATTGTATTGAAATTACCCGGTTACTCAACAAAGAAGCTTATTTTTTTTTATATATATTTTTGGCTTTTTCTATTTGCTACTGTGTACTGCCCTTTTTTCTTTTGAATATTGACACATGGATTACCCCCAAACTTATATCTTTGCCCATTCCCCTCCATTTTTCAAATTTGGAAACAAAGCTTTAGACTAAACTAGGGGTTTGACCTCACCTTGCTCTCAAGTCACCTATGATTCTTTCTTAAACTAAGGGTAAGTGTTAGAAATTAACAACCAGTCAACTAGCAATCAGAACAAGGTTCCATAAACACCAAGCAATCATTCCTCATTAAGTCAGCCCATGTGTTAACCAAATTTTTTTTTTATAGTAAAAGAACACTACTGCAATTGCAACAATTTACTCTTAACATATCCCTCCCCCCCAACACAATTCCTTGCAGTGTCCTCACTGCAAATACATTATGTTAGAGAAAGGGGTTGACACAAAACAGACTAATTAAGCAACCTTCAAACAATAGAGTTCAGCAAACACCAAGAAACCTACTAAAATATTTACTGCAACAAACATTATTGGTAAGAGATTAAGGTTAGAACATCCCTGCTTGGAGCCGTGAGCTCCTTCTCCTGGGTGTCTTCATCAGATTAGCAATTGGCTCCTCCTCCTCATCACCAGTGATGGTGATGACTGCCTCTTTGGCAGTTTCTTTTCTCTTTCTTGTCTGACTCCCTTCAGCAGGGGTGGCTGTCTTCCTTGGTGTGTCAGCAGGGGGAGATGGTGGTTGCCAGCCTTCATCAGCATCAGTGCCAGAATTGGCACTGCCTTCTTGGGGAGCTTCAGCAACTCCTTCAGGCTCCTTTCCTTTTCTAGAGCCCCTCTTCTTTGTCGGTGTTACTTCACTGGAGGCAGGCTCCTCTTCAGCTGTAGCCTCCTCTTTGTCTCCTAAGATCCAGTCAGGAAACTCAGGGGGAGCATTACCCAATTTCTTGGGGAAGTTAAAATTGAAAATTCTTTTCTGCCATAGGTATTGCTCTTGGGCAAACCTCCAGTAAGCCTGCTGCTTCTTCAATAATTGATTCACCATCTCTGCCAACTCCTCTCTTCCTTCTTCATTTTGGGGAGCAGAAACAGCAGGGCCAGGGGCACCAGATATGGCATTCCAAGGCTTTGGAACAGGCCATGTGACATCACTGTCAAGAATGGGCACCCCTTCAAGCTTGCACACGGCAGTGATCAAACATGGAATCAGCTGGTGCATTATTTCATTCATCTGCTTCTCTGTTATGGCCTTCATCCTCTTTTCAAATGCATCTCCCTTCTCCGGCAGAGCAAGGTATTCATTGATTCCTTCTGAGGAGAAGGGGACAGTGACTCCTCTAATGTTGGAGTAGTTTACTTCAGGCTGACCTTCTTCCTGAGGGGGTATTCCAGCATAGAACTCTCGCACAATGGCCGTGATGGGTCTCTTAGGGTGAGAGCAAAAGTTTTCCCATTTGTCTTGCTTCAATCAACATCATTATGTCGTGGAAGGCTGTTTGCAACTCGAAACCCTCTCGGGATGCAGAGGCCTTTTTCCATGCACTCTTCGTCAGCTTTCTTGACTCCTCATTATGAAATCTATCCTCTGGTGCCAAATTTGGCACTCGTGACTTTGTTCTCTGTCTTTGCGTGCTTGGTCCTCATGGTCGATAATAGTTGCTTCCAACGTTCTACAATTTCTTTGTCTCAATGGTTTCGGGCAAAAGTGGAAAACTAGGGTTCACAGATTTGAGAATTTGGGGATTTGAAATGAGGGAGACCGTGAGAGTGGGTTTGATTTAATGGGGTTAGGGTTAAAAAGGTGGGCTTTTACGTTGGGTAGAGGTTAGGATGAGTGGAGGTAGTGGAAGGTTTCTGCAGTTTGGAAGATGGGGGTCGTGGGAGGGTTGGTGTTGCTGCAATGGTGAGTGTTTGGGAAACGGAGTGAAGGTTGGGGACTTCCCGTTGGAGTTTAATTTGAGGAGGGAGAGATTGATTTTCTAAATCAGAGGGCAGGAGTTTGAGGATGCAAGGTGGCATACTGCCATTGGTACACGTAGGAAAAGGTACACCTGTGAGGTGCCAAGTCATTTAATGCCCCAGAGAATTGCTTTTTCTTTTTACTGCGCAACTGCCCCATCACCCTTTCTCTCTTAAAAACTCACACCTGAATTGGTGCCCCCCGTGGTGCCATGGCACCAAATACACAGCATTCAGAACTTCATACCAGCCACCCCAACTGCACTACACTTCCAGCACCAAAATTCAATTTATTCCTGCAAAACAAAATTAAACTAAGTTAAAAAAAAATCTGGGCTGCCTCCCAGTAGCGCTTGGTTTATAAAAGTCCTCAGCCAGACTTATTTTTCACTTCAGCTGTCCTTGAGTTCAGTGGTGACCCTTGTTCTTTCATCAGGGTCACCCCAATACTGCTTCACTCTCTGGCCATTGACTTTAAAGGTGGCACCTGTGGCCTCATCCAGTAAGTCCACTGCCCCATATGGATATAACTTGACTAGCTTGAAAGGACCAGACCACCTTGATTTGAGCTTCCCAGGGAATAATTTCAATCTTGAATTGAACAGCAGCACTTGAGATCCTTCTTTTAATTCCCTGGGTTGAATTCTTTTATCATGCCAAGCTTTGGTTTTGGCTTTGTACAGCTCGGCATTCTCATAGGCAAAGAGCCTATGCTCTTCTAGTTCATGTAGTTGCAGCAACCTTGCTGCACCAGCACTCTCCAAGTCAAAATTCAACTTCTTTGTGGCCCAGAAAGCTTTATGTTGCAGCTCAATAGGCAAGTGGCAAGCCTTACCAAACACCAATCTATAGGGAGATGTCCCTAATGGTGTCTTATATGCTGTTCTGTAGGCCCACAGGGCATCTTCAAGATGCAAGGACCAATCTTTCCTAGAAGGATTGACAACCTTCTCAAGAATCCTCTTAATCTCCCTGTTGGAGAGCTCAACTTGGCCACTTGTTTGTGGATGATATGCAGTAGCTATCTTGTGCTTCACCCCATACTTCAGCAAGAGCTTTTCTATTAGTTTGTTACAAAAATGAGTGCCCTCATCACTGATAATTGCTCGAGGGACACCAAACCTTGTGAAGATATTCTTATGAAAAAAGTTGCTCACTGCCTTGGCATCATTGGTAGGCAGAGCTACTGCTTCAATCCACTTAGACACATAATCCACAGCCACTAAGATGTACAAATTTCCAAAGGAAGGAGGAAAATGGCCCATGAAATCCATGCCCCATACATCAAAGAGTTCAATTTCAAGGATGCTATTGAGAGGCATTTCTTGTTTGCTTGAAATATTTCCTACCCTTTGGCATCTATCACAATGTTTAACAAATTCATGAGAATCTTTAAATAAAGAGGGCCAGAAATAACCAGATTGCAAGACTTTGGCTGTTGTTCTGGCTCCTCCAAAGTGTCCTCCACAAGGTGCAGAGTGACAATGTTGCAGGATGCTTCCAACTTCCTCTTCTGCTACACACCTTCTGAACAACTGATCCACACCCTTCTTGTATAGAAAAGGTTCATCCCAATAATATTGTTTCACTTGCTGGAGGAATCTCCTCTTTTGTTGGTAATCCATCTCCACTGGAAAGATTTTGCAAACCAGAAAGTTCACTATGTCAGCATACCAAGGTGCCATGAGGGCATCAACCTTGGCACCTGTTACTACCAGCAGTTGCTCATCAGGAAAACTTTCTTTAATTTCACCTCCCTGTTGTTCAACACTATCATTTTCAATTCTGGACAAGTGGTCAGCTACTTGATTCTCCACTCCTTTTTTATCTCTGATTTCTAAGTCAAACTCTTGCAGTAACAACACCCATCTTATCAATCTTGGTTTTGCATCTTTCTTGGCAATCAAATACTTGATTGCTGAGTGGTCAGTGTACACCACCACCTTTGTGCCAACCAGGTAGGATCTGAACTTGTCAAAAGCAAACACCACTGCAAGTAGTTCTTTCTCAGTGGTGGTATAGTTCAACTGAGCATCCACCAATGTCTTACTTGCATAGTAAATTGAATGAAACACCTTGTTATGTCTTTGACCGAGAACAGCTCCTATAGCAAAATCACTTGCATCGCACATCAACTCAAATGGCTTATCGATGGGGGCAACAATGATAGGTGCTGTGGTTAAGGCTTTCTTCAGTGTTTGGAAAGCTAACATGCACTGTTCATCAAAATCAAATACAGTTTCATGCTGTAAGAGTTGGCAAAGGGGCTTTGAGATTTTTGAAAAATCCTTGATGAACCTTCTATAGAAACCAGCATGCCCCAAAAAACTTCGTACCCCCTTCACACTAGTTGGTGGAGGTAATTTTTCAATGACCTCAATCTTTGCCTTGTCCACTTCAATTCCATTCTTAGAGACTTTGTGACCCAGAACAATGCCCTCTTGCACCATGAAGTGGCACTTTTCCCAGTTCAGTACTAGATTAGTCTCCTCACACCTGGACAACTGATAAGTTCAAAATGGCATATAGTTTAGTGTTAATTTTACATTGCATTTTCGTTTTTTTTAACCATGTTAATTTATGATATTTATGCACTTTGCTTGATCTGAATAATGCACTTGGTTTTGGTTCAATTGTGCTTAAAAGAAGGTATTTGTCCTAGGAAAAAGGAGAAAAATCACTTGGAATGAGTTGGGATAATTTGTGCTACAAGTTGATAAGGTGATGCTGTCCCAGCCTGACACCTGCTCAACGTTGTAATCATATCTGGAGTTTTAGGTGTCCAAATGAGATGAAACCGGTGCCATTGGAAAGCTAAGATCCATAGCTTCAACTTTCATGAATACACCTTGAGCTAATTCGGACGTTAAAGAGGCGAATATTGCAATACAAATTGGCAACTGTAGGAAGCACGACCCACCCGTGTTAGTAAGCACTACTGCTTTGACTTATCCTGTTTAACACGAGACATAGAAAGAAGCATGGCCTGGCCGTGCCTCAGGCCACCCGCAGTGCTACGGAGCGCGTCGAATTCAGGATTTCGCGTTTTCACCATTTTTACTTGGTTTTTCACTCCTTTTCACCCTAGACTATAAATAGACACTAAAAAGACTTGTCTAGGGTTGGAACTTGGATTCTTGGGGCACGGTGGAGGATAGGATTCGTTCTCCTCCTCTCTTCTTCCTCGATTTTTCTGGTTTGGTTTTTCTTACTTTATGAGTAGCTAAATCTCTCGGACTAGGGTAGATGAATCTTGATGAAACTCTTGTGTAGTTAATTCTATTTTATTAAAGCAAGTTTATTTCATTTCAATTGAGCTTTCAATTCTCTGCGCTTAATGCTTTTTGATACTTGGCCGCTATTGAATTGATTTGGGGTTTTTCATGATGATTGGGAAATTGGGTGAATGACTTGAACTGAGATTGCTAGCCATAGTCATGATGAGTATAGGAATATAACTTTGTGATTATGTGTTCTTGTGAATCATTGATCTTTATGCTTAACTTTATTATTGGTCACCTAAGGAATTAGGGATTTTTGGTTTAGTTAAAGGGGTTATGAGACAAGGAATTGTACTTAATCTAATATCGTTGATTCGAACTTCAATTTGTATGGAATAACTTGCGTTGGTTGTAGATTAAATGCATAAGAGTGAAAACAAGAAGATTCGATCCCTAGTCATCTTTAATCCTTTGATTTTTAAATAGTTGTTATTATTAATTTTCAATTGTTACAAATCTACTTATTTCCAAATACCACTATTCGGTTCTCGTTCAAAATAGTTACGAACTTTGTTTAGTTGAATAATCAATCGCAATCCCTGTGGAGACGATCTTACTTATCATTTTATTACTTGTGCGATTCGGTACACTGCCGAAATCCCTAACAAGTTTTTGGCGCCGTTGCCGGGGATTGTTGAATTGATATTTAACAAGGCAAACTAGTGTTATTTTGAACATTTATTTTCTGTTTATATAACAAACAAACAAAAAAACCAAAAATTTAAAATTTCTTTTCTCTTCTTATAAAATTGTTGTGCTGCTCACAATTCTCTTAGCTTCTGTAGCATGCAGCCTCTTAGATGTGATTTTTGTGGAGTAAAGCATAGAAATGGCTATTGTGAGGATTTCTTAGTCATGGTAGAAGAAGAAGAGGACTATTGCATGGAAAGTATCTTGGGAGAAGAAGAGTCACATCCTAAAAAGCAAGAGAAGACAAGTGCCTTAGAAGATGCTCTTATGCAGTTCATGAAGATGACTCAATCCAATTTCAAGAAACATGAGTCTTATTTCAAAAACCAAGAGGCCTCTATCAAAAATCTGGAGAATCAAATTGGGCAACTCTCAAAGCAACTTGCGGAGCAAACCAAAGAGTCACATCCTCAAGCTCAATTCGAAGAATCCCATGACAGAGACTCTTACCTTAACAATGTTTGGGTGAAATTCATGAGAGCCAACCAAGCTTCATTTGATAACTTTGAGGTTCGTTGTGAGAGGTTGTCAGAGCAATTATCCCAATTTGAGCAGAAGAAAGTGGAGATAGAGAGTGAACATAACTTCATGGTGGCATTGGAAGAAGAATTGAAAAACAAAAATAGTGACATGGAAGAGGACCTAAGGGTGAGGCACGGAGAGATTCATGTGATAGCTCAACTCTTGGGCATTGAAGAGAATCGTCCTCCACAAGATGAATTTGATGTGCTTCAAGATAAGGAGTGGGGGAAACAATATCCCAAATGTACAATTGCTAAGGCATGGGCACACTTACATCCCTATGCCAAGTACATGGGAATTCTCTCCAAAAGAAGGAAGCGGAAGGATGAAATCTTCTTCATGACATATTATCCACCCTAACAAGGGTGTTGAAGTGTCAAGCTAATGACGTTAAAGAAGCGCTTCTTGGGAGGCAACCCAAGTTTTTCGGTTAGTTCTTTCCTTCTCATCCTTGCTTCAACTTAAATTTTTACATTGGGGACAATGTAAGTTTTTAAGCTTGGGGTAAGGAGTTTACATTTTGTGCATTTAGTCTTGCATCTCATTTTAGTTTTTGCATCTTGTGTTAATTTTTGTTTTTGTTTGCATCATTTTATCCCCCAAATTGTCATGCTATTCTCTTGTGCTTTTCCATGTGTGCCACATTTTTGTTGAAATTTGAGATTGCAATGATTTGGAACCCAATTATTTTCTCTTGTGATGGGCTTAAAGGTAGTGTTCTTAATGTACATAGTGACAATCTTTTGATAAGTTGAGAATTAGCATGTGGCGCTCTGATTTGATGTTTTTCACTGATTTTGACTTCTAAATGTGAGACTTGAGCTTGTATTGGGGCTTGCACTTTATCATGTTTATATGCCCCCTTCTCCTTGTATGAGTGTGTCCATCCTGATTGTGCTCTCTAGAACTTGACTTGAAACCATTTCAAAACTTGAAAATTTTTGTCTACACACTTGAATATGATTAAGGCATTATAGGCATGTTTTCAAGACTCTGATTTTGAGCTAAAGCTTCCTCTAGTTGCCCCTTTTGAGCCTTAACTGAAATAAATTTTCTTGGTACCCATGCTATTGACCAATGTTTATGGTACCTTTTTAGAGTATGTTTAAGGGAGCAATTGGATGCTTAATCTTGTGAATTGTTTTGATGCTTGATCTTGGGATCTCTTCTGTTGTTTAGTTCCTCCCCAATAAATATTGCAAAATCTCAAATGAGGGAGAATAAAATAAAAAAAAATAGAAAACAAAAAAAAACAACGGAAGAGGAGTAAAAAATAAATAAAAAGGTTTTGAAAGCAAAAAGGAAAAATGAATTGCTCCACTTATACTACTTTAAAAGGGTTGTTGGTTTATAGCCCTTGAATTTTCCTTTCCTTGTTATTTTACCACCTTTCAAGTAAAATCCCATGGCCACGTTACAACCTTTTGAAAGACCTTTTGATTCTTTTGTGTTTTCAATAATTATTTGCTGAGATTTGGTTAATAGTCAAGCCTATGGTAGAGCACTTTCTTTGAGGAATATGAGTGGATTGTTTTAACCTTTAAACACTTGGAGAGTGGTAAGGAGAGTGCCCTTATCAGTGAGAGACATGATTTCAGAGAGCCTGAGTTTTTAATTGGACTTGATTTTGATTATCTCTATTGTCTTGTTAGCCTTTAGCCTATTGCTTGATCTTGCTTTTATCTCGGGTTCTTTATCTGTTGCGTCTCTTGTTTCTCATTTCATCTTTGGCCACAGTAATTGCTTGAGGACAAGCAAAATTCTAAGCTTGGGGTAATTTGATAAGTTCAAAATGGCATATAGTTTAGTGTTAACTAGTATTTTACCCGTGCATACGCACGGGTAGGACGCTGTTTTTTGTAATTATATATGGACTATAAAGTAATTGGAGGAGGTATCTAATGAGATTTTTTTGTGATCAAGAACCCTACTAACATCGTTGATGTAGATCTATTAGTACACATATATAGGACTTTTCTAAAGAGTGATCTCAGATCAAGTACACATCCCCCTTCCCTAACTTTGTGAGATCGAGCAGTTTACGGCGGCAGAACCAGCAACAGGCTTGATCTCGGCGGTTAGCAGAGATTGATCTCGGCGGCGAGATCGAAGCTCGACCTGTCGAGATCGACCTTGATTTCGGCGACGAGGACCAGCGGCAGGCTTGATCTCGGCTTGACTTGGTGAGCTTGACCTCGGCTGACGAGATCAAGCTCAACTGTCGAGATCAAAAGCTCAACTGTCGAATCAAGCTCGACCTGTCGAGATCAATGCTCCTCGGTTCTCGGATGGAAAGTGTGAGTTCTTCGTCATATGGTAGCGAAGGCTGGAGGGAGAAGATGCATGTCTTTATCTTCTCCAGGATTGAGGAAGATGGAGGTTGTGAACTACTTGATCTCCTATCGAGCTCAACCTTGATTTCGATGGCTTGAGGACCCGACAACTTGGGCTTGATCTCGGCTGGCGAGATCAGGCTCGACATCGAATCAAGCTCGACGCAGCGATTTCGGCGGCAACGAGGGCCGGCCAGGTTGAGCTTGATATCGGCGGCGAGATGGAGCTTGACCTCGGCCAGTTGAGATGGAGCTTGATCTCGGCGAGGTTGAGCTTGATCTCAACCTCGAGATCGGCTCAGCGGTTGGTTTCCTCGACTGTAAATCAAGCTTCATCTCGGCGAGGTGAGCTTGATCGGCGGGTTGAGCAGACTCGGCGGCGAGATCGAAGCTCGACTCCGAGATCAAGCTTCATTTAACGAGGACCCAGCGGCAGGCTTGATCTCGGCTTGAGTTTGGTTCTCAAGGTCGAGGTTGAAGCTTGATCGGCGAGGTTGAGCTTGATCTCGGCAGTTGAAGCTTGATCTCGAAGATGTTGATCTCGATGGCTATTCACACATATCGAGATCCGCGGCGAAATGTTGGTCCTCAGTACAGCCGAAATCAAGCTTCATCTCGATAGGTTAAGATCAAGCTTGATTTAAGCGGCAGGAACCAAGCTCGTAGAGATCAAGCTTCAGTAATTGGTCCTCAATTTGTCCGAAATGAAGCTTGAATGAAGCTGATCTCGCGGCTTGAGCTTGATCACCGGCGGGTTGGCGTGATCTCGGCAGGTTGAGACCAACCTCTTGAGCCGATCTCGGCCAGGTTGAGATCAAGCTCAACTGTCGAGATCAAAGGTCAGCTTTGTCGAAATGAAGCTTGATTTCGGCGACGAGGACCAGCGGCAGGCTTGATCTCGCGGCCAGTGTGAATAGGCTGTCGAGATCAGCGACCCAAAATCAAGCTCGACTGTCGAGATTAAGCTTGATTTGCAGGTTGGTCCTCAGTGTCGAAATCAAGCTTCATCTCGGCAGGTTGAGCTTCATCTCGACAGGTTGACCTTGTTCTCGGCAGGTTGACCTTGATCTCAAAGTATCGAGATCAGGCTCAAGCGGTTGGTCCTCACAGCCGAAATCAATCTTCTCTCTCGGCGGGTTGAGCTTGATCTCGGCGGGTTGAGCTTGAACTCGGCGGCAGAGTCAAGCTCAGCAGTCGAGATCAGCCGAACTGTCGAGATCAAGCTCAAGCTGCGAGATCAGTCTTCATCTCGGCGAGGTTGAGCTTGATCTCGACGAGGTTGAGCTTGAACTTCGGCGGCAAGATCGAGCTCGGCTGTCGAGATCAAGCTCAGCTGCGAGATCAAGCTTCATTCAAGCTTCATTTTGACGGCAGGACCAGCGACTTGAGGCTTGATCTCTGTTGAGCTTGGTTCTCAAGTGTGTCGAATTCAAGCTTGATCTCGGCGGGTTGAGCTTGATCTCGTAGTTGAGCTTGATCACCGAAGATGTTGATCTCGGTGACTATTCACACTCAATAGAGATCAAGCTCAGCGGTTGGTCCTCAAGTGTCGAAATCAAGCTTCATCTCGGCGGAGTTGAGCTTGATCTCGAAGATGTTGATCTCGTGACTATTCACACATGTCGAGATCATCGCTGAAGCTGTTGGTCCTCAATTTGTCGAAATCAAGCTTCATCTCGATAGGTTGAGCTTCATCTCGGCCAGGTTGACCTTGTTCTCGACATGTTGACCTTGATCTCAGGCATGTCGAGATCAGGCTCAAGCGGTTAGTCCTCAACTTCGAGATCAAGCGATCTCGGCGAGGTTGAGTGATATCATCCTCAACATGTCAAAGCAAAGCTCGACTGTCGAGATCAAGCGATCTCGGTTGAGACCAACGAGTTGAGTTTGGTCTCGGCGGTGTGAATAGGTATCGATCTCAGTGTCGAGATCAGGCTGCGGTTGGTCCTCAACTGTCGAAATCAATCTTCATCTCGCGGGTTGAGCTTGATCGGCGAGTTGAGCTTGAACTTCGGCGGCCAGATCAAGCTCAACTGTCGAGATCGAGCTCAAGTGCGAGATCAATCTTCATCTCGGGTTGAGCTTGATTCGGCGGTTGAGCTTGAACTCAGCGGCTTGAGATCAAGCTCAACCATCGAGATCAAGCTCAAGTTGCGAGATCAAGCTTCATTCAAGCTTCATTTCGGCTGACGAGGACCAACGGCTTGAGAGCTTGATCTCGGTTGAGCTTGGTTCTCCAGTGTCCGGGTGTTCAAGCTTGATCTCTCGACATGTTGAGCAGATCTCGGCCAGTTGAGCTTGATCTCGAAGATGTTGATCTCGACTATTCACACTCAGTGAGATCAAGCTCAGCGGTTAGTCCTCAATTTGTCGAAATCAAGCTTCATCTCGACGAGTTGAGCTTGATCTCGGCATTGAAAGCTTGATCTCGAAGATGTTGATCTCGGCGGCTATTCACACATGTCGAGATCAGCTGGTATTGGTCCTCAAGCCGAAATCAAGCTTCATCTCGATGAGTTGAGCTTCATCTCGGCGATTTGTGGTGTTCTCGGCAGGTTGACCTTGATCTCAATTTTGTCGAGATCGGGCTGCCGGTTGGTCCTCAACCTGTCGAGATCAAGCTTGATCTCGACAGGTTGAGTTTGATATCATCCTCAACATGTCGAGAGCAAGCTCAACCTGTCGAGATCAAGCTTGATCTCGACTGGTTGAGGACCAACAGGTTGAGCTTGGTCTCGACAGGTGTGAATAGCTGTCGAGATCAACAACTTCATGTCAAGATCAACCTGTCGAGATCAAGCTCAACCTGTCGAGATCAAGCTTGATTTCGACAGCTTGAGGACCAACATCTTGAGCTTGATCTCGACAGATTGAGATCAAGCTCAACCTGTCGTCACTGTGACGCATCAGGTTCTCCGACGACACACTGTTGTCACAAAAAGACAAATTTACCCTTAAAAAAGGACACGTGGCATTAATATAAGAGCTCTAATTGAGTCATTTCAACAAGTAGCAAATTGTATATATTTATAGTAGATTTTACATTGCATTTTAGTTTTTTTTAACCATGTTAATTTATGATATTTATGCACTTTGCTTGATTTGAATAATGCACTTGGTTTTGGTTCAATTGTGCTTAAAAGAAGGTATTTGTCCTAGGAAAAAGGAGAAAAATCACTTGGAATGAGTTGGGGTAATTTGTGCTACAAGTTGATATGGTGATGTTGTCCCAGCCTGACACCTGCTCAATGTTGTAATCATATCTGGAGTTTTAGGTGTCCAAATGAGATGAAACCGGTGCCATTGGAAAGCTAAGATCCATAGCTTCAACTTTCATGAAGACACCTTGAGCTAATTCGGACGTTAAAGAGGCGAATATTGCAATACAAATTGGCAACTGTAGGAAGCACGGCCCACCCGTGTTATTAAGCACGGCCGTGCTTCGACTTATCCTGTTTAACACGAGACATAGAAAGAAGCACGGCCTGGCCGTGCCTCAGCCACTACGTGCTACGGGCGCCCGAATTCAGGATTTCGCGTTTTTCACCATTTTTTACTTGGTTTTTCACTCCTTTTCACCCTAGACTATAAATAGACACTAAAAAGACTTGTCTAGGGTTGGAACTTGGATTCTTGGGGGCACGGTGGAGGACAGGATTCGTTCTCCTCCTCTCTTCTTCCTCGATTTTTCTGGTTTGGTTTTTCTTACTTTATGAGTAGCTAAATCTCTCAGACTAAGGTAGATGAATCTTGATGAAACTCTTGTGTAGTTAATTCTATTTTATTAAAGCAAGTTTATTTTATTTCAATTGAGCTTTCAATTCTCTGCGCTTAATGCTTTTTGATACTTGGCCGCTATTGAATTGATTTGGGGTTTTTCATGATGATTGGGAAATTGGGTGAATGACTTGAACTGAGATTGCTAGCCATAGTCATGATGAGTATAGATATATAACTTTGTGATTATGTGTTCTTGTGAATCATTGATCTGTATGCTTAACTTTATTATTGGTCACCTAAGGAATTAGGGATTTTTAGTTTAGTTAAAGGGGTTATGAGACAAGGAATTGTACTTAATCTAATATCGTTGATTCGAACTTCAATTTTTATGGGATAACTTGCGTTGGTTGTAGATTAAATGCATAAGAGTGAAAACAAGAAGATTCGATCCCTAGTCATCTTTAATCCTTTGATTTTTAAATAGTTGTTATTATTCATTTTCAATTGTTACAAATCTACTTATTTCCAAATACCACTATTCGGTTCTCGTTCAAAATAGTTACGAACTTTGTTTAGTTGAATAATCAATCGCAATCCCTGTGGAGACGATCTTACTTATCATTTTATTACTTGTGCGATTCGGTACACTGCCGAAATCCCTAACAAGTTTTTGGCGCCGTTGCCGGGGATTGTTGAATTGATATTTAACAAGGCAAACTAGTGTTATTTTGAACATTTATTTTCTGTTTATATAACAAAAAAAACAGAAAACAAAGAAAACAGAAAAAGCTTGAAATGTTTCTCCAAAAACAGAAAAGTCATCCATGAAAATTTCCATGGATTTCTCAATAAAATCTGAGAATATTGCCATCATACACCTTTGAAAAGTTGCTGGTGCATTGCACAACCCAAATGGCATCCTTCTAAAAGCAAAGGTGCCATAAGGGCATGTGAAAGTATTCTTGTCTTGATCCTCAGGTGCTATGGCAATCTGATTGTAGCCTGAATACCCATCAAGGAAACAGTAAAATTCCTTCCCTGCCAACTTGTCAATCATCTGGTCAATGAAGGGCAATGGGAAATGATCTTTCCTTATTGCCTTGTTGAGCTTTCTGTAATCCATACAAATTCTCCAACCAGTCACAGTTCTGGTGGGAATTAATTCATTCTTGTCATTAGCTATAACAGTCACTCCCCCTTTCTTCTAACACATTGCCTTTGGACTAACCCAAGAACTGTCTGAGATTGGGTAAATAATTCCAGCATCCAGCCATTTAATGATTTCCTTCTTCACTACCTCCTTCATCACTGGATTCAGCCTTCGTTGTGCTTCAATGCTATTCTTGGCATTTTCCTCCAAAAAGATTCTGTGCATACAAAGAGTAGGACTTATGCCTTTTATGTCAGCCATTTGCCATCCTATAGCCTTCTTATGTTGCTTCAACACCGTGAGCAGTTCCTTTTCCTGCTGCAAGCTCAAATCAGAAGCAACAATAACAGGAAGAATGTTGTTCTCACGCAAATAAGCGTATTTCAAGTGTGGAGGTAGCACTTTCAGTTCCAGCTCAGGAGGTTTTTCAACAGATGGAATATTGGATTTGGAGCTTTGATCACTGAGTTCCAATGACTCATACTTTCTGAACCATAATTGATTTACCGAAGCCTTCTCTTCTGTGTCTTTATCCTGCACTAGTTCATAATCAGGGACATTCAGTTCCTGTTTCAACACATCCTTGTCCCTCATGAGTTAGATGTTGAACCAATGAATCAATGGTTCTAACAAAGGAACATTCCTCCACATTTTCTGCAGGATACTTGAGAGCATTAAGAACATTAAATTTGATTTCTTGATCATTGACTCTCATAGTAAGTTCACCCTTTTGCACATCAATCAGTGTCTTCCCTGTGGCAAGGAATGGTCTACCTAAAATAATAGGCACCTCAGCATCAGCTTCAAAATCAAGGATAATAAAGTCAGTAGGAAATACCAATTTATCAACTTTGACAAGCACATCTTCGATTTTCCCTTCTGGATAAGCTAGAGTTCTGTCTGCCAGTTGCAGAGTCAGAGTTGTAGGCCTGGCCTTACCAATTCCAAGCTGTTGGAAGATGGACTTAGGCATTAGATTAATGCTGGCCCCTAAGTCACATAGAGCTCTCCCACAATAAGTGTCACCAATAGTGCAAGGGATGGTAAAACAGCCAGGATCTTTTAACTTTTGGGGGATCTTACTTTGCATCAAAGATCTTGCACTCCTAGGTCATAGCAACTGTCTCAAATTCTCCCAGCCTCCTTTTCTTGGTTAGAACATCCTTCATGAACTTTGTGTAATTTGGCATCTATTGCAAGGCATCAACTAATGGAATGTTGATGTGCAATCATTTGATACCTCAATAAACTTGTCAAATTGCTTGTCTTGATGGGCTTTTTTAAGTCTCTGAGGGAATGGTGGAGGTGGAAATTCAGGAACTAATCTATTGCTTGCGATTCTTGGTGTAATTTTCTCAGTGCAGTGCAGATCTTTGGGGCTGGCACTGCAGTCGCCTCGTAGTTTTTGGCACTTCAAGTTCGTTTTTTTTTCTTTTGAGGGCTGGCTAGTGGTAACATCAGGCCTAGAAGGACCTGGTAATTCAGTACCACTCCTCAAATATATGGCTTTTATTTGTTCTCCCCTGCTGGCTTGGCGAGCTCGGTTATGTGACGATGAACCACTTGGTCTTTGGTTCATAGCTGTTGCCATCTGCCCCAACTGATTCTCCAAGTTTTTAATTGCTGCACCCGAGCTTTGGTTTCATTCATGAAGGCCTTCAGCATAGCCTCCATTGAGTTGTCTACCATAGGAGCAGCAGCTTTTTGAACTGGTTGGGCAGGGAAACCAGGGGGATGTGTAGGCTTTGCAGACACAGCAGCAGGTGCTGCAGGATTATTGTTACTCCTTGAAAAATTTGGGTGATTCTTCCACCCAGGGTTGTAGGTATTGGAGTAAGGATTATTGTTTTTGTTGAAATTCCCTACATAATTGACAGACACAGGGTTGCTAGGGCACTCCTCATATAGATGACCTCCTCCACAATACACACAAGAAATAGCTTTAGCCTGCACCTGTGCAGACTCTGCAGAATTCACAGGTGCTGTGTTGGCACCAGCAACATTCAGACCTTTTAACATGTTTGCGATTGCAGCCACCTGTGCAGATAAAGCTGTCATTTCACTCACTTCATGGACTCCAGCAACCTTCTTTGCAGCACTCAATCTAGCAGTAGGCCACTGATAACTGTTTGCAGCAATGGTCTCAATTTTCTCATATGCATCATTGTAAGACTGTGCCAAGAGGGCACCACCAGAAGAGGCATCAAGCATGTCTCTTGTTCTTCCTGAAAGACCATTATAAAATGTTTCCATTTGAATGCAAATAGGTATGCCATGGTGAGGGCACTTCCTGAGCAGCTCTTTGAATCTCTCCCAAGCCTCAAACAGTGATTCCTCTTCATTTTGCCTGAAAGATGTAATTTCATTCCTCATCCTAGCATTCTTGATTGGAGGGAAATACTTGGTTAAGAATTTCTCTGCCATACCATTCCAATCAGTGATAGAGTTGGGCTCCAAGGAATTTAACCAAGCCTTGGCTCTTTCCCTCAACGAGTATGGGAATAGCACTGAGTCTGAAAGCATCATCTGTAACTCCAGGAATTTTGAAATTACTGCACACTTCAAGGAATTGTTTCAAGTGCAAGTGAGGGTCTTCTTGAGGTGTGCCACCAAATTGTCCCACAGTTTGCAGCATTTGGAACATCATAGGCTTAAATTCAAAATGATTTGCAGTAATGTCAGGCCTTACTATGCCCGTGTGCATAGTCTGAGGATCAAAAACAGCATAGTCCCTCATTGGCCTGTCCCTATCATTGGCTAAGCCTATGATATCAGCATGCAGCACCAAGGCTTGGTACTGACTGTGAACACTTTGTTGAACACTGCTCTTGTCTTCTGCATCAGGAATTGTTTTTTGATCACGGGGCGATTCTTGCCATGTTTGCGTAGACCTAATGCAAAGAAATGCTTGCCTCTCCTTAACAACCTTCGAAAGTTACAGTCAATCTCGGGATCAAGCGATATTCGGTGCCGTGTGCTGCGTATGTGCGAGTTGAGCACTAACGGTGACACAACACCCAAAAGAATTAGAATATCTCAACTAACAAACCTACTAAATTCAAAACTTTGTAAATTAAACCAATTCAATCCCCGGCAATGGCGCCAAAAACTTGTTGTGTAAAATAATAACACAATTGTGCAAGTATACACAATCGCAACAAGTAGTAAAGATTAAATCAAGATCGTTCCCACAAGGATTGATTAATTGAATTAACAAGTTTTTCCATTAGTAAATGAGTTAGTGAGTAAATAATAAAAACAGAAAATAAACATCAAATTTTTGTGATTTTAATAATTGAAAAGACAGAATTAAACAAGTGATTTGAGAAAAATATGGATAAAGGCAGTTAGGATTGATTCATTCATATTTCCACTAGGTTGGTTTCGATTACCATAAGTCGATTGCCATATGGCACCTGGCGCAGAGCACTAATGTGTGTGCCTTTCGGACTTTCACCAGGGTTAAGTAAAGGGTTCCTTATGTCTAAGCCCCCATTATGTTCCCCCTTGTCTAATTAATGTGGCCAAGAACACCCTACAAGACAGATTACCTATGTCTAGTTTAATCTAAATCAATTAAAGTGTCCTTTAAATTGATACCCCTTATAGTGCCTCATGAAATCAGTATGTCACCACCTTTCAGCACCTAACATACATGTACCTAACTAAAGTTGATCAGGCTCAAGTTAAATATATAAGCAATGAAGTCGCATGAGACACAGATGCATAGGCAAGGACATATAGACATTCACCAACCAAGTTTCAATACAAAATCACTTCATCCTAACTTAAGAAAGTTAGCTCATAATGAGCCTAAAAAGAAAACAACATAAACTGGTACCAAAAATAGAATCCATGGCACTAGAGTAAGAGTTTAGAAAGCATTCTGACATATGAATAAAACAGAAAAAACAGAGTTGCTCCCAGCCTTGTGAGCTCGAAAACCACTCCTTAAGCAGCAATGCCTTGCTGTCTCTGCTTCAATCTGTACTGTGCAAGTTACTTCTCTCCATGGACAAAGTTGATAGCTTGAATAAATGGTGTTTGGAAGAAGAAAGATGAGATGCGGCTGCTTCTATTTTCAGGGGGAGACAGACGTTGCCCTAGCAGAAAGAAAGTATCAGAACCAGCCTCCTTCTTTCATTAGGTCATTATCCTTTTATATTCTCTCCTCAAAATGGGCTGACCAATACTAATTCCCAAAAAGATGCTGTCTTTAAGCCCAAAAGTGAGAGCTTTTTGTCTTGTAGTGAGCTGAGAGAAAATGCAATAGGACAAGGAGTTTTTGTCTTGTAGTGAGCTGAGAGAAAATGCAATAGGACAAGGAGGGACCACCAAAAAGCGAGCTGCAGCAGCACACATGAGGACAGAGTCCTTTGTTTAGCTTCACTGAAAGATCACACGCTGCTGCTTCAAAGTCGAGTACATTAGCAACACAGTCTTAGTGGCATGGCACAGCACTTGGCGAGCAATTCTCATAAAAATCTGCACAATGTGACAAAAACATCAAAATGCTCACAAAAGCACCAAAGTGATTTAAACAGCTCCAAATCAGGGAAACCACATTATTTACATGAATCTAATAATAAAAGGATCTAAATTACTCTTAAACTCACATGATTCATAGTCATAAAAGCATAAATAACTCTTATTTCTAAGAGTTATCACATACTAAGAATCAAAGGCTCATTAAGAATCAAAACAATAGAATTCTTAACATGCTTAGTCACAAGGTTATAGTTCAACACTTCTAAGTTCATCAACAACACATCAATAACTCATTACCAATAACAACATTCATATGGTTAGAATCAACAAATAGCATTCAAGAATGTGACTCAGCTCAATCACTTTTTACATTCCAATTCAAACCAAGATAATTTCAACAAGGGTTTCAAGGCAATTATATGCATACACCACTAGGAATTCAAGACATATCCAAAACCAAGACAAACATGGGACTTAGCATACATGAACCACAACCACACCAAGTGAACACATACATACATCATAGTGTATACAATTTCACATTCAAGTAACTTAGAGCCCAAACTCATGCAAAAGGGCTAGCTCACATGTTGAGCCACTTCAAATCTGAATCACACATATTTTCACACATAACAACAATTTGCATAATTCCGATTGGAGCTCAGTGGAACTCGCAACGGTCATAAACAACACACATTGGTTTAGGGGGGTTGGGGACAGAATCCAACCCTATTTCAGTCAAAACCCCATACAAGACCATTTCAGAATAATTAATAGACTAATTATTGAACTAAAGAATCTATATAACAATTCCTAGCACACCCTAAGGGAAGTTTTGGGGGAAGTCTATGTTACCTGAATAATCCCAAGTTAGGGATTTAAGCTCCAAAAATCCCTTTCCTCCATTAAAGCTTGAACCAAGCTCCAATCTTAACCTTCTTCTTCATCTTGCTATTCCTTCCTTGTTCTTCACTAGATCAACATATGTAAAGTGGTCTTCTTCTTCGTTTTCGAGTTCCACCTCTGCCTCTCGATCTCTCAGCTTTCTTCTTCCTTTCTCTTCCTCTCGGTCACGGTTCTGCTTCTTTTCTGCTCCTCCGGTGCGGTGGCACGCTGTCGCACGTCCAGGCCGTGGTGGCCTCTCCTCCTTCCTTCCCTTCTTCCTCCTCTTTCTAGGTCTCTCCCTCGTCCTCTCCCAGTCTCTGTCCATCTCTCTCTCTCTCCAGTACCTCTCCCTCTCTCGGCCTGAGCAGGTGCTTGGTGGTCTTGTGTCGCGCGCCACCACCCTCTCTCCTCTCGGCCGATCGCTCCCTTTCTTTCCTTTCTTCCTTCTCTTCTCTTCTTCTTTCTTTCCTTTTCTCTTTCTTTTTTTTCTTTCTTTTTTTTTGCTGAAGATTCACGCAGAAGAGGGAGTAAGTGGGTGATGGGAGGGGGCTAAGGTGGAAACAATGAGAAAGTGGTGTATGGTGGGACTTATGTTAAGATTTATTAAAAATCTTGTTAACAAACCCTTATTAGCTACCTTAATCTAACCTTAGGTCCCTAACAACATCTTGAGTAATTTTAATCAATTAAAACTACTCCTAATTAATTAATCCCATAATTCCTAAATCATTAGGTAAAATTACTATTTTACCCCTTTGGTTCCAATTTGGTTTTAAATTACTAAATTAAGGCTATGAACTATATTTAATCCTTAGAGATTAAACCTCTTATCCACTTAGGATTTCTAATAATTAGGCTTAGGGAATTCGGGATGTTACATTACTCCCCACCTTTTAGGAATTTTGTCCCCAAAATTCGTCTTACCTTCTAACCGTATCCTTATACAGGTTCTGCTCCATGTGCTTCTGCTGCGAACTCTAATTCTACGCCACTACGAATAGGTAAGTTCCTCTCTCAATCGTTCTAAACCATTGAAAATTCAGAAGGAATTAATAAAGATAATAGATCAATTACCTGGAGATTTTGGTGATTCGGCTAACCTGTCACAAACTAAGTCTTATTCCCAATAAGGTTCTTTTTAAGTTAAGGCGGAGTTTGTAATTGGCCAACAGGGTCACTTCATACACCAGCGAATCAATCTAGCGTCGACATTAATTTCTTTGAATTCCCACTGACATAGCTATAACTGAGACTCTTGTAGTCCAAAGACTATGATCTACTACTATTCCCCAGGCTAGTTAATTCACCAAGGTCACTATGCTTAGGAAACTTAGGGCTCGATTACCTTCAAGGTTCTCTACATACAACTGAGGTATTAAGAAATCCAGTTCATCACCACCCCTTTCGGTTTTAGAAATCACTAAGGTATCTCGAATCAGAAGTACTATAGATTCTTTAGGAGGCTTTGAGGTTACCAATCGATTTAAGATCCATTTGTATTGGTTAGACCTAACAAACCTGATTTATTAACAAGTGTTGGAAATCTAAGCGATTATGAATGCCCATCCTAAATTAATTAAAACCGCCCTGCTAAGAATCCTTACTTTTAACACAAAGGGTATTAAAGCAATACTTGTCTAAAACAAAAGTCCTCATTCAGTATTACACGTCCTTCTAATCATGTACGCAAAATATCAAACACATACACCAATCTCATATAGACATCTATCAAAGTGGCATAGATATACATGTCTAGCAGCAAATTTAATGACTTTATGAAAACATCTCCAAGGCCAGAAAAATTATAAAAAAATTACAGGCCATCAAAATACATGTTAAGAGCCTAGAAGTAATTTTTTTCTTACTCAGAAACAACTTACTTTTCCCTCAAACAAAATTCAAAACCACTACATGTTCAAAACGTGCAGAATTTGAGAATTTTTACGCAATTTATAATAACAATTTTTCTATCATATCAAACGAACTTCGTTTCTTAAGAAAAGTTTTATGTAAGTTCTTGACATATATATATTCATCGACATATTTTTATTTGGTCAAAAATCATTACTGATAAGTGCAAAAAAATCATTAAATTTTCGGATTCTACCCAGTCTTTATTCAGCAGCACTATTTTGAATACATGGTATCATAAAAATATTAAAACTCATCCAAAAATTACCAAATTTAATAGGGAGAGTCCTAATATAGATATAAATCATCTCCAAGTGGTCCCATGTCAAAATCTTAACCCAATAATTTTCAGTAAAATCAAACAGAAACTGGTTTTTCAAGGAAGGTACCAAATTACACAAAATGTATTTAAATCATCCATCAAAAATCACAAACAATCAATAAAGGAAACTCAGAAAAGTTAAGTTTATGAACATCTACAATCAAATCAAACACATGCAGAGTAAGGTTGTGTATTGGCTCATGCATCTCATACTCATTTTAATATTTTCCTAAAACCTCAAATCTGAAACAAGGTTTCATGCATCATGAAATAAGAAGGAAAATAAGCTAATGTGGGACTTATTGATGCCCAATACTCTAAGAAGAGAAGAACTCACTATCAATGATTAAGCAAGTTTGGATGATGTATCTAGCACTTAGCAAAGTTATAGTTGCATGTGAGCCAAACATGTGTCAGATTTCCAAGACTCTACTTAACCATACCAATAAATCAAGACACAAAAAAAATCAAGATTCAAACGTAAAAGAGTGGGGAAAACTTGCATATAATCCACAAGCAACAACATATCCTTCCAAATTCGTTTTCATGCCTCTCAATAAATCACCTTTAAGCCAATTACATGATCAAGTGTAACTTATGACATATTCGAATCACCACAGCATTACACTAGATTGAAAGTAGGGGGACGTTATTAAAAACAGACGGATAAACAATCTTTTCTTAGAGCTTAGGATACCGAGGACATAAATGAAAATATTCATAATAATTCAGTCATAGTCCGTAAGCATTAGTAATCAACCATAAGCACAAGCTCATACAAGAAAAATAGCTATGTGAACACATAAACCAAGTACGTTCAATAAATTTAAACGATTTATCATAAAGATTATTTTCCAGCATCAACACATTTTCTTTAAGAGTTTCGTTGGGGTATCAAACGACATCGGAATCAAGTGAATGACCAGTCATTGGAAAGCTTAAAGCATCTAGTTACTGAAAATGATTTTTATTTAATTTTATATTTCCCCAATTGGTACAGTTTTTCCCTTGAAGTTACTGTTAGGAGAAAATGGGACAGCTTCTGTCCCTTAAGTTGTGGCTCAGTTTTCTCCATGAAAACTTAATGAAATTTGGATCTTCCAGAGCCTATTTATTAGCATTTTCTGTCTAGTTAGGCTTAAGAATTATTTCAATCCAGCATATACACAAGTAATTACACTCAAAATACCACAGAAAGGTCTATACGAGTTTGAGGTAAAATCAATACAATCATCACATACTCATCTTAAAAAGGCAATTTAGCATCATAGGGACCAAACACATATATCATCACAAACCACACAAACAAGACATCCTATGAATGACAAAATCAAATCCTAAGTATGGGTCTTATGGTGCCTCATGGATCTAAAACAAAAGAAAAAGGGCACTCACTCACACTTAAGCTTAACCTCAAGAAGTCACACACCATAAAAATTAAGTATCATATCACACATTAAGCAGATGCTTCTAAATTTCCCAGTTCGCAAGCAAGCCTATAATTAGTTCCTCGAAGGAATTGAAAACGACCAGATGAAAAATCAAGATGAATAAAATTCATTCACTACTAAATTATATCTTTCAAATTTTCAACCTTTGTGTTTCCAAAACTTACACATATATATCATGTAAAAGATTTTCCGATATTTGAATCATAAGTGGTCATCGGATAATCGAACATCATTTACAAGCAAAATCAAAACAAACCAGGCAAACAAGACAAATAAGCCAGAATTTCCTATACGCATCCAATAGACAATTATCCAGCATAAGCTAATCAGAATAACAACAAAGATCTTAACATGTACATAATTCAACATATATCACACAATTAAGATAGTTCTTCATCCAAGGAATTCCAAGAATGTATATACTATCACGTGTAAGTATATACCTACCTTTAAAAATCCTGTAAAAACAAGAAAACACCAAACTATTTCCTGCTCATCTTCTTTCTCCTCATTCTCCAGACGAATCCTTGAGGTGGCCTACCTCAATAATTCGCCGAAAGATCTTAGAGAATTCAGATTCGCAGTCACAACCGACACTTTCCTAAACCGGATCACCTCTAGACACACAACTCACAGTCCGATAGAATCGAACTGCTCTGATACCATAATGCAACACCCTAACTCTAATTAGGGGAATACTTGCAATTAAGCCCTGAATACTAGAATTAGGACGTAGAAAAATTTTCGCAACCGAATGATATAATGGGCGACTCCTGTTTTACAAATATTAACCATGTTTTAATTAATGAAGATCCCTGGATATTGACGCGTTAACAAAATACGTTATGAAAGCCTTAAACATAACTCAGAGTTTCGAAAATGCGAAAGTTACTTAAATCATTACAATTTCATTCCAGAAGAATAATAAATTATAACAATTACAAATATACTTTATTTAAAAGGAATACTAGGACACAACCTAAGACTTAGGACGCGACTAGTGATCCGATGACTCGGGTCTCGTAGATAAGCGAGACCGAGCACAATCCAATGCTCTGAACCTCTTCAACAGTCGTACCTGTAAACAACGCCCCAAAAGTGAGTTTATAAAACTCAATAACATAGACTTGGAATCATAAATATCTTTACCGTTGTCTCTAGCCATACGTGGTGTGCGACGTATGGAAAATTCTCCCCATAACATAAGTATAGTTATTTATACTATCCTAGAAATTCCTCAAACATGATAATTCAAGCATCAATTACATATGCAGACATATGTCACAGCAATCACATGAATGTTCCCACTTGGTCCAGCTCAAGCACGAAATGAGTAAAATCCTATTTAAAAGGATAAAACCAAGGGAGCCCCCAACGGCATAGGTGGTAGCAAATCACTTACGATGGGGTTGCAGAGCGAATTGCAAACATTCCACACACAAACAATTCCAAACACACAAGTTTAAATCATTAAGAAACAACAATCACAATATCAAATTTATCACATATGATAAATGTGGTTAGCTATGCATGTCAATGCAGTATGGCAAGTTGTGTATACACCTGCAGCCTTAATAGGTCAGCAGTATGACGGGGACTACTTTCCCAACGTCCGAACAAATTAGCCTCTGCATAGGCTTGCCACTACTTTGGCTAGCCACTACTTTGGCATGCCTCTACTTAGGCAATGCAGTGTCAACTCGCCTTTTGAAGTCTGTACGGCCAATCAAACGCTACGAGTGACATGACAACTCGTCTTTTGAAGTCTTTAAGACTAATCAAATGCTCCGAGTGTCGATGCTCAAGGGTTAGTACACATCCAAACAAATTAAACAATATGGCATGCTCATCGTAGTGAACGCCCGAGTAATATCCAACAATTTCTATAATATGGCATGTTCACCGTAGTGAACGCCCGAATGATATCCAACAAATTCAACAGTATGGCATGTTCACCGTAGTGAACGCCCAAATGATATCCAACAAATTCAACAATATGGCATGTTCACCGTAGTGAATGCCCAAATGATATCCAACAAATTCAACAATATTATTTTTCATATTCCAATCCAATCCTAATCACAATGGAGTAGATCCAGGCAAATTCACACATATACATACTAAGAATCAAAGGCACATTAAGAATCAAAACAATAGAATTCTTAACATGCTTAGTCACAAGGTTATAGTTCAACACTTCTAAGTTCAACAACAACACATCAATAACTCATTACCAATAACAACATTCATATGGTTAGAATCAACAAATACCATTCAAGCGTGTGACTCAGCTCAATCACTTTTCACATTCCAATTCAAACCAAGATAATTTCAACAAGGGTTTCAAGGCAATTATATGCATACACCACTAGGAATTCAAGACATATCCAAAACCAAGACAAACATGGAACTTAACATACATGAACCACAACCACACCAAGTGAACACATACATACATCATAGTGCATACAATTTCACATTCAAGTAACTTAGAGCCCAAACTCATGCAAAAGGGCTAGCACACATGCTGAGCCACTTCAAATCTGAATAACTCATATTTTCACACATAACAACAATTTGCATAATTCCGATTGGAGCTCAGTGGAACTCGCAATGGTCACAAACAAAACACATTTGTTTAGGGGGGTTGGGGACAGAATCCAACCCTATTTCAGTCAAAACCCCATACAAGACCATTTCAGAATAATTAATAGACTAATTATTGAACAAAAGAATCTATATAACAATTCCTAGCACACCCTAAGGGAAGTTTTGGGGGAAGTCTATGTTACCTGAATAATCCCAAGTTAGGGATTTAAGGTCCAAAAATCCCTTTCCTCCATTAAAGCTTGAACCAAGCTCCAATCTTCACCTTCTTCTTCATCTTGCTATTCCTTCCTTGTCCTTCACTAGATCAACATATGCAAAGTGGTCTTATTCTTCGTTTTCGAGTTCCAGCTCTGCCTCTCGATCTCTCAGCTTTCTTCTTCCTTTCTCTTCCTCTCGGTCACGGTTCTGCTTCTTTTCTGCTCCTCCGGCGGGGTGGTACGCTGTCGCACGTCTAGGCCGTGGTGGCCTCTCCTCCTTCCTTCCCTTCTTCCTCCTCTTTCTCGGTCTCTCCCTCGTCCTCTCTCAGTCGCTGTCCATCTCTCTCTCTCTCCAGTACCTCTCCCTCTCTCGGCCCTGAACAGGGCGCTCGGTGGTGCGCCGTCGCGGCCACCACCCTTCTCCTCTCCCTCGGCCGATCGCTCCCTTTCTTTCCTTTCTTCCTTCTCTTCTCTTTTTCTTTCTTTCCTTTTCTCTTTCTTTTTTTTTCTTTCTTTTTCTTTGCTGAAGATTCACGCAGAAGAGGGAGTAAGTGGGTGATGGGAGGGGGCTAAGGTGGAAACAATGAGAAAGTGGTGTATGGTGGGACTTAGGTTAAGATTTATTAAAAATCTTGTTAACAAACCCTTATTAGCTACCTTAATCTAACCTTAGGTCCCTAACAACATCTTGAGTAATTTTAATCAATTAAAACTACTCCTAATTAATTAATCCCATAATTCCTAAATCATTGGGTAAAATTACTATTTTACCCCTTTGGTTCCAATTTGGTTTTAAATTACTAAATTAAGGCTATGAACTATATTTAATCCTTAGAGATTAAACCTCTTATCCACTTCGGATTTTTAATAATTAGGCTTAGGGAATTCGGGATGTTACACTGATCAAGGGGTGCTGGGGGTTCACTCTTTTCCATCTCCAAAGAGGATTCAACCTTGGGAACAAGAATTGAAGAATCAATGGAGTCTCATTCAAACTTCTCATATCTATAGATTAGTTTCTCCTTTGTCATGAGTAACTAAACCTCTTAGACTAGGGTAAGATGAATTTTGTAAAAAACTTTATGTAATTGGATTCTATTATTTCAATGTAAATTTATTCATGTTAATTGAACCTATGTCTCTGTTCTTAATGCTTTTTGATAATTGATTACTGTTAAACTGGATTTGGGTTATGATCACAATTGGGAAATTGGGGTTTTTAACTAGCATTGAGATTGTTGGACATATCTATAGGGTTATAGGAATATAATTCTATTGTGTATGAATCCCTATTCGTTATGCTTGATTTAACTAATTTGAACCTAAGGGATTAGGGCTTATTAGTTGAATCAAAGGGATTAAGAGGAAAGAAATTTTTGTTAATCTAATTTAGAGGATTTAAACTTCAATTGTTCATGAGTATCGCTTGCATTGGTTTTGAATTCAATCACATAAAGGTGGAAACAAAAGGATTCTATCCCTAGTCGTTTTTAATTTACTGAAATACAAATAGTTTGTTCTTATCAGTTGTTACAAATATCCTTAATTCCAAATTCCAAGAATTGTTTCTTGTTCAAATTTATACAAATTTGTTAAGTTAATTAGTCGATCACAATCCTCGTGGAGACGATACTCTATTTATCACTTTATTACTTGTACGATTCAGTACACTTGCCGAAATCTTAACAAGATTTTGGCGCCGTTGTCGGGGATTGTTGAATTGATTTTTAACAAGGCAAACGAGTACTTTTTAAGCAATTTTATTTTCTGTTTATATATAAAAAAATTATAAATATATAATTGCTGCGTTGCTACTTAACTTTTTCTTTAGTTTTTGTGCATGCGAGGTAAACAAATAGGTGAGCTGTTGTTTGACCCAGAAATAGAAAAGTTAGCAAAAGCTGATAGGAAGAAGACAAGGGAAGCAAAACAACAGAAAAAACAAGCCTCTACTTCTACTTCTCTCGTCATAACTCAAGAAGTGATGGGAGACCAACCATGCACCTTGGGTGATTTTGGGAAAAGGAATAATCATCAGAGGACCGTCATAGCCTACCAACAGGTGGAGGCAAATGCTTTTGAGATCAGAACATCTCTGTTGAACACTCACAAGCAGAGTCAATTCACTTGGGATGAAGTTGAAGACCCGAATCAGCACTTAGTGAATTTCTATGAAATTTGTAGCACCTTGAAGCTGGATGGAGTCATAGAAGAGGCCAAGAAACTGAGGCTCTTTCCCTTCACCCTGCGAGATAGAGCAAAAGATTGGCTGCACACTTTGCCTCAAGGGATCATCACCTCTTCGGATGATTTGGAGGATAAATTCATCAACAAATTTTTTCCACCCTCCAAGTTCATCAAAAGAAGAGGTCATATTCATGGTTTCCAGCAGAAACAGAGCAAAAATCTGTATGAGGCTTGGGAGAGATACAAGCTTCTTCTGAAGAGGTGTCCTGACCATGGGTATGATGAGTTTAATCAAATGCAGATGTTTTGTAATGGATTGAGGCCAAATACAAGAATGATGTTGGATGCCTCAACTGGAGGTATAATTAACAACAAGACAGCTGCAGATTCAAGAAATTTAGTGGAGCAAATGTCTTTAAATGAGCAGGGTAGAAGAGGAGTCCTTGAGCTAAAAATACAAGATGCACTCTTGGCTCAAAATAAATTAGTCTCTCAACAATTGGAAGCAATCACAAAGGAGCTTAAGACAATGAAAACGGGAGCCTCTATTCTTGCTCAAGTGAACCAGTTGAATAAGAACTTGAGATGTGATTTTTGTCAAGGGCCTCGTGCGAATAGAGGGTGTCATACGAAGGGAAGTCAGAATGAGTAAGCCAACTACTTGGATAATTTTTAAAAGCAAGGAGGGAATCTTTATTCTGAAACCTATAATCCTGGGTGGAAGAATCATCCCAACTTCTCTTGGAAACAGCAAGATAACCCATCATCAAGTAAACCGCCTCAACCTCAGCAGCAAGAGGAAGCTCTTACTCAATTCATGAAGATGACTCAATCCAACTTCTAGAAAATCCAATCTAACATTCAGAATCAATATTCTCATTTCAAGAACCAAGAGGCTTCTATCAAAAATCTAGAGAATCAAATTAGGCAACTCTCAAAGCAATTTGCAGAGCAATCCAAAGGTAAGTTTTCTGCTAGCACAATAGATAATTCCAAGAATGAGAATTGCAGTGCTATTACTTTGAGAAGTGGCAAGATGATGTCTGAAGTTAGGAGGAAGGAAGTGTTGGAACCTAAACGATTGAGAAGTTTAGACCCTCATTAATTTTGATGATAACAAAGTACTTGCAAGTGAACAAATTATCTTCTAATAAGTCTTAAAGTGTGTAGATATTAAAATTGTTTATGCTTTATAAGTCACTTAAGCAAGAAGGAGAAATTAACAAAAAATTGAATACATTCCATGTGTGTCAGCATCCAGTTCACTCCAGCATCTTGTGTATAGCAAGCATTCGGTAGTGTTATTCTTTGACACAAGGATTACTCAATTGCTGTGAGCGTCTGTCCTGTTCTGAGCTAGCATCTGGTCTTTTAATGAATCACGTGATGGTTACGTTTGTGCTCTTCTACCTCAGCTGTTTTGGAACAGAATTTGAATTTGATTTTGTGCACTCATTTTGAAGTATGAGGTATCACAGGTGACACCTTTAATATAAGACAAAATTCGTACAAGAAAATTATGAAAAGCAGATAGTACAAAAACGATAATGTGTACTATTTTGATATTCTCTGGAAAGGAAGAAAAGGATAGCATTTCAAATTACCTCACTCAACGATATGGAGCTGAAATTTACTGCAACGGTAATACCCCTCATAGACTCCTATAAATACCCCAAGGTATTCATTGAAGAAGGTTGCCAAAAACTGCTAGAAACTATATTCTGAAAGAGCTATTACTCAAGTGAGCAATCAGGTTTCGTGCCAAGTTTCTGGACACCCAAAACTGAACCTCATCGTCTGATATTATTTCTTTTAGAAAGTTATTTGTTTTTGTGCTTAATTTTTTCATCCTCTCTGTGAGATTATTTGATTGTATTCAAAGAATATTACTTTGTAAAAGTTGTTCTGCCTAGTTAAGGCTTTGTTCCACAAAGGCTCGAACGTACTGAGTCATTTTGAGAAGTTAAAGAGTATTGTCAAGTTTGTGACAGTAGAATACTCTTAAGGAAATTTGTAATCAGCTGATTATAGTGGAAAATCCTTTGGGAACGAAGGGACTAGACGTAGCTACCAGGTTGGTGGTGAACTAGTATAAATCTCTGTGTCTCTTGCTTTGCTGCTTTACATTTACTTTTATCTTGCACATAAAAACAGGTTTTCATAAACCTTATTTCCTGCGTCTGGTCATACTCCAGCATCCATTTTTAAACAAGTTCAAAATCCAGTGTTCTAAAGTGTTTCTATCTTAAAGTTTGCGAAAATTTTTCATCACAATTCAACCCCCTTCTTGTGTTCACATTCAGTTAGTATTAGAGCTCGGCCTCTTGGTTGAGCACTTAATAGTGTTAAGAGAAAAGATCCTATGGTGAACATGTCTGTAGAAGGTGGTCTCATGAACCGTCATCCTCTATTTACTGGAGAAAAATTTGACTACTGGAAAGATAAAATAAAAGCTTTCTTTGAGACACAATAGCTTAAGTTATGGGATATTGTTGAAAGTGGTTACATTCTTCCTACTAATGCTGCTGGTGTTGCTATAGCCAGAGAAAATTGGAATGATGAGTATAAAAAGAGATATCAAACCAATCAAAAAGCTTCAGAAGGAGAGGTTGATGGGTCGGATGATGAGCTCGCGTTCATATCCAGGAAGATCCAAAGGTTGTGGAAGAAAAGAAACTACAAGAAGAAATTCCACAAGAAAGATATTGAGGACAAGAAGGAAAGCAAAGACAAAAGCCAAGTTGTCTGCTATGAATGTAAAAAACCTGAACACTTCAAATCTGAATGTCCTAATCTTAAGAAGAAGCCCATGAGAAGTTCCTTCAAGGGAAAGAAGAAGAGTCTCATGGCTACATGGGAAGATCTGGACTCATCATCCTCTGAGGAAGATAATGATGAAGAAGCCAATCTTGCCAATGACAAATACTGACTTAGACTCTGAAGAAGATGTTGAAGAGATAATAATATATGATTCTTATTCTAAACTTCAACTTGTATTTGATGATCTTCTTAAGAACTCTGCCACTCTCTCCACTGAGTATAAAGCTTTGAAAAAGAAATTTTCAAAATTATCACAAGAATTTCAAGTTTTGAAAATGAAAACTCAGCTCAGTTAGAACCAGAAGCTGAAAACTGAAAATCAGCATCTGGTAGATAGTCAGCGTCTGGTGACATGTCAACAACCAGAAGTTAAGAACTCTCAACCTGAAAGCTCTGAAGCTAAAGGCAATCCTAAGTGTAAATCAAATGATTATGAATATGCATTTCAAAAGTTTCTTGCAGAGAGTGTAACTCGAAGCAAGCAAGCTTCAATGATTTGGGATGACAGTAAAACGACAACTCAAGGTCTTGGCTACATATCAGATGAACCCTCTTTAAAAAATAAAAATCCTGCATCTGATAAATCCAATAATCATAGTGAATGCTTGCATTGTACTTACTGCAACAAACCTGATCATTTGAAAAGTGCATGTACTGCTTTTAAGACTAAGAACGACAAGTATCCTTCAAGAACTAACCTGAAAGGACCTAAAAAGATATGGGCACCTAAAGATAAAATAGTCTATGTTGCAGGCATGCTTAGCAACAAAGTCAACACACCTATCTTGGTACTTAGACAGTGGATGCTCACGACACATGATGGGAGAAAAGCATATGTTCCAAGAGTTAAGGCCTAGAGAATAAGGATTTGTTGGTTTCGGAGGAAACCAGAAAGGTAAAATAGTTGGAATTTGTAACCCCCAATTTTTAAGAAAAGTGATTTTAGTAATAAAATCTTGAATACTCGAAAAATAAGTCAGAGAGATTGATCACCTCGATGATTTACTGAGAGTACGGGAAGTTATTTTGAGCATTTTGAACAAATTATTTATTATAAATAAATAAAATTCATGATGTTAATTCAAATTAATAGACAGCGTAGACGTATGCTGCGTTAATGCGAATTCGTCAATTTAAACTCTATATAAGTTTTCTGCGTGATGCGGTAACGCGTATTTTGTGCTAACTGGAAATTGAGTGGATCAAATCAAGAGCTAATATAATTGAGAATTAATATTTCTATATTAGTTCGAGGTTTGAATATCATCGAAAAACTCTAACGAAGTTTAGTACATTTCAAATCGTAGGCGGTTCTAGTAAATAAAATTTAAAATGAGCCCCGATTTCGATGAAAATCGAATCGTAACCTGTTTTAATTATTTTTGAGTGAATTATATTGTTTTATTATTTATGAAATAATATTATCACGCGAAGAATTAATTTCTCAGGAATTAATTTTTCCGGGATTTTTCCGGCGAGAAATTAATCGGTTTTTTGATTTTTCGTCACCGTGTTTTTAGATTTTAAGACTGTAGATTAGAGGGTAACCTTGAGAGAAGTGAGATTAGGTGGGTAGAGTGAGTGATGGGATTGGCATCTAATAAAGTGAACTAGGTGTCACTTTGAGTATGGTTTATTTGAATAAAAACACATTTTCTTAATTACCTTTTAATTAACTATTGTTTTATTATTATTGTTTAGTGTTTTAAATGAGATAAACCTCCCCCATCAGCCCTTATTTTCGTGACTCTCCACCCTCTCAAACCCTCATCTTCTTCCTTTTCCTTCTCTTGAAGAAAACAAGTTCCAAGAGGGTAACCTTGAGAGAAGTGAGATTAGGTGGGTAAAGTGAGTGATGGGATAGGCATCTAATAAAGTGAACTAGGTGTCACTTTGAGTGTGGTTTATTTGAATAAAAACACATTTTCTTAATTACCTTTTAATTAACTATTGTTTTATTATTATTGTTTAGTGTTTTAAATGAGAGAAACCTCCCCCATCAGCCCTTATTTTCGTGACTCTCCACCCTCTCAAACCCTCATCTTCTTCCTTTTCCTTCTCTTGAAGAAAACAAGTTCCAAGAGCTTCCATGGTGATTTCCTTCCACACCTTTGAGCTTCACAACTTGCAACCTTCATCAAAGTTGTTCCAAATCATCATCTCTACCTAGTTCCTCATCATCTTCATCATTTAAGTAAGAGGAAAATCAGATTTTCTCCCCCCATTTTACTGTTGAAAATCGCGATTCCCTCCCCCATTTTACTTCTTGTGATTTTGCTTCCATACTTGATTCCTTGCTAGGTTATCTTCTCTACTTCATTACCTATGCTTCTAACCATTTGAATGAGAAGAAAAATCAAAATTTTCCTTCCCCAAGAACAGTCCTAAACAGCGCCTAACCCTCCCCCATTTTGGATTAATTGGTTTGTTTGTTTTTAGTTTAATTAATTGTTGATTATGTGTTGTTTTGATGGTTTGGTTTGTTCTAAGGAGATGAGACACTTACAACCCCTTCCTTGAGCTCTAGGGTTTTCACCCTAAGAGGTAAAAAGAGGGTTTTTGTGTATCTCACACTTAAATCAAGCAATTGATGGGTTATATGTGTTGTTGAAAGTTGTAGGATGCTTGCTAGTAAAATAGTTTGTAATAAGCATGTATAACTTGTTATTTTAGAAATTTTCCCTATTCTTGAACTATAAGAAAAGTGTGTTTTGAAGTTTGATTATGTGTATAAGTGTTGAATAGCATGTTAAAGGTGATTTTAAAGTTGTTGGAATAGATTTGCATGAATTAGCTTAAGTGTTAGTTTGTGTTTTATGCATAGTTTGGTTTTTGGAGGTTAGAATAACATGTAAGGAAATGATCCCTTGTTCTTTAAGTTCTTGACATGATAATGGCATGATTTAATTGCTAAAGGATTTTTGGAATTAGACAAATTGATTGAACTCTTGTTTTTGGAACTAATTTTGAGTAAGTGGCCTATAAAGCTTTATGAACTGGTCTTGAAAATAAATTGTTTTGAAAGAAAAGGTTAGGAAAATGGTATTTCATTGTGTAGTAATTATTTTAGAAACAAAGCCTCGAATGAGCATGAGTAGGTCTTGGATATGGGTTGTTGTTTTAATACTTGTAACATGTTGAAGGGGATTTGGAATGGCTATTGTTATGGAAAGAAAAGTTTTGCAAATATTTTGGAAAAGAAAAAGGTAGAGGCCGTGAGGCCTAGGGATATTTGTGAAAAAAAAATTTAGTTATTAACTTGCTTGAATTCTTGATGAATAAGTGTTAAGATTTTGGAACTTGAAAGGGCTTAATAGCTAGATTATGTGTTTATAAATGTATAGCATGCCTTATGAGATTAATTTCGCTTGGAAATTGATTTTTGGTAATGGATGACTTGAAAAGAATTTTAGAAACTTATGTTTGGTAGGCTTTTGGATTATGTTTTAACTATGTGTTAATTGAGGTAATTGCCTAATTGTTTTGAAAAGCTTTGGAAACCAAGTTGCGAAAATGTTTTAAAAACATAACCTTGAAAGTGCTTAAGTTGTATTTAATGTGTTGCTTGGAAGTGATGCTTAAATTGATATATGTTTGGAATAGGTGTTAGAGTGTGTCTTGAAATGTATCTTGATATTTCAATGCTTTGGAGCATAAATAAATGACTTAGGAATGGTTTGTTATTTAAAAAGGAAGATGTTAATTGTGAACTTAGATTTAACACTTGTATATAATATGTTTAGGCTTTGGAAATTGTATGAAAAGTGTTTAATTGATTATGTTTATGCTTTAAGTTCCAGAAAGTAAGGGTTATGTGTTACTTTTCAAGTTTGTAATTTATTGTTTCGAACTAAGTTATATGGGTAAACTATTCTTTGAAACAAGCCTTTCAGGTGTATGTTAGTATTTTAAATTAAATTCTAGTAAAAGGGGTTAGTTAGGAAAGGGTTAAATTTGAGTGCCTAAGATTGTAGAACTAGGTTTTTAGAATTTCGCTAAGTTGTTTTATGTGTTAGGCTCGAGTAACCCGAGACAGTGCGGTGTGGAAATCGAGAAGCACGTGGACGCGTAGCTTGGAGTTCGGTAAGGGCAACTCTTGGATATCTCTAAGGCTTTATTTTATAAGTCCTTATGTAAGGGCACTTCTAGACATTTTTAGGATTTTATTTTTATGTCCCTGTGTAAGGGAAACTTTTAGATATGCTTAAGTTCTTGTTTTGTTATTTAAATGCTTATTTAAATACGAAGAAGTCTGAGAACTCTACGAGTTCGAAGTTAGGGTCTTCGAACCCCTTCGTTTATTTTGTCGTGCAGTCGAACATATTCCGAGTCATTGTGGGTGAAAAATTGTGCGGTTGGTCTTCTGGCCCCAACCCCCCACTTGTTTGTACCTCTCTATTAATTCCATCGAGTTGCAGAGGGATGGATTCCTTGATTTGCGTGTCAAGCATGTGATGTTGTGATATGATTGAGTTATGCATTATTTAATATGAGATTGAACATATGCTGCGAACTGCATATTGCTTGTTGAATTACGTTTCTTCATTTAGATTGCTTTATTGCTTAAATTGTTGAATTGTGTTTCTTCATATTAAGCATGCTCTCTTTATTTGACATGCGGTCAAGTAATTTTGCGTACCACTCTTTGACTATTAAGAAGAGAGCTGTTCATCGAGTGAGAGAGCTAGGCGAGTCGTCGTGACGTTTTTGAGCCGTGACCCGGATAACTGAGGGTGCTAGGTCCCCTTTTGTTTACGGGAGATTGACTAGGCGTCGCAGCGTAGGAACCGAGGCTGCTTACCTAGGGAGAAGCGAAAGATCCCAAGGCTACGGCTGGTATGTCAGTTGATGGATCTGCGTCTGCTTTTCGGAATAATTGTCGTGTCAAGAGAAAATGAGTCGAGTCTAGAGAAAATCTTGAGTCTGCATTGTGTCTTGAGAACTGTGCATCTTTGTTGTTGCTTATTGCTATGATTTTCTATTTCCTATAACATGTTGCATTGTTATATGCTTTGTAGCCATTGTCGAATAAGTGTAACAGACTCTTTATTTTAAGAAGTTGACCACTTGCCGTGGTTCTGTCAATTAATGATTGTAACTCGATGCGAACAAGCGGAAGGATTTGGAGCGCAAGGAGGAGCAGTTGGGGATGGTTGTTTAGCTTTCCACTGGTGTTGTGGTTGCGGAACCTACTAGTAGTCTTGCGAGGAGCTTGTTGTGTCGACCAGCTATAGGACGCTTGAATTTATTTCTGTATTGTAATAAATGTCGATTATGTTTCAAGGCACATGCTGTTATGTGTGAGTTGATGTAATAATTGAATGTGGTTATGTGGTGTCTCTAAATAATTCTGCCATGTTTCTAAAGTCGCTGCAATACTCTGACAGCCATTTTGAAAAAGAAGTTTAAAAAAAAAAATAGAACCACATTTTTGGAAAACGTGCAAGGCAGAGTACTTCGCCTTTCGGAAATATGTAAACTTTTGTCAAGATACTGGCTTAGTAGCGTTCCGGAAAACAGGTCGTTACAGAATTAGTTGCATTGGTAAAGACTCTCTTCCCTTTATTGATAATGTACTTTATGTTGAAGGACTAAAGCATAATCTATTGAGCATAAGTCAATTATGCGACAATGGTTATAATGTCATTTTTACAGAAACTGGATGTTCAGTAAAAAGCAAGAAAGATGGCTCTATTTTCTTTTCAGCTAAGAGGAAACAAAATATTTATAAAATTGATCTTTCTGAACTTGCAATACAAGATGTCAAGTGTCTCATGTCTGTTAAAGATGAACAATGGATTTGGCATAAAAGATTAGGTCATGCCAGTTTGAGATTAATCTCAAAACTAAACAAGCACAGTCTTGTTAGGGGCTTACCAAATCTTAAATTCCAATCTGATGCTCTCTATGAGGCATGTCAAAGAGGAAAACAAGTTAAAACTTCTTTTCATTCTAAAAATGTTGTTTTAACCTCTAGACCACTTGAGCTTTTGCATGTTGATCTTTTTGGTCCAACTAGGACAGCCTCTTTAACTAGAAAGAAATATGAGTTAGTCATTGTTGATGATTTTACTAGATGGACGTGGGTTTGATTCCTTGCCACCAGGATGAGTCATTCAAAGTATTTACGATTTTCTGTAAATCAGTTCAAAATGAAAAAGGAATTTGTATTTCTTCAATTAGAAGTAATCTTGGGGGGGAATTTGAAAATGAAAGCTTTCAAAAATTTTGTGAAGAAAACGGCATCTCCCACAATTTCTCCTCTCCTAGAACACCACAACAAAATGGTGTTGTAGAAAGGAAAAATAGGTCTCTCCAAGAAATAGCCAGGACCATGATCAATGAAGCTGATATTACAAAACATTTTTGGGCAGAAGCAGAAAACACCGCTTGCTATTTCAAAATAGAATTCTTATTAGACCTATTTTGAAGAAGACTCCATATGAACTGTGGAAAGGTAGAAAACCAAACATATCTTATTTTCATCCCTTTGGTTGTATATGTTATATTCTGAATACTAAGGATCAATTGGTAATTTTGATTCCCAAGCTGACAAAGGTATCTTTTTGGGATACTCTGAAAGATCAAAAGCTTTTAAAATATACAATAAGGAAACTTTGATAGTGGAAAAATCCATTCAAGTCAAGTTGATGATAAGAAGCCTGACACTTCCATGTCAGAGCTAGATGAATTATCTTCAGAATTAAATATTGGTGGTATAACAAACAGTGAACCTGCATCTTCAGCATCTGGTGGTGACCAGACACAGGATTCTACTCAAGCGAAAGCTGAAACCAGAAAGTGTTGGAGATACAAAACCAATCATCCTAAGGATCAAATCATAGGAGAACCTGGAGATAGAGTAAGAACCAGATCCACTTCCAAAGAGCATGCAGATATTGCACTTCTCTCTGAAATGGAACCTAAGACAATTGATCAAGCATTGGAAGATGAAGGTTGGATTCTGGCTATGCATGAAAAGTTGAATCAGTTTCAAAGATATGATGTGTGAAAATTAGTCACTCTACCAGAAGATAAGCAAACTATTGGTACTGAATGAGTATTTAGAAATAAGGTTGATGAAGATGGTAAGGTAGTGAGAAACAAAGCAAGATTAGTTGCTCAAGGTTATTCACAAGAAGAAGGTATTGATTTTATAGAAACTTTTGCACCTGTTACAAGGTTAGAGGCTATTTGCATCTTACTTTCATTTGCTGCACACCATGAGATAATTCTTTATCAAATGGATGTGAAAAGTGCTTTCTTAAATGGTTTTATAATTGAGAAAGTCTATGTGAAACAACCTCCTGGTTTTGAAGACATTGAATTTCCAGAACATGTTTTTAAGCTTAAAAAGGCTCTATATGGTCTTAAGCAAGCTCCTCGAGCTTGGTATGATAGACTGAGTTCCTTTTTAATGGAAAACAGTTTTATCAGAGGTCAACTAGACACTACTCTATTTAGAAAATCATCAAACAAGCATTTTACACATGTTCAAATTTATGTTGATGATACTATATTCGGAGCTAAAAATGAAAGCCTTTGCAAAGAATTTTCTAAGCTAATGCAGGTTGAATTTGAAATGAGCATGATAGGAGAATTAAAGTTTTTCCTTGGAATTCAAATTAAGCAATGCAATGATGGTATTTATATAAATCAAGGAATTGCTAAAGAAATTCAAGATAGTGGATTGCAAGCCACTTAGCACACCTATGCATCCTACATGTACTCTTAGTGTAGATGAAACTGGTAAGAAGGTAGATCAGAAAATGTACAAAGGTATGATTGGATCTCTACTTTATCTTACTGCTTCAAGACCTGATATTATGTTCAGCGTCTGCCTGTGTGCTAGATTTCAATCTGATCCTAGAGAATCACACTTGAGTACTGTTAAAAGAATACTTAGATATTTATAAAGATCTACTAATCTTGGTTTGCTTTATAAGAAATTAAAAGATTACAAGTTAGTAGGTTTTTCTGTGATGCTGACTTTGCTGGAGACTGAATTGAAAGAAAGAGCACAAGTGGAGTCTGCCAATTCCTTGGAGTAAATCTTGTGTCTTGGTCAAGCAAAAGACAAAGCACTATTGCACTCTCAATAGCAGAAGCTGAATACATCTCAGCAGCAAGCTACAGCTCTTAACTTCTGTGAATGAAATATCAACTTGAAGACTACTTGATAAAAGAGAGTAACATTCCTATCTTTTGTGATAATACATCTGCAATTTGTCTTACTAAGAATCCTATATTGCATTCTAGAGCAAATCACAATGAAATTAAACATCATTTCATAAGAGACTATGTTCAGAAGGGTATTCTTGAAATAAAATTTGTAGACACTGATCATTAGTGGGCTGACATCTTTACAAAACCCCTTGCTGAAGATAGATTCAATTTTATAAGAAGAAACTTAAATTTTCATCTTATAGAAGAATGATTAATCTCAGCGTCTTATGATATGCATCATTCAGCATCCGGTATGACATAAGCATTCACACGTGTACACATATAATATGTCATTCACACCACATAACTCAATGTCTGGTGAATTCGTTTGCGTGCGTCCGGGCACACACATGTCACGCGCGTGTGGAACTTAAGCGTCTCATCACACCTAATCCGAGTCATGATTATTTAGGTTTTCAATAAAATCTTTTTCTTGATTTTATCTTCATTTTGGCAACTGCATTTAATGGAAAGGGGAATCTTTATGTTATTTTCTTTTTGATTTATTTTTTATTCAGAGGAAATGTGAAGAGGTTTTTGAAAAAGTAACTGTACTACTTTGTCAAAACTTTCCCACTACTCCACCTCTTTTGCTCCGCACTCACTCTGTTTTGTCTGCAAAAACTGCTTTCTCTCTCTCTCTTTCTCCGTGTGATTTCTCTGAAACCCTAAACCTCCATCACCTACTCTCTAACTGCAACCATTACTGATGTTAAGGTCGGAGAATACTTTGCAACCATGAATGAGAACAGGATTGATTTGGAGAAGTTCAAGCTTTATGGTTTTAACTTCGATGAAGGTTTGAACAATCTGGGTTGGCAAAACTTCTTCCTTTGGGAACTAGTTGAAGTTATGGCTTATGCCATCAAGGAATTTTGGGGAAACGCTCATGTGCTTTCGGGTGGAATCGTTGAAGGTCATATTAGAGGATTCAAGTTGGTGTTCACCATAAACACCATTGCTGAAATGATTAAGTGCCCCTGTGAAGGCATTAGTTACTATGTTGGTTGGGAAGATACTTTCAGAGGAATGGAAAACATCAACGAGGCTCTATTCGAAAACTATCGTCAGTTGAAGAAAGACGATGTAACTCCTACGGCCAAGGACTTGAAAAGTCATTACAGAGTTTTACACAAGATTATTGCTAAGAGCGTCATCCTGAAGGCTGGGTCAAGTGACATAGTAAACTATGAGTATGAGAAATTATATGGCTGGTCACAAAATCAACTTGCCTAGGTTGATTCACAACAATATTATCAATGCAGTTTTTGGTTCAAGGAAGGGTTTTACTGATAAGAAGAACATTATTAAGGTTATTCCTTATGGAGTTCTTCTTACTACAATGATGATCAAGGATGGAATTCCGAGAAGGCTTGCTGCCTTGACAAACAAAGAGAAAAGGGATAAGTATTTTGGAGTTGGTGCTATTGTTCGCCTTGATGTCTTTGGCGTATATAGCTTGGTAAGAATGAAATTGATCAATGCTGAGATGATCAAGAAAGTGAAACAGGAACAACAAGAAGAAGCAGGTGCTTCTATTAGTGAAGTTGTGAAGAAACCCACTAGAAGCTCAGCATCTGGTCTGAAGAGAACTAGTGAGTCTCCAGCAAGGGAGACAAGAAGCAGAAAGCAGAAGGTGCCTCCTGCATCAGAAGGTAAAACTGTACTAGAAGATGATGAGGGTCGAGTCCCCATCAGAAGCATTATGGAGAAGAAGAGAAAGGCAAAAGCTGAAAAGCTTGTTTCAGCGTCTGGACCTAAGAAGCAAGCTCCTCCACCTCCTCCTCCTCCTGCTGCTCCACAGGGAAAAAGGAAGAGATTGGTTAGGCATTCTGAGAAGCTTAATCCACAGGTACTAGATTTTACCATTGATGATTCCATTACTACCTTTGGTTCCGATGACACTATACCTGCACCACCACTCTCTGTTTCATCACCACAAACACACTCCACACAACCTCCATCCACCAAACCACAAACCTCCCAATTGACCACAAAGTCCAAAACACTTACATTTCCCTCACCACAAACCTCTACCTCATCAAATACATCTTTCACTACATACATATCCTCACTCCACTCTCACCCATTCAATCAACTTTTCAAAATCCCTCCAAATAAACCAAAAACATACCAAGTCAAGGAGACTTCCCCTCCCCCACTTTCTCTCACTCTCAAACCTACAAACTACTATGATGCCAAGCAATCTGTCTCAGCTATAAACAAACCACGATTTGTAAGAGATGAAGTGTATCATTCCATCTATGATCGCCTTTCTCTATGGCACTTGAAGACATTCATCCCTGGGGTTGCAAGACTGGAGATTGCCCCTCGCTCATGCCTCACTGTCTCTGAAGATGGTGAAAAAGTGGAAAGGTCATTTGGTGGAAGATTAAGACCTCTCTCAAACAGAGGAATTATTCCTTTCTCTGTTGATCTTCCTCATTTTCTGCCACAACATGAACCTCTTACTCTGGAGGAATGCGATAGATGGATCACAGATGATGAGAAGTCATTCATGGCTCACTGCCTTGAAATGAAGAAGATGGAACTGGTTTACCCGAACAAAGATCCTGCTTCTGCGTCTGTGAAGATTGTGCCAGATAGGCAAAGATGGCTACCCTGGATTATCCCTGATAAAAGGAAGGAACTAGCTCTCGATAAACTTCCAATATCTGTTCGTCTCAAGGAGTATGAAGAATCTCCTAGGAGATACAATGTCAAAGCATTCTCTAAGCTTCCGGTTAATTAGCTATCTGAAGACCATGCTCGGCATGTGTATCTTAACCTCGTCAAAATAGATGATTGGAGAACTGGTTCATTTGGCTGCTGTCAGGCAGAAAAGGCAACCATCCCAACAGTTGGCTCAATCAGCAGGGTAACAGACACAAACCTAGCTACTATTCATCTGGATGATATGTTTATTTGTTCTATTATTAGGCCTCTGAGTGTTATGAAAATAGAAGATCAATGGGCTACTGTTTGCAAACACTTCGACAATGGATTCAGTTGGAATAACATGCCTATGTCTTGGAAAGGCAAAGCCATTCTACCTCGTTTCACACCTCTCAAATTTGAAGAAGATGATAAGGAAAATTTGCATAGGTTGTATCTGGCCGAAAATGAAGGACTTATCTTCATTTTTGATGGAATGGGAAATTTTATAAAAAGCAATTTTGGAGAAGATGCGTTTGCAAAATTTGATGCATATGTTGAAGATCTGGTTAAGCATAGAGAACCGATCTTTCTGCGTATGCTTTACCCTGAAAAGATTGTGCAATGATAAGAATGGTCTATGGGAATTGAGAAACAGAAGCTGGGAAATATCATCAAATGGAGCTTACCATTTGATGGCGTCTTTCAAAGGGTCAAGGAAAGAAAGGATTTGAAACTGAGACTATCACAGGCAGTGCTAGCAGAGCACCAGAAGATGGAATCTCAACGAGCTGCAATTGTTGAACCTGTTCCAGAAGTTGAACCTTCTTTTGCTCCCCCTATTGCAGATGATGATGTTGTGATCTTGCCTAGAGTTGAATTTGAAGCTAGCATGGATACAAATCAGAAGGTGTGCCAGCTGGAAAACATTGTGAGCCTCCTCTTGTAACGTTTCAATAAACTTCTTCCCCCTCCTCCTCCACCAAACCCTTAAAAACATTTTTTTATTATTTTGTATTACTGTTAACTTGGTACAATTTTTTTTTACTTGGTTCATATTCTGAATGATCTAACCTTATTTGATCTAAATTTTTAGTACATTTCAAATTTTTCTGGTATTATTACTTTCTGCTTTGACTATGATGTTGTTTAGACTCTTTTTGTCTGATGACAAAAGGGGGAGTAAAAGAAAAGGTCAGATGAACACGTTGAAAGTCTGATGAACACGCTAAAGTATCACACATGTCATGCATAAATCATTTCATAACATATTCATTATATGTGATTTGTTGTTCTGATACTCATTGATATTCATTGTCTTGTGCTCTGTTAATCTTTAATCATTTGCTGGCACAAATTTATTATAATTGGTACAATGAATTTCAGCATCTGATCCTCAAAAATTGTTTGAGTATATTCGGTATTGGTACAATGATCTCAGTATCCGTTCTCAACGTTTAATTGAATATATGCTCTGATACTTGTATGACTTTTGCGATCACAATGCTCTAATTGTTATAAATCGCTCTGATAACTGAATTATTTACTTTTATCTAAGTTGTTGAACTCAGGAGGAGACCCATGAATTTTTTTTAAAATTAATTAAATTGTTCATCAACCTTGGATATTTATCATCAACAAAAAAGGGGAGATTGTTGGAACCTAAACGATTGAGAAATTTAGACCCTCATTAATTTGATGATAACAAAGTACTTGCAAGTGAAAAAATTATCTTCTAATAAGTCTTGAAGTGTGTAGATATTAAAATTGTTTACCCTTTATTAGTCACTCAAGCAAGAAGGAGAAATTCACAAGAAATTGAATATATTCCATGTGTGTCAGCATCCGGTTCACTCCAGCGTCTTGTGTATAGCGAGCGTTCGGTAGCGTTATTCTTTGACACAAGGATTACTCAATTACTGCGAGCGTCCATCCTGTTCTGAGCGAGCATCTGGTCTTTTAATGAATCACGCGATGGTCACGTTTATGCTCTTCTACCTCAGCTATTTTGGAACGGTATTCATTGAAGAGGGTTGCCAAAAACGGCTAGAAACTATATTCTGAAAGAGCTATTACTCAAGTGAGCAATCAAGTTTCGTGCCAAGTTTCTGGACACTAAGAACTGAACCTCATCGTCTGATATTCTTTCTTTTAGAAAGTTATTTGTTTTTGTGCTTAATCTTTTCATCCTCTTGAGAGTTATTTGATTGTATTCAAAGAATATTACTTTGTAAAAGTTGTTCTGCCTAGTTAAGGCTATGTTCCTTAAAGGCTCGAACGTACTGAGTTGTTTTGAGAAGTTAAGAGTATTTTCAAGTTTGTGACAGTAGAATACTCTTAAGGAAATTTGTAATCAGTTGATTATAGTGGAAAATCCTTCAGGAACGAAGGGACTAGACGTAGCTACCAGGTTGGTGATGAACTAGTATAAATCTTTGTGTCTCTTGCTTTACTGCTTTACATTTACTTTTATCTTGCGCATAAAAACAAGTTTTCATAAACCTTATTTCCTGCGTCTGGTCATACTCCCGCATCCGTTATTAAACAGGTTCAAAATCCAGTGTTCTAAAGTGTTTTTATCTTAAAGTTTGCGAAAAGTTTTCAACACTATTCAACCCCCCTTTTTGTGTTCACGTTCAGGAAGAGAGTGAAAAAAGTGAGGTGGATGGAGTTGAAAATGAGAGAGAAGAAATAGAGAGACAAAAAAAGACGGAGTTGAAAATGAGAGCAGTGGAAATAATGAAAAAGATGAAAAAAAGAGGCTGAGAAGAAATCCAATTCGGATGAGGAAGGCATAATTATAACTGAGCAACTGCAGGTGGGAAAGAAGCCCAAAGTGATCCCTCCATATATGAAGTTGCCATATCCTCATTTGAACAAGAAAAAGGAGAAGGATGAACAGTTTGCTATGTTCATGGATATCTTCAAGCGCCTACAGATTAACATTCTTTTCGCAGAAGCCCTTGAGTGTAACATCCTCATTTTTCTAATCTTACTTAATGTGTGTTTATGTGTGACTAAGTATATTTGTGTGCCCTAGGTAGGAATTAGTGTGTTTTGAATGCATGTTTGGCCTTTTGGTGGTGTGCTCGCTTTCTGTGTTGTGTGAAAGCATGTTTGGAGGTTTGATATGTTATTTGAGTTTGATATAGTGTGTTATGAGTTTTTGGTTTGAGTCATGGAAGTTTGGTTAAGTTTGAGAACGATCGGAGTTGTGACTAGGGCTTTTAGGTGTTTATACCTTTGAGCAAGTGAGAGTTTCCGAACGAGTATATGAGGCTTAAAACCTTTGTTCTTAAGTCCATTTGATGTCTTCTTGTGTTAGGAATAATGTTTAAGTGTCAGGGTATCGAGTTCAGGATCACACAGAAGTCGGAATCGAAGAAATCCCGCGAAAACAGACAAGTGTGTGCAGTAGCATGTGATGCGCGCCTGCTATGCCTACGAATGCGCGTGACGCGTGCTGGTGCACCATGGGCCAGTAGCTGAGTCAGCATGACACGTGATGCGCATGCAGCAACAAACTTCTGGATGAAGTTTCTTCTGAACGGTGCGCGTGGCGCAAGATCAAGCGCACGTGACACGCGAGGAGACAGAAGCCGTTTGTAACGATGCGCGCGGAACGCACCCGAGACCCTGGGGAATGCGCGTGGCGCGCACCTGTGTAGGGAATTTTTCCTATTTAAGGCAATTAACCCCTCAGATCAGTTTTTTCACCTCCTTTTTCATTTTTACGTCCAAAGCATCCCCTTCAACGTGAGACCTCCATTTTTTAGGGTTTCCAAGCTTTGATGATCCATCCAAAGCAATCTTGTTCATCCGTTCTTCAATCTGGCAATGCTAAATCGTCTGTTACCGTTCGAGCTTGTTAGGGCTTATCACTGATCGCCATTTCGTTGAGGTAAACTCTAAACTTGTCCTCTGATCACCTCTGTTTTAGTTTGCTAATTCTTAATCTTAGATTGATTCTTGTTCTTAACTCTAATCAAACTGTGTTTTGGACCTCGGTTTGACCGTGCGGGTACCGAACGAGCTAGGGTTTTACTGAAACTCCTAGAGGAGATTCCATGGGTCACGAAATAGATAGGAGTTTCTGTTCTTCATGTCCCAGCTCTGTTTTCGTGGTAGACTTGTTGGTTTGAATGGTCCCTCATTACCTGTTCTTCGTATTTTAGGGTTTTGGCAATAGTACGGGTACTGGTTGACTGTGGAAGCTTGTCTGGAGTTATTTTTGGGTAAGTCATGGTTCTGGAATTGGAAGACCAGCCCTTGGCCGTGGTCTTTCTTGGTGTTTTAATTAGTTTATTAGTTGCCCTAATACTAATCCGAGTGCGTTTGTGTGTTTCCGGTTAACTGTGGACTGTTCTGGACTGTTTGGTAACATTGTTGGTAACTCTGAACTTGTTTCTTGTTGTTGGCTGAACCGGATCATAGTGCAGGAGTGTTAGTGTATTTGTTGGTGAGTTCGTGGTTACGTCCCGGTGTTCAGTTTTCTTCCAAGTGCTTCTATTACCAGGTTTAGGGAAAGAATGCACTTTTATTGGGTTCTGTATTGTAGATATGACTGTTTGGCATGTGTAAGGTGACCTAAACCCTACTAGGGGTTAATGTCAGTAACACCTAAGGATAGGGGTTACGGTATGCCACCTCTAAGGATAGGCATGGTAGACCCATCAATAACTTAGGATTATTTTACTATTAAATGTGATTGTCTGATAATATGCTAAACTGTGAGATGTGGCATATGTTCTCTATGTGAATAGTGACATGCTTATGGTGACATGATTAAAGGTGTATTATGTGGAATATGTGTTGTATGTTGCCTTAGTATACTATATGCCTGAGTATAGTTTCTAATATGCATTAATATGATAAAAAGGGTATATCTGGGAATGTGTGCATAATCTGATGTGAGACATATGATTATGATGTGTTGAGATGTATGCACATGATATTGCATTAGTTACCACTCCATTCTTGACGGGAATGTGATGTGGAGAGAATCCCTAATAGAAATAGGGGATATCTCACCTAGTAGGTTTGATCCACTCTGTTCCCTATCGGAAAAGGGGGAAACGGACGTCCCTATCGGAAAAGGGGGAGGAGAATTCCTAATTGAAAAGGAGAATACCTCGTGGACTAGGCTAGTATCGCCCCGTGCTCTATCGGAAAAGGGAGACAGGAGACCCTAACGGAAATGGGGGACGACAACCTAACGGAAAGGGGGTTCGCCAATAAGTATTCCTAACGGAAATGAGGAGTACAGTGACAATAGAAAGAAAAGATGCAGACATGCACAACTCATTTATTCATTGAGAGACATGGGAGTAAGTGGAAGTGGGTAGCTAGGTCATATTTGTTTATATGTGCTCGTTTGTCTGGTTTGTCAATCATTCATTCTACCTATGCATTTCCCGCTTTTTGATGATTGTGTTATTCTTACCTCCCTGTCTTTGTATGCCTGTGTGTATATGTATTATTGTATGTTAGACTTTGTTGAGGAGTAGGATGCAACCGTAGCAGCGCTAGATGGAGCAGTTTACTCTGATGCACCCGTCGATGCTCCTTCCCCCACGGATCCCCGTATGGGGTGATTTTGAGATTCAGTACCATGATTTCGACGGCATGAGGTGGGAGATTGACCATGTGCGTTAGGCAGTGATCTATATGGGTACCATCTCCATCTATTTCAGGATTCCAGGTTTTCCTATTGCCAGCTTTTTAGGAGACTTCCGGATATGTCAGAAACTACCATTTCAGTAGATGTGACAGGCTCCAGGGTTTCCACCAGGCTTTGGTTACGGAGGTTATCCTCCGATGCCTCCTCAGCAGATGCCGGTGCGACCAGTTAGCCATCACAGCGAGTCTAGCCACCGTGGACGACAAGGTGTGGGAGAGGAGCAATATCTGGTCCTTCTCGCCACCCGACAGCTCATGACTATCGGCGCTTGTTTCTTAGGCGGGTGGGTTCTCAGAGTGGGAGCTCTCAGTTTTCCCCTCGCTGAGGTGTTTGGTTATTTGTTGGCCAGGAGTTTTAATACTATGTTATGTCTATGTTTTACTGTTTTGTTTAGTTGAGGCAGCAGGTTAGCCTCATAGGTTTACTTCTTTTTAGGATAACTGTATCATTACTATCTACACTACGCACTTTGCACTCTGATAGTAAGTACTTATCTATATAACCTCATGTGAGACACTTAGTATTATTTCACCGTAACACGTCGTAGTCTTATTCGTGTTGCGATTTTAATTCCTTCGTATTTTTTTATATACCCATTATTTACGCGAGTTAGGCTAATTATTAGAATAAAGCATGAATAGGACTTCAGGGTGTTACATTTGTGGTATCAAAGCAGTTCGGCCCTAACCGGACTGTGAGGTCATTTAGGATGTTAATTGGCTGAGTCTAGTCGTATTCCCACCGAATACGACTATCTTTAGAAGTTTGGGTAAAATATCCGTGTTATCTTTATTGCCTTAAATAAAGGTGACCAGTTATCAATTCATAAGATATACAGCATATATTTCTATGATTCTTTAAATCTTACGGACCTCGAGCTAATGATTTCTTTTTCAGGACTTCATGGCTCGTCGTGGCAGCGTGAGAGAGTGGACGAAGCAAGAAATGGAGTGACCTTAGGAGTTGGAGGAGGTCATGCCTCTGATGAGACCCTACAATCTGTTAGGGAGTTGGCCACTGCCATGTTTCAGCAAGCACAATAGAATGCCCAGTTTTTGCAGGCTGCTCAGACTAGGAGGGAAGAGAGGAGTGATGACAATGGGATGACAGTTTTTCTGAAGGCAAATCCTCCAAAGTTTAACGGGGAGTTTAACCTCGAAAGAGCTGAGAAGTGGATTCAGGAGATTGAGAAGATCTTCATGGTTATGAACACCCGAGAGGAGAGAAAGGTATCCTTTTCTTCTTTTATATTAATTGGCAATGCTGAGTCTTGGTGGAGGGGTAAGAAAAGGTTGTTGGAAGAGCAGGGAAGTGTAGTGAACTGGGAGTTGTTTAAAGAGAGTTTTTTGGAGAAGTTCTTTCTATGGTTAAACCGCAAGGAGAAGGAAAGGGAGTTTGAGAGTTTGAAACAGGGAAATATGACTATAGGTGATTATGCTACACAGTTTGAGGCCTTACTGAAGTACTCAGAGTTCTATCGCTTGCATCCTAGTGAGCTGTGGATGTGCCAGAGGTTTTAGGATGGACTGAAGTATGAGATACGACGAACGGTGAGTCCTTTGAAATTGACGAGGTTTCCAGATCTAGTAGAACCGAGTATGGAGTTGGAAAGTATGGATAGAGAGAGAGATCAACAGAGGAGTGGTGGTCCCATCAGGAGTGCGGGTGGCGCAAGAGGCGATACGCATAGAGGAGGTGGTAGACATGGAGGAGGTAGGTTTCGGAGGGGTAGAGCCGGACCCTATTCTAGACCGGCATAGCCTGATGCTACTAAAGGTGCTGGAGCTATAGGGAGAGATCAGGGATGTTATAGGTGTGGAGGTCCGCATCTTATCAAGGATTGTATAGTGCCAGCTGGTGGAGGAGAGTCAAAACAGTGTTATCAGTGCGGACAGATGGGTCACTTAGCGAAGAATTATTGGGGTGGACAGAGAGCTGCAAACAGACCTGTTGCAGGAGGACGTGGAGGAAGAGGAAATGGAAATGGTATAGGACGAGGTGGTGCAGCAGGTGCAGGAAGACTTCAAACTTCGGGGAAAATGTTTACCGTGAGGGGAGCTGAATCCTCTCAATCGCCTGATCTGATACAAGGTATGTGCTTAGTCTCTGGTAAACTCTTTTCTGTATTGTTTGACTCTGGGGCTACACGTTCTTTCATTTCACTTGCATGCGTGGATCATTTGAAATTTCCTGTTCCTTCTTTACCTCATAAACTGGTAGTTTCTACTCCTACTAGTGATCCCCTGACTACTTCATCAGTTTGCCTTGAATGTCAAGTCACCATAAAGAATAGGAATTTCTTAGTCGACCTTGTTTGCCTACCAATGCAAGACCTAGATGTTATCTTAGGAATGGACTGGCTTGCAGCCAACCATGTGTTACTAGACTGTTCCCGTAAGACCTTTACTTTTCCTGATCAACCCAGTATGGTATCTGCCAATGATAGTCAATTTTCTGTTAGTGGTAACTCTCCGAAGTATATGATGTTATTTTCAATGGAAGCTAAGGATACTCCTAGCATGAACTCTTTGCCGGTAGTAAGAGAATTCCCAGAAGTATTTCCTGATGACGTTCCAGGATTGCCCCCGGAAAGAGCGATAGAATTCGCAATAGACCTTATCCCTGGAACTGGACCTATATCCATAGCACCCTACAGAATGTCTCAGCAGAACTAGCAGAGTTGAAATCTCAGTTAGATGATTTGATCAAGAAAGGATTCATTAGACCCAGTGTTTCACCGTGGGGAGCACTGGTGTTATTTGTGACGAAGAAGGATGGATCTGCAAGGATGTGTTGATTATAGGCAACTTAATCGGGTCACGATTAAGAACAAGTATCCTTTGCCTAGAATAGACGATATGATGGATCAAGTGAAGGGAGCGGCAATATTTTCCAAAATTGATCTGAGATTTGGTTATCATCAGATTAGGGTCAAGAAATAAGCTATCCTTAAGACTACCTTTAGATCTAGATATGGACATTATGAGTATCTGGTTATGCCATTTGGTGTGACTAATGCTCCTGTAGTGTTCATGGATTATATGAATCGGATCTTTAGACCATTCTTAGATAAATTTGTAGTCGTCTTCATTGATGACATACTGATTTATTCACGAACGGAAGAAGAGCATGTGGAGCATCTGAGGATTGTACTTCGGATTTTGAAGGACAGACAACTTTATGCTAAACTGTCAAAGTGTGAATTTTGGCTTGAAGAGGTGCAATTTCTCGGACATGTGATCAATAGGGATGGAATTGCTGTAGTCCCTCGAAGGTGGAAGCTGTGACCGAATGGAAAAGACCTAAGTCAGTGAGTGAGATTAAAGCTTTTTGGGTTTGGCTGGCTATTATAGGAGATTTATAGAAGGATTCTCGAAGATAGCTTTACCTATGACCCAGTTGACGAGGAAGGTGAACCCTTTTGTATGGTCAGATAAGTGTGAAAAGAGTTTTCAAGAGCTGAAGAAGTGGCTGACCACATCACCTGTATTGGTTTTACTTGATCCCTCAGGAGAATTCGAAGTGTACTGCGATGCATCATATTAAGGGTTAGGATGTGTTCTTATGCAAGGAGGTAGTGTAGTGGCCTACGAATCAAGACAATTAAGGATTCACGAAAGGAACTACCCTACCCATGACCTTGAACTTGCAGCTATAGTTTTTGCATTGAAGATTTGGAGACATTACCTTTACGGAGCTAAGTTCACGGCATTCAATGATCATAAGATCTTGAAATACCTGTTAGACTAGATGGAGCTAAATATGAGGCAATGGCAGTGGATAGAGTTTATTAAGGATTATGAGTTTGAACTGCGATATCATCCAGGAAAAGCAAATGTTGTAGCTGATGCTTTAAGTAGGAAATCCCTACATGTGTCAGCTTTAATGGTGAAGGAGTTAGAGTTGGTGGAACAATTCAGAGATTTGAATTTGGGAGTGCAACTTTATAAGGACAAGATATGCTTGGGGCAGATAGTTGTGACCAATGAGTTTCTACTAGAGTTGAAGGAGAAGCAAGGACTTGATGATCAACTGATAAAGATTAAAAATTCCATGAAAGACGGTGAGACTTCAGAGTTTAGTATCAAGAAAGATGGAGTGATGAGGTTTGGAGACCGAGTTTGTGTTCTGCATGACTCGGAACTACGGAGAACGATTCTAGAAGAAGCCCATAAGAGCAAGCTTAGTTTTCATCCGGGCACTACTAAGATGTATCAAGATTTGAAGATGTTTTGGTGGCCTGGTATGAAGAAAGACATAACAAACTTTGTCATGTCTTGTGTAACACCTGAGGACGAGATCGACATCGTATTAGGACGACGTATCGAGACCTCGACCAAGACCTTGTGTCGAGATCCCGTGACTAGATCGTTTACCGAGATCTTTTGTCGAGCTGATGAGACCACGTGCACTAGTGTTGAAATGAGGAGGTCGCGTGTCGAGTTGATGAAGTCGCGTCTGGTGATGAGGGCGCAAGTCGGTGAGGAGACCGCGTCCCCGCCCCCGTGTTAGAACTTTGTACATTTGCACGAGCACTCTTGTCGACATCGTGTCGAGATGACACCTCGTATTATTTCGAACGTTACTCAGCGTTATTATTATATTGTTTGTAATTATTACATTGTCGGCTTGTCGTTGACCGGCCAGTAGAGGGTAATCATGAGAGGAGCGAGTTAACGGGTAGATGATTATTGGGATTGGCATCTTATAGCTGGAGTTACATTTTTACCCCTTTCTCGCCACCGTATACCACGACCGCTTTCACTCATTTCTCTTTTCTTCTTTCTTCTTCCTTCCTTCGCTCTGTGTTTCGTTGTTTCCTTAAAAATCTTCATCGACTAAACCGTGAGTTCAGATTCTGCACAAGATTTCTTCATCAATTTTGTTCATCATCAACTTCTCGACCCATATCTCGTCTGATCGACCATCACCGCTGAGGTATGAAGAACAGATTTTCTTTCATCTGTACTCTTGTTTAGCGCTAAATCTTCTTCCATTTTTAATCAGTTTTATGCTTCCAAATCATATCAAATTGATGGGTTTTCTTCTTCACAATATTACCTATCTTTTTAACCGATTAATTGGGCTTGTAAAACAAATTTCTTTCTCTGTTTTTCTGCACTCGGCAATGCCCAGAAACCCCATTTTTGGTTCATTTCGATTTTCTTGATTTTCATTCGTTGCTTCTGATTATTGTTGTTGTCGATCTATCTGTTGAAGCATCAGATAACTTTTCATGAATTCTGATCGAAATCCCTAACTTTGTGTTGGAGGGAAAATATCTTTCGCTTCTTGAGTTTTATATTTTTACGGGTTGTGGTTGAGTTTGGGGAAGAGAGCTAGATGTATTAGAACCATAGATCGATCGAGTTGTGTTTGTTTTAGGAAGTCGATTCAGAGATCGAGTGAATTCGAATCGAGGTGTACGGAAAGCGAATCCAAGGACGCGAAGCAAAGCAGAATCCGAGCGAGGATCAGACGTGTCGAGGTCGACCGAGAAGCGTGATCGAAGTCGTTGTCGAGTTCTTTGAAGACAATGTGTCGAGGTCGTTGTCGGCGACATTTAACTTGGAGTTCGGTGAGCGCTTCACATTTATATTTGTTATAGTATGTAAGGGCGCTTCACATTTATATTTGTTATAGTATGTAAGGGCGCTTCACATTTATATTTGTTATAGTATGTAAGGGCGCTTCACATTTATATTTGTTATAGTATGTAAGGGCATTTCATATTCTATGTGGTTATGTTATTGTGTATGGAATTACTGATTTGTGTCGAGATGAAATGTTGTGATATGATTGAGTTTTGCATGTATTTAATATGTGATTGAATATATGTCGTGAAGTGTGTATTGCATGTTGAATTGCGTTTCTTCATGTCGAGCTTGCTCTTTTATTTGACATGCGGTTGAATATTTTGTGTTTAACTCCTTGAATATCGTATGCGGCGAATTGTTCATCGAGTGGCGAGCTAGGTGAGTCGTATGACGTTTTGAGCCGTGACCGGATAATCGAGGGTGCTAGGTCCCCTTTTGTTTACGGAGATTGACTAGACGCCGCCACGCTACGGGACCTGAGTTATTTGTCCTAGGGAGAGCGAGGATCCCAAGGCTTTACTGGACTTTCCGACATACCTGATGCGGCGTGTGCATTCCGGAAAATTGTCGAGTCGAGAGAAAATGGAATTGTGAGTTGTGTCGAGTTTAGAGTGAGATGGTCGAGTCACGTCGGTGATTGTTATACTTTCTTTGTTTGCTTATATTTTTATGTCGAGCTTATCTTAACTTGTTGAGAAGTTGACCCTTTCGTGGTGCCTTCAATCCATGACGGTTACCCAGGCGATGTCGAGCGCGAGTAACTCGGCGATGAAGCGATGCCGAGGAGGATCTCGGCGAGAACCCGAGTGACGACCTCTACCGCCGTGATTGTTTATTTATTGGATGTTGGTTTTTCCGAGAATTGCTTCTTGTATTTCTTTTATGTTCGAGGTCGTGACCGATTTGGGCGATGTTGTTTTTGTGGCTCTGAGGGTGGCTGGTGGTCTTACTTTTGAGCAGCCCCTGCGTGAGTTCTGGAAGTACCCCCAGGGTATGATGGCTCTTTTGAAGTTGTCGTACCTTAGGTGTATTTTCTTTGCACATTTGCTACTCTGTATTTGTATACATTATTATTCGGGTGATATATATGTGTATGTTATGCATGTATGTTTTATTTGAATTTAAGTCTTGTGTCTTAGTTGCACCATGTTTGTTTCAAAAGTCGTAATTACTCTGATGTGCACGAGTTGGTTTTATATGAAAAAAAAATATATATCGCATTTTTAAAAAGGCATAAGAGTTTTGTTTTTAAAACACATCTCATATAGGTTTTGTTGAGCTTGGTGTGTTGAGCTCGGTAACTCGAGCTCGGTATATTGAGCTCGGTAGCGGTCCGGAAACGGGTCGTTCTGACTTTAGTATCGAGCAATTCGGTTCGACCGAGCCGTGCATAGGATTTGGGTGGTCACCGTGTCGGGTTATGTGTTGGGTACCTAGTTGTTTTGTGTTGATTCTTTGTTTGATTAAGTGAAGCACTTATTGCTTGAGAAATTGTTTGAACTGTTTCTTGATTGAAGCGGTGTGTTTTAACACATCCTTGTTGTGAGATTCTCGGCGTGGTTTTGAACTTTGTGGAATCTAATGCCACCTCGTAGGAATACGACATCTGCAACCGAGAACGTCGACATGGAACGAGCTATTCAAGCTATGACCGAGATGGCGGCAGCCATGGCTCAACAATCACCGCCGCAACTCAACAGTTAACGCGATGGCTCAACAGACGGGCGTTAACTCGCCAGAACTTGCAAAGAACAAAGAACGAGCGTAACGTAATGTCAAGCAAGAGGATTGGCCGACTTTAGGAAGCATGATCCACCGAAGTTCTACTATGAGCCAAATCCGGATAAAGTCGATCTTTGGATGCAAGAGATCGAGAAGATCTTTGAGGCACTTCATTGCGGGACAACGTGAAGGTCGACTATGCCACCTACTTATTGCTAGGAGACGCAGAGTATTGGTGGAGAGGTGAAGCAACGTTTATAGCGTAACATCGCGAGATGACCTGGGAGCTTTTTCGTGAAAGGTTCTTGGACAAGTACTTCCTGATCTTGCACGAGCCGAGAAGGAGCAGGAATTTCTTCAATCGCGTGAAGGCAACTCGACGGTGTCCGAGTATGCGCCAAGTTTGAATCGTTGGCGGTATTTCAGTCCATTTCGTGACCGAGTTGACCAGAGATGGTTAAGTGAGAGATTTCAACGAGGATTGAGATTCGACATTCAAGTCGATGGTGTCGTTGAGGATCCGAAATCTCCAAGAGTGATCGACCGATGTGTCGAGGTAGAAGGAGTGAGGAGCCACAAGAAGAAGATCGCTGTGGGCGGACCGTGAGACCCCAGTGCGGGGCGGATTTGCACAGAAAGGGAAACTACCGCAGAAGAGACCTTACGACCGACCTCGGAACAACAACAGGGGCGATGTCGTCCGATGACCCAAGTACCGAGGAGTGGAGGTCGGACCGGTGTCGAGGTGATTTGCTACCGATGTGGAAAGCCGGACATTACGCGAGTAATCAGACTCGAGGGAGGAGGTGTGTTTCAACCGCAAGAAGCCAGGGCATTTTGCTAAGGATTGTCCTACACCTAAAGTCGAACCGACTATGCTTGCGGCAAAGGCCAAAGGAAGCGTCAGTGGCTAAAGGCGAGTTTTTACGCATGAGTGGGGAGGAAGCAGATCGAGCCGATGATCTTATCCAAGGTGAATGTGAGATCGAGGGTAAATCCTTATCCGTTCTTTTTGATTCGGGTGCAACCCATTCCTTCATTTCTTCTGATTGTGTGAACCTTTTGAGCTTATTTGTAGCGCTTTACCGCTTAAATTAGTAGTTACAACCCCAATGCTAAAACCTTAGTCACAAACACCGCATGTCTTAATTGTGTAGTGATTATTCGTAATAGAAAGTTTGTGGTCAATTTGGTTTGTTTGCCTCTTGGGGTTTAGATGTTATCCTCGGGATGGATTGGTTGTCACACCACCATGTCCTTTTGGGTGTGCCCGTGAAAGCGTAATTTTTCCGCACCTTGGAGTCTCCAATTATCTTTCTCGCCGAGCGTATTGGAGTTTCTTTGAAAGAAGGAACTAGGGAATACATGTATCTCGCTAGTTCTAAGTTTTCCAGCGGTCGACGTGAAGAATGTTCCAGGTGTGTGATTTTGAGGGCGTTTTCAAGACGCGTGCCGGGATTACCACCAAGACGAGAGGTCGAGTTCTCCATCGACCGATTCCAGGAACAGGACCGATTTCCAAAGCGCCGCAGGATGTCTCCCGCCGAGATGAAAGAGTTGAAGTCCCGGATCGAACACTTGGAGTCGAAGCAATTCATACGACCGAGCGTGTCACCGTGGGGAGCTCCGGTGTTGTTGGTTAAGAAGAAGGATGGACGATCAAGGCCGTGCGTGGACTATCGCGAGCTCAACAAGGTTACCGTGAAGAACCGTTATCCGTTACCACGTATTGGCGATTTGATGGACCAACTTCGTGGAGCGGCGATCTTTCCAAGATAGACTTGAAGTCGGGCTACCATCGATTCGCGTGAAGGAGGAAGATGTCGCCAAAACAGCTTTTCAGGACTAGATACGGTCACTACGAGTACTTGGTGATGCCGTTTGGGTGGCGAATCGCCACTGTGTTTATGGACTACATGAACAGATTTTTCATTCGCTTTTGGATCGATTCGTTGTAGTGTTCATCGACGACATATTGATTTACTCGAGGAACCGAGAAGAGCACGCAGAACACCTATGCCGAGTAATCGCAGATATTACGAGATAAGCAACTCTATGCCAACTGTCAAGTGTGAATTTTGGCTTGAAGAGGTGAATTTTCTAGGTCACGTGATTTCCAGGAGAAGGGATACCGTGGATCCAACTAAGATTGAGGCGGTGATAGCGTGGGAACAGTAGAAGGCGATTCTGAGATCGGGAGTTTTGTCGGCTTAGCGAGGATATTACCGAAGATTCATTGAAAGTTTCTCGAAGATTGTCGCGCCTCTTACACGATTGACGAGGAAGGATCAACCTTTGCTTGACCGAGGAGTGTGAAGCCGATTTTCAACGATCGGGGAGCTTTTGACGACAGCGCTGTCTTTGATTTTGCCTCAACCCGAAGAGCCTTTCGAGGTGTATTGTGATCGTCACACCAGGGATTGGGATGTGTCTTTGATGCAACATCGGAAGGTGGTCGCGTATGCTTCAAGACACCTTAAGATTCCACGAGAGAACTATCCTACTCACGACTTGGAGCTAGCGGCAGAGTTTTTGGCGAAGATATGGAGGCACTACCTTTACGAGCACTCTTTTGTTTCAGCGATCACAAGAGCTTGAAGTACTGTTCGACCGGAAGGAGCTCAACATGCGTCAACGTAGATGGACGTAATTTCTCAAGGACTACGACTTTACGTTGGAATACCATCCTGGTAAGGCTAACGTAGTAGCGCATGCGTTGAGCAGAAGAGCGTTTTAACCCGGTGAATGATGATCAAGGAGTTGGAGATGCTCGAGAAGTTCCGAGATTTGAAGTTGAGTGTCGAAGTTTCACCGGGAAGCCGAGATTTGGTATGCTTACCATTTCTAACAGATCGCTGGGCGAGATCCGAGACCAGCAAGTTCGCGGACGAGCTCGCAAGAGAAGATTCGATTGATAGCGCAAGTGGAAGGCGAGAATTTCAGGTCGGAGCGGACGACATCTTGAGGTGCAATGGCCGAGTGTGCGTGCCTAACGATCCGAGCCGAGGAAGTTGATTCTCGGCGAAGCGCATAAGAGCAACTTTAGTATTCATCCCGAGTTACGAAGATGTATCAAGACTTGAAGAAGCATTTTTGGTGGTCCGAATGAAGAAGCAAGTGGCCGAGCACGTAGCTTCATGTTTGGCGTGTCGAAGCGAAGGTGGAGCACCAACGACCTGCAGAATGCTACAATCGCTGACGCGTGCGGTATGGAAATGGGACAGTATTTCCATGGATTTCGTTGTAGGTTTGCGAAGACGCAGAAGAAGAATGATTCGATTTGGGTGATCGTCGACCGATTGACCAAATCTACTCATTTCTTGCCGGTGGTCGACATACAACGTGGAAAAGTTGACCGAGATCTACATCGCGAGATAGTACGACTTCATGGAATACCCTCTTCGATCGTGTCGGACCGAGATCCGAAGTTCACGCCTCATTTTGGAGGGAATTGCAAGGAGCGATGGGAACCGAAACTCGAGCTTAGCTCGGCATATCATCCACGCATCGACGGACAGATCGAGAGAACGATCCAATCGCTTGAAGATTTGTTACGAGCTTATGCGTTAGATCACCGAGGAAGTTGGGACGACGTCTTACCATTGGTGGAGTTCACATACAACAACGGCTTCCATGCGAGTATTGGGATGGCACCTTTGAAGCGCTGTATGGACGGAAATGTCGACGCCTCTTTGTTGGTACCAGGACGGCGAGCGGACTGTCAGAGGACCGATATGATCCAGCAGACTACCGAGAAGATCCGTTTGATCGAGATCGGATGCGAACATCTCAAAGTCGGCGTAAGAGTTATGCAGATCAACGACGTCGACCACTCGAGTTCGAGGAAGGAGGACATGTATTTCTTAGAGTCACCCCCACCATCGGAGTTGGTCGAGCGATCAAATCCAAGAAACTTACCCCTAAATTCATTGGACCTTACCAGATTCTTCGTCAGATTGGTCCAGCTGGCATATCGATTGCACTGCCACCATTCTTGTCGAACATCCACGACGTCTTTCACGTCTCACAATTGCGGAAGTATGTTTCCGACCCTTCTCATGTCATCGAACCGGATGTGATTCAACCGAAGGGCGACTTATCTTTTGAAGCGTCACCAAGAAGAATCGTTGATCGGAAAGCCAAGCGATTATGAACAAAGAGATCCAACTTGTCAAGGTTGTGTGGGATCGTAAGACGGGAGATGCGACTTGGGAGTGGAGGAGAAGATGAAGATTCAAGACTGAACTTTTCTCGAGGTAAGAAGCTTATTTGCAATTTCGAGGACTAAATTTTTTAGAGGAGAGATTGTAACACCTGAGGACGAGATCGACATCGTATTAGGACGACGTATCGAGACCTCGACCAAGACCTTGTGTCGAGATCCCGTGACTAGATCGTTCTGAGATCTTTTGTCGAGCCGATGAGACCACGTGCACTAGCCGCCGAAATGAGGAGGTCGCGTGTCGAGTTGATGAAGTCGCGCATCGAAATGATGAGGACGCAAGTCGAAATGAGGAGACCGCGTTCACGAACTCGTGTTAGAACTTTGTACATTTGCACGAGCACTCTTGTCGACATCGTGTCGAGATGACACCTCGTATTATTTCAACGTTACTCGGCGTTATTATTATATTGTTTGTAATTATTACATTGTCGGCTTGTCGTTGACCGACGTAGTAGGGTAATCATGAGAGGAACGAGTTAACGGGTAGATGATTATTGGGATTGGCATCTTATAGCTGGAGTTACGTTTTACCCCTTTCTCGCCAAATGTATACCACGACCGCTTCACTCATTTCTTTTCTTCTTTCTTCTTCCTTCCTTCTCGCTCGTGTTTCGTTGTTTCCTTAAAAATCTTCATCGATTTAAACCGTGAGTTCCAAATGAGATTCTGCACAAGATTTCTTCATCAATTTTGTTCATCATCAACTTCTCGACCCATATCTCGTCGATCGACCATCACCGCTGAGGTATGAAGAACAGATTTTCTTTCATCTGTACTATCGCTTAGCGCTAAATCTTCTTCCATTTTTAATCAGTTTTATGCTTCCAAATCATATCAAATTGATGGGTTTTCTTCTTCACAATATTACCTATCTTTTTAACCGATTAATTGGGCTTGTAAAACAAATTTCTTTCTCTGTTTTTCTGCAATCGGCAATGCCCAGAAACCCCATTTTTGGTTCATTTCGATTTTCTTGATTTTCATTCGTTGCTTCTGATTATTGTTGTTGTCGATCTATCTGTTGAAGCATCAGATAACTTTTCATGAATTCTGATCGAAATCCCTAACTTTGTGTTGGAGGAAAAATATCTTTCAGTTCTTGAGTTTTATATTTTCTGGGTTGTGGTTGAGTTTGGGGAAGAGAGAGCTAGATGTATTAGAACCATAGATCGATCTGAGTTGTGTTTGTTTTAGGAAGTCTGATTCCCGAGATCGAGTGAATTCCGAATCGAGGTGTACGGGAAAGCGAATCCAAGGACGCGGAAGCAGCAGAATCCAGAACGAGGACTGTACGTGTCGAGGTCGACTGAGAAGCGTACGTATCGAAGTCGTTGTCGAGTTCTTTGAAGACAGCTGTGTCGAGGTCGTTGTCGAGCAGCATTTAACTTGGAGTTCGGTAAGGGCGCTTCACATTTATATTTGTTATAGTATGTAAGGGCGCTTCACATTTATATTTGTTATAGTATGTAAGGGCGCTTCACATTTATATTTGTTATAGTATGTAAGGGCATTTCATATTCTATGTGGTTATGTTATTGTGTATGGAATTACTGATTTGTGTCGAGATGAAATGTTGTGATATGATTGAGTTTTGCATGTATTTAATATGTGATTGAATATATGTCGTGAAGTGTGTATTGCATGTTGAATTGCGTTTCTTCATGTCGAGCTTGCTCTTTTATTTGACATGCGGTTGAATATTTTGTGTTTAACTCCTTGAATATCGTGATGCTTAATTGTTCATCGAGTGAGCGAGCTAGGTGAGTCGTATGACGCTTTTGAGCCGTGACCGGATAATCGAGGGTGCTAGGTCCCCTTTGTTTACGGGAGATTGACTGACGTCGCCACGCTACGGACCTGAGTTGACCGTCCTAGGGAGAGCGAGGATCCCAAGGCTTCGGCTGGACTTTCCGACATACTGATGCAGCGTGTGCATTCCGCAAAATTGTCGAGTCGAGAGAAAATGGATTTGTGAGTTGTGTCGAGTTTAGAGTGAGATGGTCGAGTCACGTCGGTGATTGTTATACTTTGCTGTTTGCTTATATTTTTATGTCGAGCTTATCTTAACTTGTTGAGAAGTTGACCCTTTCCCGTGGTGCCTTCAATCCATGACGGTTACCCAGGCGATGTCGAGGGCGCAGTAACTCGGCGATGAGACGATGCCGAGGAGGATCTCGACGAGAACCGAGTGGCGACCTCTACCCGCCGTGGATTGTTTATTTATTGGATGTTGGTTTTTCCGAGGACTGTTCTTGTATTTCTTTTATGTTCGAGGTCGTGACCAGTTTAGGCGATGTTGTTTTTGTTGCTACTGGTAGATCGGGTGGTCTTACTTTTGGAGCACCCTGCGTGGGAGTCTGCCGGAAGTACCCCCAGGGTATGATGGCTCTTTTGAAGTTGTCGTACCTTAGGTGTATTTTCTTTGCACATTTGCTACTCTGTATTTGTATACATTATTATTCGGGTGATATATATATGTGTATGTTATGCATGTATGTTTTATTTGAATTTAAGTCTTGTGTCTTAGTTGCACCATGTTTCGAAAAGCTGTAATTACTCTGATGTGCACGAGTTGGTTTTATATGAAAAAAATATATATCGCATTTTTAAAAGGCATAAGAGTTTTGTTTTTAAAACACATCTCATATAGGTTTTGTTGAGCTTGGTGTGTTGAGCTCGGTAACTCGAGCTCGGTATATTGAGCTCGGTAGCGGTCCGGAAACGGGTCGTTACATCTTGTCTAGTGTGTCAGAAGGTAAAGATTGAACATAGGATGCCGACAGGATTATTGCAATCATTGGATATTCCCGTGTGGAAGTGGGATGGAATAACAATGGATTTCGTAGTAGGATTACCAAGGACGCCTAAGAAGTTTGATGCAATTTAGGTAATTATTGATTAGTTAACCAAGAGTGCTCATTTTATTCCGATCGGAGAGAAGTACCCTTTGGAGAGATTGGCTCAGATATACATTAAGGAGGTTGTGAGATTGCATGGGGTTCCTTTGAGCATCATCAGTGATAGAGATCCTAGATTTATCTCAAGGTTCTGGAATAAGTTGCAACAAGCTTTAGGAACCAAATTAAGATTAAGTTCAGCTTATCATCCTCAAACGGATGGTCAGTCGAAACGAACAATCCAATCCCTAGAAGATTTGTTGAGAGCTTGTGTGTTGGAGCTCGTAGGAAGTTGGGATGAATTCTTGCCGTTAGTAGAGTTTACCTATAACAACAGTTTTCACTTAAGTATAGGTATGGCACCTTTTGAGGCACTGTATGGAAGGAAGTGTAGGATCCCTTTGTGCTGGTTTGAGACAGGAGATACACAAGTATTAGGATCAGAGTTGGTACAGCAAACCACGGAACAAGTTAGGAAGATTAGAGAGAAGATGAAAGCGTCACAGGATAGGCAGAAGAATTATAGCGACAAAAGGAGGAGACCTTTAGAATTCCAGGAAGGAGACCACGTTTTTCTGAGAGTGACTCCTAGAACTGGAATTGGCAGAGCCATCAAATCTAGAAAGTTAACCCCTAGATTCATTGGACCTTTTCAAATTCTCCTTAAGATTGGCCCAGTAGCTTATCATATAGCCTTACCGCCTAATCTTTCCAGACTTCATGATGTTTTTCATGTTTCACAACTTCGCAAATTTTTTTCCGATCCATCACATATACTTGAACCCGAGTCAATACAATTGAAAGAGAACTTAGAGTACGAAGCGTTGCCTGTACGGATTTTAGATAGGAGGATGAAGGAACTTCGCGGTAAAACTATTCCTTTGGTTAAGGTTATGAGGGATAAGGTGACAGGTGGCATGACTTGGGAGCGTGAGAGTGAGATCCATAAGCAGTATCCTCATTTATTTTCATGTGCGTGATTTCGGGGACAAAATCTCTTATAAGGGGGTGGTAATGTAACATCCTCATTTTTCTAATCTTGCTTAATGTGTGTTTATGTGTGACTAAGTATATTTACGTGCCCTAGGTAGGGATTAGTGTGTTTTAACTGCATCTGTGGCCTTTTGGCAGTCTGCTCGCTTTCTGCATTGTGTGAAAGCATGTTTGGGGGTTTGATATATTATTTGAGTTTGGTATAGTGTGTTATGAGGTTTTGGTTTGAGTCATGGAAGCTTGATTAAGTTTGAGAACGATCGGAGTTGAGATTAGGGCTTTTAGGTGTTCGTACCTTTGAGCCAGTGAGAGTTTCCGGACGAGTATGAGGCTTAAAACCTTTGTTCTTAAGTCCATTTTATGTCTTCTTGTGTTAGGAATCATGTTTAAGTGTTAGGGTATCGAGTTCAGGATCGCATGGAAGTCGAAATCGAAGAAATTGCGCGAAAACAGATAAGTGTGTGCAAGAGCACGTGACGCGCGCCTGCTATGCCTATGAATGCGCATGATGCGCTATGGTACACCATGGGCCATCAGCTGAGTCAGCGTGACATGCGGCGCGCTTGCGGCAGCAAACTTCTGGACGAAGTTTCCTCTGAACGGTGAGCGTGGCGCACGATTAAGCGCGCGTGACGCGCGAGGAGACAGAAGCTGTTTGTAACGATGAGCGCGGCGCGCACCCGAGACGATGGGGATTGCGCGTGGTGCGCACCTGTGTAGGGAATTTTGCCTATTTAAGGCAATTAACCCCTCAGATCAGTTTTTTCACCTCCTTTTTCATTTTTACGTCCAGAGCATCCCCTTCAACCTGAGTCCTCCATTTTTTAGGGTTTCCAAGCTTTGGTGATCCATCCAAAGCAATCTTGTTCATCTGTTCTTCAATCTGGTGGTGCTAATTCGTCTGTTACCATTCAAGCTTGTTAGGGCTTATCTCCGATTGCCGTTTCGTCGAGGTAAATTCTAAACTTGTCCTCTGATCACCTCTGTTTCAGTTTTCCAATTCTTAGTCTTAGATTGATTCTTGTTCTTAACCCTAATCAGACTGTGTTTTGGACCCCGGTTTGACCGTGCGGGTACCGAACGAGCTAGGGTTTTACCGAACTCCCAGAGGAGATTCTGTGGGTCACGAAACAGAGATAGGAGTCTCTGTTCTTCATGTCCAGCTCTGTTTTCGTGGTAGACTTATTGGTTTTAATTAGTTTATTAGTTGCCCTAATTCTAATCCGAGTGCATTTGTATGTTTCCGGTTAACTGTGGACTGTTCTGGACAGTTTGGTAACATTGTTGGTAACTCTGAACTTGTTTCTTGTTGTTGGCTGTAACACCTTGTCTCTGGAGTGCTACTAAGTGAACATTCTGACAAAAGTTGACATGTTTCCGAAAGGTGGAATACTCTGCTCGTAGGGTTTTCGAAAAATGTGGTCCTATTTTTATTTTTATTTTTAAAAGGGTTCTTTAAAGAAACAGTCAGAGCATCACAGCGACTTTTAGAAACATGGCGGAAAATAATTTAAGACACCACATAGACCACATTCATTTATTCTGTCAAATCATATATAACAAACGTGTCATGAAACATAATAGAGATTTATTACAACACTGAATTAAATATCAAATATCCTATAACTGGTCGACAAGCTATACCCTTTACTAGCCTACTAGTAAGTTCTACAACATAATACAGGTAGAAATGCTGGATGACTATCTTCAGCTGTTCCTTTTTGCAGCTCCAAATCCTCCGCTTGCTCTGCCATCTGGGTTACATTCATCAATTGAAAGAACCACTGGCAAGGGTCAACTTCTTAAAATAAAAGAGACAGGTACACATATTCGACAACACACTCGACAACAAAGCATGTAATAGCACAACATATTACAGGAATTAGCGAATCATGACAATAAAAGAACCACTGGCAAGGGTCAACTTCTTAAAATAAAAGAGACAGGTACACATATTCGACAACACACTCAACAACAAAGCATGTAATAGCACAACATATTACAGGAATTAGCGAATCATGACAATAGGCAAAACAACAATATGCGCAATTCTTAAGACACAATGCAAGACTCACTCACGACTCATCTCACGACTCATTTTCTCTCGACCTTTGACAATTTTTCCGGAAAGCAGACGCCGATCCATCCACTGAATACCAGCCGTAGCTTTGGGATCTTCGCTCTCCCTAGGACATTCAGCTCCGGTTCCTTAACGCTGCGTCGCCTAGCTAATCCACCATGAACGAAGGGGACCTAGCACCCTCAGTTGTCCGGCTCACAGCTCAAAAACGTCTCGACGACTCGACTAGGCTCTCAGACTCGATGAACAATTCGCCGCATACGATATTCAAAGAGTGGTACGCAAGATTATTCGACCGCATATCAAATAATAAGAGCATGCTTAATATGAAGAGACACAATTCAACAACTTAAGCAATAAAAGCAGTTTGCATGGAGAAACACAATTCAACACGCAATACGCAATTCGCAACATGCATTCAATCTCATATTAAATAATTGCATAACTCAATAATATCAGCGGACAATCAAATCATAGAATCCACCCCTCTGCAACTCGGTGGATCTCACAGAGAGGAACAAACAAGTGTGGGGGGTTGGGGACAGCTGCCAACCGCTTACAGACAAGCCCACTAAATAATCAGTATATCAAAAAAGTAAAACGAAGGGGTACAAGACCCTCACTTCGAACCCTGAGGTTCTCAGACTTCTTCGCGTAAATACTTGAAATTAAATTCCTATTGTATCTAAAAGTTGCCCTTACCGAACTCCAAGCCACACGTCCACGTACTTCGCGATTCTACGCCGCACGGTCTCGGATCACTCAAGCCTATTACACAAATCAAGCTTAGCATAATCTAAAGACTTAGTTCTATATCCTTAGGCTCTTGAAACCTAAGACCCTTTCCTACCCAAAACACTCACACTTAGAAACATAATTTAGAATACGTGTCTTTAATAAATTACATACACCTTGAAAATTCATTTTACTACTAAGGAATCAAACTTTAAGGACAAGGAATCTTTCTCTTGAAAACTTAGAACACAAAACATCACTATTTTTCTTGAAAACTTAGAGCAAGAATCAACTTCAATTAACCATTACTTTTCTCAAATACTAAATCAAGGCTCTACTTGGTTTTCTTGGGTCTCAAAGAATCCAATTATCTTATGTGCTTCATTGCCTTTCACAATCAAAACAACTTCCAAACAAACCAAATTCTTTTCTAAAATTTTCCAACACTTACACATAATTTAATACTACTAATTTAAATGCTAAGAACACAATTTTTTTTTGCCTCTTAAGCCTTGAATAGCTTGCAGCCCTGTCAGTTTCCACATTGCAGCAAGTTTGTCCCTGAGAGCATGAAATTGCATTGGCTTATCTCCCTTTGACAAAATCAATCGACCATGAAGACTCATCTTAAAACTCTCCAGGCCTTTGATATATTCATCTTCAGATATCTTGATCGATACCTTATCACCTTTGAGACAAGGGCGTGGGAGTTGAGATAAAGGAACCTCCAAAGACTTGGACAATGCATGCGCAAAAGACTTTGGTTGGGAAGGAGATGGGGGTTTGACTGGTTTGGCTTGCGTAACAGGAGGTGACTCAAGAAAAGTCCAAGGACATACGACTCTGACGTCAGCCATGGGAACCATGCAAAAACCCTAGGAGATCACGTGAGGCAAAACCCTAGCAGAGCCATCTCAAGCGAAAATCTTTTTTTTTTCAGCGCCAGAAGATTATCGCAATGTTTGGATCAAAGGCTCATGGAATGTTAACCCTGGTGTCTTGCGGCTATCTAAGTGGCAGCCAGATTTTAATCCTAGGCTGCAGAAACAAACCAACTTTCAATGTTGGATCAGAATTCATGATCTGCCACAAGAGTATTGGAGGACTAGACTTTTGTTTGAAATAGCTTCAGGCATTGGAACACCAATTTCCATTGATGATATGACCCGCAAGAGATTTTATGGACATTATGCTAGGGTGTTGGTTGATCTGGATATTACCACTGATATTGTTTCTGAGTTATTGGTGGAAAGAAATGATCATGCTTTCTATGTGGGAATTGATTATGAAAATCTGCCTGTAATTTGCAATTATTGTCAAGCAATTGGTCATTCTGAGGATCAATGTAACAGGAAAAATAGAATGGCTCATAAGCTGCCTCCAAGAAATAAAGAAGTCCCTGGGACAAAAAACAAGCATCATGCAACTCAACAGAATCAACCTGCAGAACTTGAGAATCCTAGAGAGGAGGATGCAATTGCTGGTGAAACTCAAGTAATTAGAGAGGAGGAAATAATTGTTGGAGCTGATAAAAATCACAATGTTGCAGCAAATTCTAATGTTGAAGAGGCTACTCATGATAATGTTGATGAGGATATAACCTTAGCAGCACACCTCAATGATGAGCATGGACATATTGACAATGCAGAGGAAACAGAATCAGTGGAGACAATTTATGATGAAACAGTGATGCATACAGCATCGGGTTCTGACATGGTGCACAATGCTGGTCCCAATGAGTCTTATGTCTCTGAGACACCTGAAGCAGTGGCAGCAGCTTTTCCTGGCCCTAATGAAGCAACTCCTCAGGTTCACAAAGAAATGAGGATTCTTGCCAATCTTTGGAGTGACCAAGTGGAGCTAGAGCAACAAGACCATGTTGTGCAACAGCCGCATGCAGAGCTGGCTGCTGACTCAGGAGAAGGCTCCTCTCAGCTGCAATTTGAGAAAGCTCTAACAAAATCCCAAAGGAAGAAACTTAGACAAAGAAACAGACAAGCTTCTATGCTAATGCTACACAACACCCGCAGTAGGGCAGGGCCTAGAAACCTTGCTTAATGAAGATTCTATATTGGAATGTAAGAGGTTTGGCCAAGCCTCCAACAAGATTGGTCCTCAAAAAGCTTTGTGGTTTACACAAGCCAGATTTTGTTTTTATATCTGAACCTTGGATTCAACTCAACGATTTTCCCACTAATTTTTGGGATTCTCTCAATCTTAAGTCTTTTGCAACTTCCTCCACCAACCCTTCCAAATTGTGGTGCTTCTGTTTGAAAAATCTAGACCCTACTATTATAGCTGCCTCAAAGCAGCATGTGTCTTTTTCTTTTAACTGTGCTAATACTACTTTTTATATAGTCAGATATGCCAAAGACCTCATACCTCAATGGAAGAATTCTTTGGTGAAATTTGAACAATTCTGACATCTCAATCCGGGACCTTGGTGCTTCATTGGAGATTTTAATGCTGTGCTGGGCGCCCATGAGAGAAGAGGAGGCAATCTGCCACCGCAGATCTCTTGTGATGAGTTCAAGGACTGGTCTGACAGCAATGAATTAATCCACTTAGACACTAGGGGTGCTCAATACTCTTGGTCTAATGGCAAGAGGGGCTCAGCTCTAATCGAGAAAAGGTTAGACCGAGCAATTTGTAATGACTCTTGGCTATCAAATTGGACAAATACTGCCTGTAGCTCCTTGACAAGAAGCAAATCTGATCATTACCCTTTATTGCTTACCATGAAGACAGGTGCTCAATCTTATCCTTCTCACTTCAAATTTATGAAGATGTGGTTAGACCATCCGGATTGTCACAGACTAGTCTCAGAAGTTTGGAGCCGTCCAGTGGCTGGCTACCCAATGTTTGTGCTTTCTCAAAAGCTAAAAAACATGAAATTGGAGCTTAAGTCCTGGAACAAAAATACTTTCGGTAATGTGCAGAAGCAGGTTCAGGAAGCTTTGCTTGCAGTAGACAGTATCCAATCTCAGTTGCAAGCCAATGGTGGTGATGATTCTTTGTTGGATCAAGAGAAATCTGCACAATTAAATCTGGAAGCAGCCCTTCACTTTGAGGAGGAATTTTGGAAGGAAAAATCCAGGATCACTTGGCATAAAAATGGGGATAGGAATACATCCTTCTTCCACAAAGTCACCAAAATTCGAAATGCCTCTAAAACTATGTCAGTCCTCAATAATGGCTCTACCATCCTAGACAACCAGCAATCAATTGAGCAGCATGTGTTAGTCTATCATCACTCTCTCTTTGCAACTGATAACTCTTGCTCTCCTAATGATTTAATTGAATCGGTTATTACTCCTCAGTTAACTACTGCAGATAACAACATGCTTACCAACATTCCTTCCTGAGAAGAAGTTAAGCAGGCTGTCTTCGGTATGAATAGCAATGACGCCCTGGGCCTTGATGGTTTTGGTGGCTGCTTCTACCAGCATTTTTGGAAAGTGATTGAAGATGATGTGTTCAACTCTGTGGTCCAGTTTTTTACTCAAAGCTGGCTGCTCCCAAATCTTAACTCTAACTTAGTGGTCCTGATTCCTAAATTTCCAGGTGCAAACTCCATTGAGAATTTTCGTCCAATTGCCTTGGCAAACTATCAGTTTAAGATTATTACAAAGGTGCTGGCGGATAGGTTAGCATCCATAGCCCCTAAAATCATCTCTGAGCATCAAAGAGGCTTCCTGAGGGATCGTCACATCCAAGGATCGTGTCCATTGCTTCGGAGGCAGTGAATATGTTGGACAAAAAGGTGTTCGGTGGCAACCTCGCTCTCAAAATTGACATCAAAAAGGCATTTGATACCGTGGATTGGAATTTTCTTCTCAACACCCTATCGGCTTTTGGTTTCGATAGTAAGTTTTGTAACTGGATCAAAGTCATTCTTCAGTCTGCCAAATTATCCATCTCAGTCAATGGACACTCTGTGGGTTTCTTCAATTGCAAAAGAGGAGTGCGACAAGGTGACCCTCTCTCCCCCCTTCTTTTTTGCATTGCTGAAGATGTGTTAAGCCGAGGTCTTATGAAATTAGTCACCTCAGGAGCTCTTCTGCCTATGGCTTGCCCCAGGGGGTATCAAACTCCTAGTCATGTTCTATACGCAGATGATATCTTAATTTTTTGCCGAGGTACAAAGAAAAATCTACTTGCTTTAAGAAACTTGTTCACTTCTTATGGGGAGGCATCAGGACAACTGATCAATTACTCTAAGAGTAAATTCTTTTCTGGTTCGATTCCCTCTTGGAGAATGGCTTCCATTGTACATTAAGTTTGGGGTTGCTTGAGGGCAAGCAACAATCTTAAGTTTGGGGTGGTTACACAAAGTCTGTAGTTTATTTCAGAAAAAATGAACAAGCTAGAGGAGAACAACGATAGAAAGATCCAAATTGTTATGTAAAAAAAAAGCAGAAAAGAAAAGAAAAAAAATCAAAGTGAGTTAGCAAAGAAAAGTTCTCATTTGGCTTGTTGGTATACAAAGTTGAAGGTAATTGGGGGGAAGTTTGTGAATTGATACAAGGTATGGATAAGTACTAATAGAGGCATCTCTTGACTCCAATTAAGGTAGCCTAGATCCAAAGAAATATCCTCCTTTACCTATGCCCCATTTTACCTTTTGAAAAGATCTCATAATGTGTGTGGCATTTATGTGTATTAGCTTTCATAGAATTTTGTCAAGCCTATGGTAGATGACGCATTTGGTGTGAATTGAGTGTAAACAGTACCCTTCGGGAAAATGAGTGGAGTGAAACACATTGTCTGGAAAGGTGTAATTGTAATTGATTTGGTGCCCTGGGTAGATCAATTAATTTTGGTTACTTGAGCTATGATGATCTGAAAGCATGAATTCAAAAGAGTAGGTGAATTGTTGTGCATGGATTGTTGAAAATTATATGAATAGTTCACCTAGATGAATTAGACTAATTTCAAATCCAACCCGTGTTTTTGATTGAGTTTGCTTGAGGACAAGCAAAGACCTAAGTTTGGGGTTATGATAAATCAGCATCACATATAGATTTATAGAGGTAAATTGGAGATTTGCTTTGTGAATGAAGAGGATTCAAAGTGATTGTATGCTTAAATTGTGTGATTCGGTTTATTTACTTGGATTCATTCTAACTTTGTGAATTAGTGTTTGCTATGATTTTTTTTGTCTTTAAGTGCACAAGAATGGGAGCAAAGTCAAAGGAACGAACTTGGAAGGTGAAAAAAAGGCTAAAAACTGATGTTTTTGTGTCGCTGTCCCTGTGCGCGTGAAGCACATCCCAAGCGCATCCCAAGCACGGATTTGCACGTGAAGCACACCTGAAGCACGCCTACGCATGGATTTTGGAGCCTTTCTGTCTGTCTGTGCGTAGAGTGCGGGTGAAGCATACCTATTACGATAAAATACTTAGAAGTCGTCTTTTTCACTATTTTGGGCACTTTTTGACATTGGAAAAACCCTAAAACGCCGTTGGCTGATCAAGGAGTGCTGGGGGTTAACTCTTTTCCATCTCCAAAGAGGATTCAACCTTGGGAACAAGAATTGAAGAATCGATGGAGTCTCATTCAACCTTCTCATATCTATGGATTAGTTTGTCCATTGTCATGAGTAACTAAACCTCTTAGACTTGGGTAAGATGAAATTTGTGGAAATCTTTATGTATTTGGATTCTATTATTTCAATGCAAGTTTATTCATGTTAATTGATCCTACGCCTCTGTTCTTAAAGCTTTTTGATAATTGATCACTATTAAACTGGATTTGGGTTATGATCACAATTGGGAAATTGGGGTTTTTAACTAGCATTGAGATTGTTGGACATATCTATAGGGTTATAGGAATATAATTCTGTTGGTTTGAGTTCGTATGAATCCCTATTCGTTATGCTTGATTTAATTAATTTGAACATAAGAGATTAGGGCTTATTAGTTGAATCAAAGGGATTAAGAGGAAAGGAATTTTCGTTAATCTAAGTTAGAGGATTTAAACTTCAATTGTTCATGAGTATCGCTTGCATTGGTTTTCAATAGGTGGAAACAAAAGGATTCTATCCCTAGTCGTTTTTAATTTACTGAAATACAAATAGTTTGTTCTTATCAGTTGTTTCAAATATCCTTAATTCCAAATACTAAGAATTGATTCTCATTCAAATTTATACAAATTTGTTAAGTTAATTAGTCGATAACAATCCTCGTTGAAACGATACTTTATTTATCACTTTATTACTTGTACGATTCGGTACACTTGCCTAAATATTAGCACACATCTAAATATCAAAGTTTCATGTCCAAGATGAGTAGGAAACCCATCTAACTTCCCATTATAAATTATATAAAACAACATATGTTGGACAGATTATAGTTTTCATACTAAACTTAAACTAAACTCAGTTACTCAGTTCTCACTCACCGAGTCCAACCACAAAACAACTAGCACTGAAATTATTAGGAAATGGTTGAAAACTTAAAACTACGGATAAGTAGAAAGCAGTTGAACGTGAACACAAGAAGGGGGGTTGAATTGTGTTGAAAACTTTTCGCAAACTTTAAGTTAAAAACATTTTAGAACACTGGATTTTGAACCTGTTTGAAAATGGATGCTGGAGTATGACCAGACGTTGGAAATAATGTTTATGAAAACTTGTTTTTATGCACAAGATAAAAGTAAATGTAAAGCAGTAAAGTAAGAGACACAGAGATTTATACTAGTTCACCACCAACCTGGTAGCTACATCTAATCCCTTCGCTCCTAAAGGATTTTTCACTACAATCAACTGATTAAAAATTTCCTTAAGAGTATTCTACTGTCACAAACTTGACAATACTCTTAACTTCTCAAAACGACTCAATACGTTTGAGCCTTTGAGGAACAAAGCCTTAACTAGGCAGAACAACTTTTACAAAGTAATATTCTTTTAAATACAATCAAATAAAGAATATCAGACGATGAGGTTCAGTTCTTGGTGTCCAGAAACTTGGCACGAAACTTGATTGCTCACTTGAGTAATAGCTCTTTCAGAATCTAGTTTCTAGCAGTTTTTGGCACTCTTTGGCTTTTTTGTTGCCTTCTTCAATGAATACCTTGGGGTATTTATAGGAGTCTCTGAGGGGTATTACCGTTGCAGTAAATTTCAGCTCCATATCATTGAGTGAGGTATTTTGAAATGTTGTCCTTTTCTTCCTTTTCAGAGAATATCAGAATAGTACACATTACCGTTTTTGTACTGTCTGCTTTTCACAAATGTCTTGTACAGGTTTTGTCTTATACCAAAGGTGTCACCTTTGATACCTCGTACATCAAAATGAGCGCACAAAACAAAATTCGAATTCCGTTCCAAAACAGCTGAGGTAGAAGAGCACAAACGTGACCATCACGTGATTCATTAAACGACCAGATGCTCGCTCAGGACAGGACGAATGCTCGCAGCAATTGAGTAATCCACGTGTCAAAGAATAACACTACCGGACATTCTCTATACACAAAATGCTGGAGTGAACCGGATGCTGACACACATGGAATGTATTCAATTTCTTGTGAATTTCTCCTTCTTACTTGTGTGACTTATAAAGCGTAAACAATTTTAATACCTGCACACTTCAAGAGTTATTAGAAAATAGTTTGTTCACTTGCAAGTACTTTGTTATCATCAAAATTAATGAGGGTCTAAACTTCTCAATCGTTTAGGTTCCAACAGTAGTGTCCATAAGCACTGTCTACAAACAACAAACAGAACATGAAAATCTTCAAATCTTGATCATAGATTCTTCCAAACTGCAAGTGTCCACCAGCCTTGTTGTGCTCTTACCATAATCAACTTGGCCTCCTTTTAAATAATAGAACAATTCTCGAGCCGTAAGCAAAAAAAATTGCACAACCCTTTTAATTTCTTTTTTGCAAAAACAACAAAACAACACAAACATTAAAGATGAAAACTTCAAAATAAAAAATAAAAAAAACCAAGCTTTTCCCCCTAATAAAGCACTCACCTGTCATAGATACTGGTTAATGTAACACCCCGATTTCGGAGCGCTACTGTGCAACCCAATCTAATGCTGAAAACATTTAATGCTTGTATGCTTTCGGTTAAAGAGTACTCTTATGTATTTCGCAATGGAAAAACAGGAGTAATTTTTTTTTTCTTTTTCATATTCTTTCCTTTGAAACCCTTTTCAAAATGAGACATAGAGTACTACAGTTTTCTAAATGATGTCAATTCAAACTTTTGCAATTATCAGAGTATAATGCATCACAAATAATACTTCACATAACATAATCATTTCGCACTAAGGCGAGGTTCTCTGAAAAGAGTAATTACGAAACAATCAATACAAAATCCTAAGCTAAGCTGGCTGACAACTATAACTCTTACTGAGAAACAGCTCAGCAAGATCAAACACGAAGTACTCAGAGGAATCTTCCTCCACTGGCTCAATCTTCAATGCTCCTAAAAGATGAAGTCAGCAATACAGAACTCCATCTGGAAGTGACATCCATATGGACATCCAATCCAACAACGGTGCAAGGGTAAATCCTTTGTCCACGAAGTTTATCATAGGCTATGTCGCATGCAAACGATATATACATATATAATACAACAACATTCTTTTATTTACATATACATACTTAATAGACCGCACCACAATCGGCATGGTATATCAAGCATGGCATGTGAGCAAACAAAACAACCAACGGATCAACAATCAAGTCACTACAATATCAACCATTGCATGTGAGCGAGCAAGTCTATCAACAGATAAGTGATCAAGTCATCACAATATCCAATTCATCAACAATTCCTCACATATCATAAATGCGGTTAGCTATGCATGTCAATGCGGTATGGCTGGTTGTGTATACACTGCGGCCTTAAACAAGGTCGGCGAGGCGAGGAACTTTATTTCCCAACGTCCAAATCAACTCCCTACCAAGGGTATTGCCACAAAGGCTTGCCACACATTAGGCTTTACGCCACACGGGCATGCAGTGACAACTCGTCCTTTTGAAGTCCTGAAGACAATCAAACGCTCCGAGTGTCGATGCTCAATGGTCAGTATACATCCAAACAAATTCAACAACATGGCATGCTCACCGTAGGGAGCGCCCGAGTAATGTTTTAATTAATCAATGCGGATCGATGACACCTTAACTCACTCACTCTACTTAGTGAATTTTCATGCTTCCAATTCTTATATTACCTAGGTGAGGTTGTACCAAAATAAATCACTCATTTAGCTTTGGGTCATTGGAACCCGAGTTTCATCAAATTCTTTATCTAGCATGGTTCCATTTCTACTTATCTATAAGCTTAGATTAGTCATACTACAACCCTCATGCTTATTTTTAAGCCAAAATACCTTTAACAATTACTTAGAGTGCAAACACAGGACACAAAGTCAGGTGCTCAATTTGAACGCTAGTCTTAATCTCGGATCGTAACTCTAGGCACGTGTCTGAACACTAGGCTCAACTTTTAGGTTAAGGTACTAGGCACGCCATACGGAACACTAGGTCCAATCCTAAACCAAGAAAATGCGACGCAAACAGGACATTAAATCCCAAAGACAGAACACATAGTCCATATGCTCAATAGGAACACTAGGTTCCCTATGATTTAATCTTTCAAAAACTCGATCTTTGAACTCTCTTTCTCTATTCTTATATCACTCCTATGTATCTGAAAATACTCTTTTAGTTCTAGGTCGTTGAAACCCTAGTTGTGTTAAATAACACACTGGAAGAATTCCCAGGAAAGAGAGGTGGTGCGAACACTCTTAATTACCAAGTCTTTCCTAGCCAGAATTTCCCAGGCGCATCATTTAACTCAACCGTTTTCGCAAATCGTACTTTTTATTTCAAATTCTTTTCTTTACTATCATTCCATTGAAATTTCCTTGCAAGCTTTGGCTAGTTATACTAAAACCCTCACGCTTACTTTTAACTCAAAATGCCCTTAACAATTTGCTTACGAAATCAGAATTCGGCTTGTGGAATCGCATCAGTTCTGAGATGTAAATCGTCAACCAATAGCGATCGATCAACGCATTATTAACTCATCCATGATCAACACCAATATTTTCATATTCCAAGCCAATACCAAATTCCATTTAAATCCTACTTGATTCATGGAAAACAACATCAATCATAATGCCTCACGGGGCCAGCGACATGCTATAGCATTTCAACAAAGATATAACAATTCAATAGGCTACAACATGCTCCACAGTTTCATCAACTTCAAGTCTAATCAAATCACTCAAACAAGATTTAAGTCACGCAATACAATTCAATTTGCCACGCAGGGCCAAAAGCATGCTACAACATTTCCAACAACACATAAAAGTACTACAAGTACTACCACACTATCAAACAATCAAACAAGCAACAAACAAGGCGAAAAGCCCAAACTCATTATATAAGAATTTCCCTTACCTTGGGCGCTTTAACAATCCTAGCAAGGTAATTCGGAACCATCGTCAAGTCGCAACTCGCGCGTACCTCAAGCACGAACCTTAACAACGCAAACTTAATACAATTAGAACTAAAACTCAATTCTAATGCCCCTAGGGCAGCCACGGCTTAGACATCCTAAAGCCTAGGAATTACTTGACTTAATCCCTAATTGGTCCTATCTAGTCATATGCCAAGGTACATATTCAAACCATGCAAGTTTTGAAACTTTTTCAAAAGCTAAGCACTTAGAAAATATCAAAACCCAAAACTTACCAATTGGAATAGTGTTTTACCAAATGAATAGTGTTTTTCCAAACTTAAACCACTTTTTAAAACATTAAAACATGTTATAAAATTCTAGAAACAATTTCCTTATTGTTGTGAAACAATTCTCAAAACATAACACAATTCTTTTCCCAAAAATTAAACCTCTATGAAAGATTTTGCTAAACCAAGTCTCTACCCACTTTTCACAACATATTTTAGGCCTAAACAAATTTAGTATCATGTTCCAAAACACCATAAGGCCCACGGTTTAAAGCTTCAAAAACAACTCCAAAGTTTCAAGCTATTAACTTCTAAGTCATTACAAATTTTGTTCAATCAAAACTTCTTATCAAAACCAACTTATTTACCACTTTAATACAATTAAAAACATGTTCAAACCCACTCAAATCATGCCTAAAAGTTACTGTTTTGATGGCCCTAAAACAGCCCCAAAAATCCATTTGTTTCAAACAATTTTTCAAAGCTCCACACATAGAAATCTTTATAGCTTTAAAGTTCTAACCAAAACCAACTTCTTAAACACTTTAATCACTTTGAAAACAATTTAAAACACCCCCTAAACCATGCTTAGGATCCATGGTTCCAGCCCCTACAAAATCCCCAAATTATTTTCACAAAACTTGTTAAACATGCATATTGACTAGTTTCCAAACTAATCAAGTATAACCCATCAAAGAACTAACTTTAAATCAACAAAATCAAACCAAAATAACCTTGAACAGCCCCTAATTTCGTTCAGCCCCAAAACCTAGGTTTTCACAATTTTTTTAAAACCAAGAACAAGCCTAATCTAGGTGGAAAATAAGGGGTTAAGGAACTAGTCATGCTAATCTAGCAAAATCTAACACCTTTAAGCAAAAATGATTCCTAAAACCAACCAAACCCATTCATGGCAGCCAAGAAGAAAAGGAAATGGGTTAGGACTCTTACCAACCAAGATGATGATGATTGATCATGAAGGAAGAAGAAAGGATGGAAGGAATCAAGGATTAAGGACTAAAACTTCAAGTTTCTCCAAGATCTTGAACTTTCTCTCTCAAGAATTTTTTTTTTCTCAAACCTTCAACAATGAAAGAATGGATGGATCTGATCTTGAGCAAGGGAGAAGGCCACGAAATTGGAGGGATAAGGATGGAAAGAAATTGTTCATTTGGTTCCAACTTAACCAATCATAATAAAACACATGCCATGGAAGGTTCTAAAGGTCCATATTCATCTCCCCTAGCACATGTGCAGCTGCCATACATCCCCCTTGGCCACAGGTTTCGTTTAAATCACGTTTTACGTTCTGCTCGCTCAATCGGGTGCACGACGTTACGCAGCGTATATTAGGTTTTAATAATAAAAACTCCAAAAATATTTCTAATTATAACCCCACACCCAAAAATCACAAATATTCCTCGTGGCATAAGAAAAGTATCTATGTATCTCGTTTTCTCGAAATGCGAACCGAAACGTCGCAATTAGGCAGTCTCTGGCCATAGAAAATACACTAAATATTTTCTGATGCCCAAAAATTCTAGAAACATTACAGTAAATCCTAAATATTGGAAAATGCTAAGATCTCAAATTTTATAAAATTTGGATCACGTTTGGGCATGTTTCAGTTAGAAACACACACAATAGCCTATCTACGGCAGAATTCAACAGAATTCTCGCAGCGTAATAAAAGCGTAAATTAGTGAGGATCACTAATTTCAATTTCTCTTATCATATAGATATTATTCAATCAATAAAATTATCAAAACAAAATCATTAAATAATAGTCATATTAAATATGACATAAAACAGACGATTAATACTATAACTAAATAATAAAAATCCAAACTATGACTTAAAAATAAATAATAAGTTCTAAAATTATTTTCATTCAATAAAATAATTTTCTTTAATCAAACAACAATCTTTCACATTTTTCGATATTAATTCATATTAAAAAGCGATATCGTCTACACTGTCTCTTAATCTGAATTAATTGTTAAAACAGTAAATTGTTCACAATAAATCTTTGTTGTTCTTCATACTTTTAACAAACCATTGAGGTCATGACTCTCTACGATTTATTTTCAAGTAGTTGGAACTACAAAATAATTTTCATAAAAATTGGGATGTTACATTACCACCCTCCTTAAAAAAAATTTCGTCCTCGAAAATTAACTTATAAACCAAAACAAAACCAAAATGACGAAAAGTCATAACTTAATACTAAACATATCCTAAATATGAACTTTGAAATTTAATACAACATAATAATTTTTCACTCAATAATCAAACACAAAGCATACATTTTATTCATATATCCTTACTAAAGTAAGGCACTACATCATCAACTTAAACGTTTACAAAACACAATACTGCACGTCCATGTTGAAGAAGTCCTCGCGAATGACGCTTTATTCCAATCTACGATCACGAACACAATCACAAACACGGTCACGAACACGTACAGTCACGAACATAGCCATGACGACACTGGGTTACGGCTACATGCTCACATCAACGAAACTCTAAAACCTTCCAGAACCCGCGGTTTGGAATCATGAAGACAGAGGAGGATTGCCCACGATTAACAACCACAAAATCACTAACAACATTATTACATTCAGAAATGTGAGAGGATCCATCACAAAAAATCATCCTAAGGCTCGCGGTTTGCGGGAGAAACAAGAAGATGAAGGTTTGGTTTTTCTCACACAAAAACTCACCACACTTCAAACTAAGAATGAAAACAAACTCCTCTCCCCTTATATATAAGTGTGGTTGTGCCAATGGTCAAAGAAAATAAGATATCTCACAAGAAAAGATAAGGAAGGAATCTTATGATTACTCTCCACAAAACCAACACCAATAATAGACTCACATCCCCTTGTTAATGAGGCGAAACTAGCAAGAAAGAAAGGAAGGAAAAGTGACCCTACCCAAAATTCTATTAAGCCCTCAATGTGTTTAAGAACAAAGACAAGGTGGGATAGGATTCTTTAAAATGTCCAATCAATAGTCATCATGCACCATATTCCTTCCCTAAGTCTCACCTACTCCAAAATGTTCTCTTGACTTAGCCCTCATGGTTTACGCATCGCACCAATTTGCGATGTCGAGTGTCAGCGTGTCGGTTGCTTGGTTGGTGACCAATCATGTAAAATAAATTATCAAGAGAAATTTAATTCAACGCTCTAAAATATTCGGCGTATAAGAAATACGCTCACAAAATAATCACATTAATAATTTCACGAATAATCACAATAACATATATCATAATACCAAAATATAATAAAAATTTGGATTTTGGAATCTAATATAATACTAAAATACGTCACGAGTTAAAACACTTATGTGGTCTATATTTAGAACCACGCACCTGATAATACGATAATTATAGCGTCACCTACGGATAATCCTCTCGTAAATCTCGGCCCTTTCGGCCCCATTGTGTCGCATTTCCTGAGATGAAGTCTTGAGATGATGAGTTCTCACGATCTACTTGGGGTGTAGACACGTTCCTTAGTGGTTGGTCTTATAAGCTTCAACATTGTCAACAATAGACTCGGCTCGTGGTGCTTTGCGGTCTGCAGACAGAATATCCCAATTCCTTGCGGTTAAAGCATAATCTTCCCTTGGTTGGTTCTTTATTACCGTTGTGCTCCTCATCTTCACCGCTTGAAGTAGTGCGTCTTGACTATTGATACTTGTGATTCCCTCTTCTGTTTATCATGTAGACATATCCTTCAGTAGTTGGGCACACAACCTTCGCATCATCCACATTTGGCAATTGATAGTCCTTAAAAATAAGTCCTGGCTACTTGCAGTCACATCATAGTCGGTCCTTCAATGAGTATTCTTCAGCTAACTGTTTCTTGCTTCCACATTGATGACAGTTCCACTTCAGCTCCTGGCCATTCCCAATAGCCTATGCCACAAGACAATCCTGGCTGTGGTCATTTCCCTGAAGATGGAAATAAAATGTTCCTTGTTGTTGTCTTCATCTTTGTTTGGTCCAGATAATCTGGCCTAACTGACCTTCCAATAGCTTGCTCCTCCGTTCGTTGTCTTAGCCAATCGTGTTGATTCTTCCACGATGTCCGTTGTGCGGCGGTAATTGCTATTCGGACTATCACTCGAATTCACGTGATTCACGTCTAAGTTACAAGCTCTAGAGAGAGACTTGTTAGTCCGAAGGCATCGAATTTCTCTGAAGTAAACTAACCAAAATCCCCACAACAAATTCAATCATCTGAGATGATCGCACACAATTTCACACAATATCACACCTGTTTCAACTAGGAAACATTACAAACAATCACAAACAAAGTTCACATAACCTAGGCATAACAAACTTATACCCGACAATTCCCAAAAATCTAGGCGGCTTAGACAAAGCGGTCCAGGTTAGAACTGAATCGCCTCATACCACTTAATGTAACACCCGATTTTGGAGCGCTCTTGTGCAACCCAATCTAATCTTTGAAAACATTTAATGCTTGTATGCTTTCGGTTAAAGAGTACTCTTATGTATTTACGCAATGGAAAAGCAGGAGTAATTTTTTCTTTTTCATATTCTTTCCTTTGAAACCCTTTTCAAAATGAGACATAGAGTACTACAGTTTTCTAAATGATGTCAATTCAAACTTTTGCAATTATCAGAGTATAATGCATCACAAATAATACTTCACATAACATAATCATTTCGCACTAAGGCGAGGTTCTATGAAAAGAGTAATTACGAAACAATCAATACACAATCCTAAGCTAAGCTGGCTGACAACTATAACTCTTCTTGAGAACTTTTCGGCAAGATCAAACACGAAGTACTCGGAGGAATCTTCCTCCACCTGGCTCAATCTTCAATGCTCCTAAAAGATGAAGTCGCAACAGCCTAGAACTCCTTCCGGAAGTGACATCCATAAGGACATCCAATCCAACAACGGTGCAAGGGTAAATCCTTTGTCCACGAGTTTATCATAGGCTATGTCGCATGCAAGCGATATATACATATATAATACAACAACATTCTTTTATTTACATATACATACTTAATAGACCACACACAATCGGCATGGTATATCAAGCATGGCATGTGAGCAAACAAAACAACCAACAGATCAACAATCAAGTCACTACAATATCAACCATTGCATGTGAGCGGGCAAGTCTATCAACAGATAAGTGATCAAGTCATCACAATATCCAATTCATCAACAATTCCTCACAAATCATAAATGCGGTTAGCTATGCATGTCAATGCGGTATGGCTAGTTTGTGTATACACTGCGACCTTAAACAAGGTCGGCGAGAGATGAGGAACTTTATTTCCCAGCGTCCAAATCAACTCCCCTACCAAGGGTATTGCCACAAAGGCTTGCCACACATTAGGCTTTACGCCACGGGCATGCGGTGACAACTCGTCCTTTTGAAGTCCTGAAGACAATCAAACGCTCAGAGTGTCGATGCTCGATGGTCGATATACATCCAAACAAATTCAACAACATGGCATGCTCATAGGAGGCGCCTTAGTAATGTTTTAATTAATCAATGCGGATCGATGACACCTTAACTCACTCACTCTACTTAGTGAATTTTCATGCTTCCAATTCTTATATTACCTAGGTGAGGTTGTACCAAAATAAATCACTCATTTAGCTTTGGGTCATTGGAACCCGAGTTTCATCAAATTCTTTATCTAGCATGGTTCCATTTCTACTTATCTATAAGCTTAGATTAGTCATACTACAACCCTCATGCTTATTTTTAAGCCAAAATACCTTTAACAATTACTTAGAGTGCAAACACAGGACACAAAGTCCGGGTGCTCAGTGCGAACGCTAGTCTTAATCTCGGATCGTAACTCTAGGCACGTGTCACGGAACACTAGGCTCAACTTTTAGGTTAAGGTACTAGGCACGCCATACGGAACACTAGGTCCAATCCTAAACCAAGAAAATGCGCGCATAAGCAGGACATTAAATCCCGGACAGACACATAGTCCATATGCTCAATAGGAACACTAGGTTCCCTATGATTTAATCTTTCAAAAACTCGATCTTTGAATTCTCTTTCTCTATTCTTATATCACTCCTATGTATCTGAAAATACTCTTTTAGTTCTAGGTCGTTGAAACCCTAGTTGTGTTAAATAACACACCGGAAGAATTCCCAGGAAAGAGAGGTGAGTACGAACACTCTTAATTACCAAGTCTTTCCTAGCCAATTTCCCAGCGCATCATTTAACTCAACCGTTTTCGCAAATCGTACTTTTTATTTCAAATTCTTTTCTTTACTATCATTCCATTGAAATTTCCTTGCAAGCTTTGGCTAGTTATACTAAAACCCTCACGCTTACTTTTAACTCAAAATGCCCTTAACAATTTGCTTACGAAATCAGAATTCGGCTTGTGGAATCGCATCAGTTCTGGATGTAAATCGTCAACCAATAGCAGTCGATCAACGCATTATTAATTAATCCATCATCAACAACAATATTTTCATATTCCAAGTCAATACCAAATTCCATTTAAATCCTACTTGATTCATGGAAAACAACATCAATCATAATGCCTCACAGGGCCAACGACATGCTATAGCATTTCAACAGCATATAACAATTCAATAGGCTACAACATGCTCCACAGTTTCATCAACTTCAAGTCTAATCAAATCACTCAAACAAGATTTAAGTCACGCAATACAATTCAATTTGCCACGCAGGGCCAAAAGCATGCTACAACATTTCCAACAACACATAAAAGTACTACAAGTACTACCACACTATCAAACAATCAAACAAGCAACAAACAAGGCGAAAAGCCCAAACTCATTATATAAGAATTTCCCTTACCTTGGGCGCTTTAACAATCCTAGCAAGGTAATTCGGAACCATCGTCAAGTCGCAACTCGCGCGTACCTCAAGCAACAACCTTAACAACGCAAACGTAAAACAATTAGAACTAAAACTCAATTCTAATGCCCCTAGGGCAGCCACGGCTTAGACATCCTAAAGCCTAGGAATTACTTGACTTAATCCCTAATTGGTCCTATCTAGTCATATGCCAAGGTACATATTCAAACCATGCAAGTTTTGAAACTTTTTCAAAAGCTAAGCACTTAGAAAATATCAAAACCCAAAACTTACCAATTGGAATAGTGTTTTACCAAATGAATAGTGTTTTTCCAAACTTAAACCACTTTTTAAAACATTAAAACATGTTATAAAATTCTAGAAACAATTTCCTTATTGTTGTGAAACAATTCTCAAAACATAACACAATTCTTTTCCCAAAAATTAAACCTCTATGAAAGATTTTGCTAAACCAAGTCTCTACCCACTTTTCACAACATATTTTAGGCCTAAACAAATTTAGTATCATGTTCCAAAACACCATAAGGCCCACGGTTTAAAGCTTCAAAAACAACTCCAAAGTTTCAAGCTATTAACTTCTAAGTCATTACAAATTTTGTTCAATCAAAACTTCTTATCAAAACCAACTTATTTACCACTTTAATACAATTAAAAACATGTTCAAACCCACTCAAATCATGCCTAAAAGTTACTGTTTTGATGGCCCTAAAACAGCCCCAAAAATCCATTTGTTTCAAACAATTTTTCAAAGCTCCACACATAGAAATCTTTATAGCTTTAAAGTTCTAACCAAAACCAACTTCTTAAACACTTTAATCACTTTGAAAACAATTTAAAACATCCCCTAAACCATGCTTAGGATCCACGGTTCCAGCCCCTACAAAATCCCCAAATTATTTTCACAAAACTTGTTAAACATGCATATTGACTAGTTTCCAAACTAATCAAGTATAACCCATCAAAGAACTAACTTTAAATCAACAAAATCAAACCAAAATAACCTTGAACAGCCCCTAATTTCGTTCAGCCCCAAAACCTAGGTTTTCACAATTTTTTTAAAACCAAGAACAAGCCTAATCTAGGTGGAAAATAAGGGGTTAAGGAACTAGTCATGCTAATCTAGCAAAATCTAACACCTTTAAGCAAAAATGATTCCTAAAACCAACCAAACCCATTCATGGCAGCCAAGAAGAAAACGAAATGGGTTAGGACTCTTACCAACCAAGATGATGATGATTGATCATGAAGGAAGAAGAAAGGATGGAAGGAATCAAGGATTAAGGACTAAAACTTCAAGTTTCTCCAAGATCTTGAACTTTCTCTCTCAAGAATTTTTTTTTTCTCAAACCTTCAACAATGAAAGAATGGATGGATCTGATCTTGAGCAAGGGAGAAGGCCACGAAATTGGAGGGATAAGGATGGAAAGAAATTGTTCATTTGGTTCCAACTTAACCAATCATAATAAAACACATGCCATGGAAGGTTCTAAAGGTCCATATTCATCTCCCCTAGCACATGTGCAGCTGCCATACATCCCCCTTGGCCACAGGTTTCGTTTCGTCACGTTTTCGCGCGTTCTCGCTCAATCGGGTGCACGACGTTACGCGTATATTAGGTTTTAATAATAAAAACTCCAAAAATATTTCTAATTATAACCCCACACCCAAAAATCACAAATATTCCTCGTGGCATAAGAAAAGTATCTATGTATCTCGTTTTCTCGAAATGCGAACCGAAACATCGCAATTAGGCAGTCTCTGGCCATAGAAAATACACTAAATATTTTCTGATGCCCAAAAATTCTAGAAATATTACAATAAATCCTAAATATTGGAAAATGCTAAGATCTCAAATTTTATAAAATTTGGATCACGTTTGGGCATGTTTCAGTTAGAAACACACACAATAGCCTATCTACGGCAGAATTCAACAGAATTGTCGCAGCGTAATAAAAACTGTAAATTAGTGAGGATCACTAATTTCAATTTCTATTATCATATAGATATTATTCAATCAATAAAATTATCAAAACAAAATCATTAAATAATAGTCATATTAAATATGACATAAAACAGACGATTAATACTATAACTAAATAATAAAAATCCAAACTATGACTTAAAAATAACTATTAAGTCCTAAAATTATTTTTCATTCAATAAAATAATTTTCTTTAATCAAACAACAATCTTTCACATTTTTCGATATTAATTCATATTAAAAGCAGATATCGTCTACACTGTCTCTTAATCTGAATTAATTGTTAAAACAGTAAATTGTTCACAATAAATCTTTGTTGTTCTTCATACTTTTAACAAACCATTGAGGTCATGACTCTCTACGATTTATTTTCAAGTAGTTGGAACTACAAAATAATTTTCATAAAAATTGGGATGTTACAGTTAAAGAGCCCAAATCAGGAACAAGAACCCATTCAACTTTCTTCTCTTCCCTAGCAAAGTATGATAAACCACCCAATCTTCAAGAAATAAAAAATAACATTAATAAAGGAGAAATTGAATCATATAAAAAAAGTGAAATTTGACAGAGAAACAACGAAAAGAAAATAATGGGGGCATTACCCGTTTCCTAAATTCGAAAATCCCAGGAACCAACACAATAGGAGGAAGATCATTAGTTTTGCGTTCTTTATCTCCCTCGAGAAATTTCTCATTGACCTCAACATTCACAGCGTGGTGGCGCGATGAAGTTGACAGGGACAAATCTGTGCGTTGGTGTGATAGAGTCGATAGTGTTAGATCTGTGTGGTGGTGCGATGGAGTCAATAGTGACAGATCTGTGTGGTGGCGCGATGGAGTCGATAGTCGCGAGACCCGACAACTAGAGTGTCCGTTTGGGTTCACGTGGTGGGGACTGTTGCGGAAACTGAGACGAACCCGTCCCATTTTCTTCAAATAATTAATTTATTCAAACTGAATATATTGTCACATATGTACGTAAAAGATTTATATATTTAAGGAACCCGTGCCTAGGGCCCATAAACTATACAACACACAGACAGACGTTTACTCACTGACTATCTTATGTAATTGCAACTCTCACTCTTACTGGGTACCCTCTATACGCTCCAAGATGCTGACAATGCCTCCATCAAGTCCATATTACTTTGTTTTATGTGAAAAAGAGCATACAACACAAGAAAATAGAAGTAGCTAAAAAACACATTACACACCATGAAAGTCGATAAGGCAGGAATAGAAAGTATATACAAATAGCATACACTCAGGCAAGCACAACAAATTCTCATGTCTACCTCGATCACATTCACTATCCTATAGGTCTGCACCACTATATCTAAGTCTACCACCACCCACTTCCTTCTCACATCTTATAGTCCTCTATGTATCCTATTCCGAACTACTATGTATCTTTACTAGCTAAAATGTCAGCTCTAACAACGTCTCTATCTCTTTCGCCGCTCTTAGTCAACTATTTCGATTGCCCCTAAACTTTATCAAGGTCTAACATACTAGCTAAGGCATAACAGTATTCTTCCAATACTCTTATCACATCAATAATTCATCTCAATCACAGGCAGAGTCAACAGTAAAAAAACAAAGAATGTCTCAAGCATCATAGTAGCACAGACAACACATGGATTAATCCTAACGCCACTATGGGCAACCATTAACTAACATACTATTCATCAACATATTTGTTTGCGATAAAGTGCAATGTGCAAGTATAGACAATCGTAACAAGTAATAAATAGTAAGTCAAGATCGTTCGCACGGGGATTAATTACGGTTAATTCCAAAAATTTCCAATTTCGTTATTCTAATTAGTTAGAAAACAAAACAACAAGTAACACATTAAAGTTAGATGATGAGAACAGTGAATTAAAAGTGAAAATGACTGTAAAAATAGCTTAAAAAGATGTGGTAAAAATGGATGGATAAAAATAGCGAGGGATGCAAATTCCTAATAAATTACTATGCAGGATCAGTGCTGCTAATGAGTACCATAGCACCTATGCAGAGGACCTAGGCGCAGAATTAATGTTTATGCTTTTCAGTCATTTTCTACGGGGATAAGTAAAGGATACCTTATGTCTAAGCCCCTATTGGGATCACCCCTGACTAATAACCATGATTCAATTCACCCTATGGACTTAATGTACTATGTCTAGCTTTATTAAGCTTAGTTAATGTGTCTATTACCTAAGACTATCCATATCACCCAAAGATTTCCTCTCACCAAACTCTTTCAATATTTGATGGGCTGCTATCTTAAACTAAGTGGCCAATCTCAGTGCAAAACATTTAGCATAAATACACTTGGAATAAAAATGCTTAACATAACATAGCAAACATCACCTACAAGGTTCATTATAATAGCTCATGGTGAGCTTAAAAACAAGAAAACAGAAAATAAACCTAAAGCTAACATCCATAACAGAACTAAATATTCAAATTTACAAATGGAGAAATAAAATGATAGAGCCAAGGGAAAAGAAATAGCCAAGAGCTTGTTCATGCATGGAACTCCTCTTTGCCCAAGCTTCTCTCTAACGTAAGTGCTGCTCCAATGAAAATGTGCAGAAAACCAGCTCCAAAATGGGTCAACAATGGTGGAAAATGGAGGAAGTGAAGGAAGGTAGAAGATGGAATGGCTGAAGATGGTGAAAATGGAAGGAAATGGAGGAAGAAGGAGAAGGAGTGTGGTTGGTGGCTGGAATGAGAGAGGAAGATGTTGTCCAATTAATTCTAAAATCCTCTCTAAGTTTCAGCTAGTGCTCAACCCTGTTTAGGGTTTTCCCCAAGGACAACTTTCTCCTTCATCCTTTGTGGGTCTTTTTTATCCATTTAACATTAAGGAAACTAAAGCCCATTCACAAATAAGCACATCTTCATAAATATGAGTGGGGACCGCTGTTTTTGTCACTTTATGGCGCATAGAGGCTGCCATTTTACACCTGGAACCACTTTCAAAACGTGATAGCTTTTAGCTTGACATTTTCTGCATCAAACCCACGTTAGGTGCAACGCCAGGTGCTGTGTGGCTTCCTGCAACATTATCTATTTTCCTGCACACTTAACCACCCACATGATTCACACACAAATGGCACTAAAAGTGCCAAAACAACTTCTAACACATCTTAAACAAAATATTCCTAAACTAAATTAAAATACTCACAATAAACCCTTAAAACAACCTTTGGGTTTGCAAATTCAAGCTTAAAAAAGCTAAATAACTCTTATTTCTTAGAGTTATCAATAGTCAATAGTTACACAGATACCAGCAATCATACATAGTCAGCAGCATAATCCCATAATTACAACCAATCATATTTAATCAACATCGCATTAAGCAGCATCAGTCATCTATACTAGGTTACTATCTATCCATTGATATCAATAGATCATTCCTATGGTTAACAGACCTTTGAAAACTGTTCTCAGCTAAAATAGGTCACAACCCCTCTTCTAGATGATGTTGTTATCAACCGCTAGTAGGGCTAGGGTCACCTTACACGCATTTGTATGCACTACTCTATCTTACAATCCCTAGAGTGTAAGGTTCCTTGATCCCACCTGGTTAGAAGATTGCTGAAGCTGCTTCCATTATCTACACCTCCCCGTACTTGCTACCCGAACTCCTACATCTGAACCTGCTACTCACATTCCTACCTTGCCTGAATGGCTACCCTTCGCTTTTTTCATCTCCTCTCCGAGGATTGACCACTAAAAGCTTTTTGATGCACATGAGCCTCACTTGAGGCAAGTGCAGAGCATACTTGCTTCTTAGAGTAAATTACTAAAGAAAGCTAGAGAGAAAATAGGATTTGGTGCAGGAAATGAAGGGAGGGTGAACACATATTTATAGGCGTGTTCTGACCCCATTGCATCATGATGGACGCCTGTGTCGTTATCATCGCGTCGCGATGGTACTCTTACCTTTACATGTGTCAAAATCTGAACGGAGACAAGTACCAGACCTCATCGCGTCGCGATTGCTCCCATCGCGACGCGATGGTACTTTAAGGAAAATATCTAATTTTTCTTCTTCTAGAAGTTTCTAGGGGATTCCACACCCTTCTAGGGGTGTTTTTATCCTTTTTGGTGTTTCTAGATCTTTCCTAAGGTTTATGATCCCACTTTAAGCCCATTTTGTCCATAATCAAGGTTTCTAATATCAACTTGAGATAATTGAAAATTTGGGATGTTACATTACTATCCCTTTAAATTATTTTCGTCCTAAAAAATTCAACGGTTGTTTTACTTCTAGGATTGCTACTACCCTAGGATTTACCTTACTCTAATCTCCCTAACCTTTCATAAAACTTTTTCATATTCATTCATCATCCTAAACTCTCGATCAACTTATCTACTAATCCTTCCCCTGTCATCGGCTCATCCCAATCATTAGGATTTTTACCATTGTTAAGTAAATTACGGAGGTGATTAGTCTCGTAATTTGTTAACAATGTGAAATCACAATGCTGGGATAAACCTTCTTACCAATCTAACCCAACTCAAGAAATCCCTTTATGAACTTTTTGATAATGTCATGTTTAAGAATGTTCAGATTCATTCTTATTACCATTCTCTAACAGAAATTTCGTTAGGGCTTATTGCAGTGTTGCTATAAACACATCTTAACCAAGTACCTCCAAGTCTATTAATGGAATGCAACTGCGGCTCATAGTATAAGCAACTGCCACTTACCACATCTACAACTACTGCTACAATGTGTGCAACTGTCGTTCACAATATATATATGTAGCTACTGCTCATAATTATGTGCAACTGCCGATCCCGATATGTGTAACTGACGATCACAATATGTGCAACTACCGCTTACAATATGCAACTGTCGCTCACAATACAGCTAATGTTCACAATATATGCAACTGGAAATCACATTATGTGAGATAATATATGCAATTACCGATCACAATATGTGCAACTGGCAATCACAATGTGAGATAATATGTGCAACTGCCAATCACAATGTGAGTATATGCAACTGCCGATCACAATATGTGCAACTGCTGCTTACAATATGTGCAACTGCCACTCATAATACAGCTAATGCTCACAATATACACAGCTACTGCTCACAATATGTGCAACTGCCGATCACAATATTGTGCAATTACTGCTCATAGTCCCTATATGCTCATATGCATTTGCTAAACGGATACTAAAGCACAACTCCCTATATACTTAATCGCACTATTACTCTCACGAGTATTCCCCACAACACGTCCTAGATTATTATTTTTGTTTTCCTGCACTCGATTTTACCAGGCATCATAGATCTAACAGCTCTACTCATCATACTACCTAGCCAAACCATTTTCTCCTCTCTTTCGTAAGTCACCATGGAATATTAATTAATCATACCAACAGTATTTCTACCATCTGACACTACTAAACACGTGAGCAAATATCAAATGTCACCAACAAAGAAGAATTAGAAGTCAAAAAGGAGCACACATAAACACAAATCTATATAAACAGAAGATATACACTCATACAATGAGCACATAAATTAGTTTTAGCAAAAAGGTATATATATATATATATATATATATATATATATATATATCAGAGTTCTCACTTATGGCATGAGAAAGATGACTTTCTCAAAGAAACAAAACCAGTTTCGCTAGTCAAGGTCGGGAGGATTCGGTTTCACTCAACATAAACCCACATCCGATGGTAAGTGACTTATCCACTTACGGAGTCTCCTCTGGTAATATTTTGCGATCCATTAGGGTATCCTTTCTTAATCCTCCGCCTATCCCCATATCTAATCTGTGTCCTGTGGGTATTGTTCCCTACCTATACTCTCGAGATATATGTCCCGGTTTACACACTCAAAAACATGTACAGTCTTTAAATTGGCAGTCCTTCGCTAGGTGTGCTCCTTTACATTTGAAACATTTTCTCAAACTTTGATGCCCTCCATGGATATCTCTATTTCTTTGCTCTCGACTCCTCATAACTCCCTTTTTCCAAAACAAAACATTATGACGATCCATGTAACGACCCGTTTCCGGACCGCCACAGTTCCAGGTCCAAAACTTACATGCGACACACTTTTCCAAAATATAACTCTCTTGTGTCCTTCTGAAATGCGGTTTTTTTTTAAAACAACATTTGCATCCGCAAAGGACACACAAAGTAGTCACAGAGTTTTCGAAACATGGTGCAAACTAGGACACAAGCAATGCACTGAAAATATATACATACATGCGTAAGCTAACAAGTACGAAAGTGTTAATGGTACGTACAAATGAAACAGTGCACAAAGATAAGTAAGAGAATACACCTAAAGTATGAAAATCCTCAAGGAATAGTTATACTCCTGGGGTACTCTTGGTAGATACCCACACAGGGGGCTGCTCCAAAAGTAAGACCACCAGTCTACCCTGCAGTCTATCAAAAAAAATCTCCAAGCCCAAACTGGTCACAACCACTGTACACCAATCCTACAGACAACTCAAAATACTAACAGACAAGCAGACAGTCAAGCATCTACAGATAATTATCCGGATCCTCAGACGGAACCTCCTCCTCCTCATCCTCCCTAGGGTCCACAACATCATCACCCGCCAAGTCCACGAAAGGTGTCGTAGTAGGCACGTCCTCGAACACATCACTGGGTGTGTACGCTCCAGCAGACTAATCCTCATCCCATCTCGCTGCGAGACAGTCAGTCTCTCCACACACCCTGCAGACGGGAGGTGAAAGATGTCCTGGTGGAGTAGGGGTCCTCACTGCAACTGGAGAAGTCGGCCTCACAGTAGTAATCGGGGTAACTGCTACTCCAAAGGAAGATGCTCCGGCTGTCCTGCGCCTATTCACTCTCTTGCGTGCAGTCTGTCGGAATCTCGGTCCACACCCTCGAGTAACAAGGCGAGAAACAGTCTTCCTGGGAACCTCAGCAGGTATCTCAGGTGAAGATGATGATGCTTGAATACCTCGCTCTCCCATGACACTACGCCATGCGTCAACCATCGGCATGGTCCTGATCGGAAAGTTAACTGTACGCCTCGACATCTCCTGTCTTAACACTAAGCCATCAACACGAAAGGTCTGCACAACATCCCCGGTATATACAACGTGACGGGAGATGGGGTCGTACTCCATCGCTGCGGGTGTCTCTAAATTTGGGAAGTCAAACACGATCTCCGGCGACGTCGTCATCGCCGGTATCACCGAGGTCTTCGTCATCGCCTGGGTGACCATCATTGGTTGAAGGCACCACGGGAAAGGGTCAACTTCTCACGCAAACATAATAATAGCAAAGCAATAAACAAGTAACAGCAATAGCACAGTTCTCAAAACATGACTCAACTCTCTCAAAGACACTTTCGACAATTCCGGAAAGTAACGCCGATCCATCCACTGAATACCAGCCGTAGCTTTGGGATATTCGCTCTCCCTAGGACATTCAGCTCCGGTCACAAAAACGTTACGACGTCTAGCTAGGCTACCGAAAACAATGGGGGACCTAGCACCCTAAGTTATCCGATAAGTAGCTCAAAAATTTCACGACATGACTCCCTCACCAAAATGAATTACTCGCCGCATACGATTATTCAAAAAGCAACATCTAATAATTTATTTAACTGCATATTAAATAAACATTCATGTAAGCATAATATAATGCATTTCAGCTCAAAGCATAAGCAACATATTCCTTAAACACAATTAAGCATATATGTGATCGCATCATAACACATTTCAGAAATTCTCAGTTCAATAATCATAAGCATAAGCATATAAAACATAAGCATATATAATAGTAACACTTAAAATATGAAGCGCCCTTACGCAAGGACATACAACAAAAAACTTTAGCAATGTCTAAGAGTTGCCCTTACAGATAAGCATATAAAACATAAGCCTAGAGATATCTAGAAGTAGCCCTTACACAGGTTTGTCCACTAGCGTATTATCGCTCGCCTCGAGTCCTTGTCGCCCGATCTCAGAATTCAAAATTCCTATCACACAAAGAATCTTAGCACACTTCTATAAACTATATTCAACAACCTTAGGTTCTCAAAGCCTATCCCTTACCTACCCAAGCAATCACCCTTAGCATTTTTGTCACCAAATACTTGAAAAGAAAGAAGGTTTTGGATACCAAAATCATTTCTTGAAAAGCTAACATATTGCATATTCCCAATTTTCTTAAAACCTTTAAGTAAACATATTTCAATTAGCTATTGCATAAGTTCCAAAAGCATTCTCCTTCAAGCAATTTAAGCATGTTCACACACAAAGTTCTTTTGATTTTAACACCTCATAGGCCTCTCGGCCACACCCCTACTTCTTTTTTTAAAAAAATTGCAAAACTTCTTTTTACAACCTAGCAACCAATTCTAAGTCATTCAATTACATTTCAAGGTATTAAAACATCAAGTCACACACTAGAGCATGGTCAAGCACATTTTTAAACATGTTCTAAAATCATTTCCAAAACTTGAAGAATAAAGTTTTCAAGAAAACCTTCAAATTTTCATTTGATTCAAATCATTTTAATCAGGCCAATTTCAATGCAAAACAATTTTAAATCAACTACTTATACTCCAAAGCATCAGGCATCAAGTAGCAATTTAGTACACTTAGGAAAATTCATATCAAACATCAAGTCATTTTCTTAATACTCATAAGCAAAAGATTTTTAAACACTTCTTAACCATCATTTAATTTTCAAATCCTTTCACCAATAAATTTTTCAATACAAAACCAAGTACTAATAACAATTATCAAGAAGACACAAAACACAATTTTTCTCCTCTAATTCTTTCATAGGGCTCTCGGCCTCTACTTCAATTCCTTCCAAAAAATTTGCAACTTCAACAAGTTAATACACCACTTTCATTAACACTTAGAAAATAAACCTAATTCAATTTTCAGCATGCTCTTTTAGTCCCTCATGTCAATTCTTTCAAAATCAACCTACTAACTCTCATTTTTAAGCACATGCATTAAGTCCAATAACCTTTAAACCTTTTAAAACATATTTTCCAACCACAAACTGAAAGTTTCAGCCACAAATCCCATTTTTAAAAGCTTCAATTTCACAATTAACAACCTAATCATGCTTCTAATTCAAAACTAGCAACAACAACAACAAGCACAACATCTTAGCAAGTTAAATTAACTCTTAATCAGAAGATTAAGCCTCAAGGATCACATTACCCTTCCTCTTCCCCTTAAGCTTGCGCCTAGGTTCTCAAGTTTGGGGTTTACATGCTCATTTCGTACATGCAAATCAAACCAAGACACAAGAACATGCAATTAAGCCATAAAACTAAACATGCATCAAAGAGAACTATCACTACTCCCTCCTTCATGCTCTTGGCCTTAGGGCTGTTTAAGTGTTCCAATAACTCATCAACCTTGCTTATATACAAACTAACATATCTTAGACATGAAACAAGCAAGAATATAAGACATGCAACAAGAAATCACAACCTTTCCTCCCTCCTATGGTGCTCACGGTTTTGGGCTGTTTGGTGGGGAAGAAATTGCTTCTCACTTGCTTAGTTGATGATGATGATGGTGGTGATGAAGAGAATAAGTAGTTAGCAACAATGGTAAGAAAATGAGATGAAGTTCAAGCTTTTTGGCGAAGCTTCCATCGAGGTCATGGAGAGCTTCTCTTTCTAGGATGAAAAAGATGAAAGTGATGAAGGTTAGAGAGAGAGGGGGTGTAACATCCCAAATCCCCTAAGCCTAATTATTAGGAAATCCTAAGTGAAAACCATATTTAATCCCTAAGGATTAAATATGGTTCATTGCCTTAATTTAGTAATTTAAAACCAATTAGGAACTAAGGGGTAAAATGATAATTTTATCCAATAATATAGGAATTGTGAGACTAATTAATTAGGAGTAGTTTTAATTGATTAAAATTACGCAATGATTAATTAAGGGCCTAAGAATAATTAAGAAATTTAGAAAGAAGAATTTTAAGTCTTATTTTTGAATAATGCTCACATGTGTTCCACCATACTCCTCACTTAAACCTCACACACCCTAGAACACTCTCTTTCTCCTCTTCACCCCTCCATCGTGACCCCCCTGTCCAGAAAAAGAAAGAAAGGGAAAATAGAGAAAGAAAGAAGAGAAGAGAAGAGGAAAAGAAAGAGAAGGAAGAAGGGTTTGCAATCGCGAGAGAGAGAGATGGGTCGAGAGAGAGAAAGAAGAAGAGAGATTGAGAGATATATGGAGGAAAGGAACTCGAATGGAAGAAGAAAAGGAAGAATCAAGACCAAAGTTGGGAGACTAAAGAAGATTGGAGCTTGGTTCAAGCCTTAATGGAAGAACACGGAGGATTCAAGACTCAAAGGAGAAGAAAGCTTGAAGAAGGATCTTTAATGGAGGTTGAAGCAAAGACCTAGGGTTCTAATTTGGTGGTTTTTACCCTAAAGCATTGGGAGCTCAAAGGTAACATAGATTCCCCTCTCAAACTCCCAATTAGGGTGTGCTAGGATTGTGATTTAATATCCTTAACTAAATGATATGATTCTTGGGTTTGATGTTAGTTTTAAACTTGAATGTATGTTGGTATGATTGTAACAAATCCATTTGTTGTCTTGTTTGGGTGTTATTTGATTGATTATGATGTTGATTAGAACCAAGGTTTGAGTCTTGAAAGAGGTTTGGGTTGAAAATATGAGTTTTGGATGTTTAAAACTCTGCTAAACTCGCCGAGTCAGCAGAATCGCTACAGCGACCTTCATTCGTCAGGGTCAATTTCGCAGATTTTAGCTTGCTTAAAAATCCTGAAATGAGATGAGTCATACGAGCAAGCCGCTTTGGCTTAAGCGAATTTTAGTCAGATTTTCCCATTTGTTTTTGAAATCCTTTCCCCTTTGGTTTAACTTTGCATATTGTTATGAACTTATGGGAGATTGTATAAGTGATTAAGCAAGTAAAATACTTATAGGAACAATTGAGTTAATGATGTGATTGTGTTCAATGATGGCTCTAATTTATTGAGTATTGTATATTGAATGAGTGTATTGCAACTGATTGTATGACTAATGTCGGTCCGTGCTGTTATAAGGTACGGCGGAATTGTTTATTGATGAGTTCCATGGAAAGTCACTGCTATACTTTCCTGGACTCATTAAATCTTATTTATTGAAGAATTCCATTGAGAGTCTATTTTATACTTTCTTGGATTCATTGTGCATTGTTTATTGAAGAGTTCCATGAAAAGTCACTGCTATACTTTCCTGGACTCATTGCGTATTGTTTATTGAAGAATCCCATTGAGAGTCTATTTTATACTCCCTTGGATTCATTGTATACTGCGTATTGAAGAATTCCACTGAGAGTCTATTTTATACTTTCTTGGATTCATTGTGCATTTTAAATGCCTATTGGATTGTGGTAACATTATAGATTTCTTTATTATGAAGTTATGATGTTTGTATTGTTAGGAATTGTAATATGCATGTCTAATCTTTTACTATTGCATGTAGTATTATGGTCTGACATGGATGTTAGTTATTGTGCTTTTATGGGAGGAGTTTTCTATACGTAGCACACCACGCATGGCTGAAAACAACGGCGAATGGTTTTTAATTAAAGTCTGTGTTACTGAGTTTTTGTAAACTCACTATGTTGGGGCGTTGTTTTCAAGTACAAGCTTATTGGATAGTTTAGAGCATGAAGCTGTGCTCGGTCTTACCGGCACGCGATACTTCGAATACCGGATCACGAGTCGAGTCTTTCTAGCTTGAGTCTTTTACAATTTAAAAGAAAAGGGTTGTAATACTTAATGAAAGTCTCTTGGAGGATTTAATTGTATTATTATGTCATGCACTCTGATGTTTTATTCGGTCAAAGAGAAAAATTTTCCATGATTACTCCTAATCTCAGTTTATTAAGCGGTTAATGCCCTCATTAGGTGAGAGGGTGTTACATTATGGTATCAGAGCAGTTCGACCCTTTCGGACTGTGAGACTAGTGTGTCTAGAAGTGATCCGGTTTAGGAAAGTGTTAGTTGTGTCTGTGAATCCGAATTCTCCGAGTTCTTTTTACAAATTATTGGGGTAGGCCGTCTCAAGGATTTGTCTAAGGAATGAAGAAAATGAAGACTAGCAGATAATAATAATTTCTTTTTTTTTTGTCTGTTCTTGTTTGCGAGACCTTCTCACATATGTATGTATTTATACATATAGTTTCAGAATTTCGTATTGATCGCCTAATGGTAGTTCAGGTAGTGCACACTGCGCATAAGACCAGCCAACTGGGGGCTGACTGTAGTGCCTGACAGTGCGTCACTTTATCCTGCCTAAGTCCGGGGATGCATACCTGGCCGCAGTTGAGTTAAGTTGACCACGCTAAACCCTGCTACTATGGAAGTTCGTTACGAGAGTTATTGCACGAGCGATTATATGATCAGAATAGTCACGGGACTAGCAAGAGTGTGAAAGGATGCTCTTGGAGGTACCAGGGCTTTTGTGTAAGGAGTGATAATAGGGTAGGTTGCTTGTCTATTGATGTGGAATCATTTCTCTACTCTCTTATTCACAGTAGTAACTAAGTTTTATTTATCATTAATAAATGCAAACTCATTGTGCAAGCTAATTCATAACATTGTTAGTATCGCCTGTAATGTATGGATTACTGGATTTGTTGATGGATAATTCTTGTATTTACATACTTATGATTATGTTTTGGTATTGGAAAGTACCCACAAATAAATTATTTGAATTTTTTATATATGAAGCCAAAGCTTAAGTTTTGAAAACACAAAGTTGAAAGTCATTGCAAATGTTGTAAATTGGTAAACATGAATGAGTTTCTTTCACTTTGAATTTTTCATTAATCATTTTCAATTCTTTTCATGAGCTGAATTTATGCTAGGCTAGGGATTGAAAATTGAGAAAAATCAGCATATTGTTTGTCATGATAATTGCCTGTATGGTGCTTAATTAAATGGTGATAGAAGTCATGTATGCTTAATGATGAGATTGCACTTAATTGTGTTTGGAATCTATAGGTATAAATCTATATTTCCTGTTTGGTAACATGTAAGTAATGAATTACTCCTTCCATGATGGATAACCAATAGGTAGCTAATCCTAACTTGCTAATGGTTGCTTGAACTTGGTGATTATAATGTTAGAAATTTTGACATTCTTTTGCCTGGTTTGGGATTTAAGCATTTAAGCATTTCGTGCACAGTGTTTTATTAATTTACTGCTATACTAAATTCATTCTTGTCTGTGGTTAAAAATGAATCTATAGTATTGTTATGTGCAGAATGAATTTAGTAAACATTGGTATATTTAAAAGTTATACTATTGTGTGTAATGTTTGAAATGTCGGATCCCTTGGGTGGGAGAAAAGGTTAGTTGTCGACCCCACATCGATATATACTTTGGGTTTCATTCATCTCTCTCTCCACGGAGGGAATTTCGAAGTAATGATTGGCTCGGCTAGCGAATACACGTGAGTGAGTAATTGTATCCCTTATCCGTGTTCGAGAGTCGAGTAGGGGATTGTGATCACGAATTGGTCAGTGTACACCCTGGGTACGATATGTTAGTAGCATGATAATTCCTAGTAATAACATGTCTGCTTAGGCTTCATGATCCTATTAGGTTTTATTAAGAGGTACTTCTGAGGCAGGAAAATGCGAAGGTCACTTTGGATATTTTGAGTCTAGTGCGGCCTAGCACTCATTATCAATTCTTTGTTGTGATTCATTAGTTCAATGACAATAAAGGTTGATAAGTGAGGATTCTTAACATCAAGGTTTTGATCAACTAGGATGGGCATTTATAACTGATTAGGTTTCCAACACTTGTTAATTAATCAAGTTTGTTTGGCCTAACCACTATGAATGGATCCTAGATTGGTTGAGAAACTCGAAGCCTTTTATAGGACCGATAGGACTTTTAATTCAGTTACCTTAGTGTTTCTTGAATCAAAAGGGATGGTGATAGGCTAGATTTTCTAACGCCTAAGTTGTAGCAGGGAACCTTCAAGGGATTAAGACCTAGTAAGGTAGATGAACCCTAAGCCTTCTAGTTATAGTGACCTTAGTGGCACTACTAGCCTATGGGGGAGTAATAGATCATAGTCCTTGAACTATAGTAGTTTAGGTGAAGCTAAATCAGCAGAAGCCTAAAAGTGTTAATGTCTGCATTAGATCTAATTGATCAGTGGGTAAAGTGATTTTGTTTGGCCAGTTACGAACTCTATCTTAACTAAATAAGAAACTTATTTGGAATAAGACCTAGTCCGGGACCGACTGATAAAACCACCAATTTCTCTGGGCAATTAGCTCATTTGTAGATATTAATCCTTGTTTGGATTCCCAATGATTTAGAAAGGTCCGTAAAGGTAGTTCAAGGTCAATGATATAGATTATTCCCAAGAATTTTAAGAAATTATCTTTTTAAAGGATTGTTGGTCAATTGGTTATTAGATCCGGCGACAGACAAGTCGACCCATGTTGTTATCAGTCATGGCGACTTGGGTTCCCGATTTGAAATCCAGTTGAACCAAATAGGGGAATAAATCTATCCAGTTGCAAAGAGTAGGTAAGAAACTCCAATCGGAAGCGTAAGATTATGGGTGTGGTTTGATTGGTGGAAGCCTAAAGTTATTAATTTATACGAGTAATTTGTTAAGTTAGATTCGATGTGAGTCCATCTAGTCATTTACAAACTGCGTTTCCGACCGAATGAGATCTATCACTCGGTTGAAGCCTTGTCTATAACCGATTAGTGTGAATCAGATCAGTCTAATCGACGAACATCTTTTAGAAGTTAAGTAACTTTAGAGTTTTTGTTCGCTAAACCAAGTTTTAACTAAGACTTAGTATAAGGGGACAAGAGTGACGTGCCAATTTCCTTAGTTTAAGGAAAGGTGCTTGTCGAGAAATTTTCATTTATAACGCCTGAAGGAGCGTTGTAAATGACAATTTTTCGAAAAGTGTCATAAGTTTACTCAAGGTGACGATCCTGCAAGAGTTTTGCACCCTCAAGAGGGGAGTACATCCTATGTGTAACAGTGCGGGTAGCAGGGTTCAGTGGCCTAATTATAGCCTAGCAGAGGACCTAGGCCGTTACAACATAACGTGTTCTTTGAATGCCGAGACTGTGGGAGACCTCTAGTCGAAGGAACCCTGTCCGTTACACTTCAGAAAAGCCTTTGGGTGAACTTAGGATGCTTTAAGCATAAGAAGGAGTAAGGAGTCTACCCGTTTGGAATGGCGTAGAATCCGAGTTAGTAGCGGGAGCTCAGAGAATAGATCCTACATAAGGTTGAGGTTAGAAGGTATATCGAATTTTGGGGACAAAATTCCTAAAAGGTGGAGAGTAATGTAACATCCCAAATCCCCTAAGCCTAATTATTAGGAAATCCTAAGTGAAAACGAGATTTAATCCCTAAGGATTAAATATGGTTCATTGCCTTAATTTAGTAATTTAAAACCAATTAGGAACTAAGGGGTAAAATGGTAATTTTATCCAATAATATAGGAATTGTGAGACTAATTAATTAGGAGTAGTTTTAATTGATTAAAATTACGCAATGATTAATTAAGGACCTAAGAATAATTAAGAAATTTAGAGAGAAGACTTTTAAGTCTTATTTTTGAATAATGCTCACATGTGTTCCACCATACTCCTCACTTAAACATCACACCCTAGAACACTCTCTTTCTCCTCTTCACCCCTCCATCGTGACCCCCCTGTCCAGAAAAAGAAATAAAGGAAAAATAGAGAAAGAAAGAAGAGAAGAGAAGAAGAAAAGAAAGAGAAGGAAGAAGGGTTTGCAATCGCGAGAGAGAGAGAGAGATGGGTCGAGAGAGAGAAAGAAGCAGAGAGATTGAGAGAGATATTGAGGAAAGGAACTCGAATGGAAGAAGAAGAGGATTAAGAATCAAGACCAAAGTTGGGAGACTAAAGAAGATTAGAGCTTGGTTCAAGCCTTAATGGAAGAACATGGAGGATTCAAGACTCAAAGGAGAAGAAAGCTTGAAGAAGGATCTTTAATGGAGGTTGAAGCAAAGACCTAGGGTTCTAATTTGGGGGTTTTTACCCTAAAGCATTGGGAGTTCAAAGGTAACATAGATTCCCCTCTCAAACTCCCAATTAGGGTGTGCTAGGATTGTGATTTAATATCCTTAACTGAATGATATGATTCTTGGGTTTGATGTTAGTTTTAAACTTGAATGTATATTGGTATGATTGTAACAAATCCATTTGTTGTCTTGTTTGGGTGTTATTTGATTGATTATGATGTTGATTAGAACCAAGGTTTGAGTCTCGAAAGAGGTTTGGGTTGAAAATATGAGTTTTGGATGTTTAAAACTCTACTAAACTCACGAGTCATAGAATCGCTACAGCGACCTTCAAGATCTGCCGTCAGAGTCAATTCACAGATTTTAGCTTAAGCGAAAATCCTGAGCTGAGCGAGCCAGTTTGGCGTAAGCGAATTTTAGTCAGATTTTCCCATTTGTTTTTGAAATCCTTTCCCCTTTGGTTTATCTTTGCATATTGTTATTGTAACGACCCGTTTCCAGATCGCTACGAAACCAAAAGAAGCCAATATGTGACGTGTTTTAAAAACGGTACTCTTGTGCCCCTTTCGAAAAATGCGGATATTTTTATATATTTTTTTTAAAAAACAATAGTGCTTGTAAAGCACACACAAAGTACTTACAGCGTTTCGAAACATGGTGCAACTAGGACACAAGACTCTAAAGCTGATAAAGCATTCATGCATAAAAACATACGTCATACACACAGTATGTGCAAAATAACAGAGCAGAAAATGTGCAAAGAAATACACCTATGGTATGATGACCCTCAAAGAGCGATCATACCCTGGGGGTACTTCCGGCAGACACCCGCGCAGGGGGCTGCTCCAAAAGCGGAACCACCAGTCTACCCCGCCATAACAAAACATCACAAACCCAACCGGTCACCAACCAACTATACACAAAAGTATATATACATATATATACTACAATCCCCCACAAAACATAACAGCATACAACGATCAACAAGCAACTCAAGACAAATAATGGTCATTGCCAGAACCCTCAAAGTGGCCTTCCTCGCTCTCGTCCTCCAGCTGATCTTCCACGTCCTCGACATCTCCTGGGTAACCATCATGGGTTGAAGGCACCACGGGAAAGGGTCAACTTCTCAAATAATCACAATAAACCAAGCATAAAGCAGTAGGCAAACAACAGTGTATACAATTCGCAAGCGCGACTCAAGACCCAAATCAAAACTCATTCTCTCAACACTTTTGCCATATACCGGAAGTAACGCGAATCCATCCACTGAATACCAGCCGTAGCCTTGGGCTCTCCCCTCAGCCTAGGAAATTCAGCTCAGGTTCCATTAGCATTACGACTCCTAGCCATTCCCTATCGAACACCAGCCGTAGCCTTTTAGGGATTCTAGCACCCTAGGTGAATCGACGCAAGCTCAAAAACGTCCCGGCAAAACCAACGTCTAGCCATTCCCTACCGAATACCAGTCGTAGCCTTTTAGGAGATTCCAACACCCTAGGTGAATCGGCTCAGGCTCAAAAACGTCCTACGACTCAACGACTCAACCAACTCTCGCACTCCGATGAACAATTCGCATAATTGTAACAATATAATTCAGCTCAACAGCATAAGCAACATAGCAATATAACTCAATGCATCAGACCTAAAATAACATAAGCATCTCATCTCAAATAAACACACTTAGCAGCAACAGTCGACAATCAATATGGAATCCATCCCTCTGCAATTCGATGGAATTGACAGAGAGGAACAAACAAGTGTGGGGGGTTGGGGACAACTACCAACCACTTGCAGACAAGCCCACTAAATAATCAGCATATATAACAAAAATAAAGTGAAGGGGTACAAGACCCTCACCTCGAACCCTTAGGTTCTCAGACTTCTTCGCATACACACTTGAAATTAAATTCGTATCTAAAAATTGCCCTTACACAAGGACATATGCAATAAAAGCATACGATGTCTAGAAGTGCCCTTACTGCTTGTCACTGCTAACACTGCTCCTACGTCCTCGGGTCCGCTTCCACGTATGCCTCGATTCCCGTGCCGCACGATCTCGGGAACTTCGATTCCTATTACATGTACAACTTAGTACAAACTAGAAATTCTAGTAACACTTAGTTCTCACGTATCCCTTACTTAGCCCAACACTCAAGAATCCAAAAAAATAAAAGCAAAATAAAATAGAAGTTTCTTGCATAACAAGTAATTCAAGGTAACTCTTTTAATTAGTTTGAAAAAAACTTTCACATAAACACACATTTACACAACTAAGGCATAACTAATGTTTTTCATTAAAAATATATATATATATTTTTTTTATATAAAACTTCTTTCATACATGCAAGCATTCTAGGTACTAAATCAAGCTCAAATACAATTTCAAGCCTTATTTCAAGTAACACATACCAAGCACAATTTAATCAAAACCAAGTTTATGTTTCTTAAAAATGTTTTTCATCATGCTTCAACAATTAAAATAAGGCCATAAACCAACATGCTAGAATTTAAAGCATAAAAAGAAAATCAATTTCCTACATGCCCTTTTTAATCCCTCTAAACTCAATTTTATACCAAAACTAATCTAACACTAAACTAATCATGCAATTTAATCCCAAATAGTCCTAAGATCATATTAAACACATTATCACATACTTAAACACATATTTAGACAATTAAATAACATGTTTGTCAAGACTCAAGAATAGAGAAAAATTGCAAACTAACATGTTACTCCTAATTAAATTAAATTACACATGCAATTAGCATCTAATCAATTCCTACAGCACATATAAATCATTAATTACATGATTTAAGCAAGATTACACAATTTCCCTCTTGTTCATGCCTAGGGTTTTTCAATCAAGGCTCAAGGGAAAGTTCTATGATGCTTCAACCATGAATCAACAACAACCAACAACAAACAAGTAACATATTAAGGCACAAAACAAGCAAAGCTCAAAACACTAAAAATGCGGGAGGGTGGCGTTAATTTCTGCAGAAAAACAAAGTGGAAAAATTTGTTTTTAAGCTCATACAAATGGTTAGAAAGATAGGTAGTAGGATGAGGAAGAAAACCTAGCAATTAATCAAAGTTTGGAAGCAAAAAAACTAGCTAAAATGGGGAGGGAAAGTCACGACATCAGCAGCAAGGAGGGGAAGAAAAATCAGATTTCTTTACCTCAAATGATGATCAAGAGGATGATCTAGGTAGAGGAGATGGTATGGAACAATTTTGATGAAGAAACCTTGCTCAAAGGATCAAAGAAATGGATGGAATCATCAATGGAAGTGGTGGAAGCTTGGAGAAGAAAGAAAAGATGGAGAAGAGGGTTTGGGGAAGAAGAAAACGTGAGGCAGCTGGTGGGGGGCTTCCTCCTTTTATAAGAAAAAAAATAATGTAGTAAGTAAGAGTGGTTTATATGTAAGACTTTCTCTCTTTTTTTTTTTAAAACAAACCACACAATTAATGACACTTAGCAATTAAATTAGATGTTAAACATATCACCTAATCTTACCCACCTAATCTCACATCTCTCAAGGTTACCCACTAATTCTAGAGTCTAGGGGTTGTTTAAAACACGGCGACGAAATACCGCGTTACCGATAAACTCGCGAAAATTAATTTAACGAGAAATTAATTCATCGCGTGAAAATACTTAATTATAAATAATAAAAATCATAACAAATATTCAAAAATGGTCTCAATAAGTTACGATTCGATTTTCATCGAAATCGGAGTTCATTTAGAATTTTATCTCATATGAAACCGCCTACGATTCAAACGCCAAAACTTTGTTAGAATTTTTCGATTTATTTTTAACCGTGAATTAATATGAAATATTAATTCTCAAATTTAATTTGATCTTGATTTAATTAATACACTTTCTCAAAGAACAAGAAGCTGCTTTATTATAGCGTAACTACGACAAAATATAATAGATAACGCTAATTAACTCATAAAAAAAATACGCGTGTTACAATACTCCCCCTCTAAAAATAGTTTCGTCCTCGAAACTATAGGTGGGTCACGTACCGTGAAAAAGCTCTGGATACTGAGTCTTCATCTTCTCTTCCAGTTCCCAGGTGGCGTCTCCGGTCTTTGGGTCCCACACGACCTTAACCAGTTGTATCTCCTTGTTCCTTAACTGCTTAGTCTTTCGGTATACGATTCTTGCAGGTGACGCTTCGAAAGACAGATCATCCTTCAATTGGATCACATCCGGTTCGATGACATGAGAAGGGTCGGAGATATGCTTCCTCAATTGCGAGACGTGAAAGATGTCATGAATGTTTGATAAGAAAGGTGGTAAGGCAATTTGATAGGCCACAAAGCCGATACGACGAAGAATCTGATAGGGTCCAATGAATTTAGGAGTAAGCTTCTTGGATTTGATCGCTCGACCAACTCTAGTGACAGGGGTAACTCGGTGAAATACATGTTCTCCTTCTTCAAACTCCAACGGTCGGCGTCTCTGGTCTGCATAGCTTTTCTGTCGACTTTGAGATGTCTGCATCCTATCTCTGATCAATCGGATCTTCTCGGTAGTCTGTTGAATCATATCTGGTCCTACGATAGAACTCTCGCCATTTTGGTACCAACAAAGAGGCGTCTGGCACTTACGTCCATACAATGCTTCATACGGTGCCATGCCGATACTCGCGTGGAAACTGTTGTTATAGGTGAATTCTATCAGCAGTAAGACATCGTCCCAACTTCCTCTCTGGTCCAAGGTGCATGCTCGCAACAAATCTTCCAGTGATTGTATCGTCCTCTCAGTCTGACCGTCGGTCTGGGGGTGATATGCTGAGCTTAGTTTGAGTTTGGTTCCCATGGCTTCTTGTATCTCCCTCCAAAAATGAGATGTGAACTTCGGGTCTCGGTCGGAAATGATAGAAGAAGGTACACCATGTAGACGCACAATCTCCGCGATGTAGATCTCTGTCAGCTTCTCCACATTGTATGTTGATCTCACTGGTAATAAATGTGCCGATTTAGTCAGCCGGTCGACGATTACCCAAATCGAGTCATGCTTCCTCTGTGTTCTCGGCAATCCCACTATAAAATCCATAGAAATGATGTCCCACTTCCACTCTGGTACGTCAAGCGGTTGTAGCATCCCTGCTGGTTGTTGATGTTCTACCTTCGCCTTCTGACAAGTTAGACAGGAAGCTACATACTCTGCTACTTGCTTCTTCATTCCAGGCCACCAAAAATGCTTCTTCAAGTCCTGATACATCTTCGTAACTCCTGGATGAATACTCAAACCACTCTTGTGTGCCTCGTCAAGAATCAACTTCCTCAGCTCAGCTACGTTGGGTACACATACACCTCCATTGCATCTTAAGATATTGTCCATTCTGACCTTGAACTCAGTTGCTTTTCCGCGTGCTATAAGCTCGATCTTCTCTTGCAGTAGCTTGTCGTGAGCTTGATGTTCCCTAATCTCCTCCAATAGGTCGCTAGAAATGGTAAGCATTCCAAACCTCAGCTTTCCCGGTGACACTTCCATGCTCAGCTTCAAGTCTCGAAACTTCTCTAGCATCTCCAACTCCTTGATCATCAATGATGAAACTAAGACGCTCTTCCTGCTTAGTGCATCAGCTACCACATTCGCCTTCCCCAGATGGTATTCCAAAGTAAAATCGTAGTCCTTCAAAGATTCTGTCCATCTCCGTTGTCGCAAATTGAGCTCCTTCTGATCGAATAAGTACGGCAAGCTCTTGTGGTCGCTGTAAACGGTGAACGTGCTCCCATAGAGGTAGTGTCTCCAAATCTTTAGTGCAAAAACTACTGCAGCAAGCTCCAAATCGTGCGTAGGGTAATTCCTCTCGTGAGTCTTAAGCTGTCGCGAAGCATAAGCTACAACTTTTCGATGTTACATCAACACGCATCCTAATCCCTGGTGTGACGCATCACAATAAACCTCGTAAGGTTCTTCTGGTTGGGGCAGAATCAACACAGGTGCGGTTGTTAAAAGCTCCTTCAGTCTCTGGAAACTGGATTCGCATTCTTCTGTCCAAGAAAACGGTTGATCCTTTCTTGTAAGCCGTGTGAGTGACGCGACAATCTTCGAGAAACCTTCGATAAACCTCCGGTAATAGCCTACTAAGCCCACAAAGCTTCTGATATCCGTCACGGTTTTCGGTTGCTCCCATGCTAATACAGCTTCTATCTTGGCCAGATCCACAGCTATCCCGTCTTTAGTTATTACATGTCCGAGAAAGTTCACTTTTTCAAGCCAGAATTCACACTTAGCAAGGTTGGCATAAAGTTGCTTCTCTCGGAGTATTTGCAGTACTTGACGCAGGTGTTCTTCGTGCTCCTCTCTACTCTTCAAGTAAATCAAGATGTCGTCGATGAACACTACCACGAATTGATCCAGAAATGGATGAAAGATCCTGTTCATGTAGTTCATGAATACTGCTGGTGCGTTTGTCACCCCAAAAGGCATCACTAAATACTCGTAGTGGCCGTACCTTGTCCTGAAAGCGGTCTTGGGAATATCCTCTTCCTTCACTCGAATTTGGTGATAACCTGACTTTAAGTCAATCTTGGAAAACATGGCAGCTCCTCTCAGTTGATCCATCAAGTCATCGATGCGCGGTAGCGGATAGCGATTCTTAACAGTAACCTTGTTGAGTTGGCGATAATCCACGCACAGTCTTGATCGTCCATCCTTCTTCTTCACTAACAATACTGGGGCCCCCCATGGCGACACACTAGGTCGTATGAACTGCTTCGATTCCAAGTGCTCAATCTGAGACTTCAACTCCCTCATCTCAGCTGGTGACATTCGATAAGGCGCTATCGAAATTGGTCCTGTTCCTGGAAGTAAATCAATAGAAAATTCGATTTCTCTGACTGGCGGTAGTCCTGGCACGTCTTCCGGGAAAACATCGATAAAGTCGCAAACAACAGGAACATTCTTCAGTTCGATCTCCTGAGAAACTTCTGAATTAGCCAGGTACATATATTCCTAGGTTCCCTCTTTCAATGAAACACCAATGTGATTAACAGATAGGTAGTTGGAAATTCCGAGGTCGGGAAAAACCACGGTCTTTCGGGCACAGTCCAAAAGGACATGGTGGTGGGATAACCAATCCATCCCGAGAATGACATCTAGACCCTTAAGTGGTAGACAGACCAAATTAACCACGAATTTTCTACTCTGAATGACCACTACACAATTAAGGCATGCAGTGTTGGTAACTAAGGTTTTAGCAGCTGGGGTAGTAACTACCAGCTTAAATGGTACAGCAGTCACAGTCAAATTCAAACGGTCAACACAATCTGAAGAAATAAAGGAGTGGGTTGCACCCGAATCAAAAAGAACGGTTAGGGGTTTACCCTCAATCTCACAATCTCCTTGGATGAGACCATCCGCTTGCTCTGCTTCTTCTCCGCTCATACAAAAAACTCTGCCTTTAGCTATCTGGCGCTTCCCTTTTGCCTTTGCCGCATGCACAGCCGGTTCAACTTTAGGTACTCGACAGTCCCTAGCAAAGTGCCCCGGCTTCTTGCAGTTGAAGCAAGTGGTATCTCCTTAGTGCAGTTGTTTACGTAGTGCCCCGACTTCCCACATCGGTAACAGATCACATCAGTGCTAGCTTGACTCCCGCTCCTTGTGTTTTGAGCCATTGGACGATATTGTCCCTTATTGTTGTTGTTCCCCTGGGGTCGACTATAGGGCTTCTTCTGCTGTTGTTTCCCTTTCTGGTTCCGATCACTCTGCCTGATTGGCCCTCTAGAGTAGTTGCCTCCCAAATTAAGTCTCCGATTCTTCATAGTCTCCACTTCCCTACACTTCTCAACCAGTTGTTGAAATTGTCTAATACCCAGTGGCAGCACTGAATCCTGGATGTCATCACGGAGCCCCTCCATGAACCTATGACAGATATACCCTTCATCCACCGTCTGTCGAAAGAAGACAAAGTATCGAGATAGTGACTCAAACTTCGCAGCATACTCGCCGATCGTCATGTTGCCCTGTCGTACTTTCAGAAAATCATCTCCCAGCTTGGTCCTTGTACTAAGGGGAAAGTACTTGTCCAGAAACTTCTCTCAGAAAGATGCCCAGGTGATCTCCTGATGGTTTGCCTCCATCATCAGCCTAGTACTCCTCCACCAGTACTCCGCATCTCCTAAGAGCAGGTAAGTTGCATAGTTCACCTTAACCTCAGCTGGGCAACGTAGTACCTCAAAAATCTTCTCTACTTCTTGCAGCCATAGGTCAGCCTTCTCCGGGTTAACCTCTCCACGAAACTTCGGAGGATCATGTCGACGAAAATCAACCAATCCCCTTGATTCGGCAGCTCGTGCCTCTTTCTCTTGCTTTTGTAGATCCCGTTGAGTCTTCGCAGCAGTCTGTTGGGCAACAGCAGTCGCCATTTCAGTCATCGCTTGAATTGCTCGATCCGTGTTAGAGTTATCGGATCCGGTTGCAGGGTCTCTACGCGGTGGCATTAGATTTTCGAAAAATCCAAAACCTGCCAGAACTCACAAACAAAAGGGGTGTGTTAACACACATTGCTTCAATCAAGAAACAATCCAAACAATTGACAAACAACTACTATACTTAGCAAACAATAACGATACAAAACAGCTAATCACACCAACAAGCACAACCCGACACGGTGACCAGTTCCAATTCTCCTATGCACAGTCCGGTTGGACCGAACTGCTCTGATACCACCATTGTAACGACCCGTTTCCAGATCGCTACGAAACCAAAAGAAGCCTATATGTGACGTGTTTTAAAAACGGTACTCTTGTGCCCCTTTCGAAAAATGCAGATATTTTTATATTTTTTTTAAAACAATAGTGCTTGTAAAGCACACACAGAGTACTTACAGCGTACTTACAGCATTTCGAAACATGGTGCAACTAGGACACAAGACTCTAAAGCTGATAAAGCATTCATGCATAAAAACATACGTCATACACACAGTATGTGCAAAATAATAGAGCAGAAAATGTGCAAAGAAATACACCTATGGTATGATGACCCTCAAAGAGCGATCATACCCTGGGGGTACTTCCGGGAGACACCCGCGCAGGGGGCTGCTCCAAAAGCGGAACCACCAGTCTTCCCCGCCATAACAAAACATCACAAACCCAACCGGTCACCAACCAACTATACACAAAAGTATATATACATATATATACTACAATCCCCCACAAAACATAACAAAGATACAACGATCAACAAGCAACTCAAGACAAATAATGGTCATTGCTAACCCTCAAAGTGGCCTTCCTCGCTCTCGCCCTCCGGTGATCTTCCATGTCCTCGACATCTCCTGGGTAACCATTATGGGTTGAAGGCACCACGGAAAGGTCAACTTCTCAAATAATCACAATAAACCAAGCATAAAGCAGTAGGCAAACAACAGTGTATACAATTCGCAAGCGCGACTCAAGACCCAAATCAAAACTCATTCTCTCAACACTTTCGCCATATACCGAAAGTAACATGGATCCATCCACTGAATACCAGCCGTAGCCTTGGGCTCTCCCCTCACCCTAGGACATTCAGCTCAGGTTCCATTAGCATTACGACGCCTAGCCATTCCCTATCGAACACCAGCCGTAGCCTTTTAGGGGATTCTAGCACCCTTGGTGAATCGACGCAAGCTCAAAAGCGTCCCGACAAAACCAACGTCTAGCCATTCCCTACCGAACACCAGCCGTAGCCTTTTAGGAGATTCCAACACCCTAGGTGAATCGGCTCAGGCTCAAAAACGTCCTATGACTCAACAACTCAACCAACTCTCGCACTCCGATGAACAATTCGCATAATTGTAACAATATAATTCAGCTCAACAACATAAGCAACATAGCAATATAACTCAATTCATCAGACCTAAAATAACATAAGCATCTCATCTCAAATAAACACACTTAGCAGCAACAGTCGACAATCAATATGGAATCCATCCCTCTGCAATTCGATGGAATTGACAGAGAGGAACAAACAAGTGTGGGGGTTGGGGACAGCTGCCAACCACTTGCAGACAAGCCCACTAAATAATCAGCATATATAAGAAAAATAAAGCGAAGGGGTACAAGACCCTCACCTCGAACCCTTAGGTTCTCAGACTTCTTCGCATACACACTTGAAATTAAATTCGTATCTAAAAATTGCCCTTACACAAGGTCATATGCAATAAAAGCCTACGATGTCTAGATGTGCCCTTACTGCTTGTCACTGCTAACACTGCTCCTACGTCCTCGGGTCCGCTTCCACGTACGCCTCGATTCCCGTCCCGCACGATCTCGGGAACTTCGATTCCTATTACATGTACAACTTAGTACAAACTAGAAATTCTAGTAACACTTAGTTCTCACTTATCCCTTACTTAGCCCAACACTCAAGAATCCAAAAAAATAAAGTAAAATAAAATAGAAGTTTCTTGCATAACAAGTAATTCAAGGTAACTCTTTTAATTAGTTTGAAAAAAACTTTCACATAAACACACATTTACACAACTAAGGCATAACTAATGTTTTTCATTAAATATATATATATATATATATATTTTATATAAAACTTCTTTCATACATGCAAGCATTCTAGGTACTAAATCAATCTCAAATACAATTTCAAGCCTTATTTCAAGTAACACATACTAAGCACAATTTAATCAAAACCAAGTTTATGTTTCTTAAAAATGTTTTTCATCATGCTTCAACAATTAAAATAAGGCCATAAACCAACATGCTAGAATTTAAAGCATAAAAAGAAAATCAATTTCCTACATGCCCTTTTTAATCCCTCTATACTCAATTTTATACCAAAACTTATCTAACACTAAACTAATCATGCAATTTAATCCCAAATAGTCCTAAGATCATATTAAACACATTATCACATACTGTTATGGACCGGTCCGAGCCGAGTCCTAGTACGCTCACCGACCTGGTGCAGACCAGCTCGGTTCCTGCTTACCCGAGCTCGTGATAAAGCCTTGTGCGTTGGCACAAGCACCTGATGAAGAGATCGACCTCGTGCCGAGACCGCGTGCACGAGCTCGTGATAAAGCCTCGTCGACCTCGTACCGAGCTTACCCGAGCTCGACTAATTGCCACCGACCTGAGACCCGCCAGACCCGACTTCCGGTACAATTTTCCCGATGACGACGTCGAGCTGGGGAAGGGGCGAGCTAATCTGCACCAGGTCGGCGAAATATCAGGAAGAGATCAGCTAATTCCCGAATTGACGGAGGGATTACCGCGCGCAGAGGTTTCCTTCCTTCCACGCAACTCGCTATATAAAGGGGGCTAGACCCCCCAGGTTTGGGGACTCTCGACTCTCTCTCTACTCTCTCTAAACCCTAAAACTCATCTCTATGATGCGAGCTCTATGCTCACTCTAAAAAGCCCTATCTAACTTAGGCATCGGAGTGCCTTTTGCAGGTACCCCACCCGCCGGTCTGAAGGAGGAAGGACATCACGCCCAAAGGAGGACTACTCGCCACAAAGCTCATCACCTAGCTACCACGCTGAAGAACGACGGTACGAACTCGTCGAGGAGCTTGCACCATTTCGTGCATTAACACATACTTAAACACATATTTAGACAATTAAATAACATGTTTCTCAAGACTCAAGAATAGAGAAAAATTGCAAACTAACATGTTACTCCTAATTAAATTAAATTACACATGCAATTAGCATCTAATCAATTCCTACAACACATATAAATCATTAATTACATGATTTAAGCAAGATTACACAATTTCCCTCTTGTTCATGCCTAGGGTTTTTCGATCAAGGCTCAAGGGAAAAGTTCTATGATGCTTCAACCATGAATCAACAACAACCAACAACAAACAAGTAACATATTAACGCACAAAACAAGCAAAGCTCAAAACACTAAAAATGGGGGAGGGTGGCGTTAATTTCTGCAGAAAAACAGAGGGGAAAAATTTGTTTTTAAGCTCATACAAATGGTTAGAAAGATAGGTAGTAGGATGAGGAAGAAAACCTAGCAATTAATCAAAGTTTGGAAGCAAAAAAACTAGCTAAAATGGGGAGGGAAAGTCACGACATCAGCAGCAAGGAGGGGAAGAAAAATCAGATTTCTTTACCTCAAATGATGATCAAGAGGATGATCTAGGTAGAGGAGATGGTATGGAACAATTTTGATGAAGAAACCTTGCTCAAAGGATCAAAGAAATGGATGGAATCATCAATGGAAGTGGTGCAAGCTTGGAGAAGAAAGAAAAGATGGAGAAGAGGGTTTGGGGAAGAAGAAAATGTGAGGCAGCCGGTGGGGGGCTTCCTCCTTTTATAAGAAAAAAAATAATGTAGTAAGTAAGAGTGGTTTATATGTAAGACTTTCTCTTTTTTTTTTTTTTATAACAAACCACACAATTAATGACACTTAGCAATTAAATTAGATGTTAAACATATCACCTAATCTTACCCATCTAATCTCACATCTCTCAAGGTTACCCACTAATTCTAGAGTCTAGGGGTTGTTTAAAACACGGCGACGAAATACCGCGTTACCGATAAACTCGCGAAAATTAATTTAACGAGAAATTAATTAATCGCGTGAAAATACTTAATTATAAATAATAAAAATCATAACAAATATTCAAAAATGGTCTCAATAAGTTATGATTCGATTTTCATCGAAATCGGAGTTCATTTAGAATTTTATCTCATGGCGAAATCGCCTTACGATTCAAACGCGAAACTTTGTTAAAATTTTTCGACGATTTTCGAACCGTGAATTAATATGAAATATTAATTCTCAAATTTAATTTGATCTTGATTTAATTAATACACTTTCTCAAAGAACAAGAAGCTGCTTTATTATAGCGTAACTACGACAAAATATAATAGATAACGCTAATTAACTCATAAAAAAAATACGCGTGTTACAATACTCCCCCTCTAAAAATAGTTTCGTCCTCGAAACTATAGGTGGGTCACGTACCGTGAAAAAGCTCTGGATACTGAGTCTTCATCTTCTCTTCCAGTTCCCAGGTGGCGTCTCCGGTCTTTGGGTCCCACACGACCTTAACCAGTTGTATCTCCTTGTTCCTTAACTGCTTAGTCTTTCGGTTTCCGGTGCCCTTCGCATGCATATTAGCTGCTTGGATAGACGCACACCCTGATGGAGACACCTCAGCTTCAGAGGGCATGTCCTAGATTCCACGCCGGACCACTTTTCACAGCGAGCCTCGGACTACGGATTCAGCGTTACGCGCTACTCCCCTTATATTTGTACGGCGCATGCGACCCAGGAGGATGGACGTCGGAGCAGCCTCTTCTCACGCCCAGCTGTGGGCAGTCGGGTTCCCCTGCTAGATCCGTATCACCCGTAGAGTATACTCCCTCGTCTCCGATTCCTATCCCGAGGCGCTCCTCGGCGGATCCTTACGTATGCCCTACATTTGTGGCCAGGTAGGGTGTGGATCCTGAGGTTGGATCATAGATTCATCCGACGAGGAGGATAGTATCGGGATGCACCTCTCGATATCCCTACCGCCGATGCCATTGGTGACGACGGCGTCATTACGCCCGTGGTAGGCGATATGGAGGAGGATTCGATGGTGGAGGATGAGGAGGAGGAGAAGGGCCTCTATGAGTGGCAGGCACCGCCCTTGGTAGTTCATTTTGAGGCGGACCGAGATCACACAGCCGCCCCTCCTGCTTGAGTGAGCGTGTTGATCTGCTTTGCGGTTCTTATGTCGGAGTCTATGCATTGTATTTTGGGATTATGTCCTACTTGTAGTAGTTTAGTAGTCGAGTGAGGCTCTACTTTTGAGCGATCCTGTGTAGGTGTCTGTAGGAGTACCTCAGAGGTATGAGTATTTCTTATAGGAAATTCATATGTCAGATGTATTCCTATTTTGATGTTGTATTTTGTAAAACCTTGTAGGATGTATTGCCTCAGGATTTTATATATGTATTCCAGACGTATTTCATTTTATTCTCTTTGTATGCCATGTTCTGTCAACGTTGTATTTACTCTGTCATGTTATTTGCGAAAGGGTTTTATAAAAAAAAAAAAAATTACCGTGATTTCTAGTGAACAGTATCAAAACTATTTCATACTTGGTGGTTTTTGTCTCGTAAGTAGCGCCTGGATTTCGGGGTGTTACATTGTGGTATCAGATCAGTTCGGCCTCACCGGACTGTGAGTTGGGTAGCCTAAGCTGATCAAGGTCGTCGGGTTGTTGTCACTTTTGGTGTGTCTGAATTGTACTTGTTTGCTGAGTGAAGCATATATGCTTATAATTGTTTGAATTGTTTCTTAATTGAAGCAATGTGTGCCAACACACCTATTTGTTGTGGGGTTCTGACCGGTTTTAAACCTTATAGGAACCCGATGCCTCCAAGACACGAAGTCCCTGCTGAAGGAATGAACAACCCGGAGATGGCACAGATGGCTCAAGCCATGGCCGAGATGGCGACTGCTGTTGCTCAGCAAACTGCTGCCAAGAATCAACTAGATTTACACAAACAAGAGAGGGAAGCGCGAGCTGCTGAATCAAGGGGATTGGTTGACCCCGACAGACATGACCACCCGAAGTTTCGTGGAGAAGTCGATCCAGAGAAGGGAGACCTATGGCTGTAGGAAGTAGAGAAGATCTTTGAGGTAATACGTAGCCTGGTGGAAGTAAAGGTGAACTATGCGACTTATCTGCTCCTGGGGGACGCAGAATACTGGTGGAGAAGGACAAGACTGATGATGGAGGCAAACCATCGTGCAATTACCAGGAGGCCTTTCGAGAAATTCCTGGATAAGTATTTCCCAATTAGTGCAAGGACCAAACTTGGAGATGACTTTACGAAGGTACGACAAGGCAATATGATGGTCGGTGAGTGCTGCTGCAAAGTTCGAGTCACCGTCTCGATATTTCCTCTTCTTTTCGACGGCGTGGATGAAAGATACATGTGTCATCGATTCATGGAGGGACTCCGTTATGACATCCAAGATTCAGTGCTACCACTGGGAATCCGATAATTCCAGCCACTGGTCGAGAAGTGCAGAGAAGTGGAGACCATGAAGAACCGAAGACTCAATCGGGGAGGCAACAACTCTGGGGGACCAATCAGACAGAACAACCAGAACCAAAGGGGAAAACAACAGCATAAGAAGCCATACAATAGGCCACAAGGACATAACAAGGGTCAGTATCGTCCAATGGCTCAGAACTCAGGAGGTGGGAATCAGTCTCGAGGTGCAGAGGTACGTTGCTACCGCTGTGGAAAGTCAGGACATTTCGCCAACCAGTACCCCACCAAGGATGACCTATGCTTCAACTGCAAGAAGCCGGGTCATTTTGCCAAAGACTGCAAGGCGCCTAAGGCAGAACCATCAGTGAATGCCGCAAAAACCAACCGCCCGACTGCAAGGTGAAGAATCTTCTGCATGAACGGAGAGGAAGCAGAGCAATCTGATGAGCTGATTAAGGGGGGCTGCGAGATCGCTGGTAACCTTCTATCCGTACTCTTTGATTCCGGTGCAACCCATTCATTCATTGCCATGGATTGTGTGAACCACTTGAAATTATCTGTGTTTGCATTGCCATTTGACTTAGTAGTTACTACTCCGGCTGCTAAGACATTAACCGCTAACACCGCATGTCTTCATTGTCCGGTGGTCATTCAGAGTAGGAAGTTGTTTGCAAATTTGATATGTCTGCCTTTGAAACATCTTGAAATTATTCTCGGGATGGATTGGTTGTCACACCACTATGTCCTTTTGGACTGTGCCCGTAAGACCGTGATTTTTCCCGACCCTGGAGTTTCTAAGTACTTATCTGCCAATTCCGTCAGAGTTTCCTTGAAAGAGGGGACTCAGGAATACATATCGCTCGCTAGCTTAGAAGTCACTCAGGAGATAGATTTGAAAGATGTGACCGTGGTGAGAGATTTTCCGGATGTTTTCCCTGACGACGTACCAGGTTTACCGCCAGTAAGAGACATCGAATTCTCCATCGATTTACTACCTGGAACGGGCCCGATTTCAATAGCACCCTATCGGATGTCCCCATCTGAATTGACAGAGCTGAAGGAGCAACTAGAAGACTTGATGTCCAAATAGTTCATCAGACCCAGCGTCTCGCCGTAGGGAGCTCCACTGCTATTAGTAAAGAAGAAGGACGGACGGTCAAGACTTTGTGTGGATTATTGGCAACTCAACAAGGTTACCATCAAGAACCGATACCCCTTACCGCGTATTGACGATTTGATGGATCAACTTAGAGGATCCGTAGTCTTTTCGAAGATCGATCTAAAGTCTGGGTACCATCAGATACGTGTGAAGACCGAAGATATTTAGAAGACCGCGTTCAGAACTCGATATGGACATTACGAGTATCTTGTGATGCCGTTTAGAGTAACGAATGTCCCAGCAATATTCATGGACTACATGAACAGAATCTTCCACCCATTCCTGGATCAGTTCGTTGTGGTATTTATCGACGACATCTTGATCTACTCAAGGAGTCATGAAGAGCATGAGGAGCATCTGCGTCAAGTTTTACAGATTTTAAGAGAGAAGAGCTTTTCGCTAATCTGTCGAAGTGCGAGTTCTGGCTCGAGGAAGTCAAATTCTTGGGACACGTTATCTCAAAGGACGGAATTGCCGTGGACCCGACCAAGGTGGAAACGGTATTGGCATGGGAACAACCAAAGACAGCATCTGATATTAGAAGCTTTGTTGGACTAGCGGGATACTATCGGAGATTCATTGAGGGTTTCTCGAAGATCGTAGCACCACTGACTCAACTTACCAGAAAGGACCAGCCGTTCGCTTGGACAGAGAAGTGTGAGAACAGTTTTCAACTGCTGAAGAAACGCCAGCGACATCACTGTGTTGGTCTGCCCGCGGCCAGAGGAACCTTACGAAGTTTACTGCGACGCCTCTCATCAGGGACTCGGATGCGTGCTGATGCAACACAAGAAAGTGGTGGCCTACGCCTCAAGACAACTAAAGACCCATGAAAGAAACTATCCCACGCATGATTTAGAACTTGCTGCCATAGTTTTTACACTGAAGATTTGGAGACATTATCTCTACGGGAGCACATTTACCGTGTTTAGTGACCACAAGAGCCTAAAGTATCTGTTTGATCAGAAGGAGCTCAACATGCGACAACGAAGATGGATGGAATTCCTGAAAGACTACGACTTTATGCTAGAGTATCATCCCGAAAAGGCAAATGTAGTGGCTGATGCCTTAAGCAGGAAAAGTATGTTGGTCTCGACGATGATGATTAAGGAGTTGGAGTTACTGGAAAGGTTTCGGGACCTACACTTGGATGTGGAACTGTCATCAGGAAGGATTAGTTTTGGGATGATCACTATTTCCAGTGGATTGTTGGATGACATTAGAGAACAGCAAGTTAATGATAGGTTGCTACAGGACAAGAGGGAATTGATCGTGCTAGGAAAGGCACCTGAATTCAAGGTTGGACCCGACAATATTCTGAGGTGCAATGGGCGTGTGTGCATACCCGATGTGACAGAACTAAAGAGGACAATCCTAGATGAGGCGCACAAGAGCAAGTTGAGCATACATCCGGGAGCAACTAAGATGTACCACGATCTTAAGCAGAAGTTCTGGTGGCCTGGAATGAAGAAACAAGTGGCTGAGTACGTGGCATCGTGTTTAACTTGTCAGAAGGCGAAGGTGGAGCATCAACGACCTGTCGGGATGCTGCAATCGTTGGACGTACCAGAATGGAAATGGGACAGCATTTCTATGGATTTTTTTGTGGCACTACCCAGAACGCAAAAAAGATACGACTCAATTTGGGTAATCGTCGACAGGTTAACCAAATCCGCTCACTTCTTGCCAGTAAGGACAACGTACAATGTGGGGAAGCTGACTGAAATCTACATTGTAGAGATCGTGTGACTGCACGGGATTCCGTCAAGTATCGTATCCGATCGAGATCCGAAATTCACTTCTCACTTTTGGGGAGCATTACAAGAAGCCTTGGGGACGAAGCTGAGACTTAGTTCTGCCTACCACCCTCAAACTGACGGCCAGACCGAGAGAACAATCCAGTCACTTGAGGATCTACTGAGAGCTTGTGTATTGGACGATCGTGGGTGTTGGGATGACTTACTGCCGCTGATCGAGTTCACCTACAATAACAGCTATCACGCAAGCATAGGGATGGCACCGTACGAGGCCTTATATGGACGCAAGTGCCAGACGCCACTCTGCTGGTACCAAGATGGTGAGAGCACAATCATAGGACCTAACATAGTACAGCAAACCACTGAAAAGGTGAAGAAAATCCGAGAGAACATGAGGACATCTCAGAGTCGACAAAAGAGCTACGCAGACAATCGTCGCCGACCACTGGAATTTGAAGAAGGCGACCATGTATTCCTCCGTGTCACACCCATAACTGGAGTTGGTCGAGCGATCAAATCCAGAAAGCTTACTCCTAAATTTATCGGACCCTACCAAATTCTTCGTCGTGTGGGGCTAGTTGCCTACCAAATAGCTTTACCGCCATTCCTATCAAATATTCATGACGTCTTTCATGTCTCGCAGTTGCGAAGGTACATATCTGATCCGTCTCATGTCATTGAACCGGATGTGATCCAGTTGAAGGATGACCTCTCATTCGAACTACCCGCGATCAGAATCACCGACAGAAAGATCAAGCGACTGAGAAACAAAGAGATTCCACTGGTTAAGGTAATCTGGAACCAGGCAACCGGAGATGTGACTTGGGAGCTTGAGGACAAGATTAGGGAATAGTATCCAGAGCTATTCTCTAACCCTTAGTTTCGAGGACGAAACTATTTTAGTGGGGGAGTATTGTAACACCGGTAGTTTTACTACGGCTTAATTATCGCTACTGTATTGTAATTCCTTGTTTTACGCTTTAATATGCATAATTAATATTTTGTGTGATGATAATCAAGTGGATGAATTTAACTAAAATGAAATTATATTTGGGACTTAATGTATTATATTAAGTCACAGTTAAATTTTCAGTTCAAAATTCCACCGTTTTCCGGTCGCGTTTTGAACTACCCGGGTAAGTTTTTGCCCGATTGAAAACTCTAATTCGACCCGAATATTTAAATATTTGGGAATTTGATGTTTTATAATATTTATAATTTATTAGATTTTTTTGGCAATTTTACTTAATTTTTTAATAATAATGTATTTTCTACGCGCCGGAGACGTGAGACACGTGAAACCGAACGTGCGACGAAACTGGAAGCTGAGAGGACCTTGAGGGAGGGGCGAAAATCAGAAAATAAAAAGGGATTAGATTGTGGTAGATTTTAAGTCATGACACAAAGAGATAGTGATGTGATTAACCTACCAAAAATGTTAAAGTTTAGCTCATCTTGGTTGAATCATGCAGCTGAATTGGAGGAGAATTCCACTCCTAACTCATTCACCAAAATCTTGATTTCATGCATGATGATTCCTATCTTTTCCAAGATTTTCCCTATCATCTCCTTAGATCACTTCAGCACCAAATCTCCTTCTTTTTAACATCAAATCTCCTTTTTTGCTGGCTGGAAATCAGCTCCTTTAAGTGACCAAATCCATCACTTTTCTTGTGTCATTTACTAAGCACAAAATGAGGAACTCAAGGGTAATAACCATGAGATCTTTTAACTAGTCTTTAACCACTTGAGCAAGTAAAATTCTGCCCTTCTCACTTCAGTTTGGCGAGCTCCTCAAGGCCTATATAAGGCCAACAACTTCAGCTCATTCACTTCATTAAGTTGAGAAAAAAATAGTGGAAGAAGTGAGGTAGTTGGAGAGAGTATTGAAGTTGTTTTGTTCAAAAAAAATTCTGCACTTGCTTCTTTTTTTCAAGATGCGACCAGCAGCTCCCTTGGGTAAGAAACACAATTCTTCTTCCTTCTTAAGCTCACTTTATAACACCAGTAGTTGGCCATGATCCCTACTTAAGTTCTTCCAAAGCAAAAGAAAGATTTTATACTACTTGTATTGCCATTTTCCTTCCATAGTTCTAGTTACTTAAGCATATGTTTTCTTTTCATTTCAAGCTTGATGAGAAGCCAAGAACATAGATGGATACATATATATATGTGTCATGAATGGTCTATGTAAAGGCTTGAGAGCATTTCTTGAAGTTGTGACTTAGGTTTTGTAGTTCTAAAAACTAACATATTGGTTAATATTACTATCAAAGTTTTGTAAATGAGTTAATAAAATTTTGAACCTTGGAGAAAAGAACTCTAGCATATCATTGTGGCTTATTAAGAAGAAGAATGAACTAGGTATAGGGCCTTGTGGCCGTGAGCTAGAGGGAGTGAATCTTCCATTTTTTTTTTGTTCTTGTGTTAATGGTATTACAAGATAATGTTTTAGTAGTTAAACAAACCTACACTTTTTAGTAGACTTGAACTTTCAAATGAGTAAAAATAATGAAAGGAAACAAACCCCTCATTACCATTCCATAGAGGAGACCGTGGCCTTAAGGTAGAAACTAGGGCTCTAGTTTGAGTTCTAACTTAGTTGAATAACTTGATTGGTTGAAGGTGTGAGAAAGTAAACTTGTAGAGCAAAATCGTGTGTTGGAAGGAAAGCGTCTACGGTAAGGGCAACTCTTAGATATTGTTAAGAATTATGTTTTATATGTTATGAGTAAGGGCTACTTCTAGATATCTTTAGGCTTATGTCTCATATGCTTTATATGCTTGTATTTTACATGCTTATGTTTCATATGCTTTATATGCTTGTATTTTACATGCTTATGTTCCATATGCTTATGTGTAAGAACATCTTTAAGTGTGTATATTAGTAATATGTGAATGCATAAATTAAGTATGTGACAATATGATGAACAATGTGATGGAATGATTTTCTTGAATGATGCCTTGTGATTATGATTATTGTGTTGTGATCATTGACTATATTTGAGAATATATTGTTAAATGACTGTGATAATTTGGGGAAGTGCCGAGAGCACTTGAGTTGGGTTACCGTCACATGAACGTCAAATAAATCTTGGATTTTGAAATAAAAAACTAAGAGGCATTTTATTAAAATCAAAGAGACACTTAAAAATAGATGTTTCTAAAACCCTAATTAGTAATGGACTAACCACCTTTTCATTAAAAAGAATTAAGTGAGAGTTAGAATAATTAAATTAATTATTTTGAACTATTAGTGGATTTCCAACATAAATCATTTCATAACTAGTAGGAGATTTTCTAAAGAAAAGAGACTTAGGACTATAAAAGGAGATCTTGAGCCGAAAATATGGGGTTCTAATTAAGAGAGTTAGTACAAGAATAGATGATCTCGGACACTTCGTGTGAGTGATCCCGTCGAGGTAAACTAACTATGATGATAGAGTTGCTTGTTCATGCATACATCGATGCCAGAAGAGAGGTGTCGTAGAGTCGCCCAGACCTAGGTGCGAGCACGTACCGACAGTCAAGCGGAAAAACGAGCATTGTGTCATCAGGGGGATTGCTCTGGGCACAAATCCCTGCGGGGAATAGCGTTTGAGAAAGTGTGGTAACGGACTCCAGAGCTCCTGAGGCCCTTGCGAGGGTGATATTCCGGAATCATGTGCATTGGCATATAGACTGACAAATAGGGATTTGTGGTGCATCTTATTTGGGGACTATTTGTTATGATATTGTGTTATGCTTGCCTATTCGTATATGTTGTCATTATTTATGTCTTGTTAAGAAGTTGACCCTTGCCCGTGGTTCTTTCAATTAATGAATGTAACCCAGACAATGGCGACGATCGAGCTGACCCCGCTAGTCATGTCGCTAGTCATGTCGTCCATGACGACATTTGAGTTCCCGGACTCAGTAGCCCCATTCGCCTAGGAGGTAGACCACGCCTCAGGCCAGGTGACGTACACAGGGAACGTGGTCGAGACGATGCATACAGACGGACAGGCTACACACATAGGGATCACGCGCCGAGTGATGCGGTTTCCGGTGCCCTTTGCACGCATATTAGCTGCTTGGATAGACGCACACCCTGATGGAGACACCTCAGCTTCAGAGGGCATGTCCGAGATTCCACGCCGGACCACTTTTCGCAGCAAGCCTCGGACTATGGATTCAGCGTTATGCGCTATTCCCCTTAGATTTGTACGGCGCATGCGACCCAGGAGGATGGACGTCGGAGCACCCTCTTCTCACGCCGCTGTAGACCCGTCGGGTTCCCCTGCTAGATCCGTATCACCCGTAAAGTATACTCCCTCGTCTCTGATTCCTATCCCTGAGACTACTCCCTCGGCGGATCATACGTATGCCTGTTGTGGCCAGGTAGGGTGTGGATCTGGAGGTTGGATCATAGATTCATCTGACGAGGAGGATAGTACTGGGGATGCACCTCTCGATATCCCTACTATCGACGCCATTGGTGACGATAACGTCATTACGCCCGTGGTAGACGATATGGAGGAGGATTCGATGGTGGAGGATGAGGAGGAGGAGGAGGGCCTCTATGAGTGGCAGGCACCGCCCTTGGTAGTTCATTTTGAGGCGGACCGAGATCACACAGCCGCCCCTGCTGCTTGAGTTAGCGTGTTGATCAGCTTAGCGTTTCTTATGTCGGAGTCTGTCTGTTGTATTTTGGGATTATGTCTGTACTTGTAGTAGTTTAGTAGTCGAGTGAGGCTCTACTTTTGGAGCAGCCCTCTGTGTAGGTGTCTCACGAGTACCTCAGAGGTATGAGTATTTCTTATAGGAAATTCATATGTCAGATGTATTCCTATTTTGATGTTGTATTTTGTAAAACCTTGTAGGATGTATTGCCTCAGGATTTTATATATATATTCCAGACGTATTTCCTTTTATTCTCTTTGTATGCCATGTTCTATCAACGCTGTATTTACTCTGTCATGTTATTTGCGAAAGGGTTTTATAAAAAAAAAAAAAATTACCGTGATTTCTAGCGAACAATATCAAAACTATTTCATACTTGGTGGTTTTTATCTCGTAAGTTGCGCCTGGATTTCGGGGTGTTACAGGTCGTGCTTACGGAAATCCGCTAATCCCCTCGGCTTCGCATTCCATTCCCTCTCCGCTGTTATTGCAGATTCTGCTGGGTCAAAGCCGCTGTCTGCTAAGCCATAGCATTAGACTGTTGAGTCGCAGCAGCCGATTGCTGAGCCATAGCCGTCGCCATCTCCGTCATCGCTTAAATCGCTCTCTCCATCGCGGGGTTATCAGGTCCGGCTGTAGTATCTCTGCGAGGTGGCATTAGATTCTACAAAGTCCAGAACCTGTCAGAACCTCACAATCAAGTGTCGTGTTAGCACACATTGCTTCAGTTAAGAAACAATTCAAACAATTTGCAAGCAAGGATTTACTTCACTCAACAAACAATCACAGCACAACACAACTAGGTACCCGACTAACATAACCTGACACAGTGACCAGTTCCTATTCCCTATGCACAGTCCTAACCGGACCAACTATGCTCTGATACCACTATTGTAACAACCCGTTTCCGGACCGCCACAGTTCTAGGTCCAAAACTTACATGCGACACACTTTTCCAAAATATAACTCTCTTATGTCCTTTTGAAATGCGGTTTATTTTTTTTTTTTAAACAACATTTGCATCTGCAAAGCACACACAGAGTAGTCACAGCGTTTTCGAAACATGGCGCAAACTAGGACACAAGCAATGCACTGAAAATATATACATACATGCATAAGCTAACAAGTACGAAAGTGTTAATGGTACGTACAAATGAAACAGTGCACAAAGATAAGTAAGAGAATACACCTAAAGTATGAAAATCCTCAAGGAATAGTTATACTTCTGGGGTACTCTCGGTAGATACCCACGCAGGGGGCTGCTCCAAAAGTAAGACCACCAATCTACCCTGCAGTCTATCAAAAAAAAGGGGAGCGAACCGAGGAGAGTGTTTGGGATCTGAAGAGAGTCACCGAGAGAGCGTTCTGGATCTCAAAAAAAAAGGGAAGTTGATTTTTGAATCTGAGGAGAGACAGAAGCGAGAGCAAGGCCGCTGCTGAGATCTTTGTGAGGCCACAAAAGAAAAACAAACACTCTTAGTTTTAGGTGGATTTAATTTTTTGCTACCCTGGAAATATCTGGGTCCCGAGTTCGTCGCCCAGGTTTCATCTCCTTCTCTTATTTCTTTTTTCTTTTTTGATCTGTAATAGCAATCAGATTGTTAGCCTTAATCTATTCTATTATATTTCTTCAGCTTGCTTTATTTTTTATTAACTTTTATATTTATCTTTCTATTTGGATCGTGTTTATTTGTTGTTGCTGAGTTTTTTAATTTATCTTCTCATTTTACATCATGTGAGACTCGAAGCTAGTGTTAGGGTTTGGCCTCCCAATAGGGTCAAACCTTGTAGGGACCGAATTGCAAATTTTCCATTAAGAGGGGCATCAAAGCGAAAAAGGAAAGTTTCTACCTTTTTACATTTATATGTTCTTTTTCTTTAATAAGTTAACATAATCGAAATCATGTTTATTTTCTTTTCCAAAGTTTCCTTTTTTTATTTCTGTGTTATTTTTAAAAAGGGATGACGTAATAATATTAAAAAAGGAATTTTTCTGGATTCTAACAAAAATAATAATAAAGCTTTCTTTTTGAAACGAAGTACTTTCCTTTTTAAATAAATTATTTTTTAGGCACTATTGCTAATAAAACCAAAAAGGGAATCAATTTTAGGCAAAAAATTTTTTCGAATAATTAAAGGTACCGTTTTTATGGGCGCTTTAGGGGTGCTAGTACTTTCCCTATGCGTAACCAATTCCCGAACTCAAAATCTGGTTCAAAGATCTTTTTCATCGTTAAATTCAAAAATATCAAAAAAATAGGTTTTCCAATGTTTTCCTAAAAAATAAATATTGGTGGCGGCTCCATTAAATTTTTGTGTGGTTGTCACAGATATGTTATAGTGAATGCCACAATGGGCATGGTACCCGGCCTTGCGATTAGTTTTAGTATATGGGTCCTACATAAAGGCGGGGCACCGTTGGGGCATCTCAGTTATAAACTAACTCACCCTGACTAGACACTATACATAATCATGAGTGGTGAGGGCACTGTCACTCGCTTATCGTGTTGTAGATGGATCCACATGCATTCCTTTGTAGACGTTGATCTTAGGATCTCATTGTTATACATATGATTATACATGTTGTTTGATGGTGTGTTGTTGATGTTTAGATATCACGACATGGATGTTGTTATTATAAGTGTGATGTTGTTGATAGGAGTCAATCTGTTTATGTGCATTGCTCATTTATTTTCTTTACCGTAAAGTGCTATTTGAGTGCTTGATTTCTAACCCCTTTGATGTGGCTATGCATACGCCATTGTGTATGTGTAGACAATGAACCTACGGGTTTTGAAGAAGATGAGAATGAGAAGCGGTCGTCGAGAGCCCTCGTTTAGTTAGGATTTGCTAGCTATGTTAATGAATAAATGTTTTTATTTTCGATGTAATATGTAAGGGCCAGCTCTGAATATTGTGACATCAGGAACTTTGGTTATTGTCGTTATTTGTATTTCGTACTGGTTTTTATTTCCGCATGCTGTGACCTTGACCACTCTACTTTGTTTGAAATGAAAGTTTTATTTGGACAAAAATTTTATTTCGTGTATTTTTCTTATTTAAGTTGTTAAAATACCATGATGGGGTAGAGGGTGTCACATTAAGTGGTATAGGAGTTCGGCTTGATTCTAAGGTCGTGTTATGAATCTGTTATGTATTCTTTGTGTACTCTTATATGATTGTTTATGTTAAAATAGATGATGATATGAGGTACTGGGACTTCTTCTTTAGAAATGTCCATTGCTAATGACTTTTCATCTCGATGCGATAGGAGTTATAGCAAGTGGAATTTACCACACCTTGAGCACCACTCTAGGACAATGGACCAAAATCTTTGAGGAGGTCGTCAGATATCGGAGCTTTGCTAGATTTCTGAAAAGCATCCAGCCAACTTTTGGAGGAGTTTACGACCCCTGACAACGCGCAACGCTGGATCAATGAAATTGAAGGGATTTTCCAAGCCATGGGGTGCGTAGATGCACAAAAGGTCGCTTATGGTGCCTATGCGCTAGAAGGTAAGGCTGAGCGTTAGTGGAGTCAATGTTGGAAACATATGGAGGCCGAAGGAACAGTTGTCACTTGAAGTGTTTTCGAGAATAGACTCTTGGAGAAGCGTGTTCCCGTAGACCTTTGCTATGAAAAGGAGGTAGAATTTCTAAACTGACGCATGGAGTCATGACTATTAAGGAATACGCTACAAGATTTGAGGAATCAGAATCTGAGGACTTCGTGTAAGGTACACATCTCGTTGAGAGGATTTACAGTTTTGAAGTAGTTGTAGGTTTGCATTAGCTTGTTGCTTACGAAGGACAACCGATTGATTGATGTTCACACGATGATTTATCGTCGAGACTTGTCTACCGATATTGAAATGTTATCTGACTATTGACAAAGCATATTATTTTGCCTATGCCATTGTCTTTTCATGTAAATATGATTCCTCACCCCTCTGTGTTTTGTGGCTACTTATGCACCCCGTGTACGAGTAGATGGTGAGTTTACAAGTGGTAACCTGGACATGGATGCTGAGGAGTAGACTACGTGCTACTGCTTAGCTTAGGATTTATTTACATATTATGGTATTATTGTATACCGATGTAAAACTAAGGATCAACCTCTGAGACATGTGACATCGGGTTATTTGGTTTTATTTCGGCAAATTGTTTTTATTCCGTAATTGAGTTATGTTGATGTGAAACTTATATTCCATTGAAATATTTTTATAAAACCGTATTTTTATCATTATTCGCATGTGTTTCTATGCATTTCTTGTACGATGGGGTAGAGGGTTGTAACATCTTGGACTGTTTTAAGGATTGAAGACTATCCCCACAAACCAATACGAGTCTTTCCAGTGTGCTTTGTCCTCACTCACACACATCTTGAGGTGCTTCTCAAGAGGTTACCCATCCCATAAGTGATCCAGGTCAAACACGTTTAACTATCGAGTTCTTATGTTCTGGGCTCCTGAAAAGATAATGCATTTGTTGGTATAGGTAGTACAAATCAATTTTTTTAAGCCTTCCTTCATCCCGATGTGTAATCAGTTCATTCACGTGCCCCTCCACAGGAAGCCTGTCAGGAGCCACTCTTTATCTGTGCCAACTGCCAATGCACTGGCGATCACTACCTGCCCTCGCCAGCCCTGAATGTCACATGCCCACCAGCTTCCCCCTGGTTCGTCCTCGAACCACACCGTTCTGGGAGTGGTCCGCTCTGAAACCGGGATTTCAAGTGTAGTATGTAACTGTTAAACTATGTAGGGTACCTCAAACCCTACAGTGTCTAAGGATAGGCGTCGTATACCCATCGACCAACATAGGACTGATTCATGGTGCTTATGGATGATTGATAACATGTGATATTAGGATAGATGACTTGATGGTATAACAATGGATTTGTATGTGCTTGATGAAGTGATTATGTGTGCTGTGTACTTAATTGTTAACATGATAGTTGGTCGCCTTCGCGACACTAGTGCAGACTTGTATACTGATCAAGAGAGTGTGATAACATGTGATGCCTAATAACCTGCTTGGGTGTATTATGTAATGTAACATCCTTGATTTTCTAGACCTTGCTTAGTATTCGATTAGGTGAGATTAAGTGTTTTTGCATGTGCCTAGGTGTGTTCTGCGGATTTTGACAATGTACAGGGTGTTCAATGGCGTATTCACTTTCTATGCCCTAGAGTGAGTGTAAGTATGAGACTGGTGAGGTTTTGAAGGTTTAAGAGAGGTGGAAAAGTGCTAGATAGGGTTTTAGTATTAGTCTTAGAAGCCTCATAAAATTTGAGAGCAATTGGAGTAGAATTAGATTTTTGGTATACTTGTGACCTAGAGCGAGTGTGAATGTTCGATCGAGGGATTCTAAATCCTTGATTCTTAGATCTGTTAAGAGCCCTATGTGTTTAGAAGGATGTTTAAGTGATAAGGTATCAAGTTCCAGGTCGTACGAGGGTCGAAATTGAAGAAATTGCGCGAAAACGGACGGGACAACATAGGGACACGTGACGAGCACGTGAATAGCCTTGAGGCGTGCGTGCATTGGAAGCCTTCACCGCGAAGAAAGGATAATTGGAATACGCTTGAGTGCGTGCCAACATGAATTCTATTTAAGACCATTTCACTTATTTCTAATCCTTTTTACCTTTTCTTCTCCATCAACCACGACCATAGCATTCCCTTCAGACCACAGAACATCCATTCTTGAGTCTCTAAGGTTTGGTGATCCATTCCCAAACCATTTGAAGTGCCAGTTCATCAATCCGATTGTATCGATTTGTCTGTTTATATTCGTGCTTTCTAAGGCTTATCTTTGAACACCGTTTTGTGGAGGTAAAGCTAAGTTCCTTGGTAGTCTTATATTGTTCTCCAATCTGGTTTCATAATGATTCTTATAGTTCTTATTCCTAACCTTACTCCAGTGTTGTTTTAGGCCCCAGTTTGACCGAACAGTTACCGACCGAGCTAGGATTCTATCGAAACTTTTGGAGTAAGTTTCAAGCACCACGAAATAGAGGAGGAAGCCTTTGATTTCTGGTTTGCTATTGGTAAACTCATGACCTTTGGTTAGTGCTTCTAGTCCCTGATTAACTGTTCTTTGTGTTCTGAGGTTCTAGTGCAAGTCTGGCTACCGAATGAGTTAGGAATTGATCCAAAGCTTCAAATCTTTTTATTGGTGAGTATATGGTCATGTGATTTTACTCTGTTCCAGAGTCTATACTTTTGATTTCAATTCACCGTTCGTTGTGGTTTTGGTCCCTAACAGTGTATCCTTCGCAGTTTTGAGTCCAATACGTAATTTCAGCGGTTGTAAGTGCTAGAAACCACTTCAAAGCTTATAGTTTCGTAGCTGCCATCCTTGGTGTGATAAGACCAGAACCATGTTCATTCTTTCCATGAACTATTCATCATTCGTTCGTTGCCCATATTCTAATCTGGCAGTATTTTTATGTTTCCGTTGAATTGTTGATCCTATGGGCATGCTCGGTGGAATTTGTGGACAAGGTTAGGGGATTGTTCCACTAAGGGTCAGAACCATATATGTGTGGTGTGGAAGTGTATTCACGGCATTCGTTTCTGTAACGACCCGATTCCGGACCGTTACTAAACTAGGAATAAACCTATATGAAATGTGTTTTTAAAACGCTATTCTTGTGTCATTTGGAAAATGCGGTCTATTTTATAAAAAAAAAAATCATAACCGCATAGTACTCATAGTACACTCAGAGTTACCACAGCGTTTAGAAACATGGTGTAATCGAAGACACAAGATACATGCACTGGAAATACATACATATAAATATAAACACGTCAGCGTAAACAGTACGTACAAAATAAAGACAGTGCATAAAGATGTCCCAAAAGAATACACCTATGGTATGAAGACCCTCATGAGAGCAATCATACCCCGGGGTACTCCCGGCAGACACCCACGTAGGGGGCTGCTCGAAAAGTATGCCACCAGTCTACCCTGCATTATACAAAAGACAAATCACCAAAACAATTGTACACTATAAACAAAGTACTACAGTCATCCAAAACAATATAAACAGATAGTTAGACAACACGACGACTATAGATAACTATACGGATCCTGAGATGGGTCCTCCTCCTCATCAACGTCCATCGGGTCTTCTCCAGTCAAATCGATAAAAGGTGCCGTCGCAGGCATAGCACATCCTCCACAACACCTGCGCCGCTACATCCCACCTCTCCGCACACGCTACACACATGAGGAGGGTCCACCGGCGGAGTAGGGGTATTATCAAGCATGGGGAAGGTTGGCTCTACCGCTGGCTCTGGCTCAGGCACTACCAAAGGACTCGGAGTAGCAGCCACCCTGGAGGTAGAAGCTCCTACAATCCCTCATCTAATCACGCTCTTATGAGCGATCCATCGAACCCTCGGTCCTTGTCCTCGTCCTCGGGAAACAAGTCGGGAAGTAGTGCACCTCGGGATCTCGAGAGGTCCCTCTGGCAACGAAGATGATGCTGGCATAGTCCTCTCTCTTTGAATAGCACGCCAGGGTCCACTACCTGCATCGTCCGAATCGGAAAGCTCATTGTGCGCTGCGAAGTTTCCAGTCTCACTGCTATACCACCCTCTCAGAAGCTCTGTACAACATCCCCAGTATAAACAATGCGACGGGAGATGGGGTCGAACTCCATCGCCGTGGGCATCTCTATGTCTGGAAAATCAAAGATGATCTCCGGTAATGCCCTCATTGCCGCTATCAGCACGCTCTTCGTCATCCCCTGGGTAACCATCATTGGTTGAAGGCACCACGGGAAAGGGTCAACTACTCAATAAACATAGCAATAGTAAAGCAGAAAGCAAAGAATGACAAAAGCACAGGTTTCATAACGCGACTTAAACTCTCTCACTGGACATTTTCGAAAATTCCAGAAAGTAACGCCGTTCCAACCACTGAATACCAGCTGTAGGTTTGGGCTCCACGACCACCCTAAGACATTCAGCTCTAGTTCCTTAATGCTACAACGTCTAGCTAGGCTACCGAAAAACGAAGGGGTCCTAGCACCCTAAGTTATCCGGATCGAAGCTCAAAAACTTCACGACACGACACATCTCTCAACAATAAATAAATCGCCGCATACGATAATTCAAGAAGCACTCTAATAATTATTCAATCGCGTATCAAATAATATTCATGCTAAGCTTAACACAATGCACTTAGATTAACCGTATAAGCAGTATAAGCATTCACATCATATCAAGCATCGACACCAACAACTCAGTTCATCCCTCTGCAACTCAGTGGAGTTGGCAGAGAGGTAATAGGGTTTGGGACAGCTACCAACCACTTGCAGACAAACCCATTAAATAATCATAAATAAAGTTTTAAGAACTAAAAAGTCGAAGGGGTACAAGACCCTCACTTCGAACCCTGAGGTTCTCAGACTTCATCGCTTTAAGACTTGAAATTTAATAATAAAACTTATCCATGTCTAAGAGTTGCCCTTACCACAGTTGGTTGCTAGCATGGTACCGCAAGCCTCCCGTCCACATCGCACGATCTCTGGATTCGCAACTCCAATCACCACGAGTAAACTTAGCACAATTCTATATGCTAAACTAGAAACTTAGGCTCTCAAAATCTAACCCTTTTCTAACCAAGCACTTTCACTTAGAATTTAATTTGAAATACTAAATTCATACTTGAAATACTTGTTTTAAAGAATCACGTACACTTGAAATAATTCACTACTAATAAACAAAATAACCTTTCAAAACTAAGAACCATTTTCTTGAAACTTAAGTCGAAGAACATTATCAATTAACCACTTCTTGTCTAACACTTAAGCAAGGCTCCACTTGGTTTCTTGGGTCTCAAGGAACCCAATTTTTCTTATGTGCTTCATAGCCTCAAAATTCCAAAACAAGTCCAAATTCAATCAAACCTTTTCTAAAATTTTCCAAAACTTAATCATACATCAACACAACCATTATAAACTAGAATGCAAAACAATTTCTCTCCTAAAACTCCTAAGGAGCTCGCGGCCTCATCCTTCCTTCTTCAAAAAAAATTTGCAACTTCCAATTTAATTTAACAACATCATTTCCTATGTCAATTCTTTCACAAATCAACAACCAATTTCACAAAACCAAAGCCTAAACACCACCAATCATAATTTAAACTTCTTTCAAGAATAGGTTTTCAATCAAAAACAACTCAATCGAAGTTCTAGTTCAGAATCAAAAGCTAAAATAACAACAACACCACCAAATAAGCTAGAATCAACTACCAATTTAATTGATTCACTCAAGGATCACACCATCCGTCTTTCTCCCCTTAGGTTGCGCCTAGGGTTTCAAGGATTTTGGTGCTCACTTCCATCATTGATCATGATCAAGCATTTAATGAAGGATAAAAACAAGACAAGGCAAGAAAAACCACTACCTCCTCCTCCTATGAGACTCACGGCCAAGGGGCAGTATTGGGGGAGAAAATTTGTGCTCTCAACTTGCTTGGATGATGAAGAAGATGGTAGCGAAGAGAAGTAGAAGTTATTGCAAGAAGTTTGGAGGATTAAAAGTGAACAAACTTAAGAAATGAGATGAAGGAATGTTGACATGGAAGCTCCAAGCTTTCTCTCTCAAGAAATGTTGAAGATGAAGTAAAATGAGGGTGGAGAGTGGGAAGGGGATGCGTGAGGCTGTTTAAGGGGGGAGAGGAGGAATAAAAAAAAATATAACTTAAGTGAATACTTGTCTAAAATTGGTTCAAGTAAAGTAATTAAAACTAATCACACATTAAGTGACACCTCTCATGATTACCCTCTAACCCTAGAGTCTTAGGATTACTAAAACACGGTGTCGAATAATCGCGTTACCGATTAATTCTCTGCCGATAAAATCGCGAAAATTAATTTAGCGAGAAATTAATTCACCGCGTGATATTATTTTATTATAAATAATAAAAACACTATCAAACATTCAAAAATAATCACGACAAGTTACGATTCAATTTTCATCGAAATCGGGGTTCATTTAAAATTTTATCTGCAGCAAAACTGCCAGGTGATTCGTAATGCGACGAAACTTCGTTAGAATTTTTCGACGATATTTGAAGTTTGAACCATGAATTAATACAAAAATATTAACTCTCAATTATAATTTGATCTTGATTTAATTAATTCACTTACTTAGCGAACAAGAAATTGCTTATTATAGCATAATTACTACAAATTATACAGTAATAACGCTAAATAACGCATCGAAAAAATACGAGTGTTACAATACTCCCCCTCTGAAAATAGTTTCTTCCTTGAAACTAAAGGTAAGATACGTACCAAAGAAAAGCTCTAGATACTGATCCTTCATCTTCTCTTCCAGTTCCCAAGTCAGGTCGCCGGTTTTCTGATTCCACACGACCTTGAAAGTTGGATTTCTTTGTTCCTCAGTTGCTTAGTCTTTCGTTCGACAACCCTTGCAAATGATACTTCAAATGATAGATCATCCCTCAGTTGAATCACATCCGGTTCAATAACATGAGAAGGGTTGAAACATATCTCCGCAACTGTAAGACGTGAAAGACGTCATGAATGTTTGACAAGAAAGGCGGCAAAGCAATCTGATATGCCACTGGACCAATACGACGAAGAATCTGGTAGGGTCCAATGAACTTAGGAGCAAGTTTCTTGGGTTTGATCGCTAGACCAACTCCAATAGTAGGTGTAACTCGGAGGAACACATGCTCTCCCTTTTCAAACTCTAGCGGTCGGCGACCCTGGTCCGCATAACTCTTCTGTCTACTCTGAGACGTCCGTATCATATCTCCGATCAATTGGATTTTCTCGATAGTCTGTTGAATCATGTCTGGTCCCACAACAGAACTCTCACCATCTTGATACCAACAAAGAGGCGTCTGACACTTACGTCCATACAGCGCTTCGTAAGGTGTCATGCCAATGCTCGCGTGATAACTATTGTTGTAGGTGAACTCCACTAGCGGTAAGACATCGTCCCAACTTCCTTTGTGATCCAACGTACATGCTCTTAGCAAGTCTTCTAGTGATTGAATCGTCCGCTCAGTCTGACCATCGGTCTGAGGGTAATATGCTGAGCTAAGCTTGAGCTTGGTTCCCATCGCTTCTTATAATGCCCTCCAAAAGTGAGACGTAAACTTTGAATCTCGATCAGAAACAATGGAAGAAGGTACGTCATGCAGTCGTACAATCTCCACTATGTAGATCTCTATCAACTTCTCCACGTTGTATGTCGATCTCACAGGCTAGAAATGAGCAGATTTGGTCAATCGGTCGACGATTACCCAAATCAAGTCATTCTTCTTTCGCGTTCTTGGCAATCCTACAACAAAATTTATAGAAATGCTATCCCACTTCCAAACTGGTATGTCAAGCAGTTGCAGCATCCCTGCTGGTCGCTAATGTTCCACCTTCGCCTTCTGACAAGTCAAACAGGAAGCCACATAGTCTGCCACTTGTTTCTTCATTCCGGGCTACTAAAAATGCTTCTTCAAGTCCTGGTACATCTTTGTAACTCCCGGATGAATACTCAATCTACTCTTATGCGCCTCATCGAGAATTAACTTCCTCAGTTCTGCCATATTAGGCACACACACGTGTCCGTTGCACCTCAAGATGTTGTCTGCTCCAACCTTGAATTCTGTCGCATTTCCTCATGCTACCAGCTCCACCTTCTCTTGTAGTAGCTTGTCATTAACTTGCTTATTTCTAATCTCGTCCAATAGTCCGTTAGAAATGGTGAGCATACCAAACTTCAGCTTTCCTGGCGAAACTTCCACGTTCAGCTTCAAATCTCGGAACTTATCTAGCATCTCAAACTCCTTAATCATCATTGTTGAAACTAAAACGCTCTTCCTGCTCAGTGCATCTACTACCACGTTTGCCTTCCCTGGATGATATTATAAAGTGAAGTCGTAATCTTTCAAAAATTCTGTCCATCTTCGCTGTCGCATGTTGAGCTCCTTCTGATCGAATAAGTACTTCAAGCTCTTGTGGTCCCTGTAGACAGTGAACGTACTCCCATACAAGTAGTGCCTCCAAATCTTCAATGCAAATACGACTGCAGCAAGCTCTAAATCGTGCACAGGATAGTTCCTCTCGTGAATCTTGAGTTGCCTCGAGGCATAAGGCACAACGTTCCTATGTTGCATCAGTACGCATCCTAATCCCTGGTGTGACACATCGCAGCAAACTTCGTAAGGCTCTTCCGGTTGAGGAAAAATCAACACAGATGCTGTCGTCAAAAGCTCCTTCAACCTCTGGAAACTGGATTCACACTCTTCGATCCAAGCGAACGGTTGATCTTTCCTCGTAAGTCGTGTAAGCGGTGCTACGATCTTCGACAAGCCTTCAATAAACCTTCGGTACTAGCCTGCTTAACCAACAAAGCTTCTGATATCTGTTACAATCTTCGGCTGTTCCCATGCTAACACAGCTTTAATCTTGGCTAGATCCACAGCTATTCCATCTCTGGTTATCACATGTCCAAAAAAGTTCACCTCTTCGAGCCAGAACTCACACTTAGAAAGGTTGGCATATAGCTGCTTCTCTCGTGGTATCTGCAGTACTTGGCATAAATGCTCTTCATGTTCTTCTCTGCTCTTCGAATAAATCAGAATGTCGTCTATGAATACCACCATAAACTGATCCAAGAATGGGTGAAAGATCCTGTTCATGTAGTCCATGAATACTGCGGGCCCATTTGTCACTCCGAATGGCATCACTAGGTACTCGTATTGACTATATCTTGCCCTGAATGCTGTCTTGGGAATATCTTCTTCCTTTACTCGAATCTGATGGTAACTTGACTTCAAGTCAATCTGGGAAAATATCGCAGCTCCTCGTAGTTGATCCATCAAATCATCGATACGCAGTAACAGATACCGATTCTTGACAGTAACTTTATTGAGTTGATGATAATCCACGTATAATCTTGACCGTCCATCCTTCTTCTTCACCAGCAACACTGGAGCTCCCCAAGGTGACACACTCGGTCGTATAAACTGCTTTGACTCCAAGTGCTCAATCTGAGACTTTAACTCTTTCATCTCAGCTGAAGACATCCGATAGGGCGCTATCAAAATCAGTCCTGTTCCTGGAAGCAAATCGATGGAGAATTCGATTTCCCTTGCTAGCAGTAATCTCGACATATCTTCCGGAAAAACATCTGAGAAGTCACAAACCACAGGAACATTCTTCAACTCGAGCTCTTGAGAAACTTCTGAACTAGCCAAATACATGTATTCCTGAGTTCCCTCTTTCAATGAAACTCCTTTTGTGATTAATAGATAGGTAGTTGGAAATTCCAAGATCAGGAAAAACCATTGTTTTTCGAGCACAGTCCAAGAGGACATGGTGGTGAGACAACCAATCCATCTCGAGAATGACATCTAGACCCTTAAGTGGCAAACGGACAAAATTAACCACAAATTTTCTACCCTGGATGACCACTATACAATTAAGACATGCAGTGTTAGTAACCAAGATTTTAGCAGCTGGGGTAGTAACTACTAGTTTGAAAGGTAAAGCAGTCACAATGAATTTTAAACGATCTACACAATTTGAGGAAATAAAAGAGTGGGTTGCACCAGAATAAAAAATGACGGATAAGGATTTACCCTCAATCTCACAATCTCCTTGAATGACATCCTCAGCCTGCTCTGCCTCTTCGCTGCTCATGCAGAAGACTCTGCCTTTGGCCATGGACGTTTCCCTTTAGCTCTCGCCGTATTCACCACTGGTTCGGCCTTGCGTTCTGGACAGTCCTTGGCGAAGTGTCCTAGCTTCTTGTAGTTGAAGCACACATCATCCTTCTCAGGGTAACTACTCAAATAATGCCCTGGTCTACCACAACGGTAGCAAATGACTCCGTTGCTGGTTCGATTCCCGCCTCTCGCGTTCTGAGTCATTGGACGGTACTGGCCTTTGCTATTGTTCCCTTGAGGTCGACTGTACGGCTTCTTCTGCTGCTTTCCCTGTACAATTAGTTCTTATAGATTCCTGACTCTTAGAGACATCACAGATTTCTGGATGCCGAACCTCAATCCCTGCTGAAATCTCTCGCTCAACCATCCTTGGTCAGCACAATCACGAAACGGACTAAAGTACCTTGCAAGTGATTTGAACTTAGCGGCATATTCAGACACCGTCATGCTACTTTGCTGTAGTCGAAGGAACTTTTGCTCTTTCTCCGCTCGTGCAGTATCAGGAAAATATTTATCCATGAATTTTCTGTGGAAAACTTCCCAAGTAATCTCACGATGCTCTGCCGTCAAAGTCTGTTTCACTCCCTTCCACCAGTACTCGGCATCTCCTAGCAGCAAGCAGGTTGCATAGTCCACCTTAACATTCCCTGGGCAATGGAGTGCCTCAAAGATTTTCTCTATCTTATGCATCCAAGGGTCTGCCTTGTCTGGATTTGGCTCGCCGTAGAACTTCGGTGGCTCGTGCTTACAGAAGTCAGCTAATCCTCTCGCCTCTGCATTCTGTTCTGCTCTCTGCTGTTGTTGCAGATTTTGCTGGGCCAAAGTTGCAGTCTGCTGAGCCATAGCATTAGATTGCTAAGTTGCAGCAGCTGATTGTTGAGCCATGGCCGCCGCCATCTCTGTCATTGCTTGAATCGCCCTCTCCATATTGGGACTATCAGATCCGATCATAGGGTCTCTGCGAGGTGGCATGAGAGTCCTCCAAGGTCCAAAAACCTGTCAGAACCTCAAAATCAAGAATGTGTTAACACACACTGCTTCAATCAAGAAACAATTCAAACAAATTTTAAGCAACAATTTGCTTCACTCAACAAACAATAACAATACAACACGACTAATTACCCAACAAACATAACCCGACACAGCGACCAGCTCCAAATTTCCTATGCACAGTCCGGGTAGAATCGAACTGCTCTGATACCACTATTGTAACGGCCTGTTTTCGGACCGTTACTAAACTAGGAATAAACCTATATTCGACGCGTTTTTAAAACGGTACTCTTGTGTCCTTTGGAAAATGTGGTCAATATTTTATTTTTTATTTTTTTAAACAATCATATCCGCAAAGTACTCATAGTACACACAGAGTTGCCACAACGTTTAGAAACATGGTGTAATCTAAGACACAAGATACATGCACTGGAAATACATACATACATACATATATATATATATATATAAACACGTCAACGTAAACAGTACGTACAAAATAAAGATAGTGCATAAAGATGTCCCAAAAGAATACACCTATGGTAGGAAGACCCTCATGAGAGCAATCATACCCCGGGGGTACACCCGGCAAACACCCACGTAGGGGCTGCTCCAAAAGTATGCCACCAGTCTACCCTGCATTATACAAAAGACAAATCACCAAGCCTGACTGGTCACCAAAACAACTGTACATTATAAACAAAGTACTATAGTCATCCAAAAAATATAAACAGATAGTCAGACAACACGACGACTACAGATAACTATTCAGATCCTCAGATGGGTCCTCCTTCGCATCATCATCCATCGGGTCCTTTCCAGTCAAATCGATAAAAGGTGTCATCGCAGGCACATCCTCAGGCACGTCCTCTCCTATTAGCACATCCTCCATAACACTTGCGCCGCTACATCCCACCTCTCCGCACACGCTACACACATGAGGAGGGTCCATCTGCGGAGTAGGGGTATTATCAAGCATGGGGAAGGTTGGCTCTGGCGCTGGCTCTGGTTCAGACTCTGCCAAAGGACTCGGAGTAGTAGCCGCCCTGGAGGTAGAAGCTCCTGCAGTCCCTCGTCTGATCATGCTCTTACGAGCAGTCCATCGAACCCTCGGTCCTCGTCCTCGTCCTCGGGAAACAAGTCGGGAAGTAGTGCGCCTCGGGATCTCGAGAGGTCCCTCTGGCGAGGAAGATGATGTTGGCATAGTGCTCTCTCTCTAAATAGCACGCCAGGCGTCCACTACATGCATCGTCCGAATCGGGAAGCTCATTGTGCGCTGCAAAGTTTCCAATCTCACTACTATACCACCCTCTCAGAAGCTCTGTACAACATCCCCAGTATAAACAATGCGACAGGAGACGGGGTTGAACTCCATCACCGCGAGCATCTCTATGTCTGGAAAATCAAAGATGATCTCCGGCGATGTCCTCATCGTTGGTATCAACACGCTCTTTGTCATCACCTGGGTAACCATCATTGGTTGAAGGCATCACGGGAAAGGGTCAACTTCTCAATAAACATAGCAATAGTAAAGCATAAAACAAGGAATGACAAAAGCACAGGTTTCAGAACGCGACTCAAACTCTCTCACTAGATACTTTCGACAATTCTAGAAAGTAACGTCGTTCCATCCACTGAATACCAGCCGTAGGTTTGGGCTCCACGACCACCCTAGGACATTCAACTCTGGTTCCTTAACGCTATAACGTCTAGCTAGGCTACTGAAAAACGAAGGGGTCCTAGCACCCTAAGTTATCCGGATCGAAGCCCAAAAATGTCACAACACGACACATCTCACAACAATGAATAAATCGCCGCATACGATAATTCAAGAAGCAACTCGAATATTTACTCAATCGCTTATCAAATAATATCCATGCCAAGCTTAACATAATCCACTCAAATCAACTGTATAAGTAGTATAAGCATTCATATCATATCAAGCATTGACACCAACAACTCAGTTCATCCCTCTGTAATTCAGTGGAGTTGGCAGAGAGGTAATCATACAAGTGTGGGGGGTTGGGGACAACTACCAACCACTTGCAGACAAGCCCACTAAATAATCATAAATAAAGTTTTAAGAACTAAAAATTCAAAGGGGTACGAGACCCTCACTTTGAATCCTAAGGTTCTCAGACTTCTTCGCTTTAAGACTTGAAATTAAATAATAAAACTTATCCATGTCTAAGAGTTTCCCTTACCACAGTTGGTTGCTAGCGTGATACCGCAAGCCTCCCGTCCACATCGCACGATCTCCGGATTCCCAACTCCTATCACCACGAGTAAACTTAGCACAATTCTATATGCTAAACTAGAAACTTAGGCTATCAAAACCTAACCCTTTTCTAACCAAGCACTTTCACTTAGAATTTAATTTGAAATACTAAATTCATACTTGAAATACTTGTTTTAAAGAATCACTTACACTTGAAATAATTCACTACTAATAAACAAAATAACCTTTCAAAACTAAGAATCATTTTCTTGAAACTTAAGGCAAAGAACATTATCAATTAACCACTTCTTTTCTAACACTTAAGCAAGGCTCCACTTGGTTTCTTGGGTCTCAAGGAACCCAATTTTCCTTATTTGCTTCATAGCCTCAAAATTCCAAAACAAGTCCAAATTCAATCAAACCTTTTCCAAAATTTTCCAAAACTTAATCATACATCAACACAACCATTATAAACTAGAATGCAAAACAATTTCTCTCCCAAAACTCCTAAGGAGCTCGCGGCCTTATCCTTCCTTCTTCAAAAAAAATTTACAACTTCCAATTATATTTAACAACATCATTTCCTAAGCCAATTCTTTCACAAATCAACAACCAATTACACAAAACCAAAGCCTAAACACCACCAATCATAATTTAAACTTCTTTCAAGAATAGGTTTTCAACCAAAAACAACTCAATCAAAGTTCTAGTTCAGAATCAAAAGCTAAAACAACAACACCACCAAATAAGCTAAAATCAACGACCAATTTAATTGATTCACTCCAGGTACACACCATCCCTCTTTTTCCCCTTAGGTTGTGCCTAGGGTTCCAAGGATTTTCGGGATTTTGGTGCTCACTTCCATCATTCATCATGATCAAGCATTTAATGAAGCATAAAAACAAGACAAAGCAAGAAAAACCACTACCTCCTCCTCCTATGGGACTCACGGCCAATGGGCTGTTTTGGGGGAGAAAATTTGTGCTCTCAACTTGCTTGGATGATGAAGAAAATGGTAGTGAAGAGAAGTAGAAGTTATTGCAAGAAGTTTGGAGGATTAGAAGTGAACAAACTCAAGAATTGAGATGAAGGAATGTTGCCATGGAAGCTCCAAGCTTTCTCTCTCAAGAAATGTTGAAGATGAAGTAAAATGAGGGTGAAGAGTAGGAGGGGGGCTGCATGGGACTGTTTAAGGGAGGAGAGGAGGAATAAAAAAAATATAACTTAAGTGAATACTTTGTTAAAATGGTTCAAGTAAAGTAATTAAAACTAATCACACATTAAGTGACACATCTCATAAAGCAAAGATGCTAATCACATCAATTAGACTAACCCATCTAATCTCTCATGATTACCCTCTAATCCTAGAGTCTTAGGGTTACTAAAACACGGTGTCGAATAATCGCGTTACCGATTAATTCTCCGTCGATAAAATCGTGAAAAATAACTTAGCGAGAAATTAATTCACCGCGTGATATTATTTTATTATAAATAATAAAAACACTATCAAACATTCAAAAATAATCACGACAAGTTGCGATTCCATTTTCGTCGAAATCGGGGTTCATTTAAAATTTTATCTACGATAAAACTGTCTGGTGATTCGAAACGCGACGAAACTTCGTTAGAATTTTTCGACGATATTCAAACCATGAATTAATACAAAATATTAACTCTCAATTATAATTTGATCTTACAAAATATTAACTCTCAATTATAATTTGATCTTGATTTAATTAATTCACTTACTTAGCGAACAAGAAATTGCTTATTATAGAATAAATACGACAAATTATACAATAATAATGCTAAATAACTCATCAGGAAAATACGAGTGTTACAGTTTCCAAAGTTCATGTGTTTGTGAGTTCGGGAGTAAGGCTTATCGTCTAGCAGAGCAAAACCATAGTTTTAACAAGTGAGGAGGATGAAACCTTAATCACCGAGATTTCAAGTGTAGTATGTAACTCTTAACATGTGTAGGGTACCTCAAACCCTACTAGGGGTTAATGACAGTAACACCTAAGGATAGGGATTATGGTCTACGGTACCGTGTTTAAGGATAGGCGTCGTATACCCATCGTCTAACATAGGACTGATTCATGGTGCTTATGGATGATTGATAACATGTGGTATTAGGATAGTTGACCTAATGGTATGACAATTGATTTGTATTTGCATGATGAATTGATTATGTGTGACAGCCTGTGTACTTAATTGATAACATGATAGTTAGTCGCCTTCGCGACACTAGTGCAGACTTTTATACTGATCAAGAGAGTGTGATAACATGTGATGCCTAATAACCTTCTTGGGTGTATTATGATGCTATAACATGTTGTTCATGTGCTATTGTGTGAGATCATGATGTGCTTAATGTTATGCTCTGGTGTGATGTAGCATCTGTTAATGTATATGATGTCTTATTATGTGTTGTAACACGTTATTAGTTGCGTAGACCCTCATAGTTGGAGGGAAACCTTTCTACTGTTAAGAGAAGTGCTCTGTTGTTTAAGATGTATATGCTGTAGTTGTGTTGTTTAGTTGTTTAAAAAAGAATAGCTCATGGTCGGGTGAGTGTTGTTCTTAAGTTGGGGAACAGTGTCGAAAATAGTTGAGTACGTATACGATGTGTTAAGTGTCGGAAGTAGTTGAGTACAATTGCTTGGCATACTGACTCGATTATGATCTATTGGCTTATATGTTGTTAGAGTTCGTTGCATGTGTTGTAGTTGTGATGGACCATGTGAGCTTATGCACAAGTCTCCACAGTTGAAAGAGTGTTGATCTTAAGTTGGGGGTCAGTATCGGAAATAGTTGAGTACGATGTGTAGGTGCAGAAATTGTTGAGTATGTTACCCTAGCATACTCTCCAGTTGTGAACTCTTGTGGATCTGCCGATATGTGTACAGATCGGGACGAACATGTTATTGTGTTGTATATTACCCTATTTCCCACTATATGGTGTTTTATGAGTTTCTTACTTCCTCTCTATATTCCTGTGTATCCTTGTATTGTTGTTTGAGATCAGAAGACGGTAAGTTGGTAGTGTTGGTGAGAACATTGAGAAGATTGATATTGATCGAGGTGGAAGATACTTTTGGCGAGGTTACCGATGTCTAAGAGAGACTGTCGAGTCTCCTGTAGTTTTGTACAACGGCAAGTGGAGAGTCTATTATTTCTATTATTGTACGCACTCCGATATGAATACTTCATTATTAAATTTCTGCATGTTTTCACTTGTTTGAATAAAGTTTTAAATTTTTATAATTTTTGGCTTATTGGATTTAGGTGTCAGAAGGGTGTAACAATTGCCTCAATCTTGACTTCAATACGTGGCTTCAACAACATAGCACTCACACAGGCAATAGGGTTCCTTTCAACAGCCAAAAAGTCCCAATTAATCTGGACAACACGCCTATTCATAGAATTTGTAAAACCTGGACGTCAAAATGCACGATGCACATCCGTGCATACTTATGTGAGGTCATACATGACTATGTAGGGCCATTGACATAGTGCTGATCCAACCTCAATGCATGATGTAACGACCCGTTTCCGGACCGCTACCGAGCTCAATATACCGAGCTCGAGTTACCGAGCTCAACACACCGAGCTCAACTAAACCTGTATGAGATGTGTTTTAAAACGGTACTCTTGTGCCTTTTAAAAAGTACGGTCTATTTTTTTTTTATAAAACAAAAACCAGCTCGTGCACATCAGAGTAATTACAGCTTTTCGAAACATGATGCAACTAAGACACAAGACATAAATTCTAATAAAACATACATGCATAACATACATATATATCACTCGAAATAGTAATGTATACAAAATACAGAGTAGTAAATGTACAAAGAAAATACACCTAAGGTATGACGACTTCAAAAGAGCAATCATACCACAGGGTACTTCTATGAACTTCCACGCAGGTGCTCCAAAAGTAAGACCACCGAGTCTACCACTGTAACGACAAAACATAACCGCCCAAACTGGTCACGACCTCTGAACACAAAGAAAAAGCGAAATGCAGTCATCAAAAAAACAAACATCCAACAAACATAAACAATCCACGACAAGTAGAGTGCGTCACTCGGGTCCTCGTCGAGCTCCTCCTCGGCATCATCTGTTTGTCGAGTTCCTGCACCCTCGACATCGCTGGGTAACCGTCATGGATTGAAGGCACCACGGGAAAGGGTCAACTTCTCAACAATACAAGATAAGCCGCGACATAAAGAAATAAGCAACACAATAATGTATCTCAATCACCACACGTGACTCGACCATCTCACTCTGGGCTCGACTCGACTCTTATTCAGAATATCGTCGGCGAGTCCATCCCCAAAGACGTAATAGGTAGCGGCGAGTCCAACCCCAAACCGATACCATGCATTAATCGGCGAGTCCAACCCCAAGCGATAATGCGGCGCCTAACCAATCCACCATAAACAAAAGGGGACCTAGCACCCTCGATTATACGGGTCAGGCTCAAAAGCGTCATCACGACTCCCTAGCTCTCTCACTCGATGATTAGCTACGCGCGATCAAAGAGTGACACGTAAAATTACTTGATCACATATCAAATAAGGAGAGCATGCTTAACATGAAGAAAACACAATTCGACATTTAAGCAATAAAAACATTTTGCATGAAGAAACGCAATTCAACAGCAATTCACAATTCACAACATTTCAAGCTCGACACCAATCAAGGAATCCATACACAATAACCTATAAAATAAAGTCTTAATAATGTCTAAAAGTTGCCCTTACCGAACTCCAAGCTAAAGGCGCTCGACAAGCGACCTCGACAATTTGTCTTCAAATGAGCTTCGACAACGACTTCTCTTACTCGATCTCGACACGGTGTCTTCAGCGAGCTCGACAGCGACTTCTCTGTCGACCTCGACACGTACAGTCCTCGATCTGGATTCCGCTGCTTCCACGTCCTCGGGTTCGCTCTCCCGTACACCTCGATTCGGAAATCACACGATCTCGGGAATCAGACTTCCTAAAACAAGCACAACTTAGTTCGATCTATGGGTTCTAATAACACTTAGCTCTCATCCCAAACTTAACCACAAAGTTAGGGTTTTTGATCAAAAGTTCATGAAAAAGGTTATCTGATGCTACAACAGATAATCGACAACGACAACAACAAGAAGCAACAAACGAAAAACAAGAAATCGAAACAAACCAAAAAGGAAGGGTTTTTGGGCACTGCCGATTGCAGAAATCAGCGAAAGAAATTTGTTTTTCAAGCTCAAATAATCGGTTAGAAAGATAGGTAATTTCATGAAGAAGAAAACCCATCAGTTTGACATGATTTGGAAGCATAAAAATTAGCTAAAATGGAAAGAAGAAATAGCGCTAAACAGTAGCACGAAGGAAGAGAAAATCTGTTCTTCCATACCTCAGATGGTGGTCGAGATGGTGAGATATAGGTCGAGAAGATGATGAGGAACAAGGTTGATGAAGAAAATTTGTGCAGAATCTCGATGGAACTCAAGGTTCTTCGATGGAGATTTTGGAGAAAAACAAGGAACTCAGAGCAGAAGGAAGGAAGAAGAAGGAAGAAAAGAGAAAATGAGTGTTTGAGGAGCCGATCGTGGTATCTGGTGGTGAGAGAAGGGGTATAATCGTAACTTCGGTTATGAGATGCCAATCCCATCAATCATTCTACCCATCTAATCGCTCCTCTCTCATAATTACCCTCTACTCTATCGGTCAAGGATCTAGACACCTGGCGGCGAGCAGCGGCAAGCCGACAATATAATTATTACAAACAATATAATAATAACTTGTTGAATAACGTTCGTAAGAATCTGAGTGTTATCATCTTGACCACGATGTCGACTAGGGTGCTCGTGCAAGCTCACAAGGCTCTAACACGAGTTAGTGCACGCGGCCTCCTCGATTCGACATGCGACCTCCTCGGTCGATGCAGCGACTTCATCGGCTCGACCGCGCGACCTCCTCATTTCGGCTGACTAGTGCCGCGGTCTCCTCGGCTCGGCAAATGACCTCGACGCGATCTTGGCACGGGATCTCGACACAAGGTCTTGAGTGCGAGGTCTCGACCACGAGATCTCGGCGAGGTCTCGATCAGGCGTCCTGTCTGAGGTCGATCTCGTCCTCGGGTGTTACAATCTCTCCCTCTAAAAAATTTCGTCCTCGAAATTGCAAATAAGATTCTTACCTCGGAAAAGTTCGAGTCTTGAGTCTTCATTTTCTCCTCCGGCTCCCAAGTTGCATCTCCGTCTTACGATCCCACAACTTTGTGAGTTGAATTTCTTTGTTCCGCAATCGTTTGGCTTTCCGATCAGCGATCCTTCTGGTGATGCTTGAAGGATAAGTCGTCCTTGGTTGAATCACATCCGGTTCGATGACATGAGAGGGTCGGAAATATACTTCCGCAATTGTGAGGCGTGGAAGGCGTCGTGAATGTTTGACAAGAATGGTGGCAAGGCAATCGATATGCCAGCTGGGCCGTCTGACGAAGAATCGATAAGGTCCAATAAATTTAGGGGTAAGTTTCTTGGATTTGATCGCTCGACCAACTCCGATGAGTGGGGTGACTCTAAGAAATACATGTTCTCCTTCCTCGAACTCGAGCGGTCGGCGTCGTCGATGCGCATAACTCTTACATGCGACTTTGAGGCGTTCGCATCCTATCTCCGATCAAGCGGATCTTCTCGATGATCTGTTGGATCATATCTGGTCCCACAAGCGAGCGCTCGCCGTTACGGTACCAACAAAGAGGCGTCGACATTTCCGTCCATACGATTGCTTCAAAGGTGCCATTCCAATACTCGCATGGAAGCTGTTATTGTATGTGAACTCCACCAATGGTAAGACGTCGTCCCAACTTCCTCGGTGATCTAAGGTACATGCTCGCAACAAATCTTCAAGTGATTGGATCGTTCTCGGTCGGCCGTCGATGCGGGGATGATATCTTGAGCTAAGCTGAGCTCGGTTCCCATCGCTCCTTGTAATTCCCTCCAAAAGTGAGGCGTGAACTTCGGATCTCGGTCGACCACGATCGAAGGGTATTCCATGAAGTCGTACTATCTCGCGATGTAGATCTCGATCGACTTTTCCACGTTGTATGTCGACCTCACTTTGGTAAGAAATGGCGGTTGGTCAATCGGTCGACGATCACCCAAATCGAATCATTCTTCTTCTGCGTCTTCGGCAAACCTACAACGAAATCCATGGAAATACTATCCCATTTCCATAATGGTACGTCAAGCGATTGTAGCATTCATGCAGGTCGTTGGTGCTCCACCTTTGCTTTCTGACACGTTAAACACGACGCTACATACTCGGCCACTTGCTTCTTCATTCCGGACCACCAAAAATGCTTCTTCAAGTCTTGATACATCTTCGTAACTCCTGGATGAATACTAAAGTTGCTCTTATGCGCTTCGTCGAGAATCAACTTCCTCAGCTCGGATACGTTAGGTACGCATACTCGGCCATTGCATCTCAAGATGTCGTCCGCTCCGACTTGGAATTCTGTCACCTTCCCTTGCGCTATCAACTGAACCTTCTCTTGCAGAAGCTCATCATGAACTTGCTGGTCTCGGATCTCGTCCAACAATCTGTTAGAAATGGTAAGCATACCAAATCTCAGCTTCCCCGGTGAAACTTCGACACTCAACTTCAAGTCTCGGAACTTCTCGAGCATCTCCAACTCTTTGATCATCATTGCCGAGGTTAAAACGCTCTTCCTGCTCAATGCATCTGCTACTATGTTAGCCTTACCGGGATGATATTCCAACGTAAAGTCGTAGTCCTTGAGAAATTCTGTCCATCTTCGCTGACGCATGTTGAGCTCTTTCTGGTCGAACAGGTACTTCAAGCTCTTGTGATCGCTGAAAGCGATGAAGTGCTCCCATAAAGGTAGTGCCTCCACATCTTCAACGCCAAAAACTCTGCTTTGCCCGGCTCCAAGTCGTGAGTAGGGTAGTTCCTCTCGTGAATCTTAAGGCGTCTTGAAGCATCTGCGACCACCTTCCGATGTTGCATCGGCCGCGCATCCCAATCCCTGGTGTGACGCATCACAATACACCTCGTAAGGCTCTTACGGTTGGGGCAAAATCAACACGGTATTTGTCGTCAAAAGCTCCTTGATCTTTGAAAGCCGGCTTCACACTCCTCGGTCCAGGCAAAGGTTGATCCTTCCTCGTAAGTCGTGTAAGAGGCGCGACAATCTTGAAAACCTTGATGAATCATCGATAATAGCACGCCAAGCCAACAAAACTTGACCTCGATAACCGTCTCATTTGTTCCCACGCTAGTACAGCTTCAATCTTAGTTGGATCCACAGCTATCCCTTCTTTGGAAATCACGTGACCAAGAAAATTCACCTCTTCGAGCCAAAATTCACACTTCGACAGGTTGGCATAGAGTTGCCTCTCTCGTAATATCTGCAGTACTCGACATAAATGTTCTTCGTGCTCTTCTCAGTTCCTCGAGTAGATCAGTATGTCGTCGATGAACACTACAACAAACTGATCCAAGAACGAATGGAAAATCCTGTTCATGTAGTCCATAAACACAGCTGGCGCATTCGTCACTCCAAACGGCATCACCAAGTACTCGTAGTGACCGTATCTAGTCCTGAAAGCTGTTTTGGGGACATCTTCCTCCTTCACGCGAATCGATGGTAGCGGGGCTTCAAGTCTATCTTGGAAAGATCGCCGCTCCACGAAGTTGATCCATCAAGTCGTCAATGCGTGGTAACGGGTAACGGTTCTTCCACGGTAACCTTGTTGAGCTCGCGATAGTCCACGCACAGCCTTGATCGTCCATCCTTCTTCTTAACCAACAACACTGGAGCTCCCCACGGTGACACGCTCGGTCGTATGAATTGCTTTGACTCCAAGTGTTCGATCTGGGACTTCAGTTCTTTCATCTCGGCAGGAGACATCTTGTATGGTGCTTTGGAAATCGGTCCTGTCCCTGGAATCAGTCGATGGAGAACTTCGACCTCTACGCCTTTGGTGGTAACCACAGCGCGTCTTGGGAAACGTCCTCAAAGTCACACACCAGCGATACATTCTTCACGTCGATCTGCTGGAAAACTTCGAGCTAGCGGATACATGTATTCCCTAGTTCCTTCTTTCAAAGAAACTCCGATCGTTCGGCAGAAAGATAATTGGAGACTCCAAGGTCTGGGAAAATTACAGTTTTACAGGCACAGTCCAAGAGGACATGGTGGTGTGACAACCAATCCATCCCGAGGATGACATCTAAGCCCTTAAGAGGCAAACAAACCAAATTGACCACAAACTTTCTACTCTGAATAACCACTACACAATTAAGACATGCAGTGTTTGTGACTAAGGTTTTAGCAGCTGGGGTTGTAACTACCAATTTGAGCAGTAAAGCGATCCGCAGTCAAGTTCAAATGGTTCTACAATCGAAGAAATAAAGGAATGGGTTGCACCGAATCAAAAAACGGATAAGGATTTACCCTCAAACTCACATTCACCTTGAATAAGATCTTCATTTCGCTCTGCTTCCTCGCCACTCATGCAGAAAACTACGCCTTTAGCTACCTGGCGCTTCCGCTTTGGCCCTTGCATGGCATCGTCGGTTCAGCTTTGGGTGTAGGACAATCCTTGGCAAAATGCCCTGGCTTCTTACAGTTGTAGCACACCCCCTCCTTCTGAGTACAGTTATTGGCGTAATGTCCCGTCTTTCCACAACGGAAACAAGTCACCTCGACACCGGTCTGTCCTCCGCTTCTCGGTACCTGGGTCATCGGACGATACTGTCCCCTGTTGTCGTTCCCCTGAGGTCGGTTGTAAGGCTTCTTCTGCAGTTGTTTCCCTTTCTGTGTAAACCTCTGCCCCGCACTCTGGGGTCTCACCGGTCCGCCTACAACAGTCTTCTTCTTGTGGCTTCTTACTCCTTCTACCTCGACACATCGATCAATCAGCTCTTGGAGGTTTCGAATCCTCAACGACACCACTGACTTCTGAATGTCAAACCTCAGACCTCGTTGGAACCTCTCGCTTAACCATCTTTGGTCAGCTCGATCACGGAATGGACTGAAATACCTCGATAATGACTCGAACTTGGCCGCATACTCGGACACTGTCGAGCTGCCTTGCTGCAGTTGAAGAAACTCTTGCTCCTTCTCGGCTCGTGCAGTATCTGGGAAGTACTTGTCCAAGAACCTTTCACGAAAAAGCTCCCAGGTCATCTCGCGACGTTCGCTATAAGCGTTTGCTTCACTCCTCTCCACCAATACTCTGCGTCTCCTAGCGATGAAGTAGGTAGCATAGTCGACCTTCCACGTTGTCCGGGCAATGAAGTGCCTCGAAGATCTTCTCGATCTCTTGCATCCAAAGATCGACTTTATCTGGATTTGGCTCACCGTAGAACCGGTGGATCATGCTTCCTAAAGTGCGCCAATCCTCTGGCTTGACCTCAGTTACGCTCGTTCTTTGTTGCTACAAGTTCTCTTTGAGTTAACGCTGCCGTCTGTTGAGCCATCAGCGTTAACTGTTGAGTTCTGTGATTGATTGTTGAGCCATGGCTGCCGCCATCTCGGTTATAAGCTTGAATTGCTCGTTCCATGTCGGCGTTCTCGATTCTGGTATGCGTATTCCTCTGAGGTGGCATTAGATTCCACAAAGTTCAAAACCACTGTCAAAATCTCACAACAAGGATGTGTTAAAACACACCTTTGCTTCAATCAAGAAACAGTTCAAACAATTTCTCAAGCAATAAGTGCTTCACTTAATCAAGCGACAATCAACATAGTACAACCATGTACCCGACACACATATCCGACACGGTGACCGGTCAAATTCCTATGCCGCGGCTCGGTCGAACCGAAGCTGCTCGATACCAACAATGTAACGACCGTTTCGGACCGCTACCGAGCTCAATATACCGAGCTCGAGTTCTGAACTCAACACACCGAGCTCAACTAAACCTGTATGAGATGTGTTTTAAAACGGTACTCTTGTGCCTTTTAAAAAGTACGGTCTATTTTTTTTTATAAAACAAAAACCAGCTCGTGCACATCAGAGTAATTACAGCTTTTCGAAACATGATGCAACTAAGACACAAGACATAAATTCTAATAAAACATACATGCATAACATACATATATATCACTCGAAATAGTAATGTATACAAAATACGAGTAGTAAATGTACAAAGAAAATACACCTAAGGTATGGCGACTTCAAAAGAGCAATCATACCACAGGGGTACTTCCGAACTCCCACGCAGCTGCTCCAAAAAGTAAGACCACCGCCTACCTGTAACGACAAAACATAACCGGCCCAAACTGGTCACGACCTCTGAACACAAAGAAAAACGAAGTACAGTCATCAGAAAAACAAACATCCAACAAACATAAACAATCACGACAAGTAGAGGTCGTCACTCGGGTCCTCGTCGAGCTCCTCCTCGGCATCATCTGCTGTCGAGTTCCCTGCACCCTCGACATCGCCTGGGTAACCGTCATGGATTGAAGGCACCACGGGAAAGGGTCAACTTCTCAACAATACAAGATAAGCACGGCATAAAGAAATAAGCAACACAATAATGTATCTCAATCACCACACGTGACTCGACCATCTCACTCTAGACTCGACTCGACTCTTATTAGAATATCGTCGGCGGGTCCATCCCCAACCGGCGTAATAGGTAGCGGCAGGTCCAACCCCAAACCGATACCATGCATTAATCGGCGAGTCCAACCCCAAATCGATAATGCGACGCCTAGCCAATCCACCATAAACAAAAAGGGGACCTAGCACCCTCAGTTATCTGGGTCCGGCTCAAAAACGTCATACGACTCCCTAGCTCTCTCACTCGATGATTAGCTCGCCGCAGTCAAAGAGTGACACGTAAAATTACTTGATCACATATCAAATAAGGAGAGCATGCTTAACATGAAGAAAACGCAATTCGACATTTAAGCAATAAAAACATTCTGCATGAAGAAACGCAATTCAACAGCAATTCACAATTCACAACATTTCAAGCTCGACACCAATCAAGGAATCCATACACAATAACCTATAAAATAAAGTCTTAATAATGTCTAAAAGTTGCCCTTACCGAACTCCAAGCTAAAGCTGCTCGACAACGACCTCGACACAACTGTCTTCAAATGAGCTCGACAACGACTTCTCTTACTCGATCTCGACACGGCTGTCTTCAACGAGCTCGACAACGACTTCTCTGTCGACCTCGACACGTACAGTCCTCGATCTGGATTCCGCTGCTTCCACGTCCTCGGGTTCGCTCTCCCGTACACCTCGATTCGGAAATCACACGATCTCGGGAATCAGACTTCCTAAAACAAGCACAACTTAGTTCGATCTATGGGTTCTAATAACACTTAGCTCTCATCCCAAACTTAACCACAAAGTTAGGGTTTTTGATCAAAAGTTCATGAAAAAGGTTATCTGATGCTACAACAGATAATCGACAACGACAACAACAAGAAGCAACAAACGAAAAACAAGAAATCGAAACAAACCAAAAAGGGAGGGTTTTGAGCGCTGCCGTGCGAGAAATCAGAGAAAGAAATTTTTTTTTCAAGCTCAAATAATCGGTTAGAAAGATAGGTAATATCATGAAGAAGAAAACCCATCAATTTGACATGATTTGGAAGCATAAAAATTAGCTAAAATGGAAAGAAGAAATAGCGCTAAACAGTAGCACGAAGGAAGAGAAAATCTGTTCTTCCATACCTCAGATGGTGGTCGAGATGGTGAGATATAGGTCGAGAAGATGATGAGGAACAAGGTTGATGAAGAAAATTTGTGCAGAATCTCGATGGAACTCAAGGTTCTTCGATGGAGATTTTGGAGAAAAACAAGGAACTCAGAGCAGAAGGAAGGAAGAAGAAAGAAGAAAAGAGAAAATGAGTGTTTGAGGGAACCGATCGTGGTATACAGCTGGTGAGAGAAGGGGTATAATCGTAACTTCGGTTATGAGATGCCAATCCCATCAATCATTCTACCCATCTAATCGCTCCTCTCTCATAATTACCCTCTACTCTATCGGTCAAGGATCTAGACACAGCGACGAGAACGGCAAGCCGACAATATAATTATTACAAACAATATAATAATAACGCTGAATAACGTTCGTAAGAATACGAGTGTTATCATCTCGACACGATGTCGACTAGGGTGCTCGTGCAAGCTCACAAGGCTCTAACACGAGTTCGTGCATGCGGCCTCCTCAGTTCGACATGCGACCTCCTCGGCTTCGATGCAGCGACTTCATCACCGACACGCGACCTCCTCTCGGCTGGCTAGTGCCGCGATCTCCTCAGCTCGGCAAATGACCTCGGCACGCGATCTTGGCACGGGATCTCGACACAAGGTCTTGGTACGAGGTCTCGACACGAGATCTCGACGCGAGGTCTCGATCCGACGTCCTAATACGAGGTCGATCTCGTCCTCAGGTGTTACACATGATGCTTCATGCTTATGCACGGTCGTGCATACTAATGCAAGGCCCTCCATATATGCATGACCTAGTCCACAAGCGAATGAGAGAAAGGGATGCATGGTCACGCATGTTTCCTACACGATCGTGCTTCGCGTCAACCATCAGATCTGCCTCCTAGGGTCGTGCATGGTCGTGCAGGCTCCCCTGCATAAGTCGTGCGTTACCCAAAACGCCCAGAATTTCAATTTTTGCATCCAAAGCTTGTCTTTCTCTTCTTTTCCTCCATTTCCCATCTTCCTATACAAGTTAGAGCAACGCAGGTGATATTCCAAACAAAAGATCATATTCACTCTAAAAATGTACCTAAATTACCCTCAAAAAATGCATTAATTATTGGTTTATCAATGATAGCTTTGTCCAGCAACGTTGATCCAAGACCAACCGCATTGGAAAGCAGCATGAATCTCATTTGAAAACATGAATATGAACCGAGAAAAAGTTTTGGTTCACCTTAGAGTCTTTCTATGTGATCCTTGTTTCTTTCAAAAGTGCATGGTTGGTCTTGAAACACTATCAATGAATAAGAGTATCATTACAAGTCTTACAATGTGATCCTTATTTAAATGCATTGTGTCCCTGGAAAAAGATACTACTTTGAAAATACACGATTTAGTAAAAGGATAAAACTTATGTAAGGTTCTTTAGGTGTGGTTGGTGTTGTTTCTCTCACAAAACAAGATAAAAACTAGTTTGATAGTGGTAGTTATGAGATGTTAGAGATAGTAGGAATGGATAGAAAGAGAAAAATTTATCTATTTTGTGAGAAGAACAACACCAACCACACTAAGAAACCTTACCTAAGTTTTGTCCTTTTGTAAATATGTTCTTTATATCTTATCTCGATAATTAAGATAATATACTAACATTTTAATTCACTTTCCTGGATTCGATGACAACTCTTCTAAATTAATTTCAATGTATTGTTGTTGGGATTAATTTGATTTCACAATATTATTGCTCATTTGATGATAATCTCCTCTTAAAAAATTTGTTCATTATCACCTACAATTTAAAAACAAAGTTAATGTCAAAACTAGGTACCCGTAGTGGTTCTTGTTTCCAATATTAGGTACCCATAGTGGTTCTTGTTTCCAATTTTCAAAATAACAATTAAATAGGTTTTATGTTTCGTATTTATAAATAAAAAGAATAAAAACCCAAATTGGTTCTTCACAATAAACACATAGACCTATTTGGTTCCTGATAAATGAAAAACAATATCAATTTAGTCTTTAAGAGTCCCAAACGTGATCCCAAAAAAATATCCTAAGAAGGAAATATTGATCAAAATTTGAGATTTTTTAAAACCAAATTGGTTTTTTAATTTATTAGTGACTAATTAAATAGGTGTATGTGTTTTTGTTAGAGACCAATTTGGCCGAGTGAGATGAGAGAGACTGTGCAATTGTGGGCAATGGATGCAAAACTTTAAAGTCGAGTGTCAAAATAAAAAATTTACATAGTTAAGTGAGATTTTAAAAAACTCAGTGGATACATATGGACACCCTAAACTGCACATAGGTCCACCCTTGAATACAGACATAGTTCACTGCTTAATAGTATTTTGTATTGTTGTTAAAAATTGACATGTTCCTTTTTCTGGACTCCAGGATACCCACGGTTTTTGTCATCTTTGTTTGACAAATGATATAAAACCCAACGGAGGGTGAATTAAGTTTGTGAAAACACTTCAACACTGTATTAAAGAGATGAGATAAAATTTGAAAGATGTTACTATTATGATTGCAATATTGAATGTGATGGAATATCAATCAAATAAGATAACACTTGCCAAAAAAAGATAAAACTTAGTTAAGGTTTCTTAGGTGTGGTTGGTGTTGTTTCTCTCGCAAAACAAGATAAAAACTGTTTTGATAGTGGTAATTATAAGAGGTTAGAGATAGTAGGAAAAGATAGAAAGAGAAAAATTTATCTATTTTGTGATAAATACAACACCAACCACACATAAAGAACTTTAGGTAAATATTGTTCTTTATTATTCCTCTTTTTTTGGTAAGTTTATTATTCCTCTTTAATTAATAAATATTATTATGAATCCTCTTTAAGTTGATTTTGTCATTTCTGCCCCTCCACAAGCCTCAATATTGGAAAAAGGAAAACACAATTGCACAAATACTGCAGGCTGCCGGATTTTAGTTACAAGGTCATAACAACAGATTGGCATGGAATAACCATCGAAGCTTAATTAGTGACTTTTTGGAAGTGCAAACTCCAATTCAAATCTCGATTGAGTTATTATTGTAGGACGGCAAAATAGGTCAGTCTTATGATGGGTATTTGTAGGACGGCAATATTGCCCTTCCAGCAACCACTCGGCACTTCAATTTCAACTTCTTTACCATATGATCAACAAATAATGGGCCAGCTCCAAATGGATGCATATATCTCTAGGAATATTGGTTTCCCAATAGTGTTTAAAATAATAAGAGAAAAAAAAAATAAACAATTTTAAAAGAGAAAATTTACACGAGAAAGAAAATCCCAGTATTGGTCGTCGAAGAGAAGCAAGCACACTGCACTGGGCAAAATTGCATCGATGAACTCAATGTTAGGTACCAGAGTATCGGAATGGTGTCACACAACTAAAATAAGAGACGAGAAAATAAAGAAATGAACACACAAAATTTACGTGGAAAACCCTCAACAAATAAGGGAAAAACCACGGGGCAAGACCAGAAGAATTTCACTATGTGGGAAAATATTACAAGAATACCTCTCACAAAATACCTCACAAATACTCTCACAATACTCTTGTTGAGTATAAGAAATAATAAAAGAGGAAGAAAAGAAATGTTTGGGATGATTTATAAAAGCATTACTAAGCCTCCTTATATAGGCTCCAAAGCTTTCACCAAAGCAAGAACCCACCGATGTGGGACTTGCTGTAACATTCTCCCACTTGAAGATTTTGATTGAGCCAATCATATCTTCACACCACTCTTTCTGCCTTGCCATTCCATGTCGCTTACGTTTCTGATAGGCCATAGGAGGATCGACACCAAATAAACTTGTCAGCATTGATCGGCTTCGTCATCACATCTGCTAGGTTATCTTTGGTGTGAATCTTTTGCATATCCACGGTTCCTTTCTCTACCACTTCACGAACAAAGTGATACTGGGTATCTATATGCTTTGTCCTGGAATGAAAAGTCGATTCCTTGCAATGTGCAAGACACTCGGCGTCACAATACACGGTAATCATCTGTTGCTTATGCCCGAGTTCCTCCATTAAACCTTTAATCCAGGATAGCTTCCTTGCAAGCCTGGGTAGTCGCCATGTACTCGGCCTGTAGTAGACAAAGCTACAACAATGCAGAACTTAGATAACCACTCACCGCTCCCCTGCAATTGTGAATACATACCCGGTAGTGGATTTCCTTTTATCAAGATCACCGCAAAATCTGAATCAACATAACCCACGACAATGAATTACGATCCTCCGTAACATAATGCAACATCCGAGGTTCCTTTGATGTATCTAAGGATCCTCTTAACAAGATTCCAATGCTCTCTACCTGGATTTGCCATAAACCGACTAACCGCTCCCATCGCTTGTGCAATGTCCGGTGCAGTACATATCATGGCATACATAAGGCTTCCCACCGTGATGCATACGGTACTCGAGACATTTCCATCCTCTCCGCTTCATTGCTAGGACTCATACCTGAGGATAATTTAAAATTGACAGAAGCGGGGTAGAAATTGGCTTCTGATCTTGCATGTTGAAGCCGCAAGACCTTCCTTAGATAATTCTTTGAGAAAGCCAAATCTTCCTATCATTTCTATCTCGGTGAATTTGCATCCCTAAAATCTTGTTTATGTCCCAAGTCCTTCATATCAAACTCCCTAGCCAATCGTGCCTTTAATTCCTGGATTCGATCTTTGTTGGGGCCTACCACCAACATGTCATCCACATACAACAAAATGATGAAATCATTATCATCAAACCTCTTGTAGTACGTACAATGGTCTCAACTCGATCTGTTGTAACCAAGGCTAATTATGAAAGAATCAAATCTCTTGTACCAACATCCGGGCGCTGCTTTAGACCGCATGCAGATTTGGTCAACCTACAAACCAAGTTTTCTTTTCCTTGTTCTTTAAAGCCTTACGTTTGGAGCATATAAATTTCTTCTTCAAGCTCTCCATGAAGAAAAGCAGTCTTTACATCCAACTGTTCAAGATGTAAATCAAATGCAAAGACATTGCCAACACTACCTCGATAGTAGTAAGTCCGACAACCGGAGAAAATATCTCGTCAAAGTCTATCCCTTCTTTCGAGCATAACCTTTGACTACAAGTCCGCACGATATCGTTCCACTTGATCATTGCTATCTCGATTGATCTTGTAGACCCATTTGTTCCCGATGGCTTTCCGAGCCCTTTGGAAGTTCAACAAGTTCCCAAGTCTTATTTCTATGTAGGGCTTCCATTTCTTCTGCATTCTTTGTCATCCATTGAGAAGCATCTGAATCGCTCAACGCTTCTTGAAGAGCCGATGGTTCACCTTCTTCGAAAAGACAAGATGCATCATGGCGAGCCATAACATAGTCCGAGTGCCATGATGGTGCCGTTATCCGGCGTGTTGATCGTCGAACTCCTTCATCATTGACCTCATCCGTTCTTGTTCTATGTGCTCTGGTTACGCCCGGAAGAATCATCTTCTTGAGTCTTTCTCTCCAACTGCACTATAGCAGTCTCCTTGGAAGTGCTGTCATTTTTCTGCTCACTTTGCAGTTCATTTTCTGCAAAGACTACATCTCTGCTAACAATAAGCTTGCGGGTAGTGGGGTCCCACAAGCGATACCCCTTGACATTGTCAGCATAACCCAAGAATATACATTTTCTGGATTTTGGATCCAACTTTGTTCTTTCTTGGGAGTTGTACATTACGTACGCAGGACATCCGAACACATGTAAAGAAGAATAATCTACCGGCTTTCCTTTCCACATCTCCATTGGTGACTTCAAACCAATCGCTGTTGATGGCGATCGATTTATCACGTATGTGCGCTTTGATTGCTTCGCCAAAAAGATTTGGCCAATCTGCTGTTCTCGGATAGCTCTTGTTCTTTCTAGGAGAGTCCTGTTCATCCGCTCTGCTACACCATTCTTTGAGGTGTATGTGCAATGCTGAATTGTCTCGTAATACCCTCTTGCTTGCGAATGATAGAAAGTTACCATCTACATATTCTCCTCCATTGTATGCGTCCTTAAGCACTTGATTTTCTTCCCGGTTCAAGCTCTACTTGTGCTTTGAACTCCTTGAATACCGAAACACATCGACTTCTTCTTGATTGGGTACACCCACAATCTCCTGGAGTAGTCATCAATGAATGATACAAAATACTTTGCTCCCCATGGATGTTTCCACGACTCCCACACATCGTAATGTATCAAGTCTAGTATGCGTTTGCTCGTAGCTACTTTTGCAAATTTCAATCTATGTCGCCACTTGTCACACGCTGCTCTGAAGGGTAAAGTTACCGCTTTGAGCCGGGTAAGAGATTGCGTTCGCAAGAACTTTCAAGCCACGCTCGACATATGGCCTAGCCTGCGATGCCACATCATCGTTGATTCTTCATGGCTCGCCGATGCAACCGATGCATCCGCCTCTTGCAACGTATCTCCCAAAAGCATGTATAGATTGCTTGTGATCTTTCTCGCTTTCATCACCACAAGGTTGCCTTCACTACTTTCAAGACTCCACCTTCAATATGGATCTTGCACCCGAGGTCATCCAATTGCCCGGTGGACAATAGATTCCTTTTCAAGCCATTCACATGTCGTACTCCCTTGTATCTTACTGACAGTACCATCTTGCATCTTTATTCGACAAGATCTGGATTCCAACAATTTCTAAGGTGTGATCATTTCCCATAAACACGGATCCTACCGAGACAGGCTCATAAGTACAAAACCAATCACGGTGTGAAGTCATGTGCCATGTCGCACCGAGTCCACTATCCAAACATCATTGAGTTTCCTTCCACCTTTAGGACTTCTTTGCTCCGCTTATACGTGATTTCTCCATCATCCGAGGTACTTGCAACACAACCTTGCGAGGTTGATGCTTCCGAGGTCTTCTCTCCATTCTTCTTATTCCAACACTCCTTCTTCAAGTGCCTCTCATGCCACGGTTGTAGCATTTGAGATTCTTTCTTCTTCGAGATTTTGATCTACCACGATCTTGGCTCCCACTGGGCCACGCGTTACGCTGATCCGCCTCTCATCATCGTTAAAGCTTCGCTTGCTTGAACTTTCTCGACCTTTCCTCCTTATTCTTGCGCTGGATTCTTCTTCAAGGATTGCACCGCAACATCATCAAAGTGAAGAGTGTCGCAACATTGTTGTTTGTAATGTTGATGATGAGTTGATCATACGAATCTGTAAGCTCAAGTAAAAGTTACGCACGTTCATTTTCTCGCTATTTTGAAATCGATGTCGTGGTGAGCAAATAGCGTGTTCAGTGGTGTTAATGTGATCCGTCACCAATGTGGATTCACTCATTCGAAGAGTGTAGAGTTTCCTCTTCAAGAATATTCTTGTGTGAAGTGACTTAACCTCGTACAATTTGTTAAGTACATCCCAAATCTCCTTTGCGGTCTTCTTCGCAACACTTGACAAAAGCGAATCCGCCATTGCTAGGTGCAAATTGGCAACAAAGATTGCCATCCTTCTCTTTCCACTTTTCATCACCATATACGTGAGTGCCGCTTGATTGCTTCCAAGCAATTATCCTTCCTCAAAACCGCCACCTTCAATTTCCACAGGGAGAAGTTACTCCGTTGAACTTCTCTATCTCAAATTTTGTCGCCATGGTTGTACACGAACCAAACCGGATTGCACTATTTCACCGTGAATAAGATGCGATAATCGTGAACAAGATTGCACGTATCCCGCACACCGTAACAAATCTAGTATACGCTAACACCATCTTGTAAAGTATACAACCACACGTATGAATAGTAACCTATATGGGAATAGTATCGTGATAATCTTTGGAATAGTGACTGTAGACCGTAAATAGTACACTGTAAGTTCCCAGGAAAGAGGTGGGTCACCAATGGACACGCTTAAATACCAAGTCTTTCCTTAGCCGTAATTTTTCCTAGACATGCACTTCTACACTACCACACTATTTCCAAAGAACAATTCTTTTCGATGTGGAAGATCGACAATGCCAGCAACTACAGAGCATACTAAGAACCAACACCTTCCTAAAGTGACGCAATGGAATAGTATCACCAACCTTGTTGCTCACGATACCACCGTTAGGTACCGCAGTATCGGAATGGTGTCACACAACTAAAATAAGAGACGAGAAAATAAAGAAATGAACACACAAAATTTACGTGGAAAACCCTCAACAAATAAGGGAAAAACCACTGGCAAGACTGTAGAATTTCACTATGTGGGAAAATATTACAAGAATACCTCTCACAAAATACCTCACAAATACTCTCACAATACTCTTGTTGAGTATAAGAAATAATAAAAGAGGAAGAAAAGAAAAGATTGGGATGATTTATAAAAGCATTACTGGCACTCCTTATATAGCAGAAAACTTTTTCAATTAAAGCAAGAACCCACCGATGTGGGACTTGCTGTAACACTCAATTGTCTTCACAGAAGATATGGTGAAACAAGAGTTAATTTGATGCCAAATCCAAAATACTAAAAGACAAAGCACCAGACTACGACACACTGGCAACTTTTTATTAAAAATGTCTTCTTCACCGTATAATGCACGGATCTTTCCCATATCGATATATCTCTCTGCCCTTTTAATCTCTTCTTCTGGTCCCTCTCAGAAGGACCCAAAATACCAGAATACGAGAACACTTGTTCACTTCCTTGGGTAGCAAAATACCGCCAATAGATAAATTAAAAGTCACACTATAAATGGAACTAAAAGATCATCAATTTTCCCCTCATATTGAACACTTCCAAATCATACTTTTTCCCTGTGATTGCCTTTTCAGTGATGCATGCAAACTTTTACTCTAAGAGGACAAAAAGGTAATTATGAAAAAGCTGACGGCATGCTTTTCAATAGTAGTAGTTTACAAGGACTAAAGTCCACCTAACATTCAATTCAAATACTTGAGACTAAACGGCAGTGCTGTATTTTTTTTTAAAACACTACTCACTTGGTCGCTCAATGTGTGATACGCTATAACTACGGCCACTGAATATATTAAAATTACAAAAACATCTTTAAATATGTCTTTAATTAGTCAGTTTGGTTCTCAAATATGTTTTTCGTTAGTCAGTTAAGTCCTCATATGTGTCTTCCGTCAGTCAGTTTGATCACTGAAGTTATTAACAGAAGACATATTCGAAGATATTTTTTAAATTTCGACACACTTAAAGACTATAGTAACATCGCCTCACACGTTTAGGAACCAAAATGATTGTATTCCTTTTTTTAACGAGATTTTTGTGTCTTTGATGGCGACTAAAGTATAGTTCAATTAAAGATTATCATTTTTTTAATAGCAAAGAAGATATATAGAATAAGAGTACAAGGGGTACTCCAACCCCATATAACGAGAAAGAATCGGCAAACATCCGTACCTGGAGCACAACAACTAAAACCAAGGACTGACAGAGGAAGAAACAAATATAAGACAAACCCCCTATTGACTCCGCAATGACCACTATCACTACTGCAGTTTAGTCTTTTAATATCGGTTAAAAAGGGTCTTTAACATCGGTTTTGGATTCGTTATTGATTCAGGCGATATTAAAAGTGAAACTTTTTCACATCGGTTTTTGAACCGATGTTAAATGTGACATTTTAACATCGGTTTATAATTATAACCGATGTTAAAAGCGACATTTTCACATCGGTTTTTCAATATAGACGATACTAAAAAGGAACATTTCATATCGGTTTTTGACATAACCGATGTTAAAACAAAACTTTTAATATTGGTGTTTGGAATAACCGATGTTAATGATTCTCCTTTTTTACATTGATTATTCTCTGAACCGATGTAAAAACCCCTTTTTAAAAAAAATACATTTGTTTGTATCATTCCTCCCTGTACAAATTGGCAACAAAAGTCAAAAACTAGCCAGAACACAACAAAGGAGCAGACTTATATAAGTAGAAAACAAGGCTAATTATTGATTAAATATAAGTAACTAGCAGCTACAGTAGTACTATGGAAATTCAAGAACTTGAAAGTTAAGCGAACTAAATGCATACACAATCCCAAAAGAGCTAGCGATAGTGTAGTAGTTCTTAGTTATCAACATAGACGTTCTTCAGCCATAAAAAGATGCATATTTAAGGAATCATATTTTCCTGAGCTTGAAAGGTTGATGGACTTGGAAAGGCGGCAGCATCACCCACTAGTGCGAAATACACCTAAAAATTAGACTTATAACGCCGGTTTTGGAAATAACCGGCGTAAAACGTGAGGCGGTGGCATTTTTGAAATTAACGCATCAATTTTTACGCCGGTTATTTCTAAAACCGCCGTTATAAGTGTCACAATAAAAATGGATAAAAAGAGCGAAACTTATAACGCCGGTTTTTAAGTAAAACCGCGGTTATAAGTTCATGTTATAACGCCGGTTATATGAATAACCGCGGTTATAGCCGACATGAACAAATTCCGATCTCCTGGATAACGAAGTCCGCATAGCCGACATGAACAAATTCCGATCTCCTGGATAACGAAGTCCGCATAGCCGACATTAGGGAGTCCGCATAGCCGACATTAGGGAGCACTCAATCTCACTGAACAAATTCCGATCTCCTGGATAACGAAGTCCGCATAACCGACATGAACAAATTCCGATCTCCTGGATAACGAAGTCCGCATAGCCGACATTAGGGAGTCCGCATAGCCGACATTAGGGAGCTCCACTCTTTCTCGACATCCATTTGTCGACATTTATAGAATTGCTACTTTTAACGCCGGTTTTAGTTAAAACCGCGGTTAAAAGTCTAGGTATAACGCCGGTTTTTAGATAAAACCGCGGTTAAAAGTCTAGGTATAACGGCGGTTTTTAGATAAAACCGCGGTTAAAAGTCTAGGTATAACGCCGGTTATACTAATAACCGCGGTTAAAAGGTCCCTTTTTCAGTTATTCGACTGCCAAATTTGTCGACCTACTCTAAACTGAGTTCGACGATGGATTCTTCAATAATCTAATTCTAAAACGAGGTGAGCTCCACTCTTTCTCGACATCCATTTGTCGACATCTATAGAATTGTAAAACGAGGTGAGCTCCACTGTTTCTCGACATCCATTTGTCGACATCTTTAACGCCGGTTTTTAGTTCAAACCGCGGTTAAAAGTCTAGGTATAACGCCGGTTATAAATAATAACCGCGGTTAAAAGTTCACCTTTTTATTTTTAAAAATGTAAGCTATAGCGCCGGTTATTTGGGAAACCGCGGTTATAAGGTGTTTTAAAATACAAAATCAAACCCTCACTTACGCGTTCTCTCATTTTCCCTCTTCGTTCAGGTACCTCTCCCTCCTCTCACTGCCGTCGTCCTCTTCGTTCTCAACGTTTTCTCCCTCTATCGTCCTCGCCGTCGTCATTTTCCCTCTCCGCCGCACCTGCAAACCGCGAGCCATCTCCCGCGACCATTGTCCTCGCCACCATCGCCCAAGCCACGACACCGTCGCACCATCTCGCTGTCGCGCGCTTCCTCCCGCCGCCGCATGATTTCTTGCTCGAATATGTCATTGTTGTAGTCCTTTCAACCTCAGAACTTTCGCCGCCGCACCATCTCTCGTCGTCATCGTCCACTCTTGAGCACCGCTGATCCTCTCAAAGTTGGGTTTGTTTTCTTTTTCTTTTCTTCTTGAGTTTGGATTGGATTATCAAAGACATTATTAGGTATTCTGTTAGGATTGTTTCAGTGAGTGTGTTTTCTTTTGGTTGGCTAAATTTCTCTTGGTTATTGTTTAGGGAATGTGTTTTCTTTGTTGTGATCTTTGTTACCATAGAATCTGCACATTCACTTCTTTTCATAAGTGCTTTTGATGGAACACTTAGCTTGTTTTGATCTTCTTTAGAATGTAATTCAAGGATATGTTGTGTAAATATTGGATATGAGACATGGAACCTCTTTTATTGTGTTTTGGGTTGTTCTTTGTGATTGGAAACTTAGACTTGTTTTGGGTTAAACTATGTTAGAGAAGTTTTAATGGTGAGAAATAAAGTTTAGGAGTGATCATGTTAAAATTCAGATTTTTATATAGTGTGTTAGTTAAATATCTAATTGTTCTAACTTATGCATACAAACATGTTAATGTTAGTTAAATATCTAAGCATAAAAGTATGTGTATATTATTTGAACACGCTATGGATCGTAGTTAGATGCAAAAACATCGCTTAGGTGATGAGTATAAGAACAGTCGAAGACTTCTTACAATTTTCCCAAGCAAAACTTCCTAATCAAACAACTTTCTATTGTCCTTGTGTTAAGTGTTTGAATGGGCCAACACTAAAAGTTGAGGAGATACGAAATCATCTTCGTGTTTTGGGATTTGGCAAAGATATACGACATGGACCTGGCATGGTGAAGTGTTAAACAAGCCAAGTGTGTCCACAAGAGAGGAAGTTGATGTAGATATGGACGATCGACTAGAGGACATGATTCGTGATATTGGACAAGAATCTTTCACGGGCACATCTGTATGAAACTCTATGCACGACAAGGAAAAACCTTTGTATCCGGTCGTAAAAATTTCACACTTGTCGCGGTGTTGAAATTGTTCAATCAAGGCGATAAATGGGTGGATCGATAAGAGCTTCACTGAATTGCTTAAACTGTTGAATGACATGCTTCCTAAGGTAACACATTGCCAAACAAGAATTATGAAGCGAAGAAGATATTATGTCCGATGGGTGTGGAGTATAAGAAAATACATGCATGCCCGAAGGATTGCATATTGTCTTGGAAAGAGCATGAAGATAAAGAAGAGTGTCCCGAGTGTAATACACCACGCTACAAAAAGAAGGACGGTGATGATAATTGTGGTGATGTGAGCAAAAAGGTCTTCCTGCTGAAGGTGTTATGGTATCTTCCAATTATTCCTGTGTTTAAGCGACTGTTTGCCAATGTAAATGATGCAAAGAACCTTAGATGGCATGCAGATGATAGGAAATTTGATGGAAAGCTTCGCCATCCCACGATTCTTTGCAATGGAAGAGAATTGATTCAATGTTTCCGGAGTTCGGCAATGAGCCAAGAAACCTTAGGCTTGGACTTGCTACAGATGGAATGAATCCATATGGTAACTTAAGTAGCATCCATAGTTCATGGCCTGTTCTCTTAGTAATTTACAATCTGTCTCCTTGGTTGTGCATGAAGCGCAAGTACATTATGTTATCTATGATGATTTCTGGTCCAAAACAACCGGGAAATGACATAGATGTTTATCTAAAACCCTTGATTGATGACTTGAGAACATTGTGGGAAGAAGGCATTGATGTGTTTGATAGGTTTTCAGGTGAAGATTTCAAGTTGCGTGCCATGTTGTTTTGCACCATCAACGACTTTCCAGCATATAGGAACTTGTCCGGGTATAGTGTTAAGGGGCATAAAGCATGCCCTATTTGTGAAGACGACACATGTTTCTTTCAACTGAAAAATGGGAGAAAGACTTGTTACCTTGGGCATAGAAGATTTCTGAGACGTGATCACCCGTGATCGCAGGTTGAAAAAGGCTTTTCATGGATGTCAAGAGAACGAAATTGCTCAAAGCTTTAACCTGAGAAGAAGTTTATCAACTGGTGAACTCCATCAATGTTAATTGGGGAAAAAAGAGGAAAAAATATTCTTACGTGAAAAACATATGGAAGAAAAGGTCAGTATTCTTTGATCTTCCATACTAGTCAAGTCTTGATGTAAGACACTGTATTGATGTGATGCATGTGGAGAAAAATGTGTGTGATAGTGTAATCGGTACGCTTCTCAATATTCAGGGTAAGACAAAGGATGGAGTAAATGCTCGTCTAGACCTTGTTGCCATGGGTATAAGAGAGGAGTTAGCTCCTCAGCCAAGAGGTAACAAGACATATTTGCCACCAAATTGTCATACATTATCAAAAGAAGAGAAAAAGCTTTGCGAGTGCCTACGTGTGAAAGTGTCACAGGGTTACTCTTCAAATGTAAAGAGTCTTGTATCGATGATAGATCTCAAATTAGTTGGCTTAAAATCTCATGATTGTCACGTCTTGATGCAACAATTACTACCGGTGGCTATTCGTGGCATCTTGCCAAAAAATGTTCGACATGCCATAATTAGATTGTGTTTATTCTTCAATGCAGTATGTAGCAAAGCTATTGACCCTCAGAAATTGGACGAGTTGGAAAATGAAGCTGCTATCATTTTGTGTCAGTTGGAGATGTTCTTTCCTCCCTCATTTTTTGACATCATGGTTCATTTAATTGTTCATTTAGTCAGAGAGATTAGAGTGTGTGGCCCAGTTTACTTAAGGTGGATGTACCCTATTGAGCGATACATGAAAATATTGAAAGGGTATGTGAAGAATCTATATCGTCCCGAAGCATCTATTGTTGAAAGGTACGTAACAGAAGAAGCCATTGAGTTTTGTTCAGATTATTTGTCAGAAACGGCGCCTGTAGGGCTTCCTAAGTCTCGTCATGAGGGAAGATGTGAAGGTAAGGGTATACTAGGTCTAAAAACTAAAAGCATGGGTCGAGCGGAAGTGTTGCAAACACATTTGTATATATTGAATAATATTGATGAGGTTGAACCTTACTTGTCTGCTCACAAAAATCATGTCAAGGCCAAAAACCCTCGAATGAATGAAAATTGGGTGTTGAAGGAGCATAACAAGACATTCATACCTTGGTTTAAAGAACAGATTTTGAGTGATGATACTGCTTCTGAGACATTAACATGGCTAGCACATGATCCTAAATTTAATGTCTTGACATGGAGAGGATAGGATATCAACAAATTTTCTTTTTATACAAAGTCACAGGATGACAAGAGCACCGTACAAAATAGTGGGGTTATGGTTATGGCTTCTTCTATGCATTTCTCTAGTTCAAAGGATAAAAACCCCGTTCTGGCATCGATAGCTTATTTTGGGGTCATTGAAGAGATTTGGGAGATCGATTATAATAAATTCAAAGTGCCTGTTTTTAAATGTAAGTGGGTGAACAGTAATGGTGGCATACAAACCGATGAGTTAGGATTTACAATGGTGGATCTTGACAAGATAGGTTATAAGGATGAACCTTTCATCATGGAAATTCACGCCAAACAAGTGTTTTATGTCAAGGATCCCTCTAACAAAAGATGGTCTGTGGTTCTCCAAAGAAGAAGTATGCATGAGAGTGATGAAAATCAAGATTCAACACTAGATATTAATGACACCCCTTCTTTCTTAACACAAAGACCCATCTTCATTGATGAAAATGAAGTAGACGATGTATATGCCACTCGTGATGATCATCAAGAAGGGATATTGGAGGACATTAAAACTTGACTACTAAAGAATTTTATAGGTGAATACATGTTTGTTAGATTATATATCCACATTGATACATATTTGTTAGATTATCTCACATTGTTTCTTATATTTGTTTGTTTGTTTAAACAGGCATCATATATGGCTGATCCATCCACATCAGAGTCCTCCAAAAAAGAACTAGAGGTGTTACCACTACATCACAATTGAAAAATAGACTTCTTCCCGGTCAAGTTTTCTATTGAATTTGATCCAGATCTTGGGCGACTGATGGTGATAATGCAACCGACTTTGCACTTATTTGGCGTACCTTGCACGAAGCAAGGCCTCCATTCTGATACCTAAATGGAGAGATGTCCCTGAAAAAACTAAAGATATGATATGGCAAGATGTCGTGGTATTGACCTTTATCTCTAGTTGTATGCATATTTGTATTTAACTTTATTGATCTTTGTGTGTATGTATTTACTAACACCACCATTTTGTTGTGTATTGTAGGATATTTTTGATGTTCCCCATGATAAAAAGTTTAGGGACCGATGGTTGTCCTATGCGGGTGAGCGTTGGAAGGATTTTAAGTCTAAACTCTCCAGGACATTTGTATTTGGGAATGGAGACAAAGCGGTTGCACAAATCCTTGTCAAGTATAATTTCCTTTCAAAGGACATATGGGATGAGTTTGTTAGGAGCCAAATGAAGAAGCGTTCTGGTTAGTTTGAATTATATTTTTTAACTTGCTTAATATAATTTTTTACTTATTTTAATTTGTGGTGTGTTACGTTATGTGTAAATAAAAAGAGAAAAGGGAAGGACAAATCTTTGCAAAGAATATCTATCCCCACTTATTGTCTCGTGGGGGTTATGATAAACTTGAGAAGAATGTAATGACACACGTAGGAAAGCCTTGCAGAAGAGGCTGGAGATGAAGCCTTAGAATCCCCTCCAAAACCAAACCGGTATGAGCTATGGACTATGGCTCGAACAAAACCATCAGATCCTATACATCCGATCTTTGTGGCCTCGATTGCTTCTAAAATTGTAAGTGTATCTACCTTATTTAATATTATGTGATTTGTAACCAATTTAGGTCGATCGACCAAAAACCTCTTTGATTGAATTTGGTTGTAGGAGTCATTGGTTGAAGATGAATCTCGGGGTACTTTTATTCCAATCGGCGTGAAGATATCTTGACTATCGCCCTTGGAACACCCGAGCACCGTGGGTCGTGTCCGCACCGCCGGGTCGAGGTGTGGGCTTCAAGAAATACTTGAGGAACTTCACGCTTGATCGATCAAAGCAAATGGACATGGATGCCATGAGACATCGGATCATACAGGAGGTTAGTCAAATGTTTGAAGCTAAGTTTGAAGCTTACAAATCTCACCAAGTCGGATGTGGAAGCCCAACTAAGTCATCGATAATGTCTTCTCCTAAAGCCACCGCGCATGTCGGCACTAAGGATAGTTGTTCGCGAGAAAATGAGGAGGATCCTAAAGACGATATTTTAAAATGCATTGGTCACATGGCTTTTGATCTTCCCGATGGACAAGTTGGGATTACCTTGGAGCACGACAATCTTCCAATTTTTACATTTTTTCAAGGACTTAACGGACTGTCGCTCGGTGATGAGTTACGGCTTGCCAATCAACACTTGCAATTATAGTGCACGTAAGTATTAATTAACATATTTGTATATTTTTATCTCCTTTGTATCAATTATATATAATTAACATTATTTTGTTTTAACTCCTAGGTATCTGCATCGTATCAGATTCGTAACAACTACATGATGTATATGGATTCTTGGATCCAACGTTGATGGTTGTCAAGCCCAACCCAAAAGAGTCTAATGAATGCATTTCAAGCTTACATACTTGGATAAGCTAATTCAAAGCAGACAAAGATGTTTTCTTAGGACCGTCTTGCACAGTGAATACATTTTTATTCATAGCATACTTTTTCTCTCTGTGTTTCTAATATACCTTTATTGTTGTTACCTAGTAATCATTGGCGCTGATTGTCGTTTGTCCTAAGCATAATCTCATAGTTCGGATATGCTCACTTCATCAAAGGCCAAACCTACAGATTAAAGCGTGTACTTGAGGGGTAAACTTTTAATTTACTTGTCATACTTGTGATGTCATATATGTATTTATCTTATATCTATAACTTATATTATTTTATCAGAGCTATGATGGACTATAATAGTAAGAAAGGTCTGGGAAAAGGAAAGAGGCCTAATTGGAACATACTCGTGGTAAGTAGTTTGTCTTTATATAATATTTACATATTGAAAGCCGTATTAGTTATGTGTATATATAATTTGTACTAATTTATATTGTCATTTGTAGGGGCCTTACCAAGACAACTCATGGGCGTGTGGTTATTATGTCATGAAAACTATGTTATCCATTGTCACGATGAAGATTACCTCTGGAAGGGATTTGGTAATAAAATATTTCATATCTTGTTATTTGATCTTTTTGATACCTTACACTATTTATAGTTAGTTAATTACATATGTTTTGAATTGAACTTGTAGTTATTTGATGGTCGTGGCACAAACTCATACAATCATGAAGAAATTGTCGAGATTCGGAAAACATGGGCGCGTTTTTTTGTGACTAAGATTGAAGAGCAAAATCTAAACCTAGAACCACCAAGACGCCGAACAAGAAAAACAACACAACAAAAATGAGAAGGTTTGAAGAGAAGAAAAAAAGGGATAACAGAATTGTGTAGCTAATAATTCGTAGCATTTAGGAGTTGTCTGAATGTTTAATTAGAGGATAGTTGAAGTTTTGTTTTTTGACAATAGAGTTTTGTTTTTTTGTCTGAATGTTAATTAGGAGTTTTGTTTTGTTTTCTTCTTCTGTGAGTTTTGGAGTTCATGATGATTAATACATGACTGGATTTGTATGCAGTGGTTGTATGTATTGGCAGTTCTGTTGGCAGTACTGGAAATGGAAATTTCTAAAATGTAGTATTAAAAAAATTGATGCATCTATGGCGTCGGTTTTGCTTAAAACCGCGGTTAAAAGTTATATATGGCGCCGGTTTTTTTAAAAACCGCGGTTAAAGGTGACTTATAGCGCCGGTTTTATGAAAACCGCGGTTAAAGGTGACTTATAGCGCCGGTTTTCAGAAAACCGCGGTTAAATGTCACATACGGCGCCGGTTTTTATAAAAAACCGCGGTTAAAACTTTTTTTTTCAAATTTTTTTTTCTTTTACTTCGCTATAAGGAGACTTATAGCGCCGGTTTTCAGAAAACCGCGGTTAAATGTCACATACAGCGCCGGTTTTTCTAAAAAACCGCGGTTAAAACTTTTTTTTTCAAATTTTTTTTTCTTTTACATCATGATTTAACTCCGGTTTTATAAAAAACCGCGATTAAAACTTACTTTTAACCGCGGTTTATAAACCGGCGTTAAATATTTACACCTACAACGTCGGACGAAAAGACGCCGGATTGAAAACCGACGTTAGAAGTCCAAAAAAACCGCGATTAAAAGTGGTTTTTGCACTAGTGACCATTCAATGGAAGCATTTCCCCTTTCATATTTTGAACAACATTTCCATTTCTTTCTGTAGCTCAACCATCTTCAAGAAAAGGCAGCTTTCATTGCTTGTAAAATTGAGACAGTATTAAATCTGAAATTCCTGAAGCTCCTACCAGGCCCCACATTGAGAGAGTTTGAATCAAATTCAGGTTTTGTTGGCTGGCTGTCCATTACTGTGGAACTACTTTCGGTTGAACCATGCTTTGCTTTCCACACACAAATTCCTTAACAAAAAAGTAAAGACTTGTTTGTTAGCAATCCTAACCATGTAACATGTACAGTTTGGAAAAATTTACAAGGACACAATCTCATCCACATCCACCATTGATTTCCCTTTTGAATTCCTAGCCTATTAACAAATCCCATATATTGAAAATCTTTGATAGCAACCAGTATTTGCAGTAATATAGGGAGTACCTTTGAGAGGAAAATCAGGCCTTGGAGCCATAGGATGTTGGTGTACTTTCAAAGATCTGCATGAAGGCAGTGAAACCTTTTGAACTTTGACAATACATGGGACATTCCAAAAACAAAAAACCAAAAACATGCAGGTTGTACTCACGCCAAAAAAGGGTCACCATATACAACTTAAGGCCAGTGATCGCACGAGATATCACGTCATCACTCGAAGGTTGGAGTTCATCGAGACGTTTCCATGCAATTTCCTGTATTGATATCACAACACAAATTCTCATTACTCTGATCTCATACAATTTAATCACAAGAAGATACTTCTGTTACAACTTAAGAACCAACAAAAGAAATCATGTAAAAATTTATTGGCCACATAACACATTCAATTAAAGAGTTGAAAAGACTAAAATTGCTTAAAAAATACAGATCCAAAATTCAAGGTAACATGGCTCCAAATTATCGACAACACTAGTCCACACCTATACAAGGGATAAAAATAACAAAGCATTATACAGATAAAGACAAATCAAACACACACATTGTCTTAGATAGAGAGAAGATTTCCCTCAAATGGATCGCGCGAAAGAACATAGTAGAAAGAGATGAACCCTAGCATGAGGAGAGAAGAGGGGAAAAAATGACGAGCTCGTTCTAGCTCAAAATGACAGAAAAGCAAACTCTGTCTTAGATAGAGAGATAGATCGCACTCCAAACGCCGGAAACGAAAATAGAAGCATACTTGAAACGAAACCAGAAGCAGATCTCAAAACGAAGGAGCCGACGAGGCTGAAGGGGTCGATCTCTCTAGATCTCTCGCTCTCGATATCTCTGTAAACAGGTTCATAAATCAAAGAAAGTAGAGGTTAATGAGTGGAACACACATAGTAGAGGTTAGATGAACTTTCCCTTCCTCCATCGCGTCGTCCCAATCCCTCCCATCGCACCATCGCGAGGTTCGCGGTGCCTCCCCCCTCAGTCGCACTCTCTCTGTTTCCATCCCTCACTTTCTGTCTCCCTCTCCTTCTCTGATCTCCCCCCGTATTCCCTCTTTGTCGGCTTCGATCTCTCACTCTTGCTCACAGATCTCTCGATCTCGTATTCTTGCTCTCTGACCTCTCTACACTTTGATTTATCTCTCTGCTCCCCCCTCTCAGTCACTCTCTCCATCTCTCTCGAACGAGAGCCATGGGAGCATAAGAAACGACGACAGAGACGAGAAAGAAGAGAGGAAATCCATAGACCGATTTGAGAGAAGCGAAGGCACAACAGTGTTTACGGAGGGAGGCGTTGATCTCCTCTCTCACCTCTCTTTTTGTTGTTCTTTTCTCTAGGGTTGAGTTGGCCAGTCAGAATAAAGAAGTGATATCACCTGTGTTATGGGTTCTGGTTTTACAATTTCTACATCAGTCCTAAACATATCCGATGTGGAAACCTTTTTTTTAACCTCGGTCCATAAAGCAACCGAAATAAAAACGCTTTTTACATATGTTTTTTTAATAACCGATGTAAAACTTTTGCTTTATTTACAAAAATGCCACCGCCTTGTCGTTTACATCTGTTGTGAAATAACCGATATTAAAATCTAATATGAAAGCCTATTTCTGTACTAATGTATCTATCGATACTGCAAATAGGATCTATAAACCACTCATAATCCCCAGATCTGATATGGCCCACACAATAGTATGCCAGATCAAAGCCAACCCAGGCCCAGCGACGACCCCTACCAAAAGAGTAAAACAATGAGAAAGAGGAACGAATCAGGGGGCAACACCAGCTCCACGCCTAACCATCTAGCAACAGAGTACCACACCCTAGCAAAGAATTCACATCTAAGGAACAAATTGGAAGGTCGACTCCTGGTGCGCACCACACAACACACAACGCGTAGCAGTAACATCAACCAGAACTCTCCTACGAAGTAAGTTTGTCTGAGTAGACACCTTATCCAAAAGTAATTATCAAGAGAAAGCAATCATCTTCAGCGGTGCCAGACTCTTCCAAAGCCCACTTAGCACAAAGAGATGAGAGTCCGAGAGACCGCCCACACGAGGGGAGGAGGCAGATAAGGTATCATAAGCTGAACTAACCAGAAACTCACCTCCCGCATACGTGTCATAGCCAAGCCCAACTAACAATTTAAAGATTACCGTATTAAACTTCATAAAATTTAGTCTTTTTTCTCCTCTCTGGTGGCTTATAAAATTCAGTTTGATCATTTGTTTCCATGAATAATTATTTTTAATGGCTTTTTAGGAAATTTCCCTTCTTGGACGGGATGGGCCATGTTGATAAATCATGATACCGATTAATGGTGTATTTTTTTTTTTTAAGTCAATTATGATAGTTTATAACTATTATCATGAATAAAGTTACCACATTATCAACGTTGATCCATTTGAAGACAAAAGATAATTATTATGGCATGTATTTATACATCCAGTGGGAAAAAAAGCATGGCATCATATGAAACGTATGCAAAGTGTAACACCCTCAATTTTGGCATACGGAAGTTGGGTGCCACGCTTTTTCTTAATCAGTTTTTTTTGCTGAAAAATATTGTTTAGGTCAAAAGATTAATGAGGAAAGCGGTGCTTAAAAAAAAAAGCTTGGCCTTGTATTTATAGGCATATTCATGCCACGTGTCGCTTTCCTATGTTGCCACTTGACATGAATCTAATGGTCTGACGACTACATGCGTCAATAATCTAATGGTCCGACGACTGCTACCCACATGTCACAATCCTATTGGTCCAAAAGAGATGAATTCATTTGTTCTTATCTTTATCCCAGTCAGCAATTAGTCATCGATCCTATCCTTAATGCAAGCGTTGTAATCTTGGTCACACATCACACCAAACATTCATGCTCAATCCCTATTGGGCCAACACATTAACGGAGTCTTTCCTTGCAAGTTTTTCTTCTGAAAGTATCTTAAATCTTTTTTTATCAACCAATCACGTCGCACGATAGGTTTTTCACACCTATAACTAATCTAACAGTAGAAAATATACTATTACATTTTCTTTTACCCAAAAATTATTATGACATATTAAAAATCCTCTCTGCCTTGTCATCATTCCTTTGAATGTCATTTTTTGGAGCGCGTCCGATTTCTCCGTCGTTTAGCGATTTAAATGCTAGAAAATATTCTATAATATTTTCTTTCACCTAAAAATTATCATATAAATTCAAAAAACTCCCAAATAATGGAACACACTAATATGTTGGATTTCATCGAAATCAGGACACGTTAGGGTTTTATTTTGGGTAAAAACTCACCCGATAGTGAAATTTGCAACGAAACTACGTCAAAATTTTTCGTAAACCATTAAACAATTTTTCTAAAAATTGGGAAGCTACAATACTCCCCAACAAATAAAAAATTTCGTCCTAAAAAATCAAACATAACTAAGACAATTGATCATCCTTGGATGTCACACACAAGAATTCGCACATTGTTTTGGCTAGGAAACAATTCAGACAATCACATACAGAGTGCACACAAATACGGCAGACCTAGACTCGATAACTCCCGGAAGACTCGACCAGCTCTAAACAACATGGTCCGATTAGAACCAACCTGGCTTTGATACCACTAATGTAACACCCTCGTACGGAAGTTGGGTGCCACGTTCTTTCTTAATCAATTCTTTTTGCGGAAAAATAATGTTTAGGTCAAAAGATTAACATGAAAAGTGGTGCTTAAAAAATCTTGTTGTTTTGCTTTCGAAAAATAATTAAATCGAATACTCAGATATAAAACCTTCAATTTATTAAACAAAGGAGGTCTTACAAATATAAAATAAATTTTTTTACAGGCACACCTACAACATAGCTGGTTGACTCATAGGGCCATTCATTGAGCATTCTCAAGAACTCCCTATTTCCCATGTCGTCGGAGAATTTAACTTTCTCCTCAGACACAACTAACTTGAAAAACTCAAACTGCTTAGCTCTACTCGTTAATAACTCTGCAATTAACCTTCTTGTACAGCTCCATCTGATAGCGACAACCGTTGGAATGCCAAATTCAACAATGCAAGGGTAAATTCATTGTGCACGAGTTTATCATAGGCTACTCGCATGCAAACAATATATATACATAATACAACGACATGCTATAAATATGTATATAGCTTAATAAACTGCACACATCACCATGGTATATCCAACAGTCAGTCATATGATAAAACATAAATTCACATACTAGGCTCAGTCTTGGATTAGAACTAATGGGCACGTCATTATGAACACTAGGGCACGCTATTGGCACTGGTTCCAAAATCTGGAATCCAGGCGAAAACCATTGCACGTAATGCGAAACACTTAACTGAACCTTTAATCGAGACACCAGGCATATCATATATTTAACTTAATAAAATCCAATTTCGAAAAATTTTCTAAGCCTTTCCCATAATAATGGAAGACACTGGAAAAATCCTCCAGGCCAGTAAGCCAAATTCCAAATCTACATCCAAATCCAAATCCAAAATCAAAACCAAATCCAAATCCAAAACGAAATGCAAAACCAAAATCAATCAAGCAGTGAGATGAATATAATCCAAACAGGACGCCTGATAGGCTAATCAATACAATCCAATACAATCCACACAAGTAATAATACTACAAGTATTACTATAACCAATCAATTCAATCAATCACAGAACAAACAAGGCGAAAAGCCTAAACTCATTATTTAGAAATTTTTCTTACCTTGGACACTTTAACAATCCAAGCTAAACCGCTAAATCGTTGATTCCTTCGATGCCAGAATCTCACCTACGTTGCACACTAAAAGAGAAGAGGAAAGGAGAAGAAATTCAAGCTTTTCTCTCACTTTCTCTCTCTAAGATTCCTAAGCTTCTCACACTAGATTTCCTTCCATTTTCAACTTACGAAAAAAAAAACACCAAAGCTTGGCATTGTATTTATAAGGATATTCATGCCACGTGCCGCTTTCCTATGGTGCCATTTGTCACGAATCTAATGGTCCGACGTCTATACGTGTCAAGAATCTATTGGTCTGACGGCTATTATCCACGTGTCACAATCCTATTGGTCTAAAGGAGATGAATTCATTTGTTCTTTTCTTAATCCTAGTCACACTTAGCCATCGATCCTATCCTTAATCCAAATGTTGAATCTAGGTCACGCATCACACCAAACACCTATGTTGCAAGTTTCTCTTGTGAAAATATCTTAGATCTTTTCTTATCGATCAATCACGTCGCATGATAGGTTTTTTACACCTATAACTAATCTAACAGTAAAAAATATACTATTATATTTTCTTTTACCTAAAAATTATTATGACATATTAAGAATCATTTTGTCTTGTCATCATTCCTCTGAATATCTTTTTTTAGAGCGCGTCCAATTTCTCCGTCATTTAACGATCTAAATGCTAGAAAATATTCTATATTATTTTCTTTCATCTAAAAATTACCAAATAAATTCAAAAAACTACCAAATTATGGAAAACAGTAATATTCCAGATTTTATCGAAATCGGGAACACGTTAGGGTTTTATTTCGAGTAAAAACTCACCCGATAGTAAAATTTGTGACGAAACTAGGTCAAAATTTTTCATAAACCATTGAACAATTTTTCTAAAAATTGAGGTGTTACACAGAGTGAATAGCTAGCGTTGTTAAAACCACTGCATCTACATAATAAACTAACAGAAAGTTAATTAGAATTAAAAATTGAAACCGATCTGCCAAAACAAATGTATAGGGATTGTCTAGGACGAGCAACCCTCACATATTGCTCACCGTGAGCAACCAGTTTTACCATTAGATCAAGATGCTCCACACGATATTATTAAGGACTGCTTACACATAAAATATATATTTTTCGTTAACCACTCTCACATTTGCACCGTTTGCAAATCGTTCTCTCCGCCCTCCTCTCCACCTTGACCTCCACCGCTAGCCGCCGCCACCATTTTCTGAGCTGCCGCAAACACATCATTTTGGAGGAGCAACATAGAAATTTCTGAGCCATTATGGTCATTTTCTCCCAAAAACTGACCAATCAAAGGCCTCTCCACTCCAATAGAAATAAAAGCCTCAAGTAATTTCGCCATCCAACAACATACACGCCGCCAAAGTCTTCGTCTCCGGTGAGGTTTCCAACCAAAAGATGTGAGGGGTGCGGCAGAGAGTGAGAGAGACGGCCGAGGGATGATTAGTAGGGAAAGGTGTATGGTAATGACGGTGAGAGATATGAGCAGCTTACTGACCATAGACAGCGCAACATAAGAGGTTCAGGTTGCCATATATAGGGTGCTTTCATTGAAACAAAGCAATGGATGATATCACTAGAAGAGGAGTGAATATAAATGAATTATAATTTAATTTTTCTTTTGCAAGCCAAGGAAGTTATTTTTATCGCGTCAAATAAAAAGAAAACACTTTCTTTCAGACATATCGCAAGTCACAGTGAAATCAACGGAATATTCTAATGAATAACACCTCTATATGTCCATGCATGAAAACAAATGGGTAAGATTTTGGACTAAAATGAGTACGGATCAGAACCCGAACTAATCAAGTATTTGTCAATTTATTTTTTTAGTTTTCTATTAAGATGTAATTGGAGATATGAACTAATATATAATATATCCGAAGTTTGTTTAGGAAGTGAAAGGAAACCTTTGAGAGAATTAATCAAGAAAGATAAAATAATTACAAAATTCAGGTAAAAGTAATAGGATCCCAACCCAGAAATGCATTACGCACTGTTCACTGTAAAGGAAGATTGTGTCCATTACCATTTTTGATCTACCATCAAATTATTGTCATCGACAGTGGGGGAAGCAAAGTACTATTATTTTTGCATTTTCTCAAAGAAGGGAAAAATAATTGCTTCAATTTTGTCATACACACATATCTGTTGAAAAGGCATGAATCCATGCTTTTCTTGTTACACACATATCTGCCAGTTTTTGCAGTTTTCACTTCTCAGCTTCCCAAAAAAATATAAAACGACAAAAATAAATTAAAGGATCCAGTCCCACTGTACTACTACTACCTGCAGAGATTTTATGTAGCGATACAAAAATTGAACTCCTCTTAGTAGGTACTGTGTACCAGCATAGTCTTCTTGAAGATGATCACCACCACAATCCTTACAATAAAAAAATAAAAAAAAAATTCCTCTTTGTATTTTATATTACCAAAATACCCCCGGTTTTCCATCATATTTACGATTAATATGCAGAATTGCAGATATATTACTGGACAGAAAATGATAAGAAAAACGTGGGCATTTTGGTTGATCGTTTCAACTAAAATACTTAATTACATATAAATTATTTAAAAAAATAATTGAAAGAGAGAATATTGGATTCAGAATTCTACTAGTTAATTGTGGAGAGGATCCGGGCAACTGGGCACTCTTCTTTTGCTTTCATCAAATCGGTTATGATTTTCGTTGCTTAGAACAAAGCTACTTCCACTGAAGTAATTGTGCAAAAGGTCCTCCTTTCCCTTCTTACCCAGAATGCCATGGCTGAATTTCATTTTGGCAGCTGCATTTGATGGGAACACACGAATGGCACCAACTTGGCATGAGTGACAACAGACCCAAATGTGCAACACTGTGACCATCGTAAGCACCACCACAGAGAAGTAGAGGAATCTCCTGCTGCAAATTAACCACATGATCGGAAAAGATGGCACATAAAATTTGAGCTTTTTCTTTGTCTTAACGCTACTAAACACTTTCGCACACGCACAAAAAAATTTATCAAATTAATACATAAAGAAAAAAACAAAAGCTTTAATATTACGGGGAGTTGAAAAGAAGAAGAGAACAAAATGGGAAAATTGGAGTTTGGTTTTGTTGGCGGAATGGTTTGTTGAGTCTCTTTCCGTGGGAGTGTGAACTGTGAAGTAGTTGTGTGTTGGAGATTTTCATTCATATAGGAGAAAGGTTGTGGGTTGTGACTTAGAGAGAACAAAAAGCAAAGGGAGTCACTTGACGGTTTTTTTTTTTTTTTTCCCCTTCAATTTGATATGGAGAGGGAGAGATGGTGACTTGGGCGTGATCAGCAGCCACCCCACGCTGGCCCATGTGAACAAAAAACGCGCAATGCACGGATACATCATTGTATATATTAATTTTTGGAGATTATTAGGTCCTTCCCTTAACAAGCTATCACTATCGCATTTAATTTGTTTTAGGCTAAATTATATTTTTATCCTTTTATTTTATGTTTTAATTTTTATCCTTTTATTTTATGACCTCCTATATTATAAAGTTATACTAATGTAGTCTTTTTTTTTTTCGAAATAATCTCTAATTGTGCAAAAGTTATCTCATTATGGTCAACTTTTTTTGTTCAAAGAGGTCACTTATTTTGCTTAAGTTATACCAATGTGGTCATCTCCGTACCACAATTTAAACGAAAGGACCACATTGGTATACTTTTGCAAAATAATGGACTATTTTAGGACCAGGGCTGTGTCTAGGAATTTCAGGGCCTTAGTCAAAAAATTTAAAGATGAAATATTTATGACATACAGTCACTAGTGTATGAAAGGAAAAAAATAGGGTTTTACGCCGGTTATTTAAATAACCAGCGGTAAAAGTGACGCGACGGTATTTTTGAAATTATCGCGTCACTTTTAACGCCGATTATTTAAATAATCGGCGTAAAATGTATTTCTATGAAGAAAAAAACCCTTTTACGCTGTGGGCTATTCTTTAATATGTGGGAGTAGGCTATACTATTATGACCGGGAGGTGGAAGTCATCAGACGATCCTTGGAGGAGAGGTTGCAATTGTCAGTTTCATTTCTGCACTACAAGTGTTATCTTTATGTACTCAGTTTTGTTCTGTTATTCTTCCTTAAGGTGAATCTTGTGTGTATACCTGTATCCCATGGTTGATGTACTATTTTTCCTCCCTTAGTCTTTTTTCCCAATGGGTTTTGGCTCTGAGAGGTTTTAACGAGGTATCTCCATGTTGTTTCGGGTTGAAGTACCCCTTGTACTCTCCTAATAAAAAAATTTTGCTTATAAAAAAAAACATATAGCTTGTCAGCCCTATAATGCTTACTGTGTCCTACAACAAGTCTAATCAACCATCACTACAAGAATAAGCAGTCCTACCTACAGCCTTTTTTCGTGAGCCAAGACGACAAGTAATTATCGTGGGCCTAAGTCCCAGGAAATAGCAAATTTGAATTTCGGGACACATTTTCATGGGCCCTGACCCACAGTACTGCGTAAAGAGTGTTTTCGTGGGACTCGTCCCACGCTAAAACTAGTCAGCATAAAAGAGTCGTTGGTTTCTACACGTTGACCACGTATCGTGGGTCACAGCCATGGGTAAAACAACACGCATATTTAACGTGGCCCTAAGCCCACCGTATGAACTGAAGGGCCGCGAAAAAAAACCACCTCGTGCAAACACCCACCCGGCCCAAACCTAATCAGACCATAAAACCTAAAAAAAACCCTAATATCTCATTTCTCCCACATTCTACGCCGCGAGACTCCACACCCTCTCCTCCTCCCTCTTCTTTCTACCTCCTTCTCTCTTCTTCTCCGTCCATCCACACGGCCTCTCCTTCTCCATCCCTCCACACCGCCTATCCTTCTTCGTCCCTCCACACTGGATACCCTCTTCTCTTTCATCGTCTCATTCTCAGCGTCCTCTCTCTCGTTCTCAGTTCGTCCTCATTCGCACCAACCAGCCACACCATCGTCTCTTTCTCTTGCTCACCGCCTCCAAATCTTGGCCAGATCCACACATTCCTCACACTTTTGGGAAGTTTCTGCCTTTCTGCCCTACAAACGACATCAATACGAAGGAAGAAAAGGGAGACCACTTTCAGATCCGCCCTTCTGCCCTTCTTTCTCCCCGTACTCTCTCTCGTTCTCTTCTTTTTTTTTGTCTATTTCAAAAGATCTGATTTTTTTGTCTATTTTTTGGCTTTGATTTTTTTGGCTTTGATTTTCGCAGAGTATGTAACTGGAGATCTGAGATTCGATGCAGAAGCCGAAGCGAATTCAGACGAAGATAGATTTCGAGGGAGCAAAAGAGTTTGAATTGGCTTCTTCTGATTTTTTTGTTTTTCGTTTTTATGTTTTTTCTCTGTAACCTTCTCCTTCTTAGTCCTTTTTTTTTTTGGTTCTTCATCTTCATCTTCTCTGTAACAGCATTCTTCTTCTTTGTAATTGGTTTCATTTGCATATTTTTTTTCTCTGTTGGGCTTGTTGTATAACTGATGTATTGTTATTTTTATTTTTATTTATTTAATTTTTATTTTATTTGTGTGAATTTGTGTGAAGAAGAGGAAGAAATATATTTGTTAAAATTAAAAATATATATTTTAGTTTTTCTTAGTTTTTATATTTAATTGTAATGACAGTTTTTAGTAAAATAAAAATTGTCTCAAATAATGAGAGATTTTAATCAAAAAACAGATTATCAGTTTAAAAGTTGTCTCAAATTCTCTCTAAAAATTGTCTCAAAATAAAAATTGATTATATTTTAGTTTTTAACTGATAATTAAATTTAATCAGTTTAAAAATTTGTTAAATTTAATTATTATTTTTTTTTTAAAATGGCTTTTCAATTTATCGTTAGCCTTCTTCCACGGTAATTGTCACGTTAATTACCTTGGGCCAGTGCCCATGCTAATTACACATGCCTATAAAAAATACCCACGATAACAGTTATCGTTAAGCAAATAACCTACTGAATGTGGCCTTCGATGGGCCCACGGTAAATTGTAGGTTACACATGGCTTTTTGACTTTAGCTGGGGCTTTGGGCCCACGGTAATAGCAGTTTTTCTTATAGTGCATGACTTCAAAGTAGTCGGATGAAGTCCTCCTCCGCACCGCTTGTCGACCTCGAGTAACTACTACTCTCCAGCTTGTACCATCTTCTGGGGTGACATCCATGAGAATGCTTGTAACACCCCACTTTTCGGAGCACTACAGATCTAATATGGCATAAAAATGTTGAAATAATTTCAGTGACAATACTTTGCTTGCATGATTTTCGCAATGTGGGTCTAAATTTTTTCTTTTCAAATTTCTTTCAAAATAACAATCAGAGTATTGCAGTATTTTTGAAACGTGATGTACAAATTAAACACAATAGTAAAAATCTTAATAACCATGCATTGGGACATTTGAATAAATAAAAACATTCGCACAAAGACAATCCAGGTTTCGAAATACAACAGGTATAATACAACTCAAAACAAGACAATAAAGACACCTATAGCTAGTCAACCCTACTATGCTTACTGTGTCCTATAGCAAGTCAAGTCAACAATGACTTCACAGCAAGAGAATGCTCATTTATAGAAAGGGTCATCTTCCCAGAAAAAACATATAAAAAAAACAATATATGTATATATATATATATATATGCAAAACATATTATACTAACACAATATAATATGGACACAACATCATCAACACATAGCAGCATCATGGCATTAAGCATTCAATATTAAGCACAATAAGAATGCACACAATTCCCTATTGGTTAATCTACATGTCAATGCACATGATTCCAGAATATCACAATACTTACCACTACGCCAGATTGTTTGAAAAATGGTGCCATTTTAAACAGCGCTTGCTACTAAAGCGCTGGCTTAAAAAAGCTGAAACATTTCACTAGCGTTTACCTAAGAAAGCGCTGCTGAATGTCACATAATATCCAGCGCTTCCTTCGTTAAGCGTTACTAATTATACCGTTCAAGAATAGCCAGCGCTTTCTACAATAAGCACTATCTTTAATCAACCTTTGCTAGTGCTTTCCTAAGAAAGTGCTGTCTTTTATTGACCTTCGCTAGCGTTTTCCTAAGAAAACGCTGTCTATTTCCAAAATTATAAACTCGCGCCCTTGCTATTTCTTATACCTCTGTTACCCACTCACCGCCGTCGAGCTCTCTCTTTTGCTCTCTCTCTCTCTCTCTCTCACGCGTTCAGCTCTCTCTTTCTCTCTCACCGCCGTCGAGTTCACCGCCGCCGTCCAGCCACTGCGACACGTCCTCATTGCCTCCATCCTCAGCGTTGCTCCTTCTTCTCACAAAAAATCTTGCTTCATTGGCAAGGTCAGAGCATCTCTATCGTTCGTGGTCTGAGCATCTCTGTCGCATCGTCGTTCGTGCTCAACGGCAACGGTGGTGCTCGCTTCTTCTCTGGTATTTTATTCTCTTCTTTCTCTCTATCCTCTGTTTATTTCTTATTGTTCTTCCTCTCCTTGTTGTTGTTGTGATGGCTGTGGGTTAGCTGACGGTGTTATAATTTCTGTCTTTGTTTCAAATTCTGTTAGAGCTAGTGATCAATCCTTGAGGCTGTTATGTGTGTATTGATGTGGCATAACTAACTGAGTTATTGTGATAGTGTTGATTTATACTTTCTGCACGATGTGGTTTCTCAATTTCTTTTGATGGGATTTCCTTGTTGTGTGCATGCATCTTACTGGTGCTTACGTTACTTATGCTGTTGGGTGGGCTCTGTTTTTATGTTATCTTAGGGCTTTTTGGATTGCTTCTGTGCTGGTGCATGTTTCTGCTGGTTCCTCCTTTTCTCTATGAAACGGTAACATATACAAAAGTACAGGGCTGAATTGGTGATCTTGTTTATTTCTAATTCACTACCTTTTATCATGATTTTGGTACCTGTTCTGATTAGAATGCTGGTTACGTTTTTGCTGGTTTTTAATAGTTGGTGCAGGTGTTTGTTTTCTTGAAGCTTAGTTTGATGGATGTAATCTAAACTTACAGTACTTATTGCGCTCTTGTTTTGTTTTCTTTCTATTTATAGTGAAGTTCTTTTGCGTATAATTTTTTTTAATGAGTGGTTAAGTACTTTTATTTTAAGCTTCTAATTTACTTTTATTTTAAGCTTCTAATTTACTGCATCTTCAAGGAAAGGTTTAATAGAATGGAAGGTAGAAAAATTCTTTTGCAGCAACGACAGATGAGTTAACTTCAAAGATAACATGTTTCAATCCAAGTGATAGTGTCATTTTGATACCAAATAAAAGAGCGTACATCTTAGCATATAATGTATTATTGGGACTAAGCTTAAAATAGAATCCCTTGATAAAATTCCTTAAGTCATTTCAAATAAGACCTTCATATGAAGAGCTTCCTTGAACCGGCTTATGAGAGAGCCATCACCGTTAAATTTGTAATAAGCATAAGGAGGACATTTTGAACATTTTGAACCCAACAATATTTCATCTAAAATATACGATAAATACTTAAACATATAAATTGTGCACGATGAATTCCACAATAAATAGAGTCTGAAAGATCAAGTTAGGACTTGAATTAGGTTTTCAAAAGTTGCTCAAGTGGTTGACAAGTTTAAAGTGTCTGAAACCATTACTCTATAGCGAAACAAACCTATTCAAAGTACAAGCTCTCGAAATTTGAATCTTCGAATAGATTCAAGTTAAACAACAACCAAAACGCAATTCAATTGAGTTATGAAAAAACGCAACCATATGTAAAAAGATTAAGAATAAAAGAACAAAGTGCAGTGCATGCACTAAGTAAAGAGAAAAGATGAAGTAACTAAATAGTAAAAGGGAGATTGCAAAATTAAAGAAAAAATAACAAAGAAAAAGGAAAAAGAAATAACTATCCTATTCAAATTGTAATAAAATGTGGCAGGAACACGTACATTGTTTTTCCAGTGTAGATTGTTATCCTTTTATAATCAGATGTATTAGACATGTGTGAGTTACAAGTGAGAGAATTTTGGCCCTAAATACATTGATCTAACTAGTATTTATAAAAAGAAAATTAACTACTAATGCCTATGCTTTTGACATATAACATAGTAGTTTACTAATTGCTTTTTTATTTCTTACAAGAGTTAAATTCACTAACAATTGACAAAACTGCCGCTTCTTGGCAACTGATCTTCTAACTAAATCCTTTAACTGCATGTAACTACTTCCAAATTTTGACTGCAAGCTTCTTCGAAATTAAAGATTGATTCTGATGCTTAATTTCTAGGCCTTGACTTTTGACCATTTTCTAACATTTCTTTGAAAACCTTAAAAACTATTATATGAAGCTTTGTAACATTCTTCCTTTGAGACCCTCTAAATTCTTTCTTTGAAACCAAGCTCTTCAAAGACCCTTTGAACTGAAGTTTGACTCGAATAGGGATTAAGGTCGAAGGAGACGGTGGTTATTGCTCAATTCGGCATTCAAGGGCAAGTGCACCCTATCGCAAAAGTAATAAAGTGGAGTATTTAGGACTCCGAGTATCGAACCCATAGGGAGCGTTAACAATAACTAAACTACTCAAGATCTTTTACTATGTAGACAAAGCGAATTATAATGAGAATTGGTTTGAGCGCATTAAGAAAACAGGAAGTAAAGTTGTTAGAGAAAATACGAAAGAAAGTAAGGAGAAGATTCAGTGATGGAAGCCTAGAGTATCTGGGTTCATTTAAGCCTAGTCCTTATTACTAGTCAACTACTCAACACATGCATCGTTTTTTAAATTGATTGTTGTGGCGGCTCAGGAAAGTGTAGCTGACTGTAACTAGTAAAAAAGTGGAGCATATTTACGACACCGAATGTCGAACCCACAGGGAATACGCGAGTACTAATGTAATAAAGATCCTATGTTATTTAGACAAACGAAGGTTGTGGTTTTAGGAACGAGAACAATCAAATTAAAATAAGATAAAAGTAAGGTAATTCGTAAGAATGAGATAGAGTCAATTGTAGGAAGCCTAGGGGAACCTAGTTCACTAATACTTAGTCTCTGGATTTACTAGTTAATTTCTATGAGTCATATTTCTTTGCTGAAAGCTAATCTCCCACTCTAATATTATTAATACCCAATGATCATGTAATATTAAAAGTCTTCTTCCTAACTAATATCCTACTGATCATGCAAGGTAAATAGTAGAAAGAGTATTAAGCAACAGTGGAATTGTTAATTCAATAACTTATTAGAAACAAGCAATTATCCTTGATTCGACATAACTAGCGAGTTCAATTATTCCTAGAGTTCCGTTCACTGTGGTATGTGAACGTGAACACAAGAAGGGGGGGTTGAATTGTGTTGAAAACTTTTCGCAAACTTTAAGTTAAAAACACTTAGAACACAGGTTTTTCAAAACAGTTTGTTAAACGGACGCTGGAAATAAACCTGACATTTGGAAGCGATTTGTGAAAACTTGTTTTTAACAGAGCAAGATAAAGATAAATAGAAAGCAGTAAAGCAAGAAACACAGAGATTTATATTAGTTCACTACCAAACTGGTAACTACATCTAGTCCCTTCGTTCCTGAAGGATTTTCCACTATAATCAACTTATTACAAAACCTTAAGAGTATTCTACTATCACAACCTTGACAATACTCTCAAATTCTCAAAACGACTCAGTACATTCGAGCCTTTGAGGGAACAGTCTTAACTAGGCCAAAACAACTTTTACAAGTAAGTTGAATACAAGTATAAATAACTCTCACAGAGAAGATAAAAATTAAGCTCAATATAGAAATGCTTTCTAAAAGAAAGTGTCGGACCCGAGTTGATTCTTGTAGTCCAGAGACTTGGCTCGAAACTTGATTGCTCACAGAAGCAGTGCTTTCAGAGTATTGACTCTTTGTAGTGTATAGCAACAGTGCTTGTTCTCAGTAAATGAAGCAATATTCTCTTGTAGAGTTTCGGCAGTTTCTTCAATGGATACCTTGGGGTATTTATAGGAGTTCTAAAGGATATTACCGTTACAGTAAAAAAATGGCTCCTTTCCTTTGAGTGAGGTGATTTCAAAAAGCTGTCTCTTTCTTCCTTTACAGAGAATATCTCAGTAGTACACATTACCGTTTTCGTACTACCTTGCTTTTCACAATTGCTTGTACGATTTTTGTCTTTTAGCTAAAGGTGTCACCTTTGATACCTCGTACAACAATTTTGGCGCATAAGATCAAATTCGAAATCCGTTCCAGAAACTTCTGAGAGGAAGAGCAACTACGTGACCAACACGTGATTTATAATGAAGTTCAAACGCTTGCTCAGAACGGAAGATCGGACGCTCATAGCAAATGGATAAGACTAGTGTCACAAAAGGTTAATTCCAGACGCTCACGAAGACAGTTTACTAAGATGAGCCGGATGCTGACACATGGAGTGTATCCTTTTCTTGAGAGCTTTTTCCTTCTTGTTTAAGTGGCTTAGAAATATATGTAATATTAGTATCTGCACACTTCAAGAATTGTTAGAACATAAATTGTTCTCTTGTGAATATTTTGTTATCATTAAAATTAGTGAGGGTCTAAACTTCTCAATCGTTTAGGTTCCAATAATCTCCCTCTTTTTGATGATGACAAATATCTAAGGTTGATGAACAATTTAGTTTCAAAAAGACATCAAGGGTCTCCCCCTGAATTTAACAATTTTGATATATAAGATAATTCTAGTATTAAGGCGATAGTTGATAAACAAATTCAATTAAGTGATCACAAAAAAAATACGTAGATGTATCAGAGTAAGATCGGATGCTGATTAAAAGGATTGATTTAATCAAATTGTACCAAATTTATTGATCATTATAAGAGCACTAGATCAATGAGTATTAGCGCATTAATAAATAACCACATAAATGCTATGTATGAAATGCTATGCATGATACTTCAGTTCCAGTGTATTCATCGGAGTGTGAACATCGGACGGTGAGTTAATCAGATTTTCACGTGTTCATCATATCTTTCTTTTACTCCCCCTTTTGTCATCAGATAAAAAGAGTGTAAAAACACATCATAGTCAAAATAAGACTTAGAAAAATTTGAATATAAGTCAGAAGTAGGTATATATTAACAGATAATCAGAGCAAAATTATTGTATATATATATAAGTGTATCAACAAAACAAGGAAATAGTTTATATCACACAAAAATAAAAATAAATTCAAGGGTTTGGAAGAGGTGGTGGAGGGATGTTGAGACGTTCATAAAGTAATTTCAGAGCAGTCTCCAGCTGAGTGACTTTCATGTTTGTGGCCTTCATTTCTTCAAATTCTGCTTTGGGAATAGTGACCATCTCAATCTGCGAGAGTAAGTAGAAGGTCCAACTTACAATGCAGTGCGAGTTTCATCTTCTGATGCTCTGCTAGCACCCAGTTGGATAGCATCAGTCTCAATTCCTTCTTCCATTGAGCTCTTAGAAAAAATGCATCATTTGGTATAAACCATTTGATGAAATTTCCAAGTTTCCTGAGCTCAGATTCTGTTTGAATTTCCCATTTATACCTCACATCTTCTGGATACAGTATATTCATGAAGATGATTTCTCTGTGTAGAACAACATCAGCAGTGAAAGCATCAAACCTATTTCCAGCTTCTTCTCCCCATATACTTCTGATAAAGACACTTTATGCTTCACTGGCGTAAGAGAGTGCTTCATTTTTGCCAGGTAAATTCTTGTGATTTTCCCTGTCATCTTCTTCTAGCACTAGGGGGACGAGGCATGGTAACATGGCTTTGTCTTTCCAAGACTCAGACCATTGACTCCAAGTAAATCCAATGTCGAAGTACTTGGTCACAGCAGCCCATTGGTCATATATCTTCATGCAGTCAAAAGGCCTGATTACTGAGCATCTGAACATATCATCGAAGTGGACTGTTCTAAGATTGATGTCAGTAATTCTGCTGATTGTGCCAACTGTTGGAATAGTGGCCTTCTCGGCATTGCAACAGTTTGAGGAGCCAGTTCTCCATTCATCTTCCTTCAAAGAATTCAGGTAAAACCTTCTGGCATGATCCTCAGAGATCTTCGCAATCGGAAGCTTAGAGAATTCCTTAAGGTTGTACTTTTTAGGAGCCTTCTCATACTCCTTGAGCCCGATCTTGCTGAATGGCTGCTTTCCCAGAGCAGGTTCTTTCCTTTTCCCAGGGATAGACCAAGGTAGCCACCTTTGTCTATCTGGTACAATCTTTACTGATACAGAAGAAGGATCCCTGTACTGTCTGATTACTTCAATTTTCTTCATCTTAAGACAGTGTGCCATGAAGGCAGCTTCTTCATCTGTGATCCACCTTCCGCATTCTTCCAACGTGAGTGGTTCAGTTTGTGGTATGGATCTAGGAAGATCAACAGAGAAGGGAATTGCCCTGCTACCAGATGCTGGTCTCAATCTTCCTTTAAATGACATCTGAAAGTGGTCTTCCCCATCCTTGAAGGTAGCACTTATCAGAGGGGAAATCTCCAATCTGGCAGCTCCAGAGGTGAAGGTTTTCAAATGCCATGTGGAGGGACGATTGTAAATGCTATGATATATCTCATACTTAACAAACTGTGGTTTGTATGAGACATTCTTCCTTCCACCAGCGTCTGTAGGCTTAAGGGTAATGGTGAGTAAGGTGGGAGTGGTTTTGGTGATTTTGTAGGTTTTAGGTGTGTAGGGTTTGAAGGGATTAATGGGAGGTATTTTGAATAATAGATTAAAGGGATGAGAGTGAAGTTTGGAAATATATGCAGTAAGTGAAGTATTTGAAGAATTTTGTGGGAGGTTAAGGTTGAGTGTAGTGGATGATGGTTGGGTAGGTTTAGAGAGGGTTGAGATTTGTTGCAGGCTCATTCTGGTTTTCCTGGTTTGTGTTTGTGGTTGTGAAACAGACAAAGGTGGTGCAGGAATAACATCATGAGTATCAAACACAGATACTGATTCATCAGCAGTAAAATCAAGTACCTTTGGGTCAACTTCTGATGACTTGACCAACCTTCTTTTTGACCCTCTGGTGACAACAACAGCAGGAGGAGGAGGATTTGCTTCCTTTGGCCGGACGCGAAGCATCCTTTTTCAGGCTGGTCTAAATCTGCTTCTCCAAGACCTTTCGATGGGAATTCTATCCTCATCTTACGGTTCTTCAACGGTAGGTGCGGTGCCACCTTACGCTTTGTTCTTCCTGGTCTCCCTTGAAGGGGACTCGGAAGTCTTTTCACACCAGTCCTTGAGCTTCTGGTGGCTTTCTTTTCAGCTCCTCCTTCCTGTCGCCCTATTTCCACCTTCTTGATCATGGAGCCTGTAATAAGTCGCATCCCCACTGCATCGCTGACTCCAAAAACTTCTGGACGAACAACAACACCAACACCAAAGTATTTTTCCTTTTCCTCTGTGTTGATGGAGTCAGTCAGCTTCCTTACAATGCCGTCTTTGATCATCATAATGGAGAGAAGAACTCCATATGGGGTTATCTTGACGATATTCTTCTTATCAACATTCTTCCTTGAGAAGACAAGGGCATTTATCAGATTGTTGATAATCAACCTTGGTAGATTGATTTTCTTCCCATCCATGTAGTTCTTCATAATGAACTTTTGCTCATAGTTCACTATGTCGCTTGGCCCAGTGATAACTCTTAGAAATAAGAGTTATTTATGCTTTTATGACTATGAATCATGTGAGTTTAAGAGTAATTTAGATCCTTTAATTATTAGATTCATGTAAATAATGTGGTTTCCGATTTGAGTCGTTTGAAGCACTTTGGTGCTTTTGTGAGCATTTTGATGTTTTTGTGACATTGTGCAGGATTTGTATTAGAATTGCTCAGTGCCAAGTCTGGTGCCACGCCACGGCACTGTGTTGCTAACAGCCCTGGACTTTGAAGTAGCAGCGTGTGATCTTTCAGTGAAGCTAAACAAAGGACTATGTCCTCATGTGTGCTGCTGCAGCTCGTTTTTTTTGGTGGTCCCTCCTTGTCCTAGTGCATTTTCTCTCAGCTCACTACAAGACAAAAAGCCCTCACTTTTGGGCTTAAAGACAACATCTTTTTGGGGATTAGTAGTGGTCAGCCCAATTTGAGGAGAGAATATAAAAGGATAATGACCTAATGAAGCAGCAGGCTGGTTCTGATACTTTCTTTCTGCTAGGGCAGCGTCTGTCTCCCCCTGAATATAGAAGCAGCCGCATCTCATCTTTCTTCTTCCAAACACCATTTACTCAAGCTATCAACTTTGTCCATGGAGAGAAGTAACTTGCACAGTACAGATTGAATCAGAGACAGGAAGGCATTGCTGCTTAAAGAGTGGTTTTCGAGCTCACAAGGCTGGGAGCAACTCTGTTTTTTCTGTTTCATTCATAGCTGTAATAGTTTCTATACTCTACTCTAGTGCCATGGATTTTGTTTGTGGCACCAGTTTATGTTGTTTTGTTTTTAGGCTCATTATGAGCTAATTTTCTTAAGTTAGGATGAAGTGATTTTGTATTAAAACTTGGTTGGTGAATGTCTATATGTCCTTGCCTATGCATCTGTGTCTCATGCGCATTTATTTACAATATGCTTAACTTGAGCCTGATCAACTTTAGTTAGGTGCATGTATGTTAGGTGCTGAAAGGTGGTGACATACTGATTTCATGAGGCACTATAAGGATTATCAATTTAAAGGACACTTTAATTGAATTAGATTAAACTAGACATAGGCAATCTGACTTATAGGGTGTTCTTGGCCACATTAATTAGACAAGGGGGAACATAATGGGGGCTTAGACATAAGGAACCCTTTACTTAACCCTGGTGAAAGTGCTGAAAGGCACACACATTAGTGCCCTGCGCCCAGGTGCCATATGGCACTGACTTATGGCACTGAAACCAACCTAGTGGAAATACGAATGAATCAGATCCTATCTGCCTTTATCCATATTTTTCTCAAATCACTTGTTTAATTCTGTCTTTTCAATTATTAAAATCACAAAAATTTGATGTTTATTTTCTGTTTTTATTATTTACTCACTAACTCATTTACTAATGGAAAAACTTGTGAATTCAATTAATCAATCCTGGTGAGAGCGATCTTGTTTAAATCTTTCTTACTTGTTGCGATTGTGTATACTTGCACAATTGTGTTATTATTTTACACAGCAAGTTTTTGGCGCTGTCTTAGGATTGAATTGATTAAATTTACAAAGTTTTGAATTTAGTAGGTTTGTTAGTTGAGATATTCTAATTCTTTTGGGTGTTGTGTCAGCTGTTAGTGCTCAACTCTGCACATGCGCAGGCACACGGCACCAGAATATCAGTTGGATCCTGAGATTGACAGAACTTTCAGAAGGTTGTTAAGGGAGAGACAAGCATTTGCTGCATTAGGTGTCAGCCAGAATATGGCGACAAGCTGGTCCCCATCTGCAGAAACAATTCACGATGCAGAAGAGCAGCGATGTTCAACAAAGTGTTCACAGTCAGTACCAAGCCTTGGTGCTGCATGCTGATATCATAGGCTTAGCCAATGATAGGGACAGGCCAATGAGGGACTATGCTGTTTTTGATCCTCAGACTATGCACACGGGCATTGTAAGGCCTGACATTACTGCAAATCATTTTGAATTTAAGCCTATGATGTTCCAAATGCTGCAAACTGTGGGACAATTTGGTGGCACACCTCAAGAAGACCCTCACTTGCACTTGAAGCAATTCCTTGAAGTGTGCAGTAATTTCAAAATTCCTGGAGTTACAGATGATGCTTTCAGACTCAGGCTTTTCCCATACTCCTTGAAGGATAGAGCCAAGGCTTGGTTAAATTCCTTGGAACCCAACTCTATCACTGATTGGAATAGTATGGCAGAGAAATTCTTAACCAAGTATTTCCCTCCAATCAAGAATTCAAGGATGAGGAATGAAATTACATCTTTCAGGCAAAATGAAGAGAAATCACTGTTTGAGGCTTGGGAGAGATTTAAAGAGCTGCTCAGGAAGTGTCCTCACCATGGCATACCTATTTGCATTCAAATGGAAACATTTTATAATGGTCTCTCGGGAAGAACAAGAGACATGCTTGATGCCTCTTCTGGTGGTGCCCTCTTGGCACAGTCTTACAATGATGCATATGAGAAAATTGAGACCATTCCGCAAGCAGTTATCGATGGCCCTCATCGCTAGATTGAGTCTTTGCAAAGAAGGTTCTTTGGAGTCGATGAAGTGAGTGAAATAGCGACTTTATCCGCAGTGGCTGCAATCGCAAACATGTTAAAAGGTCTGAATGTTGCTGGTGCCAACACAGCACCTGTGAATTCTGCAGAGTCTGCACAGGTGCAGGCTAAAGCTATTTCTTGTGTGTATTGTGGAGGAGGTCATCTATATGAGGAGTGCCCTAGCAACCCTGTGTCTGTCAATTATGTAGGGAATTTCAACAAAAACAATAATCCTTACTCCAACACCTACAACCCTGGGTGGAAGAATCACCCAAATTTTTCGTGGAGTAACAATAATCCTGCAGCACCTGCTGCTGTGTCTGCAAAGCCTACACATCCCCCTGGTTTCCCTGCCCAACCAGTTCAAAAAGCTGCTCCTATGGTAGACAACTCAATGGAGGCTATGCTGAAGGCCTTCATGAATGAAACCAAAGCCCAGTACCAAAGTCAGGGTGTAGCAATTAAAAACTTAGAGAATCAGTTGGGGCAGATGGCAACAGCTATGAACCAAAGACCAAGTGGTTCACCTTCACATAATCGAGCCCGCCGCCAGCCAGGGGAGAGCAAATAAAAGCCATATATTTGAGGAGTGGTACGAATTACTGAGTCCTTCCAGGGTGAGGTTACCACTAGCCAGCCCTCAAAAGAAAAAAAAAAACGAACCTGAAGTGCCAAAAACTACGTATCGAGATGCGTGCCATCCCAAAGACCACCTGCACTGCACTTGAGAAAATTACACCAGAATCGCAAGCAATAGATTAGTTCCTGAATTTCCACCTCCACCATTCCCTCGAGACTTAAAAAGCCCATCAAGACAAGCGGTTTGACAAGTTTATTGAGGTATCAAAGCGATTGCACATCAACATTCCATTAGTTGATGCCTTGCAACAGATGCCAAATTACACAAAGTTCATGAAGGATGTTCTAACCAAGAAAAGGAGGTTGGGAGAATTTGAGGCAGTTGCTATGACCAGGAGTGCGGTATCTTTGATGCAAAGTAAGATCCCCAAAGTTAAAAGATCCTGGCCGCTTTACCATCCCTTGCACTATTGGTGACCCTTATTGTGGGAGAGCACTATGTGACTTAGGGCCAGCATTAATCTAATGCCTAAGTCCATCTTCCAACAACTTGGAATTGGTAAGGCCAGGCCTACAACACTGACTCTGCAATCGGCGCAGAACTCTAGCTTATCCGTAAGGGAAAATCGAAGATGTGCTTGTCAAAGTTGATAAATTGGTATTTCTGTGACTTTATTATCCTTGATTTTGAAGGCGATGTTGAGGTACCTATTATTTTAGGTAGACCATTCCTTGCCACAGGAAAACAGCGATTGATGTGCAAAGGGTGAACTTACTATGAGAGTCAATGATCAAGAAATCAAATTTATTGTCCTTAATGCTCTCAAGTATCCTGCGAGAAAATGTGGAGGAATGCTCCTTTGTTAGAACCATTGATTCATTGGTTCAACATCAACTCATGAGGGACAAGGATGTCTTTGAAAGCGAGGCCAGATGTCACCGATTATGAGCAGTGCAGGATAAAAACACGTAAGGAAGGCTTGATAAATCAATTATGGTTCGTAAAATATGAGTCATTGGAACTCAGTGATCAAAGCTCCAAATCCAATATTCCATCTGTTGAAAAACCTCCTGAGCTGGAACTGAAAGTGCTACCTCCACACTTGAAGTACGCTTATTTGGGTGAGAACAACATTCTTCCTGTTATTGTTGCTTCTGATTTGAGCTTGCAGCAAGAAAAGGAACTGTTCACTGTGTTGAAGCAACATAAGAAGGCTATAGGATGGCAAATGGCTGACATAAAAGGCATAAGTCCTACTCTTTGTATGCACAGAATCTTTTTGGAGGAAAATGCCAAGAATAGCATTAAAGCACAACGAAGGCTGAATCTAGTGATGAAGGAGGTAGTGAAGAAGGAAATCATTAAATGGCTGGATGCTGGAATTATTTACCCAATCTCAGACAGTTCTTGGGTTAGTCCAGTGCAATGTGTTCCGAAGAAAAGAGGAGTGACTGTTATAGCTAATGACAAGAATGAATTAATTCCCACCGTAATCGTGGTGGTTGGAGAATTTGTATGGATTACGTAAAGCTCAACAAGGCAACAAGGAAAGATCATTTCCCATTGCCCTTCATTGACGGATGATCGACAAGTTGGCGGGGAAGGAATTTTATCAAGTTTCCTTGATGGGTATTCAGCTACAATCGATTGCCATAGCACCTGAAGATCAAGACAAGACTACTTTCACATGCCCTTATGGCACCTTTGCTTTTAGAAGGATGCCATTTGGGTCAGGCAATGCACCAAAGAACTTTTCAAAGGTGTATGATGGCAATATTCTCAGATTTTATTGAGAAATCAATGGAAATTTTCATGGATGACTTTTCTGTTTTTGGAGAAACATTTCAAGCTTGCCTGGATAATTTGGAGCAAGTGTTGTCAAGGTGTGAGGAGACTAACCTAGTACTGAACTGGGAGAAGTGCCACTTCATGGTGCAAGAGGGCATTGTTCTGGGTCACAAAGTCTCTAAGAAAGGAATTGAAGTGGACAAGGCAAAGATCGAGGTCATTGAGAAATTACCTCCACCAACTAGTGTGAAGGGGGTACGAAGTTTTTTGGGGCATGCTGGTTTCTATAGAAGGTTCATCAAGGATTTTTCAAAAATCTCAAAGCCCCTTTGCCAACTCTTACAGCATGAAACTGTATTTGATTTTGATGAACAGTGCATGTTAGCTTTCCAAACACTGAAGAAAGCCTTAACCACAGCACCTATCATTGTTGCCCCAGACTGGGATAAGCCATTTGAGTTGATGTGCGATGCAAGTGATTTTGCTATAGGAGCTGTTCTCGGTCAAAGACATAACAAGGTGTTTCATTCAATTTACTATGCAAGTAAGACATTGGTGGATGCTCAGTTGAACTATACCACCACTGAGAAAGAACTACTTGCAGTAGTGCTTGCTTTTGACAAGTTCAGATCCTACCTGGTTGGCACAAAGGTGGTGGTATACACTGACCACTCAGCAATCAAGTATTTGATTGCCAAGAAAGATGCAAAACCAAGATTGATAAGATGGGTGTTGTTACTGCAAGAGTTTGACTTAGAAATCAGAGATAAAAAAGGAGTGGAGAATCAAGTAGCTGACCACTTGTCCAGAATTGAAAATGACAGTGTTGAACTACAGGGAGGTGAAATTAAAGAAAATTTTCCTGATGAGCAACTGCTGGTAGTAACAGGTGCCAAGGTTGATGCCCTCACGGCACCTTGGTATGCTGACATAGTGAACTTTCTGGTTTGCAAAATCCTTCCAGTGGAGATGGATTACCAACAAAAGAGGAGATTCCTCCAGCAAGTGAAACAATATTATTGGGATGAACCTTTTCTATACAAGAAGGGTGTGGATCAGTTGTTCAGAAGGTGTGTAGCAGAAGAGGAAGTTGGAAGCATCCTGCAACATTGTCACTCTGCACCTTGTGGAGGACACTTTGGAGGAGCAGCAGCCAAAGTCTTGCAATCTGGTTATTTCTGGCCCTCTTTATTCAAAGATTCTCATGAATTTGTTAAACATTGTGATAGATGCCAAAGGGTAGGAAATATTTCAAGCAAACAAGAAATGCCTCTCAATAGCATCATTGAAATTGAACTCTTTGATGTATGGGGCATGGATTTCATGGGCCCTTTTCCTCCTTCCTTTGGAAATCTGTACATCTTAGTGGCTGTGGATTATGTGTCTAAGTGGATTGAAGCAGTAGCTCTGCCTACCAATGATGCCAAGGCAGTGAGCAAGTTTTTGCATAAGAATATCTTCACAAGGTTTGGTGTCCCTCGAGCAATCATCAGTGATGAGGGCACCCATTTTTGTAACAAACTAATAGAAAAGCTCTTGCTGAAGTATGGGGTGAAGCACAAGATAACTACTACATATCATCCACAAACAAGTGGCCAAGTTGAGCTCTCCAACAGGGAAATTAAGAGGATTCTTGAGAAGGTTGTCAATCCTTCTAGGAAAGATTGGTCCTTGCATCTTGAAGATGCCCTGTGGGCCTACAAAACAGCATATAAGACACCATTAGGGACATCTCCCTATAGATTGGTGTTTGGTAAGGCTTGCCACTTGCCTATTGAGTTGCAACATAAAGCTTTCTGGGCCACAAAGAAGTTGAATTTTGACTTGGAGAGTCTTTGGTGCGACAAGGTTCTTTGCAACTACATGAACTAGAAGAGCATAGGCTCTTTGCCTATGAGAATCTTGATTGTACAAAGCCAAAACCAAAGCTTGGCATGATAAAAGAATTCAACCCAGGGAATTAAAGAAGGATCTCAAGTCTTCTTTGCTCAATTCAAGATTGAAATTATTCCCTGGGAAGTTAAAATCAAGGTGGTCCAGTCCTTTCAAGCTAGTCGAGTTATATCCATATGAGGCGGTGGACTTCTTGGATGAGGCCACAGGTGCCACCTTTAAAGTCAATGGCCAGAGAGTGAAGCAGTATTGGGGTGACCCTGATGAAAGAACAAGGGTCACCACTGAACTCAAGGACAGCTGAAGTGAAAAATAAGTCTAGCTGAGGACTTTTATAAACCAAGCGCTACTGGGAGGCAGCCCAGATTTTTTTTTTAACTTAGTTTAATTTTGTTTTGCAGGAATAAATTGAATTTTGGTGCTAGAAGTGTAGTGCAGTTGGGGTGGCTGGTATGAAGTTCTGACTGCTGTGCATTTGGTGCCATGGCACCACGGGGGGCACCAATTCAGGTGTGAGTTTTTAAGAGAGAAAGGGTGATGGGGCGATTCTTGCGATAAAAGAAAAAGCAATCCTCTGGGGCATTAAGTGACTTGGCACCTCACAGGTGTACTTTTTCCTACGTGTACCAATGGCAGGATGCCACCTTGCATCCTCAAACTCCTGCCCTCTAATTTAGAAAATAAATCTATCCCTCCTCGAATTAAATTCCAACGGGAAGTTCACAACCTTCACTCCATTTCCCAAACACTCACCATTTCAGAAACACCAACCTCCCACGACCCCCATCTTCCAAACTGCAGAAACCTTCCACTACCTCCACTCGTCTTACCCTCTACCCCATCGTAAAAGCCCACTTTTTTAACCCTAACCCCATTCGTCAAACCCAATCTCACATTCTCCCTCATTTCAAATCCCCCAAATTCGCAAATCTGTGAACCCTAGTTTTCCCTTGTGCCCAGAAACCATTGAGACAGCAGCTGTAGAACGTTGGAGGCAACTACTATCAGCCATGAGGACCAAACACGTAGCACAGAGAAAAAAGGCACGAGTGCCCAATTTGGCACCAGAGGAGAGATTTCATAATGAGGAGTCAAGAAAGAGGTACGAAGAGTGCATGGAAAAAAGGCCTCTGCATCCTGAGAGGGGTTTCGAGTTGCAAACAGCTTCCCCTGACATAATGATGTTAATCGAGCAGTACAAATGGGAAACCTTTTGTTCTCACCCTAAGAGCCCCATCACGGCCATTGTGCGATAGTTCTATGCTGGAATACCCCCTCAGGAGGAAAGTCAGCCTGAAGCAAACTACTCCAACATTAGAGGAGTCACTGTCCCCTTCTCCTCAGAAGGAATCAATGAATACCTTGCTCTACCGGAGAAAGGAGATGCCTTTGAAAAGAGGATGAAGGCCATCACAGAGAAGCAGATGAATGAAATAATGCACCAGCTGACGGTTGAAGGTACCAAATGGGAAAAGAGGCAGGGGGATGACTACAGGATAAGGAGAAACACCTTAATCCCTGCGGCTAAGACTTGGTACAATTTCATGGGTACTAGCTTGCTCCCTACCACAAACCATCAAACCATTGATAAGGAGAGGATTGTGTTACTGCATCATATTCTGGAGGGGAAATCGGTTGATGTTGGAAGGCTGATTCATAGGGAAATTGTTGCTTGCGCAAAGAGGACCAAGGGCAGTCTATTCTTCCCATGTTTGATCACTGCCTTGTGCAAGCTTGAAGGGGTGCCCATTCTGGACAGTGATGTCACATGGCCTGTTCCAAAGCCTTGGAATGCCATATCTGGTGCCCCTGGCCCTGCTGTTTCTGCTCCCCAAAATGAAGAAGGAAGAGAGGAGTTGGCAGAGATGGTGAATCAATTATTGAAGAAGCAGCAGGCTTACTGGAGGTTTGCCCAAGAGCAATACCTATGGCAGAAAAGAATTTTCAATTTTAACTTTCCCAAGAAATTGGGTAATGCCCCCCTGAGTTTCCTGACTGGATATTGGGAGACAAAGAGGAGGCTGCAGCTGAAGAGGAGCCTGCCTCCAGTGAAGTAACACCGAAAAAGAAGAGGGACTCTAGAAAAGGAAAGGAGCCTGAAGGAGTTCTTTGAAGCTCCCAGAAGCGATGCGGTCGCACTCATGCTAATGAAGGTTGGCAACCACCATCTCCCCTCACGACACACCAAGGAAAATGACCCACTCTCTTTGAAGAGTCGGACAAGAAAGAGAAAAGAAAGCGCGAAGAGAGGGTCATCACCATCACTGGTGATGAGGAGGAGGCGCCAATTGCTAATCTGATGAGGACACCCAGGAGAAGGAGCTCACGGCTCCAAACAGGGATGTCCTAACCTTAATCTCTTACCAATAATGTTTGTTGCAGCAAATATTTTAGTAGGTTTCTTTGTGTTTGCTGAATTCTGTTGTTTGAAGATTGTTTTGTTAGTCTGTTTTGAGTCAGCCTTTTCTCTAACATAATGTAATTGCAGTGAGGACACTGCAATGAATTGTGTTGGGGGGAGGGATATGTTAGGAGTAAATTGTTGCACTTGCAGTAGTGTTCTTTTACTATAAAAAAAAATTTGGTTAACACAGGGGCTGACTTAATGAGGAATGATTGCTTGGTGTTTATGGAACCTTGTTCTGATTGCTAGTTGACTGGTTGTTAATTTCTAACACTTACCCTTAGTTTAAGAAGGAATCATAGGTGACTTGAGAGCAAGGTGAGGTCAAACCCCTAGTTTAGTCTAAGCTTTGTTTCCAAATTTGAAAAATGGAGGGGAATGGGCAAAGATATAAGTTTGGGGGTAACCATGTGTCAATATTGAAAAGAAAAAGGGCAGTACACAGTAGCAAATAGAAAAAGCCAAATATATATATATAAAAAAAAAGCTTCTTTGTTGAGTAACCGGGTAATTTCATTACAATTGTTGTTATTCGCGTCAAAAGACAAAGAGGCAAACATAGAAAAAGGCAAAAAGATGAAAATTGAAAAAATATGTGCTGACCCTATGCTAGTTAAATTGTATGCATATCCTTGTATGTAGTAAAGCCCCTGAATCCTAAAGTTGTAAGCCCATTTCTCTTTGTTTGATTAGGAGGAACAGACTTAGGAGATTCTTTGGGGGGAGATTAAGGTGAGCTTGAGGGTTATACTAGTTTCTGAATTGAGCTTAAGGGTTGCACACACACACTTGAAATTGGTGACCAAGTCAACGATGCATGAAGTACAAGGGGATTGCTTGTTTCTGAGTTTGTCTGAAAGTTAAGCCCTGTGAAATACCACAATCTCTGAAAATAATTCTGGATTGGACCTGCTGCATGTGTAAACTTTGTCTTTGTCTTAATTTTGTTTGTGTCATTACTTGAGGACAAGCAATGGTTCAAGTTTGGGGGTGTGATAACTCTTAGAAATAAGAGTTATTTATGCTTTTATGACTATGAATCATGTGAGTTTAAGAGTAATTTAGATCCTTTAATTATTAGATTCATGTAAATAATGTGGTTTCCCTGATTTGGAGCTGTTTAAAGCACTTTGGTGCTTTTGTGAGCATTTTGATGTTTTTGTCACATTGTGCGAGATTTGTATTAGAATTGCTCGGTGCCAAGTGCAGTGCCACGCCACTGACCTTGTGTTGCTATGACCCTGGACTTTGAAGCGGCGTGTGATCTTTGATGAAGCTAAACAAAGGACTCTGTCTCATGTGTCTTCTTTATGACTCGTTTTTGGTGGTCCCTCCTTGTCCTAGTGCATTTTCTCTCAGCTCACTACAAGACAAAAAGCCCTCACTTTTGGGCTTAAAGACAGCATCTTTTTGGGGATTAGTAGTGGTCAGCCCAATTTGAGGAGAGAATATAAAAGGATAATGACCTAATGAAGCAGCAGGCTGGTTCTGATACTTTCTTTCTGCTAGGGCAGCGTCTGTCTCCCCCTGAATATAGAAGCAGCCGCATCTCATCTTTCTTCTTCCAAACACCATTTACTCAAGCTATCAACTTTGTCCATGGAGAGAAGTAACTTGCAAAGTACAGATTGAATCAGAGACAGGAAGGCATTGCTGTTTAAAGAGTGGTTTTCGAGCTCACAAGGCTGGGAGCAACTCTGTTTTTTCTGTTTCATTCATAGCTGTAATAGTTTCTATACTCTACTCTAGTGCCATGGATTTTGTTTGCAGCACCAGTTTATGTTGTTTTGTTTTTAGGCTCATTATGAGCTAATTTTCTTAAGTTAGGATGAAGTGATTTTGTATTAAAACTTGGTTGGTGAATGTCTATATGTCCTTGCCTATGCATCTGTGTCTCATGCGCATTTATTTACAATATGCTTAACTTGAGCCTGATCAACTTTAGTTAGGTGCATGTATGTTAGGTGCTGAAAGGTGGTGACATACTGATTTCATGAGGCACTATAAGGATTATCAATTTAAAGGACACTTTAATTGTATTAGATTAAACTAGACATAGGCAATCTAACTTATAGGGTGTTCTTGGCCACATTAATTAGACAAGGGGGAACATAATGGGGGCTTAGACATAAAGAACCCTTTACTTAACCCTGGTGAAAGTGCTGAAAGGCACACACATTAGTGCCCTGCGCCCAGGTGCCATATGGCAATCGACTTATAATCTGAAACCAACCTAGTGGAAATACTGAATGGCCAGAATCCTAACTGCCTTTATCCATATTTTTCTCAAATCACTTGTTTAATTCTGTCTTTTCAATTATTAAAATCACAAAAATTTGATGTTTATTTTCTGTTTTTATTATTTACTCACTAACTCATTTACTAATGGAAAAACTTGTGAATTCAATTAATCAATCCTCGTGGGAACGATCTTGATTAAATCTTTACTACTTGTTGCGATTGTGTATACTTGCACAATTGTGTTATTATTTTACACAACACCCAGCCTTCAGAATCACGCTCTTGGCGATAATTTTGTGCAGTACACGGTAGTGGCTTTTCAAGTCTTTAGCCGTGGGAGTGATGTTCTTCTTCTTCAGTTCTCGGTAGTTCTCAAACAGAGCTTCATTGACTTTTTCAAGTCCTCTGTAAGCATCAGCCCAGTTTGAATGGTAACTGATTCCTTCACACGGACACTTGATTGTCTGAGCAATAGAGTTGATAGTGAAGCGTAGTTTGAATCCTCTGATGTGACCTTCTATTATTTCCCCCGGAAGTAAGTATGCACTTCCCCAGAATTCCTTAATAGCGTAGCTCAGTACATCAACTGGTTCCCAGATGAAGTTGTTTTTCCAGCCCAGTTTCTCAAGACCTTCCTCAAAATCAAAACCATATAGCTTGAAGTTCTCGAAATCAACCCGGTTCTTATTCAGAAGTTTTGCCTCAGAGAAGACATCGAAGGCAGCAGTGTATTGTCCAACCTTTCTGTCGGCCATTGTAGCAAATGAAGAGAAGATGATGGAGGTTTTAGGGTTCGAAAACACACACAGAGAGAGAGAGAGAGAAGGATAGAGAGAAAGCACGGTTTTGTAGAAAACTCAGAGTGAAGTGATGGAGCGAAAAATGTGGAGTAGTGGGAAAGTTAATAGAGAATTGGTACAGTCCCTTTTTCAAAATATCGCTTCGTATTTCCACATAAAAGTTAAATCAAAAAGAAAAGAAAATAAAGATTTGCCTTTTCATTAAATGCAGACGCCAAAAGAAAAGTAAAATCAAGAAAAAGACTTTATCGAAGGACATAAACAATTATAACTCAGTAGATATGATGAGACGCTTAAGTCCTTGACACGTGTGACACGTGTGGGTGTGCTCGGACGCACGCAACCGATTTACCAGACGATGAGTTATGACGCATATGACAAATAAGATGCCTATACACATACATGCTTATGTCATATCAGATGCTGAGATTTATCATTCTTCTATAAGATGAAAGTTTAAATTTCTTCTTATAAAATTGAATCTATCTTCAGCAAGGAGTTTGTAAATATGTTAGCCCACTGATGATCAGTGTCTACAAATTTTATTTCTAGAATACCCTTCTGAACATAGTCTCTTATAAAATGATGTTTAATCTCAACGTGCTTAGCTTGTGAATGCAATATGGGATTTTTAGTGAGACAAATTGCAGAAGTATTGTCACAGAAGATAGGAATATTACTCTCTTTTATCAAGTAGTCTTCAAGTTGATACTTCATCCATAGAAGTTGAGAACTGCAACTTCTTCGAGATGTATTAAACCTGTGTTGAGAGTGCAATAGTGCTTTATCTTCTGCTTGACCAAGACACAAGATTAGCAACAAGGAACTGGCAGCCTCCACTTGTGCTCTTTCTTTCAATTTGGTCTCCAGCAAAGTCAGCATCACAGAAACCTACTAATTTGTAATCTTTTGATTTCTTATAAAGCAAACCAAGATTAGTAGTTCCTTGCAAATATCTGAATATTCTTTTAACAGCACTTAGGTGTGATTCTCTAGGATCTGATTGAAATCTAGCACACAGGCAGACACTGAACATAATGTCAGGTCTTGAAGCCGTAAGATAAAGTAGAGATCCAATCATACCTCTGTACATTTCTGATCTACCTTCTTACCAATTTCATCTTTATTAAGAGTGCATGTAGGATGCATAGGTGTACACATAGGCTTGCAATCCAGCATCTTGAATTTCTTTAGTAATTCTTTGATATATTTGCTTTGATGTATATGGATACCATCACTGCATTGCTTGATTTGTATTCCAAGGAAAAACTTTAATTCTCCCATCATGCTCATCTCAAATTCAGCCTGCATAAGCTTAGAAAATTCTTTGCAAAGGCTTTCATTAGTGGCTCCAAAAATGATATCATCAACATAGATTTGAACAAGTATGAAATGCTTGTTAGAGGATTTTCTGAAAAGAGTAGTGTCAACTAAACCTCTTGTAAATCCATTTTCCATTAAAAAGGAACTTAGTCTATCATACCATGTTCTGGGGGCTTGCTTAAGACCATATAGAGCCTTTTTAAGTTTAAAAACATGTTCTGGAAATTCAATATCTTCAAAACCAGGAGGTTGTTTAACATAAACTTCCTCAGTTATAAAACCATTTAGAAAAGCACTTTTCACATCCATTTGATATAGTGTTATCTCATGATGTGCTGCAAATGAAAGTAAAATGCGAATAGCTTCTAGTCTTGCAACAGGTGCAAAAGTTTCAGTGAAATCAATACCTTCTTCTTGTGAGTAACCTTGAGTAACTAACCTTGCTTTATTTCTCACAACTTTACCATCTTCATCAAGCTTATTTCTAAATACCCATTTAGTACCAATAGCTTGTTTATCTTCTGGTAGAGTGACTAGCTTCCATACATCATTTCTTTGGAACTGATTTAGCTCATCTTACATTGCTAGAATCCACCCTTCATCTTCCAATGTTTGATCAACCGTCTTAGGTTCCATTTCAGAGAGAAGTGCAAAATCAGCATGCTCCTTGAAAGAGGATCTGGTTCGTACTTTATCACCAGGTTCTCCTATGATTTGATCTTTTGGATGATTGGTTTTGTACTTCCAACTTTTTCTTGCTTCAGCTTCTGCTTGAGTAGAATTCTTCGTCTTGTCACCACCGGATGATGAAGATGCACGTTTACCGTCTGACTTGTCACCGAGGTTTAATTCTGAAAATAACTTATCTAGCTCTGACATAGCAGTGTCAGGCTTCTTATCATCAAACTTGACATGAATGGACTCTTCAACTGTCAAAGTTTCTTTGTTGTGTATTCTAAAAGCTTTAGATCTTTCAGAGTATCCCAAAAAGATTCCTTTGTCAGCCTTGGAATCAAACTTACCAAGCTGATCTTTAGTATTCAAAATATAACAAATACAACCAAAAGGATGAAACTAAGAAATGTTTGGTTTTCTACCTTTCCACAATTCGTAAGAAGTACTATTCAAAATAGGTCTTATAAGAATTCTATTTTGAATATAACAAGTTGTGTTTACTGCTTCTGCCCAAAAATGTTTCGCAATATCAGCTTCATTGATCATGGTCCTGGCCATTTCTTGGAGGGACCTATTTTTCCTTTCTACAACACCATTTTGTTGAGGTGTTCTAGGAGAGGAGAAATCGTGGGAGATGCCATTTTCTCCACAAAATTTTTGAAAGTTTTCATTTTCAAATTCTCCCCCATGATCACTTCTAATAGAAGAAATGCAGATGCCTTTTTCATTTTGAACTGATTTGCAAAAAACAGTAAATACCTTAAAAGACTCATCCTTGTGGGCAAGGAATTTAACCCATGTCCATCTAGTAAAATCATCAACAATGACTAATCCATATTTCTTTCCAGTTAAAGAGGCTGTCCTTGTGGGACCAAAAAGATCAAGATGTAAAGTTCAAGTGGTCTCGAGGTTGAAACAACATTTTTTAAATGAAAGGAAGTTTTAACTTGTTTTCCTCTTTGACAAGCCTCACACAGGGCATCAGATTGGAACTTAAGATTTGGTAAGCCTCTAACAAGATTGTGCTTGTTTAATTTTGAGATTAACCTCAAATTGGCATGACCCAATCTTTTGTGCCAAATCCATTGTTCATCTTCAACAGACATAAGACACTTGACATCTTGTTTTGCAAGTTCAGAAAGATCAACTTTATAAATGTTTTGTTTCCTCTTTGCTGTAAAGAATATAGATCCATCATTTTTGCTTTTTACTGAACATCCATTTTCTGTAAAGACAACATTATAACCACTGTCATATAATTGACTTATGCTCAATAGATTGTGTTTTAGTCCTTCAACATATAAAACATTATCAATAGAAGGAAGAGAGCCTTTACCTATGCGACCAATTCCAACTATTTTACCTTTCTGGTTTCCTCCGAAACCAACGAATCCAGCTTCTCTAGGTCTTAGTTCTTGGAACATACGCTTTTCTCCCGTCATGTGACGCGAGCATCCACTGTCTAAGTACCAAGATAGGTGTGTTGACTTTGTTGCTAAGCAAGTCTGCAACATAGACTATTTTATCTTTAGGTACCCATATCTTTTTGGGTCCTTTCTTGTTAGTTCTTGAAGGATACTTGTCCTTCTTATTTGTAAACATAGTACACACACTTTTCAAATGACCAGATTTATTGCAGTAAGTACAATGCAAGCATTTACTATGATTATTGGATTTATCAGATGCTAAATCATTTTCCAAAAGAGGTTCATCTGATATATAACCAAGAACATGAGTTGTCGTTTTACTGACACCCCAAATCATAGAAGCTTGCTTGCTTCAAGTTACACTCTCTGCAAGAAACTTTTGAAATGCATGTTCATAGTCATTTGATTTGCAGTTAGGATTGTCTGTAACTACAGAGCTTTTAACTTGAGAGCTCTCGACTACAGTTGCTTGTTGGCTTCAACGCAGTTATTCACCAGGCGATTTTCGCCATTTTTACAGTTCTCTTCATTAGTCTGAGTTTTCATTGTGTAAAGAATGAAAATCTTGTGATAGTTTTGAAAATTTCTTTTTCAAATTCTTATACTCAATAGAGAGAGTGGCAGAATCCTTTAACAGATCATCAAATGCAAGTTGAAGTTCAGAATAAGAGTCATATATTATTACCTCTTCAACTTCTTCATCTGATTCACGATCAGTGTCTGCCATGAGGGCAATGTGAGCTTCTTCTTCTTTATCTTCCTCAGAGGAGGATAGGTCAAGATCTTCCCATGTTGCCATGAGACCTTTCTTCTTTTTCTTGAAGGAGCTTCTTGTGGACTTTTCCTTAAGATTAGGACACTCGGACTTGAAATGTCCAGGCTTCTTACATTCATAGCAAATGACTTGGGCTTTTTCCTTGTCTTTGCTATCCTTCTTGTCCTTTGTATCTTTCTTCTGAAACCTCCTTCTGAAGTTTCTCTTCTTCCACATTCTCTGGATCTTCTTAGATATGAAAGCTAGCTCATCATCTGATCCATCATAATCTCCTTCTGAAGCTTCATCATCTGATTCTTCTTCTTCAGCCTAAAAAGCTTTAGAAGTACTAGATTTATGTTGATTAACTTTTAAAGCAATAGACTTACTCTTCTTGGTAGGTTCTTCTTCATTTAGCTCAAGTTCATGAGCTTTCAAAGAACTCATAAGATCTTCAAGCCGAAGGACATTTAGATCTTTTTCTTCTTGAATAGCAGTGACTTTGGGTCTCCACTACTTAGTCAAACTTCTCGAGATCTTTCTCACATGGTCAGGTGTAGTATAACTTTTTCCAAGGGCCTGCAACCCATGAACAAGTGTTTGGAACCTTCCAAACATAGTTTCAATGTTTTCTCCATCTTCCATTTAGAATAGCTCATATTGGCGAACCATCATGCTAGCCTTTGTTTCTCTTACTTGGGCAGAACCCTCATAAGACAAAACAAGAGAATCCTAGATTTCTTTGGCAGTATCAAACTTGCCACATTTATCATATTCTCTTTCTGTCATAGCACAGATGAGAATAAATCTAGCCTTCTGATTGGTTTGATATCTCTTTTTCTGATCATCAGTCCAGTTTTCCCTAGGTATTACAACACCAAGGGCATTAGCGGGAGAAATGTATCCACTTTCAACTATATCCCACAAATCAAGATTTAGTGCCTCAAGGAATGCTTTCATCTTATCTTTCCAGTAATCAAGTTTTTCTCCATTGAATAGAGGAGGACGGTTCATATGACCACCTTCAGCAGACATGTTCACAGTAGGATCTTTATTCTTAACACTGTTAAGTGCTCAACCAAGAGGCCGAGCTCTGATACCAACTAAACGTGAACACAAGAAGGGGGGGCTGAATTGTGTTGAAAACTTTTCGCAAACTTTAAGTTAAAAACACTTAGAACATAGGTTTTTCAAAACAGTTTGTTAAACGGACGCTGGAAATAAACCAGACGCTGGAAAAGCAGTTTGTGAAAACTTGTTTTTAACAGAGCAAGATAAAGATAAATAGAAAGCAGTAAAGCAAGAAACACAGAGATTTATACTAGTTCACTACCAAACTGGTAGCTACGTCTAGTCCCTTTGTTCCTGAAGGATTTTCCACTATAATCAACTGATTACAAAACCTTAAGAGTATTCTACTGTCACAACCTTGACAATACTCTCAACTTCTCAAAACGACTCAGTACATTCGAGCCTTTGAGGGAACAGTCTTAACTAGGCCAAAACAACTTTTACAAGTAAGTTGAATACAAGTATAAATAACTCTCACAGAGAGGATAAAAATTAAGCTTAATATAGAAATGCTTTCTAAAAGAAAGTGTCGGACCGAAGTTCGATTCTTGTAGTCGAGAGACTTGGCTCGAAACTTGATTGCTCACGAAGCGGTGCTTTGAGTATTGACTCTTTGTAGTGTATAGCAAATTGCTTGTTCTCGATAAATGAAGCAATATTCTCTTGTAGAGTTTATTGATTTCTTGATGGATACCTTGGGGTATTTATAGGAGTTCTAAAGGATATTACCGTTACAGTAAAAAAATGGCTCCTTTCCATTGAGTGAGGTGATTTCAAAAAGCTGTCTCTTTCTTCCTTTCCAGAGAATATCTCAATAGTACACATTACCGTTTTCGTACTACCTTGCTTTCACAATTGCTTGTACGATTTTTGTCTTTTAGCTAAAGGTGACACCTTTGATACCTCGTATAACAATTTTGGCGCATAAGATCAAATTCGAAATCCGTTCTAGAAACTTCTGAGAGGAAGAGCAACTACGTGACCAACACGTGATTTATAATGAAGTTCAGACGCTCGCTCAGAACGAAAGATCGGACGCTCATAGCAAATGGATAAGATTAGTGTCACAAAAGGTTAATTCCAGACGCTCACGAAGACAGTTTACTAAGATGAGTCGGATGCTGACACATGGAGTGTATCCTTCTCTTGAGAGCTTCTTCCTTCTTGTTTAAGTGGCTTAGAAATATATGTAATATTAGTATCTACACACTTCAAGAATTGTTAGAACATAAATTGTTCTCTTGTGAATATTTTGTTATCATCAAAATTAATGAGGGTCTAAACTTCTCAATCGTTTAGGTTCCAATAGTATGATCGTCTCCAATTAATTAACTTGTTAAAGGGTGATTAAGCCTTATAGGATTAGCATGCTAAGAACAATATAATCAACAGGATAATAGGAAACTCATAATAATAACTAAATAAATATCAAGAACATAGTAAAAGATCCCATTACTCCTAATGATAGATTTAGCTACTCATGGTATATGAAAATCACAAATATTAACATGAATCCAGATAAAAAACCATAATAGATAGAATTTAGTCTGAACTGGGACAGCCTTTCGGTACGACGACGGTCCTTTAGCACGTTTTTCATGATCCTCCCGAGCTTCGACGACAAAATAGGATTAGGCAAGAGCTTCAGAGGTTGAACAGTCCAAGATTGTCAAAAAGTTCTTGAAAGAGGGCTAAGAATGCCTATTTATAGCTCTGCGGCATACTAATTCAAACTGGCTTAAAATCTTTGCGATCTGGGACTAGGTACGGCCGTACAACCTATATACACGGCCGTACTACACTTCAGTTGCGAAGCTGGCCTGTACTTTTACACTTTATGCAACCTGACAACTTTGGGTATGGCGGTATAAGACTTTTTCTTCGACGCCAAGCTGTACTAACCATGAGGTATGAACGTGACAAAAACACAAGAAAGGGGGTTTGATTTGGGTTTTATAAATCTTTTCGAAATACTTGTGTGTTTTTTAAAATCTTTTCAAAACAACTCTTTAACAAAAATAATAATGTGAATAATTAAAGAGAAGAGAAAGAGTAGGACACAGTGATTTATAGTAGTTCACTATCACCTGATAGCTACGTCTAGTCCCTTCACCACACTGAAGGATTTCTCCACTATAATCAATTATTTACACTTGAGAGTATACTACTGCCAAACTGGCTATACTCACAACTTCTTTGAACCACTTAGTGCAGTCAAGCCTCTAAGGAATACAACCACTACTGGGCTAAATACAAGAGTTCAATTTTTTTTTGAAATAATAACAATAACTCTCATTAGAGAGGATTTACAAAGAAATGCTTAAGCACAAAGAATAGCTTTCTAACAGAAAGTATAAAGTGATTAAGTACTTGTTCATGACTTGGTCTCAGAGATTTGGAATAATTTTTTGGTTACTCACTGTCTCGCAAGAATGATTCAGTTTCGTTAACCTACTTCAGTGAATGAAGTAAGGTATATTTATCTAGGGTTCCAATAGTGTCGTTGTGACCTAACAACTTTTTCACCAATGGACAAAACTTCAGATCTGCTTTTTATGGCTTTTAGTGAGTCCTGTCACTTTCAACTCTGCTCCTGTACACTGACACAGTAGACAGTTGCAGGATCTTGTCCCTTGTAATCTTTTTGAATATGAGACACTTTTAGAGCAAGTTATTTCTGATGATAATATCCGTTGACATTCTCTTTGGCCTTTCACTCATCATACATTAAAATACTCATCAATAAGGATCCTTTAATACTTGAAGTAGGCTTTAATGTTTCACTCAGTCTGATTTCCAATCAGAGACATCTTCCTACCAGATAATGCTTGTTATTGAGATACTCTGCTTACCAGAGTAAGCTTGGACCTGTAACACCTGAGGACGAAATCGACATCGTATTAGGACGACGTATCGAGACCTCGACCAAGACCTTGTGTCGAGATCCCGTGCCAAGATCGTTCTTGAGGTCATTTCTTGCTGAGGAAGCTGCGTGCACTAGGCTGTGAAATTTGAGGAGGTCGCGTGTCGGTGATGAAGTCGCATCTGCAGGTGAGGAGGCGCGTTCACGAACTCGTGTTAGAACCTTATGCGCTTGCACGAGCACCACTAGTCGACATCGTGTCGAGATGATACCTCGTATTCTTTGAGCGTTATTCAAAGACTATTATTATATTGTTTGTAATAATTATATTGTCGACTTGCCGTTCTCGTCGCGTGTCTAGACCGTTGGCCAAGCGAGTAGAGGGTAATTATGAGAGGAACGATTAGACGGGTAGATTGATTGATGGGATTGGCATCTTATAGCTGGAGTTACGATTATGCCCCTTCTCTCACCAGCTGTATACCACGACCGATTCCCTCGGATACTCATTTCTCTTTTCTTCTTTCTTCTTCCTTCCTTCTGCTCTGAGTTTCGTTGTTTTTCTCCAAAAACTTCCATCGACGAAACCTTGAGTTCCATCGAGCTCTGCACAAATTTTCTTCAGCAACCTTGTTCATCATCATCTTCTCGACATATCTACTTTGCTCGACCATCACCATTGAGGTATGAAGAAGCAGATCTTTCTTTTCCTACGTACTCTTGTTTAGCGCTACTTTTCCTTCCAATTGTAGCGATTTTATGCTTCCAAATCATGTCAAACTGATGGGTTTTCTTCTTCCACGATATTACCTATCTTTCTAACCGATTAATTGGGCTTGTAAAACAAATTTTCTTCCCATGTTTTTTCTGCAATCAGCGTGCCGAAACTCTTCATTTTCGGTCTATTTCGATTTCTTGTTTTTCGTTTGTTGCTTACGGTTATTGTCGTTGTCGATCTATCTGTTGAAGCATCGAATAACCTTTTTCATGAGCTTTTGATCAAAAACCTAACTTTGTGTTAGAGGAAAAATATATTGAGTTCTTGAGTTTTATATTTTTACGGGTTGTGGTTAAGTTTGGGAAGAGAGCTTAGTGTATTAGAACCCATAGATCGAATCGAGTTGTGTTTGTTTTAGGAAGTCGATTCAGAGATCGTGTGATTTCGAATCGAGGTGTACGGAAAGCGAATGCAAGGGCGTGGAAGCGGCGGAACCCGGATCGAGAAGCTGTGCGTGTCGAGGTCGATCGAGAAGTGTGCGTGTCGGGGTCGATTGAGGACGATGCGTGTCGAAGTCGTTGTCGAGCTCGTTGAAGACAGCCGTGTCGAGATCGAGTAAGAGAAGTCGTTGTCGAGCTCATTTGAAGACAGCTGTGTCGAGGTCGTTGTCGAGCAGCATTTACTTGGAGTTCGGTAAGGGCAACTCTTAGACATTATTAAGACTTTATTTTTATTGTTATATTTATGTATGGACTCCTTGATTGGTGTCGAGATTGGGTTTTTGCATGTATTTGATATGTGATTGAATATATGTTGTGAATGGTGTATTCTTTGTCAGTGCGTTTCTTCATGCGAGAATGTTTTATTGCTTAAATGTCGAGTGCGTTTCTTCATGTTAAGCATGCTCTCTTTATTTGATATGTGATCAAGTAAGTTGTGGTTACTCTTTGACATGCGGCGAGCTAATCATCGAGTGAGAGAGCTAGGGAGTCGTATGGCGTTTTGAGCGGACCCGGATAACAGAGGGTGCTAGGTCCCTTTTTGTTTATGGTGGATTGGCTGGCGTTGTAGCATTATCGGTTTGGGGATGGACCTTTGACTAATGTATGGAATTCGGTTTGGGGTTGGACCTGCCGTTTACCTATTACGTCAGTTTGGGGATGGACCTGCTGACGATATTCCGGAATAAGAGTCGAGTCGAGTCTAGAGTGAGATGGTCGAGTCACGTGTGGTGATTGAGATACATTATTGTGTTGCTTATATCCTTTATGTCGAGCTTATCTTGAATTGTTGAGAAGTTGACCCTTTCCCGTGGTGCCTTCAATCCATGATGGTTACCCGGGCGATGTCGAGGGCGAGGAACTTCGGCGGCAGATGATGCCGAGGAGAGCTCGGCGAGGACCCAGTGGCGACTTTGTACTTGTCGTGATTGATTATGTTTGTTCGGCGTATTTCTTTTGATGACTGCCGTTTTCCTTTTGTGTTACGAGGTCGTGACAGTTTAGGCGATGTTGTTTTGTTGTTTCAGGGTAGACTGGCGGTTTACTTTTGGAGCAGCCCCCTACGTGGGAGTCTGCCGGAAGTACCCCCAGGGTATGATTGCTCTTTTGAAGTCGTCATACCTTAGGTGTATTTTCTTTATACATTGCTACTCTGTATTTTGTATACATTATTATTTCGAGTGATATATATATGTATGTTATGCATGTATGTTTTATTAGAATTAGAATTTAGGTCTTGTGTCTTAGTTGCACCATGTTTCGAAAAGCTGTAATTACTCTGATGTGCACGAGTTGGTTTTATAAAAAAAAATATATCGTATTTTTAAAAGTCACAAGAGTTTCGTTTTAAAACACATCTCATACAGGTTTAGTTGAGCTCGGTGTGTTGAGCTCGGTAACTCGAGCTCGGTATATTGAGCTCGGTAGCGGTCCGGAAACGGGTCGTTACAGGACCGGAGGTAAGTTCTTCAATATATTTTTTCTTGGCTTTTCAAATAACAGGTTCTTGTGGTGCCGGACGAATGGTTTCAACAGTGTAGTGTTATCAGAGCATGGTCTTACCAGAGCATGATCTACCAGAGCGTTGACTGCCACTAGAGTGTTAACCACCAGAGCATTGACTACCAGAGCGTTGACTACCAGAGCATAATCATCAGAGTGAAGATATAAGATGATGATGTCATCAGCACTTACCGGACAATCAATGCCAGACTCAGATGAATGGATCGGAGAGTGAAATGCACACATAGGCACAGCTTTCTGAGACTGCTCCATCTAATGAATAGTGACTTACTCACTAAGTTTTGAACACTAACAAACACATCAGAGGATAAATTATTTTATTCATTAAACAATTAAGGGTCATTGTTTTTGAATCCACTTGATTCTAAAAATCTCACCCTTTTTGATGATGAAAAACACATAGATTGATGAACAATTTTCCATTTGAAAAATATTTACTTAAAAGAATTTCAGAGGCTTCCCCTGAATTAAGCACATATGAATATCTTCTAAGTGCAATGTCATATCAGATGCATGTGTTATATTAGAGCATTTCATGAAATTTATGCTTATGAACTATCAGAGCATACATATAATGTATCAAAATTTTCACTTAAAAAGTGATGCATCAGAACATATTGTATTAAATCATATATTGAAACAATGATGTATCAGAGCATACCAATTTTAATACATCAGAGCATACATTCCAATATAATGTATCAGAGCAGATACTGTAAAATATAAAGCAATGTAAATGCATGATAACACTTAGTTGATACATTAGGTTCCTCAATTACACTATACTTCTCTATTTTCTTCTCCCCCTTTTGTCATCAGACAAAAAAGTTAAAAATATAAAGAACATCATTGTCAAAAATAGAGTAAATAGAAAGATAAAGTTGAAACAAAATAGGTACCAAAAAGCAAAACATTTCATTAATCAAAGCATACCAAAGTACAAAAGTTAGAAATAAGAGAAAACAAGAACAAGGCTAAAGAGTAAAAGGAAAAATAAATCCTAAAGGCTATCTAAGGCTTGTTCAGCTTTTGCAAGATAGACTTCAGCATTTCAGCAACTGCATCATGTTTCTGATTTGAAGTGGCCATTGAACGTGGCAAAAACACAAGAAAGGGGGTTTGAATTAGGTTTTAGAAATCTTTTCGCGAAGCTTGTGTATTTTGAAAACCTTTTCAAAACAACTATTTAACAAAGTAGTAATGAAAAACAAGTAAAGAGAAGAGAAGAGAATGACACAGTGATTTATACTAGTTCACTATCACCTGATAGTTATGTCTAGTCCCTTCACAAACTTGAAGGATTTCACCACTATAATCATCCTGATTACACTTGAGAGTATACTACTGCCAAATTGGCTATACTCATAACTTCTTAGAACGACTTAGTACAATCAAGCCTCTAAGGAATGCAGCCATTACTGGGCTAGATACAAGGTTCAAAAGTAGTTTGAAACAATATCAAATAACTCTCAACAGAGAGCATTTACAATGAAAACTTAAGCACAAAGAATAACTTTCAAATAGAAAGAATAAAATATTTAAGTGCTTGTTCAATGTGATCTCAGAGACTTGGAATAATTACTTGGAATAGTTTCGTTAACCTACTTCAGTGAATGAAGAGAGGTATATATAGCTAGGGTTGTGAATAGTGCCGTTGTGACCTAACAGCTCTATGCACCAAAGGACAAAACTTCAGATCCCTTTTTTGTAGCTTTTAGCAAGTCACAACTCTTTCCATTCTACTCTTGCATACTGACACAGTAGACAATATCAGGATCTTGTCCTTTGTGAGCTTTTTGAATATAAGACACTTCTTGAGCAAGTTTTCTGGTGATTATATCCGTTGACATTCCTTTTCGCCTTTGATTCCTCATACATTAAAATACTCATCAATGAGGTCTCTTTAATACTTGAAGTAGCCTTAAATGAACACTCAGTCTGATTTCCAATCAGAGCATCTGTCAAACAGATAATGCTTGTTACCGAGATACTCTGTTCACTAGAGTGAGCTTGAAACAGAGGCAGGATCTTTAGTATAGAAATTGTTGGCCTTTCATATAAGAGAGTCTTGTAGAAATGAACGAAGGCTTCCACTGTTTAGTCTTTTCAAAGTCTGTTGAGTGTTGACCAATAATAGAGCGTTGACTAAAATAGAGCATGGTCTCACCAGAGTGTTGACTACCAACAGAGTGTTGACCAAAACAGAGTGAGGCTATCAGATGATGAAGTCAGTAATTTTTAGAGGATCAATGCCAGACTCAGAGTCATGAAACTAGAGTGAAATGCACACTTTCACTTAGTCTTCTGAGATAATTTCTTCTGATGAATAGTGACTTCTGCACACTAATAAACACATCAGAGGATAAATTGTTCTATTAACTATTTATTATCATCAAAATAATTAAGGGTCATTGTTTCTAAATCCACTTGATTCCAACAATCTTCCCCTTTTTGGTGATGACAAATACATATATTGATGAACAGTTTTCCGATAGAAAAAATATTTACTTAAGGGAATTTTAGAGGCTCCACTGAATTAAGCACATATAAATATTTTCGAAGTGTATAGTCGCATCAGATGAATGTATCGCATCAGAACATTTCAATTAAAGTGTTAGAGCACTCATAAACAAAGTGATCTATCAGAGCATATATTTATTAATCCTATAACAGATCATACATTCCAAGTTAATGCGTCAGAGTAAATAATACAAATTACAAAATTGGTCCTCTAAGTTTATTTTAGGTTTTAATTTGGTCCTCTACGTTTTATTTGTTTCGTTTTGGTCCTCTACGTTTTATTTTAGTTTTCAATTTGGTCCTTTCCGTCACTAAAAGTCAATTGTCTGTAGCTAGAAGTCTATTTTCCAAAATTTTATTTGGCTTTTAGCTACGGACAGTTGGCTTTTAGTGACGGAAATGACAAACCTGTTGTAACTTTTAAAACGTAAGGGACCAAAACGAAACAAATAAAACATAGAGGACCAAATTGAAACCTAAAATAAACATAGAGGACTAATTTTGTAATTTAGCCAAAATGTAATGCATGATGACACTTGATTGATACATTAGATTCATCAAAGGTTCAATAATTACTATTTATCTTTATTTTCTTCTCCCCCTTTTGTCATCAGGCAAAAAGGTTAAGAATAAATAAAGAATATCATAGTCAAAACAGAGTTTGAGAAAGATAAAGTTAAAACAGAATAAGTATTCAAAATTGATTTCGTTAATCAAGGAGACGTACCAAAATACAAAAAGTATTGCTAAAAGAATAAAAAACAAGTACAAGGCTAAAAACAAAAAAGGTGAAAAACCTAAAGGTTATCTAACTTTTCTTCAACTGATCCAGAATAGCCTGCAGCATATCTATAAGAACATCATGCTTCCTATCCGAGGCTTCCAATTGTCGTTGAGTAGTTTCCATAAACTGCTTGAAGTTCTTATTATCTTCAACAAGTTGGTCTAGAACTTCCTTTGGAACTACAACAGAATGACTAGAAGATGCAGAAGCAGATCCAGAAGTAGAGGGCTGAGTCACCATTGTAGGAGTAGGAGGAGGGGTTACCGGTTCTAAAGAAGTTGGAGGAATAGGGGTAGGAAGAAGTATGGGAGTAGGTTCTGGTTCCCAAACAACAGGGGTTTCAACCCTTTGAGGCACTCTCCAAGTACGACCAGTAAGAAGTCTCCTATTTCTCTCTAGTTGATCATTCTTGTGCTTCTCAAACCAGAAATGCACATACTGCCAGTTTACATAAAAATCCTCTTGAGCCTGTGCAATGCTAACACCATCCATTCTGTCTTCTTCAATGTATTTCTAGATGTCAAACTCATAGTGTCTCTTAGCCTCAAACAACTCATAGTGTAACGACCCGTTTTTCGGAACGCTACTAAGCCAGTATCTTGACAAAAGTTTACATATTTTCGAAAGGCGAAATACTCTGCCTTGCACGTTTTCCAAAAATGTGGTTCTATATTTTTTTTTCAAAACTTCTTTCTGAAAATGGCTGTCAGAGTATTGCGGCGACTTTAGAAACATGGCGGAATTTTTTTTGAGACACCACATAACCACATTCAATTATTACATCAACTCATGCATAACAGCATGTGCCTTGAAACATAATCGACATTTATTACAATACAGAAATAAATTCAAGCGTCCTATAGCTGGTCGACACAACAAGCTCCTCGCAAGACTACTAGTAGGTTCCGCAACCACAACACAAGTGGAAAGCTAAACAACCTTCCCCAGCTGCTCCTCCTTGCAGTTCCAAATCCTCTGCTTGCTCCATCCATCTGGGTTACAATCATTTATTAGCCAGAACCAGCGAGGTTAACTTCTCAACAGATCATGATAAACCATTACATAAAGCAGTAAGCAAACAACAATGTATATCATTCATAGAGCGTGGCTCAACTCTCTCACTCTAGACTTGACTCGACTCACGACTCATTTTCTCTCGACTCGACAATTTTTCCGGAAAGCAGACGCAGATCCATCAACTGACATACCAGCTGTAGCCTTGGGATCTTTCGCTTCTCCCTAGGTAAGCGACCGGTTCCTACATCGCGACGCCTAGTCAATCTCCGTAAACAAAGGGTACCTAGCACCCTCGATTATCCGGTCACGGCAAAGACGTCCACGACGACTCGCCTAGCTCTCACTCGATGAGCGACTGCCGCTACGATAGTCAGGAGTGATACACAAGATTACTTGATCGCATATCAAATAAAGAGCATGCTTAACATGAAGAAAACGCAGTCGACATTTTAAGCAATAACGAAATCTGCATGAAGAAACGCCAATTCAACAAGCAACACGCACTGCGATATATTCAATCTCATATTAAATAATGCATAACTCAATCATATCACAACATTACATGCTTGACACGCAATTCGAGGAATCCATCCCTTTGCAACTCGATGGAGTTGACAGAGAGGTACACAAATGTGGGGGGTTGGGTTCAGGAGACCAACTACAAAGTTTTCACCCACGAATGACTCGGAATATGTTCGACCGCACGACAACAATAAACGAAGGGGTTCGAAGACCCTAACTTCGAACTCGTAGAGTTCTCAGACTTCTTCGTATTTAAATAAACATTTAAATAGTCAAACAAGAATTTATGCATCTCTAAAAATTGTCCTTACACAGGGACATAAAAATAAAATCCTAGAATGTCTAGAAGTGCCCTTACCGAACCCCAAGCTGCACGTCCACGTGTTCATCGATCCTACGCCGCACGATCTCGGATTTACTCAAAGCCTATCAAAATAAATAACTTAGCACAATTCTTAGCTAACTTAAGCTCTCAAGCCTAATGTAACGACCCGTTTCCGGACCGCTACCGAGCTCAATATACCGAGCTCGAGTTACCGAGCTCAACACACCAAGCTCAACATAAACCTATATGAGATGTGTTTTAAAAACAAAACTCTTGTGCCTTTTAAAAATACGATATATTCTTTTTTTTTATAAAACCAACTCGTGCACATCAGAGTAATTACAGCTTTTCGAAACATGGTGCAACTAAGACACAAGACTTACATTCTAATTCTAATAAAACATACATGCATAACATACATATATATATCACTCGAAATAATAATGTATACAAAATACAGGGTAGCAAAGTATAAAGAAAATACACCTAAGGTATGTCGACTTCAAAAGAGCAATCATACAGGGGTACTTAATGAACTCCCCACCTGCTCCAAAAGTAAGACCACCAGTCTGGTGAAACAACAAAACAACACCTTTGCCCAAACTAGTCACGACATACTACTCTAAAAGAAAAACAAGGTCTGACCATAAAAAAAAAAAAACAACATCCAAAGCAACATAATCAATCACGGCGGATAGAGGTCGTCACTCGGGTCCTCGTCGAGCTCCTCCTCGGCATCATCTTTGTCGAGTTCCTGCGCCCTCGACATCGCTGGGTAGCAGTCATGGATTGAAGGCACCACGGGAAAGGTCAACTTCTCGACAATTCAAGATAAGCTCGACATAAAAATATAAGCAAGCAATGAATAATATATCTCAATCACCACACGTGACTCGACCATCTCACTCTAAACTCGACACAACTTCGCAAATCCATTTTCTCTCGACTCGACAATTTTTCCTAATGCACACGCCGTACCATATGTCGGAAAGTCCGGTAGAAAGCCTTGGGATCCTCGCTCTCCCTAGGACGATCAACTCGAGTCCCATAAGCGTGGCGACATCTAGTCAATCTCCCATAAACAAAGGGACCTAGCACCCTCGATTATCCGGGTCCACGGCTCAAAAGCGTCATCTGACTCACCTAGCTCGCTCACTCGATGAACAATTAGCGCATCACGATATTCAAAGAGTTAAACACAAGATATTCAACCGCGTGTCAAATACAAAGAGCAAGCTCGACATGAAGAAGCATAATTCAACATGCAATACACAATTCACGACATATATTCAATCACATATTAAATACATGCAAAAACTCAATCATATCACAACATTCCAATCTCGACACAAATCGGGGAAAATCCATACACAATAACATAACCACGTAGAATATGAAATGCCTTTACGCTAGCATACTATGAAAGTATTAATGTGAAGCGCCCTTACATAAGGACTTATAAAATAAAGCCTTAGAGATATCTAGGAGTTGCCCTTACCGAACTCCAAGTTAATGCTGCTCGACAACGACCTCGACACAGCTGTCTTCAAAGAGCTCGACAACGACTTCTCTTACTCGATCTCGACACAGTTGTCTTCAACGAGCTCGACAACGACTTCGACACGTACACTTCTTAGTCGACCTGGATTCCGCTGCTTCCACGTCCTTGGATTCGCTTTCCCGTACACCTCGATTCGGAAATCACCCGATCTCGGGAAACAGACTTCCTATAACAAACATAACTCAGATCGATCCATGGTTTCTAATACATCTAGCTCTCATCCCAAACTTAACCACAACCCAGAAAATATAAAACTCAAGAACTGAATATATTTTTCCTCTAACACAAAGTTAGGGATTTCGATCAAAGTTCATGAAAATGTTATCGGTGCTTCAATGAGATAGATCGACAACAACATCAACCGAAGCAACAAGCGAAAACAAGAAATCGAAATAAACCAAAAATGGGGGTTTTAAGCGCTGCCGATTGCGAGAAAAGCGAGAGGAAGAAAATTTGTTTTACAAGCCCAATTAATCGGTTAGAAAGATGGGTAATATCGTGAAGAAGAAAACCCATCAATTTGACATGATTTGGAAGCATAAAAGCGGCTAAAAATGGAAGAAGAAATAGCGCTAAGCGATTAGTACGAGAGAAAAAGAAAAATGCATTCTTCATACCTCAATGGTGATGGTCGATCAGGCGAGATATAGGTCGAGAAGATGATGATGAACAAGGTTGATGAAGAAAGCTTGTGCGAGAATCTCGATGGAACTCACGGTTTACGTCGATGGAAGTTTGTGAAGAAAACAACGAAACACGCAGGCGAGAAGGAAGGAAGAAGAAAGAAGAAAAGAGAAATGAGTGTTTGAGGAAAGCGATCGTGAATACGGTGGAAGGGCATAATCGTAACTCCAGCTATAAGATGCCAATCCCATCAATCATCTACCCGCTTAATCGTTCCTCTCATAATTACTCTCTACTCTGTAGGTCAGCGGTCTAAACACGCGACGAGAACGGTCAAGCCAACAATATAATTATTACAAACAATATAATAATAGCGCTGAATAACGTTCGAAAGAATACGAGGTATCATCTCGACACGATGTCGACTAGGGTGCACGTGCAAGCGCACAAAGTTCTAACACGAGTTCGTGAACGCGGCCTCCTCAGCTCGACATGCGATCTCATCAACTCGGTACGCGACTTCATCAACTCGACATGCGACCTCCTCAGCTCAGCAGCTAGTGCACGTGATCTCCTCAGCTAGGCAAATGATCTCGGCAAATGATCTAGTCACGGGATCTCGACACAAGGTCTTGGTCGAGGTCTCGATACGTCGTCCTAATACGATGTCGATCTCATCCTCAGGTGTTACAATCTCTCCCTCTAAAAAAATTTCGTCCTCGAAATTGCAAATAAGATTCTTACCTCAGAAAAGTTCGAGTCGAGTCTTCATCTTCTCCTCCAGATCCCAAGTCGCATCTCCCGTCTTGATCCCACACAACTTTGACAAGTTGAATCTCTTTGTTCATAGCTTGTTTGGCTTTCCGATCAGCGATCCTTCTTGGTGGCGCTTCAAAGATAAGTCGTCCTTGATTGAATCACATCCGGTTCGATGACATGGGAAGGTCGGAAACATACTTAGTAATTGTGAGGCGTGGAAGGCGTCGTGGATGTTCGACAAGAATGGTGGTAAGGCAATCGATATGCCCTTTGGACCAATCTGACGAAGAATGCGGTAAGGTCCAATGAATTTAGGGGTAAGTTTCTTGGATTTGATCGCTCGACCAACTCCGATGAGTGGGGGTGACTCTAAGAAATACATGTTCTCCTTCCTCGAACTCGAGTGGTCGGCGTCGTTGGTCCTGCATAACTCTTACATCGACTTTGAGATGTTCGCATCCGATCTACGATCAAACGGATCTTCTCGGTAGTCTGCTGGATCATATCTGGTCCTCTGACGATTCGCTCGCCGTCTGGTACCAACAAAGAGGCGTCGACATTTCCGTCCATCTGGCGCTTCAAAAGGTGCCATTCCAATACTCGCATGGAAAGCGTTATTGTAGGTGAACTCCACCAATGGTAAGGCGTCGTCCCAACTTCCTCGGTGATCTAACGTCTGAAGCTCGCAACAAATCTTCAAGCGATTGGATCGTTCTCTCGATCGACCGTCGATGCGTGGATGATATCTTGAGCTAAGCTGAGCTTCGGTTCCCATCGCTCCTTGCAATTCCCTCCAAAAATGAGGCGTGAACTTGGATCTCGGTCCGACCGCGATCGAAGAGGGTATTCCATGAAGTCGTACTATCTCCGCGATGTAGATCTCGGTCGGCTTTTCCACGTTGTATGTCGACCTCGCTTAAGAAATGGCGATTTGGTCAATCGGTCGACGATCATCCAAATCGAATCATTCTTCTTCTGCGTCTTGGCAAACCTACAGCGAAATCCATGGAAATACTATCCCATTTCCATCTTTGATGCGTCAGCGATTGTAGCATTCCCGCAGGTCGTTGGTGCTCCACCTTCGCTTTACGACCACGTTAAACACGGCTACGTGCTCGGCCACTTGCTTCTTCATTCAGGACCACCAAAAATGCTTCTTCAAGTCTTGATACATCTTCGTAACTCGGGATGAATACTAAAGTTGCTCTTATGCGCTTAAATCGAGAATCAACTTTCTCGGCTCGGATACGTTAGGTACACATACTCGGCCATTGCACCTCAAGATGTCGTCGCTCCGACGTGAAATTATCGCCTTCCTTGCGCTATCAATGAATCTTCTCTTGCGAAGCTCGTCATTAACTTGCTGGTCTCGGATCTCGTCCAACAATGCATTAGAGATGGTAAGCATACCAAATCTCGACTTCCGGTGAAACTTCGACACTCGACTTCAAGTCTCGGAACTTCTCGAGCATCTCCAACTCCTTGATCATCATCGCCGAGGTTAAAGCGCTCTTCCTACTCAGCGCATCTGCTACTACGTTAGCCTTACGGGATGGTATTCCAGCGTAAAGTCGTAGTCCTTGAGAAATTACGTCCATCTACGTTGGCGCATGTTGAGTTCTTTACGGTCGAGCAGTACTTCAAGCTCTTGTGATCGCTGAAAGCGATGAAGTGCTCCCATAAAGGTAGTGCCTCCATATCTTGGTAGCAAAAACTCTGCCGCCCGGCTCCAAGTCGTGAGTAGGGTAGTTCCTCTCGTGAATCTTGGTGTCTTGAAGCATCTGCGACCACCTTCCGATGTTGCATCGTACGCATCCCAATCACTGGTGTGACGCATCACAATACACCTCGAAGGCTCTTACGGTTGAGGCAAAATCAGCACAGTATTTGTCGTCAAAAGCTCCTTGATCTTTGAAAGCGGCCGCACTCCTCGGTCCAGGCAAAAGGTTGATCCTTCCTCGTCAGTCGTGTAAGAGGCGCGACAATCTTCGAGAAACCTTCAATGAATCTTCGGTAATATCCTGCTAAGCCGACAAAACTCCTGATCTCGGTAACCGTCTTCGGCTGTTCCCACGCTAGCACCGCCTCAATCTTAGTTGGATCCACAGCTATCCCTTCTTTGGAAATCACGTGACCAAGAAAATTCACCTCTTCAAGCCAAAATTCACACTTCGACAGGTTGGCATAGAGTTGCTTATCTCGTAATATCTGCAGTACTCGACATAAGTGTTCTGCGTGCTCTTCTCGGTTCCTCGAGTAGATCAGTATGTCGTCGATGAACACTACAACAAACTGATCCAAGAACGAATGGAAAATCCTGTTCATGTAGTCCATAAACACAGCTGGCGCATTCGTCACTCCAAACGGCATCACCAAGTACTCGTAGTGACCATATCTAGTCCTGAAAGCTGTTTTGGCGACATCTTCCTCCTTCACGCGAATCTGATGGTAGCCCGACTTCAAGTCTATCTTGGAAAAGATCGCCGCTCCACGAAGTTGATCCATCAAGTCGTCAATACGTGGTAACGGATAACGGTTCTTCACGGTAACCTTGTTGAGCTCGCGATAATCCACGCCATCTTGATCGTCCATCCTTCTTCTTAACCAACAACACCATGGAGCTCCCCACGGTGACACACTCGGTCGTATGAATTGCTTTGACTCAAGTGTTCGATCTGGGACTTGACTCTTTCATCTCGGCGGGAGACATCTGTATGGCGCTTTGGAAATCGGTCCTGTTCCTGGAATCAGTCGATGGAGAACTCGACCTCTGCCTTTGGTGGTAACCCTGGCACGTCTTGAAAAAGCGTCCTCAAAGTCACACACCATGGAACATTCTTCACGTCGATCTGGCTGGAAAACTTCCGAACTAGCGGATACATGTATTCCCTAGTTCCTTCTTTCAAAGAAACTCCAATACGTTCGGCGAAAGATAATTGGAGACTCCAAGGTCTGGAAAAATTACAGTTTTACGGGCCGCAGTCCAAAGGACATGGTGGTGTGACAACCAATCCATCCCGAGGATGACATCTAAGCCGCAAGAGGCAAACAAACCAAATTGACCACAAACTTTCTACTCTGAATAATCACTACACAATTAAGACATGCGATGTTTGTGACTAAGGTTTTAGCGGTGGGGTTGTAACTACTAATTTAAGCGATAAGCGATCACAGTCAAGTTCAAATGGTTCACAATCGGAAGAAATAAAGGAATGGGTTGCACGAATCAAAAAGAACGGATAAGGATTTACCCTTGATCTCACATTCACCTTGGATAAGATCATCGGCTCGATCTGCTTCCTCGCCACTCATGCGAGAAAACTACGCCTTTAGCCACTTGACGCTTCCCTTTGGCTTTTGCCGCAAGCATAGTCGGTTCGACTTTAGGTGTAGGACAATCCTTGGCAAAATGCCCTGGCTTCTTGCGGTTGAAACACACCTCCTCCTTACGAGTACAGATTACTCGCGTAATGTCCGGCTTTCCACATCGATAGCAAGTCACCTCGACACCGGTCGACCTCCACTCCTCGGTACTTGGGTCATCGGACGATCATGTCCCTGTTGTTGTTCCCGAGGTCGGTCGTAAGGCTTCTTCTGCGGTGGTTTCCTTTTACGTGCAAATCTACGCCCGCACTCTGGGGTCTCAGCGGTCCGCCCTAGCAGTCTTCTTCTTGTGGCTCCTTACTCCTTCTACCTCGACACATCGATCAATCGGCTCTTGGAGATTTGAATCCTCAACGACACCATCGACTTGAATGTCGAATCTCAATCCCCGTTGGAATCTCTCACTCAACCATCTCTGGTCAACTCGATCACGAAATGGACTGAAATACCTCGCCAATGACTCGAACTTGGCGCATACTCGGACAACTGTCGAGTTGCGCTTCTTGATTGAAGAAATTCCTGCTCCTTCTCGGCTCGTGCGATGTCTGGGAAGTACTTGTCCAAGAACCTTTCACGAAAAAGCTCCCGAGTCATCTCGCGATGTTACGCTATAAGCGTTTGCTTCACTCCTCTCCACGATACTCTGCGTCTCCTAGCGGTAAGTAGGTGGCATAGTCGACCTTCACGTTGTCAGAGACGTGAAGTGCCTCAAAGATCTTCTCGATCTCTTGCATCCAAAGATCGGCTTTATCCGGATTTGGCTCACCGTAGACCTTCGGTGGGCCATGCTTCCTGAAGTCTGCCAATCCTCTCGCTTGACATTTAGATTACGCTCGTTCTTTGTTCTTTGCAAGTTCTGTGAGTTAACGCTGCCGTCTGTTGAGCCATCGCGTTAGCCTATTGAGTTGCGGCGGTGATTGTTGAGCCATGGCTGCCGCCATCTCGGTCATAGCTTGAATTGCTCGTTCCATGTCGGCGTTCTCGGTTGCGGTGTCGTATTCCTCTGGTGGCATTAGATTCCACAAAGTTCAAAACCACTGTCGAGAATCTCACAACAAGGATGTGTTAAAACACCTTTGCTTCAATCAAGAAACGTTCAAACAATTTCTCAAGCAATAAGTGCTTCACTTAATCAAGCAAAGAATCAACATAATACAACTAGGTACCCAACACACATAACCCGACCACGGTGACCGGTTCAAATCTCCTATGCACGGCTCGGTCGAAGCGAAGCTGCTCGATACCAACGATTGTAACGACCGTTTAGGACGCTACAGAAGCTCAATATACCGAGCTCGAGTTACCGAGCTCAACACACCAAGCTCAACATAAACCTATATGAGATGTGTTTTAAAAACAAAACTCTTGTGCCTTTTAAAAATACGATATATCTTGAATTGTCGAGTAATTACAGCTTTTCGAAACATGGTGCAACTAAGACACAAGACTTACATTCTAATTCTAATAAAACATACATGCATAACATACATATATATATCACTCGAAATAATAATGTATACAAAATACAGGGTAGCAAAGTATAAAGAAAATACACCTAAGGTATGTCGACTTCAAAAGAGCAATCATACCACAGGGTACTTAAGCGGAACTCCCACCTTGTCTGCTCCAAAAGTAAGACCACCAGTCTACCGTGAAACAACAAAACAACCTTTGCCCAAACTAGTCACGACATACTACTCGAAAAGAAAAACAAGGTACGACCATAAAAAAAAACAACATCCAAAGAACATAATCAATCCACGACGGATAGAGGTGCGTCACTGGGTCCTCGTCGAGCTCCTCCTCGGCATCATCTCTTTGTCGAGTTCCTGCGCCCTCGACATCGCCTGGGTAGCGAGTCATGGATTGAAGGCACCACGGGAAAGGGTCAACTTCTCGACAATTCAAGATAAGCTCGACATAAAAAATATAAGCAAAGCGGCAATAATATATCTCAATCACCACACGTGACTCGACCATCTCACTCTAAACTCGACCTGACTTCGCAAATCCATTTCCTCTCGACTCCCCAATCTTTCAGGAATGCACACGCCGTACCGTATGTCGGAAAGTCCAGCCGAAGCCTTGGGATCCTCGCTCTCCCTAGGGCGATCGGCTCGGGTCCCATAGCGTGGCGGCGTCTAGTCAATCTCCGTAAACAAAAGGGGACCTAGCACCCTCGATTATCCGGTCCACGGCTCAAAAGCGTCATACGACTCACCTAGCTCGCTCACTCGATGAACAATTACCGCATCACGATATTCAAAGAGTTAAACACAAGATATTCAACCGCATGTCAAATACAAAGAGCAAGCTCGACATGAAGAAGCATAATTCAACATGCAATACACAATTCACGACATATATTCAATCACATATTAAATACATGCAAAAACTCAATCATATCACAACATTCCAATCTCGACACAAATCAGGAAAATCCATACACAATAACATAACCACGTAGAATATGAAATGCCTTTACGCTAGCATACTATGAAAGTATTAATGTGAAGCGCCCTTACATAAGGACTTATAAAATAAAGCCTTAGAGATATCTAGGAGTTGCCACTTACCGAACTCCAAGTTAATCTTTGCTTTCGACAAGCGACCTCGACACGGTGTCTTCAAAGAGCTCGACAACGACTTCTCTTTTCGATCTCGACACAGTTGTCTTCAACGAGCTCGACAACGACTTCGACACGTACACTTCTTAGTCGACCTGGATTCCGCTGCTTCCACGTCCTTGGATTCGCTTTCCCGTACACCTCGATTCGGAAATCACCCGATCTCGGGAAACAGACTTCCTATAACAAACATAACTCAGATCGATCCATGGTTTCTAATACATCTAGCTCTCATCCCAAACTTAACCACAACCCAGAAAATATAAAACTCAAGAACTGAATATATTTTTCCTCTAACACAAAGTTAGGGATTTCGATCAAAAGTTCATGAAAATGTTATCTGGTGCTTCAACAGATAGATCGACAACAACATCAACCAGAAGCAACAAACGAAAACAAGAAATCGAAATAAACCAAAAATGGGGGTTTCTGGGCACTGCCGATCGCGAGAAAAGCGAGAGGAAGAAAATTTGTTTTACAAGCCCAATTAATCGGTTAGAAAGATGGGTAATATCGTGAAGAAGAAAACCCATCAATTTGACATGATTTGGAAGCATAAAGCGGCTAAAAATGGAAGAAGAAATAGCGCTAAGCGTTAGTACGAGAGAAAAAGAAAAATCTGTTCTTCATACCTCAATGGTGATGGTCGATCGACGAGATATAGGTCGAGAAGATGATGATGAACAAGGTTGATGAAGAAAGCTTGTGCGAGAATCTCGATGGAACTCACGGTTTCGTCGATGGAAGTTTTGAAGAAAACAACGAAACACGAGCGAAGGAAGGAAGAAGAAAGAAGAAAAGAGAAATGAGTGTTTGAGGAAAGCGATCGTGAATACAGCTGGAAGGGCATAATCGTAACTCCAGCTATAAGATGCCAATCCCATCAATCATCTACCCGTTTAATCGTTCCTCTCATAATTACTCTCTACTCTGTCGGTCAACGGTCTAAACACGCGACGAGAACGGTCAAGCCGACAATATAATTATTACAAACAATATAATAATAGTCTTTGAATACCGTTCGAAAGAATACGAGGTATCATCTCGACACGATGTCGACTAGGGTGCACGTGCAAGCGCACAAAGTTCTAACACGAGTTCGTGAACGCGGCCTCCTCAGCTCGACATGCGATCTCATCAACTCGGTACGCGACTTCATCAACTCGACACGCGACCTCCTCAGCTCAGCAGCTAGTGCACGTGATCTCCTCAGCTAGGCAAATGATCTCGGCAAACGATCTAGTCACGGGATCTCGACACAAGGTCTTGGTCGAGGTCTCGATACGTCGTCCTAATACGATGTCGATCTCGTCCTCAGGTGTTACACCTAACCCTTTTCCTAACCAAAAATTCATTCAAACATTTAATTCCTAGCTACTTGAAAATAAATAAGGTTTTAAAATCAAAATACTTTTTGAAAGATAACTTATCACATAACAATTTATAAACCTTAACTTATTTGAAAAGTAAAGTTTTTGAAACCAAAAAGCTTCCTTGAACCTCAAGGTAAAGATCATGCAAGAAATCATAAATTTTAAAACCTAGACACATATTCATAGAAGCATTTTCACAATTAACAAACCACTATTTCCTTTCCTACTCCCTTTTTAGGCCTCTCGGCCATACCTATTCCCATAACCATCTAATTGCATGACAAAGCATCAAGACATCAAGTTTCAACAACTTCATATAACAATTAAAATACATAAGGAAATTTAAATCAATAGGTTCCAAGATATTTTTCAAATATATTTCAAAGCATCAACTATCAAGACAACACCAAACCTAACTTAAGCACCTTCAAAGATATGTTTCTAAAACATTTTTCACAATATTCTAGTGTCATTTCCATAGCCTCTTTCCTTTTAAAACAAATCATGCTCAAAGCCCATTTACAAGTTTTTATGGTTCACTTACTCAAAAACAATTCCAAAGCAAGAGCTCTTAAAGAGTTCTTTCAATTAGGCCATTTTCAAAGATCCCCAAAACATTGAAACCATGCTTAGAAAATAAAAACAACTTAGTCAAGTGTTACATGTCATTCTAATCCTCTAAGAATCAATTTTCCACAAGACATAAACTAACTATCATCCTAACTCATCCTTCACTACTCCATTAGCAATTAAACCAACCCAAACAATTAATTCCTAGAACAAGAACACTAATCAAGACCAATCCTAAATCAAGTCTCTTTCAAGAACAAGGGTTTTCATAAAATTCTTTCAATCTTTGATTCAAATCAATTTTAACAACTACAATGGCAATAATAACTAACAAGAAGCAAGAAATACAAGCTAGTTTGCATGATTCACAAGATGATCACCCAATTATACTCCAAGACCTCAAGGCATCAAGACATATCCAAAACATACTCCAAAACCCATGCCAATTTCCAAAATAGTTTTCAATGCCATTTTATATGCGTTTCCTCCACACCACCACCTATACCCCAAAAGAAAGCTTCATTAAGACCCAAATCCATTTTCAAGAATAGGTTCTTTATCAAAACAATACCCAAAAATTGCTCTAATTCCAAAACTACTAATCACATCATTCCAAATCATTTATTTCTTTTAAAACAACAATTTGCTTCCCAACACAAAACATTAATCAAGCCTAAGGACAAATCACAACTTCTTCAAGGACAAGAGCTTCATACAAACTTATCAATCCATCCTCAAATTCAAACTAATATTTAAAGTAGCAACTATAACATCTAATAAACAAGAAACATCAATTAATTACATGAATCATAATCATAAACACCACTAATCCCCTTTTCTCAAGAATAGGTTTTTATCAAAAACAATACCCAATCAAAGTTTTAATCCTAAACTATTAATTTAAAACCACAACAACAACATCAATTTAGCTAGAAACACCAATTAATTTACAAGATTCACAAGAGATCACACAAATCCCTCTTTCCCTTAGGTTAGGTCACTACAACAAATTCTAAAAAAGATGGCGCTACTTTAAGCAGCGCTTAATGTAACACCTGAGGACGAGATCGACATCGTATTAGGACGACGTATCGAGACCTCGACCAAGACCTTGTGTCGAGATCCCGTGACTAGATCGTTTGCCGAGATCATTTGCCTAGCTGAGGAGATCACGTGCACTAGCTGCTGAGCTGAGGAGGTCGCGTGTCGAGTTGATGAAGTCGCGTACCGAGTTGATGAGATCGCATGTCGAAGCCTGAGGCGCGTTCACGAACTCGTGTTAGAACTTTGTGCGCTTGCACGTGCACCTAGTCGACATCGTGTCGAGATGATACCTCGTATTCTTTCGAGCGTTATTCAGCTATTATTATATTGTTTGTAATAATTATATTGTCGGCTTGACCGTTCTCGTCAGCGTGTTTAGACCGCTGATTGGCCGACAGTAGAGAGTAATTATGAGAGGAACGATTAAGCGGGTAGATGATTGATGGGATTGGCATCTTATAGCTGGAGTTCACGATTATGCCGCTTCCGGTGTATTCCACGATCGATTTTCCTCAAACACTCATTTCTCTTTTCTTCTTTCTTCCTTCCTTACGCTCTGTGTTTCGTTGTTTTCTTCAAAAACTTCCATCGACGAAACCGTGAGTTCCATCGAGATTCTGCCTGAGCTTTCTTCATCAACCTTGTTCATCATCATCTTCTCGACCTATATCTCGTCGATCGACCATCACCATTGAGGTATGAAGAACAGATTTTCTTTTTCTACGTACTCTTGTTTAGCGCTATTTCTTCTTCCATTTTTAGCCAGTTTTATGCTTCCAAATCATGTCAAATTGATGGGTTTTCTTCTTCACGATATTACCCATCTTTCTAACCGATTAATTGGGCTTGTAAAACAAATTTTCTTCCTCTGTTTTTCTGCAATCGGCAGTGCCCAGAAACCCCCATTTTTGGTTTATTTCGATTTCTTGTTTTCGTTTGTTGCTTCTGGTTGATGTTGTTGTCGATCTATCCGTTGAAGCACCAGATAACTTTTTCATGAACTTTTGATCGAAATCCCTAACTTTGTGTTAGAGGAAAAATATATTCAGTTCTTGAGTTTTATATTTTCTGGGTTGTGGTTAAGTTTGGGATGAGAGCTAGATGTATTAGAACCCATAGATCGATCTGAGTTATGTTTGTTTTAGGAAGTCTGTTTCCCGAGATCGGGTGATTTCCGAATCGAGGTGTACGGGAAAGCGAATCCAAGGACGTAGAAGCAGCGGAATCCAGGTCGACTAAGAAGTGTACGTGTCGAAGTCGTTGTCGAGCTCGTTGAAGACAACTGTGTCGAGATCGAGTAAGAGAAGTCGTTGTCGAGCTCTTTGAAGACAAATTGTCGGTGTCGTTGTCGAGCAAAGATTAACTTGGAGTTCCTGCAGTGGCAACTCCTAGATATCTCTAAGGCTTTATTTTATAAGTCCTTATGTAAAGGCGCTTCACATTAATACTTTCATAGTATGCTAGCGTAAAGGCATTTCATATTCTACGTGGTTATGTTATTGTGTATGGATTTTCTGATTTGTGTCGAGATTGGAATGTTGTGATATGATTGAGTTTTTGCATGTATTTAATATGTGATTGAATATATGTCGTGAATTGTGTATTGCATGTTGAATTGCGTTTCTTCATGTCGAGCTTGCTCTTTGTATTTGACATGCGGTTGAATATCTTGTGTTTAACTCTTTGAATATCGTATCGCGAATTGTTCATCGAGTGAGCGAGCTAGGTGAGTCGTATGACGTTTTGAGCCGTGACCCGGATAATCGAGGTGCTAGGTCCCCTTTTGTTTACGGAGATTGACTAGACGTCGCCACGCTATGGGACCTGAGTTGATCTGGCCCTAGGAGAGCGAGGATCCCAAGGCTTTGGACTTTCGACATACTGATGCAGCGTGTGCATTAGGAAAAATTGTCGAGTCACGTGTGGTGATTGAGATATATTATTCTTTGTTGCTTATATTTTTATGTCGAGCTTATCTTGAATTGTCGAGAAGTTGACCACTTTCCGTGGTGCCTTCAATCCATGTGGTTACCCAGGCGATGTCGAGCGCGAGGAACTTCGGCGATAGATGATGCCGAGGAGGAGCTCGACGAGGACCCGAGTGACGACCTCTATCCGTCGTGGATTGATTATGTTCTTTGGATGTTTTTTTATGGCTGTACCTTGTTTTCTTTTGGAGTAGTATGTCGTGACTAGTTTGGGCGGTGTTGTTTTGTTGTTTCAGGGTAGACTGGTGGTCTTACTTTTGGAGCGACCCTGCGTGGGAGTCTGTAGAAGTACCCCAGGTATGATTGCTCTTTTAAGTCGACATACCTTAGGTGTATTTTCTTTATACTTTGCTACCTGTATTTTGTATACATTATTATTTGAGTGATATATATATGTATGTTATGCATGTATGTTTTATTAGAATTAGAATGTAAGTCTTGTGTCTTAGTTGCACCATGTTTGAAAAAGTCAGAATTACTCGATGTGCACGAGTTGGTTTTATAAAAAAGAATATATCGTATTTTTAAAAGGCACAAGAGTTTTGTTTTTAAAACACATCTCATATAGGTTTATGTTGAGCTTGGTGTGTTGAGCTCGTAACTTTCGAGCTCGGTATATTGAGCTTCGGTAGCGGTCAGGAAGCGGGTCGTTACACTGTTGTATCGAGCGGTTTGGTTCTGACCAGAAATTTGTGCATAGGAGATTTGAACCGTCCTTTGTGTCGGGTTATGTGTGTTGGGTACCTAGTTGTATTATGTTGATTCTTTGTTTGATTAAGTGAAGCACTTATTGCTTGAAAAATTGTTTGAATCTGTTTCTTGATTGAAGCGGTGTGTTTTAACACATCCTTGTTGTGAGATTCGACGGGGTTTTGAACTTTGTGGAATCTAATGCCACCTCGTAGGAATCTGACAACCAGAAGGAAACGTCGACATGGAACGAGCAATTCAAGCTATGGCCGAGATGGCGGCAGCCATGGCTCAACAATCGAGATCTTTGCAACTCAGCCAGGCTAACGCGATGGCTCAACAGACGGCAAGCGTTAACTCAGAACTTGCGGCCAAGAAGAACGAACGCAGCGTAACGAAATGCCGAAGCGAGAGGATTGGCGGACTTCAGAAGCATGACCCACCGAAGTTCTACGGTGAGCCAAATCCGGATAAAGGCGATCTTTGGATGCAAGAGATCGAGAAGATCTTTGAGGCACTTCATTGCGGACAACGTGAAGGTCGACTATGCCACCTACTTACCGCTAGGAGACGCAGAGTATTCGTGGAGAGGAGTGAAGCAAACGTTTATAGCGTAACATCGCGAGATGACACGGGAGCTTTTTCGTGAAAGGTTCTTGGACAAGTACTTCCCAGATCTTGCGCAGCCGAGAAGGAGCGAGAATTTCTTCAATCGCGGCAAGCAACTTCGGCGGTGTCCGAGTATGCGGCCAAGTTCGAGTCGTTGGCGAGGTATTTCAGTCCATTTCGTGATCGAGTTGACGAGAGATGGTTGAGTGAGAGATTCCAAGCGGGGATTGAGATTCAACATTCGTAAGTCGATGGTGTCGTTGAGGATTGAAATCTCCAAGAGCCGATTGATCGATGTGTCGAGGTAGAAGGAGTAAGGAGCCACGCTGAAGAAAGCTGCGTGGCGGACGGTGAGACCCGAGTGCGGGCGGGATTTGCACGTAAAGGAAAACAACCGCGAGAAGAAGCCTTCTGGCCAGACCTCGGGGAACAACAGCGAGGGCGATGTCGTCAGATGACCCAATCTGCAGGAGTGGAGGTCGGACCGATGTCGAGGTGACTTGCTATCGATGTGGAAAGCGGGACATTACGCGAGTAATCGTACTCGAAGGAGGAGGTGTGTTTCAACCGCAGAAGCCAGGGCATTTTGCCAAGCGATTGTCCTACACCTAAAGGTGAACCGAGCTATGCTTGCGGCAAAGCCAAAGGAAGCGTCAAGTGGCTAAAGGCGAGTTTTACGCATGAGTGGCGAGGAAGCGGTCGAGTGATGATCTTATCCAAGGTGAATGTGAGATCAAGGGTAAATCCTTATCCGTTCTTTTTGATTGGTGCAACCCATTCCTTTATTTCTTCGATTGTGTGAACCATTTAAACTTGACTATGGCGCTTCTGGTTTAAATTAGTAGTTCTGACCCCATTGCTAAAACCTTAGTCCTGAGCTCTTTGCATGTCTTAATTGTGTAGTGATTATTCGAGTAGAAAGTTTGTGGTCAATTTGGTTTGTTTGCCTCTTAAGGGCTTAGATGTCATCCTCGGGATGGATTGGTTGTCACACCACCATGTCCTTTTGGGTGTGCCGTAAAAGCGTAATTTTCCAGACCTTGGAGTCTCCAATTATCTTTCTGCGAGCGTATTGGAGTTTCTTTGAAAGAAGGAACTAGGGAATACATGTATCAGCTGGATTCGGAAGTTTTCCAGCCGGTCGGCGTGAAGAATGTTCCGGTGGTGTGTGACTTTGAGGGCGTTTTCAGAAGACGTGCCAGGGTTACCACCGGTCACGAGAGGTCGAGTTCTCCATCGACCGATTCGAGAACAGGGCCAGATTTCAAAGCGCCATACGGGATGTCTCTGCCGAGATGAAAGAGTGAAGTCCCGGATCGAACACTTGGAGTCAAAGCAATTCATACGGCCGAGCGTGTCACCGTGGGGAGCTCGGTGTTGTTGGTTAAGAAGAAGGATGGGCGATCAAGGCGTGCGTGGATTATCGCGAGCTCAACAAGGTTACCGTGAAGAACCGGATTATCCGTTACCACGTATTGGCGACTTGATGGATCAACCGTGGGCGGCGATCTTTTCAAGATAGACTTGAAGTCGGGCTACCATCAGATTCGCGTGAAGGAGGAAGATGTCGCCAAAGCGACTTTCAGACTAGATCACGGTCGCCGAGTACTTAGTGATGCCGTTTGGGTAGCGAATCGCCCGGTGTGTTTATGGACTACATGAGCAGGATTTTCCATTCGTTTTGGATCAATTCGTTGTAGTGTTCATCGGCGACATATTGATTTACTCGAGGAACCGAGAAGAGCACGCAGAACACCTATGTCGAGTGCTGCGGATATTACGAGATAAGCAACTCTATGCCAACCTGTCGAAGTGTGAATTTTAGCTTGAAGAGGTGAATTATCTTGGTCACGTGATTTCCAAAGAAGGGATAATTTGTGGATCCAACTAAGATTGAAGCGGTGATAAGCGTGGGAACGGCCAGAAGGCAGTTCTGAGATCGAGGAGTTTTGTCGGCTTAGCGAGGATATTACCGAAGATTCATTGAAGGTTTCTCGAAGATTGTCGCGCCTCTTTACGGTAGACGAGGAAGGATCAACCTTTTGCTGGGCCAGGAGTGCGGCTTGGTTTTCAAAGGCGAAGGAGCTTTTGATGGCGGCGCTTTGTCTGATTTTGCCTCAACCGTAAGAGCCTTTCGAGGTGTATTGTGATGCGTCACACCAGGGATTGGGATGCGTCTTTGATGCAACATCGGAAGGTGGTCGCGTATGCTTCAAGACGATTTCAAGATTCACGAGAGGAACTACCCTACTCACGACTTGGAGCTGGCGGCAGATAGTTTTTCTTGAAGATATGGAGGCACTACCTTTATGGGAGCACTCTTCATCGTTTTCAGCGATCACAAGAGCTTGAAGTACTGTTCGACCGTAAAGAACTCAACATGCGTCAACGTAGATGGACGAGAATTTCTCAAGGACTACGACTTTACGTTGGAATACCATCCCGGTAAGGCTAACGTAGTAGCAGATGCGTTAGTAGGAAGAAGCGTTTAACCTCGGCGATGATGATCAAGGAGTTGGAGATGCTCGAGAAATTCCGAGACTTGAAGTTGAGTGTCGGGTTTCACCTGAAGCTGAGATTTGGTATGCTTACCATCTCTAACAGATTGTTGGACGAGATCCGAGACCAGCAAGTTCATGACGAGCTTCTGCAAGAGAAGATTCAGTTGATAGCGCAAGGGAAGGCGACAGAATTTCACGTCGGAGCGGACGACATCTTGAGGTGCAATGGCCGAGTATGTGTACCTAACGTATCCGAGCTGAGAAAGTTGATTCTCGACGAAGCGCATAAGAGCAACTTTAGTATTCATCCAGGAGTTACGAAGATGTATCAAGACTTGAAGAAGCATTTTTGGTGGTCCGGAATGAAGAAGCAAGTGGCCGAGTACGAGTAACCGTGTTTAACGTGTCGAAGCGAAGGTGGAGCACCAACGACCTGCGGGAATGCTCTGATAATCGCTGCGTACCCGATATGGAAATGGGATAGTATTTCCATGGATTTCGTTGTAGGTTTGCCGAAGACGAGAAGAAGAATGATTCGATTTGGGTGATCGTCGACCGATTGACCAAATCTGCTCATTTCTTACCGGTGAGTCGACATACAACGTGGAAAAGTCGACCGAGATCTACATCACGGAGATAGTACGACTTCATGGAATACCCTCTTCGATCGTGTCGGACCGAGATCCGGTTCACGTCTCATTTTTGGAGGGAATTGCAAGGAGGCGATGGGAGCAGAGCTCGGGCTTAGCTCGGCATATCATCCACGCATCGACGGTCAGATCGAGAGAACGATCCAATCGCTTGAAGATTTGTTGCGAGCTTATGCGTTAGATCACCGAGGAAGTTGGGACGACGTCTTACCATTGGTGGAGTTCACCTACAATAACGATTTCCATGCGAGTATTGGAATGGCACCTTTTGAAGCGCCGTATGGGCGGAAATGTCGACGCCTCTTTGTTGGTACCAGGACGGCGGCGAACCGTAGGACCGTGATATGATCCAGCGGACTACTGAGAAGATCCGTTTGATCGAGAGATCGGATCACGAACATCTCAAAGTCGATGTAAGAGTTATGCGGACCAACGACGTCGACCACTCGAGTTCGAGGAAGGAGAACATGTATTTCTTAGAGTCACCCCCACTTTGGAGTTGGTCGAGCGATCAAATCCAAGAAACTTACCCTAAATTTATTGGACCTTACGCAGTTCTTCGTCGTATTGGTCGGTGGCATATCAGTTGCCTTGCCACCATTCTTGTCGAACATCCACGGCGTCTTCCACGTCTCACAATTACGGAAGTATGTTTGACCCTTCTCATGTCATCGAACCGGATGTGATTCAAGCGAAGGGCGACTTATCTTTTGAAGCGTCACCAGCAAGGATCGTTGATCGGAAAACCAAACGATTCGCGGAACAAAGAGATTCAACTTGTCAAAGTTGTGTGGGATCGAGAAGGCGGAGATGCGATTTGGGAGCTGGAGGAGAAGATGAAGACTTCGGTACCACGAACTTTTACGAGGTAAGAATCTTATTTGCAATTTCGAGGGCGAAATTTTTTAGAGGAGAGATTGTAACACCTGAGGGCGAGATCGACATCGTATTAGGGCGGCGTATCGAGACCTCGACCAAGACCTTGTGTCGAGATCCGTGACTAGATCGTTCTGAGATCATTTGCCTAGAGGAGATCACGTGCACTAGTCTTTGGTGAGGAGGTCGCGTGTCGAGTTGATGAAGTCGCGTCTGAGTTGATGAGATCGCATGTCGGTGAGAGGCCGCGTTCACGAACTCGTGTTAGAACTTTGTGCGCTTGCACGTGCACCCTAGTCGACATCGTGTCGAGATGATACCTCGTATTCTTTCGAACGTTATTCAGCGCTATTATTATATTGTTTGTAATAATTATATTGTCGGCTTGGCCGGTCTCGTCGATGTTTAGGCGGATTGGCCAAGCCAGTAGAGAGTAATTATGAGAGAGCGATTAAGCGGGTAGATGATTGATGGGATTGGCATCTTATAGCTGGAGTTACGATTATGCCCTTCCAAATTTGTATTCACGCTCCGTTTTCCCTCAAACACTCATTTCTCTTTTCTTCTTTCTTCTTCCTTCCTTCTGCTCTGTGTTTCGTTGTTTTCTTCAAAAACTTCCATCGACGAAACCGTGAGTTCCTTCGAGATTCTGCACAAGCTTTCTTCATCATCCTTGTTCATCTTCATCTTCTCGACCTATATCTCGTCGATCGACCATCACCATTGAGGTATGAAGAAACGATTTTCTTTTTCTGTACTCTTTGTTTAGCGCTATTTCTTCTTCCATTTTTAGCCGCTTTATGCTTCCAAATCATGTCAAATTGATGGGTTTCTTCTTCACGATATTACCCATCTTTCTAACCGATTAATTGGGCTTGTAAAACAAATTTTCTTCCTCTGTTTTTCTCGCACTCCGCAGCGCCCAGAAACCCCATTTTTGGTTTATTTCGATTTCTTGTTTTCATTTGTTGCTTAGTTGATGTTGTTGTCGATCTATCATTGAAGCACCGGATAACTTTTTCATGAACTTTTGATCGAAATCCTAACTTTGTGTTAGAGGAAAAATATATTCAGTTCTTGAGTTTTATATTTTAAGGTTGTGGTTAAGTTTGGGATGAGAGCTAGATGTATTAGAACCCATAGATCGATCTGAGTTGTGTTTGTTTTAGGAAGTCTGTTTCCTGAGATCGGGTGATTTCCGAATCGAGGTGTACGGGAAAGCGAATCCAAGGACGTGGGAGCAGCGGAATCCAGGGCGAGTAAGAAGTGTACGTGTCGGAGTCGTTGTCGAGCTCGTTGAAGACAAGCGTGTCGAGATCGAGTAAGAGAAGTCGTTGTCGAGCTCTTTGAAGACAAATGTCGAGGTCGTTGTCGAGCAAAGATTAACTTGGAGTTCGGTAAGGCGGCAACTCCTAGATATCTCTAAGGCTTTATTTTATAAGTCCTTATGTAAGAGGCGCTTCACATTAATACTTTCATAGTATGCTAGCGTAAAGGCATTTCATATTCTACGTGGTTATGTTATTGTGTATGGATTTTCTGTTTTGTGTCGAGATTGGAATGTTGTGATATGATTGAGTTTTTGCATGTATTTAATATGTGATTGAATATATGTCGTGAATTGTGTATTGCATGTTGAATTGCGTTTCTTCATGTCGAGCTTGCTCTTTGTATTTGACATGCGGTTGAATATCTTGTGTTTAACTCTTTGAATATCGTATCGCGGCTAATTGTTCATCGAGTGGCGAGCTAGGTGAGTCGTATGACGTTTTTGAGCCGTGACCGGATAATCGAGGGTGCTAGGTCCCCTTTTGTTTACGGAGATTGATTAGACGCCGCCACGCTATGGGACCTGAGTTGACCGTCCTAAGGAGAGCGAGGATCCCAAGGCTTGACTGGACTTTCCGACATACTGATGCAGCGTGTGCATTCAGGAAAAATTGTCGAGTCGAGAGAAAATGGATTTGCGAGTTGTGTCGAGTTTAGAGTGAGATGGTCGAGTCACGTGTGGTGATTGAGATATATTATTCTTTGTTTGCTTATATTTTTATGTCGAGCTTATCTTGAATTGTCGAGAAGTTGACCACTTTCCGTGGTGCCTTCAATCCATGACGGTTACCCAGCGATGTCGAGCGCGAGGAACTCGGCGATGGATGATGCCGAGGAGGAGCTCGACGAGGACCGAGTGACGACCTCTATCCGTCGTGATTGATTATGTTCTTTGGATGTTGTTTTTTTTTATGGCTGTACCTTGTTTTTGTTTTGGAGTAGTATGTCGTGACTAGTTTGGCGGTGTTGTTTTGTTGTTTGAGGTAGATGGTGGTCTTACTTTTGGAGCGACCCTGCGTGGGAGTCTGGAAGTACCCCAGTATGATTGCTCTTTTGAAGTCGACATACCTTAGGTGTATTTTCTTTATACTTTGCTACCCTGTATTTTGTATACATTATTATTTCGAGTGATATATATATGTATGTTATGCATGTATGTTTTATTAGAATTAGAATGTAAGTCTTGTGTCTTAGTTGCACCATGTTTCGAAAAGCTGTAATTACTCTGATGTGCACGAGTTGGTTTTATAAAAAAAAAGAATATATCGTATTTTTAAAAGGCACGAGAGTTTTGTTTTTAAAACACATCTCATATAGGTTTATGTTGAGCTTGGTGTGTTGAGCTCGGTAACTCGAGCTCGGTATATTGAGCTCGGTAGCGGTCCGGAAACGGGTCGTTACACTTAAAATAAAAAACGCTACTTTATGTCATACGTAAACAATAAACAGCGCTAACTAATTAAGCGCTACTGTTTAGTTCATACAATAAACAGCGCTTAGTCCTTTAAGCGTTGTTTTATCTTTAAATAATAAAAAATGAACTGGCACATTAATCAGCGCTTCAAACATGAAGCGCTGTTTTTTATCATACGAACAATAAACAGCGCTTTATAGTAGGAAGCGCTGTTTTTGGTGATACAATAAACAGCGCTTTTAGACTTAAGCGCTGTTTTTGTGAAACAATAAACAGCGCTTTTTTATTAAGCGCTGTTTTTGGTCAATTTATTAAATATATGTATTTCCCTCCTCTCTCATTTCGCATGCAGAAGCACTGTTTCTCTCTCTGTCTGTCAACTCTCTCTTCGCAAACCCCTCTGTCGTCGCCTCCATCTCCCAAGTCCCGGCGTGCTTCTTCCTCAACGAGATCGTCTGTCGTCCGTCGTCCTCCAAAAGCTGAAATCCGAGCTCGTCCAAAAGCTGAAATCCGAGCTCGTCCGTTGTTTGATTTTGTTCACTATTGACCAGTTTGGAATCAGAAGGGTTTGATTTTGTTTGATTTTGTTCACTGTTGTCCAGAGATAAATTAGAAGTGTTAAAGATGCTTGGAATCAGTTTGTTAAAATGTACAGTTAGTAAATATATATGCATATCAGATGGGAATCAATGGAAAAATGACCAATGAATTTTGTTGTGGAACCTGATTTTGGTTTTTTTTGTTTTGAACAATGAATTTTGGAATATTCTGGTATTGTATATATTTTGGAATGTCCATATTTTAGGGAGACTCTGCTAAAATTTTGTTAGAATTTTGATCTAGTCTGTGTGTTGATTTTAAGAGCGGTGATAGTTTTAGTCTTGCTTTATTTAAATTGGGTTTTTACATTTGTTTTACCTCTCAATCCATAGGTAAAATATGGATCGAAAGTTGATGTCTGCCAATCGCGTTTGTCGAAGGAATATAAGGATGGAGTGAAAGATTTTATTGGGTTTGTAGTTGGGCATACAATGCACCATTGTAGAATCATATGTCCTTGTTTAAGTTGTTGTTATACAAACAAAATTAGTGTTCTGAATTGGAATGGCATTTAGTGAGCAATGGGATTGATCAAACTTATACTGTTGGACAAAGCACGGTGAGACAAGAGGTGAATCTTCTAATATGGGGAATAGTGGGAGATATCGTCGAGAGGACACCGCAAATACATATGATGGTGACCGTTTTGAAGATATGGCAAATGCGGTTGAAGAAGATCTTCGTGATTGTCCTCAAATGTTTGAGAAGTTGATGAGTTGATGCGGAGAAGCCGTTATATGAGGTTGTACTAAATTCACAAGATTGTCGGCAAAGTTAAAGTTGTTTAACTTGAAGTCGCGCAATGGATGGGCTGAGAAGAGGTTGACGGACTTACTCACACGTTGAAAGATATGTTGCCTAATGATAATGTGCTTCCTAGTAGGACATATGAGGCTAAACAAATGTTACGCTCTATTGGCATGAGCTATGAGAAGATACATGCTTGTCATGAACGACTGCATTTTATTTCGTAATGAATATGCATCGTTAAAGTCGTGTCCAAAATGTGAAGCCTTACGGTATAAGAAGGAAAATTCGGCTCGAGAGAAGGTATTGTGGTATTTTCCCATAATTCCCAGATTCAGCGTATGTACCGTAGTTCAAGATGCAAAAAACTGACATGGCATGAGGATGAAAGGATTCAAGATGGCAAGCTACTAAGACCTTACAGATTCTCCTCAATGGAAAAAATTGATATTGTTTATCCCGATTTTGGAAATGAACCAAGAAACTTACGACTTGCATTGTCTCTTGATGGATTTAACCCACATGGTGTTCAAAGTAGCTCTCACAAGACATGGCCTGTGATTTTGGTGATTTATAACCTACCTCCATGGCTATGCATGAAGCGAAAATATATGATGTTGTCTTTGTTAATTTACGGGCGAAACAACCAGGAAATGATATTGATGTATATTTGGCTCCTTTAATTGAAGATTTGAAGCAAATGTGGGGGGCAGGTGGGGTGGTGTATGGTAGGAATAGAGAAGAAAGTTTCACCTTGAGGCTATGATTTTCGCACAATTAATGATTTTCCGACATATGGTAATCTGTCGGGATATAGTACCAAAGGTCGCAGTGCATGCCCTATATGTGAAGATAGTACAGTTGGATTCATTGGAACATGGTAGGAAGAATGTCTTTCTTGGGCATCGCAGATTTTTGTATCCAAATCATCATTATCGGTCATGGAGAAAGGCATTCAATGGGAATCTGAGAAGAGCGGAGAGCTCCTTTGCCTCTGGCGGGTACACAGCTGTTAGAAAAAGTAAAAGATTTGAATATTAAATTCGGTAAACCTTTTGCGGAGACCTTGCCACACGAGGGTGGAAGAAAAGGTCGATTTTCTTTGAGTTGCCATATTGGAAATCATTATACGTAAGACATTTCGTTGATGTGATGCATGTTGAAAAAATATTTTTGATAGTCTCGGTGGTACCTTACTTAATGTGCCCGGAAGACTAAAGATGGCATCAATGCAAGAGTGGACTTGGTTAGTATGGGATTGAGGCGAGAGTTGGGACCGTAAAGAAAGGGAAGCGTCGTACATATCTACCTCCGACCGCTCATACTCTATCTAGAAAAGAGAAAAGATTTTTGTAAGTTTCTTGATGGAGTTAAGGTTCCAGAGGGTACTCTTCAAACATTAAGAACCTCGTATCGATGAAAGATCTCAAGTTAAAGTGGTCTAAAGTCTCATGATTGTCATGTTCTTATGGAGAATTTGCTACCCATAGCTATACGATCTATTTTGCACGACAAAGTGCGAATACCTTAAGTAAACTTTGTTTCTTCTTTAAGGCAATTTGTAGTAAAGTGATTGACCTCGAAAGTTACGACCTTGCAAAAAGAAATTATTACGACTTTGTGTGAGCTTGAGATGTATTTCCGCCTTCATTCTTTGACATAATGATTCATCGGCCAGTTCATCTGGTTAGGGAGACATAATTGTGTGGGCGACTTACATGAGATGGATGTACCCGTTTAGCGTTACATGAAGATATTAAAAGGGTATGTGAAAAACCGATCACGACCAGAGGTTGTATTGTTGAAACGGTATATAGTCGAAGAAATTTGTTGAATTACATGCAGAGTATGTATCCGATATTGAACATTCTATAGAATTTCATGCGGTCTCGTCACACAGGAGGAAGTGCAGGGGAGGGGATTACTGGACTTGAAATATTGACTATATCAAGGAAAGAATGGGAACAAGCACACTTATATGTTTTACGAAACGCCGATGAAGTTGAGTCATATGTTGTAAAACACAAGGACATACTCAAGAGTTGAAATGTGTTTATTTTCTTATATTTTTTTGTCCAACATTTTTGTAGGGATCATTGGTTATTGTTAGCGATTAACTTGAATCAAAACGTTGTGTACTATCTTGATCCATTGCGTGTACATATCAACATGCGCAAAACAATGAAAGAGAAGTACAATTAGTAAGTGTGTATAAATCATAGATATGTATATATATATATATATATGTATGCAATTTCTTAAACGTTTAAGTTACTTGTAATATTGAAGTGTTTATTTGTTTATGTTTGGCCTACGTGACATCTTGTGCTGGCACAGGTGTTTTATAAATTTTGGAATGTCCATATTTTAGGGGAGACTCTGCCAAAATTTTGTTAGAAATTTGATATAGTCTATGTGTTGATGTTAAGAGAAGTGGTTACCAATGTATTGGAATGATATTTTTTGGTAGGTAGAAATTATTATGAGTGTGGTTCTAGATATTGAATGATTTTGTTTGATTTTGCACTTAGGGCAATCCTACTTTATCGAAGAAACAAGTCTCGATTTTCTAAATTTACTCCACCTAAATGGATACCGATAAAGGTATTTATATCAAATTTTTATGCAATTATTCAAATTACCAAAAATAAAAACAATTAATTTCATATTTTTGGTTTTATAGTGTCCTCATCAACCTAACTCACGATGATTGTGGCGGATATGTTTTGAAGTTTCTCATGGATATTGTCGTTCATAATCAAACAGAAATTCCAACAGAGGTATGTATGTAATAATTTCAAAGTTTATATAATTTTTTTTCTTTTACGCATACCATTTGAATGCTTATGTTCAATTCTAACTTCATTTAATTTTCATTTAGCGATCTTATCACGATTGTCAATTCGACACATACACTCGATCATACCTAACTCAAAGAAGAGTGGTGTCGATATTTTACTACAAATTTTATCATTTATAAGCAGATAGAAGAAGATTAATATTAATGTTTACGTGAGTTTTTGTTAAATTTGGTTTTTTTTTAGTTTAGCATACTTGAATTGGAAAGGGTCACATGAATTTAGGAATAAAATTCCTTTTTATGTTGACTAATATTTTATATATTTTATGTTGGTTGGCTGGTATGGTATCTTATGTTGTTACAGGTATTTTATATATTTTGGAATGTCCATATTTTAAGGAAAACTCTGCCAAAATTTTGTTAGAATTTTGACCTTGTATGCATGTTTAGTTGCAGTGACAGAAGAAAAAGATATTACTATTTAAGTAGTATTTGTAGCATGACATGTGCAATATTTTAGTGATCTATTCTGTATAATTGTGAATTTGACTGAGAAATATATTGTAATTTATTTATGTTAATGTAAGGATATGTAGGAATCTATGAAAAAATTACATTATAATGTTAAATTTTGATGTTGATACAATTGGGTGTTGATGACAATTTTGGTTGCATTTTGTGTTATCACAATATTATGCAACACAGATATAATGTAAATGTGAGAGAATTAAATTAAAAAAAAAGGAGAATAAACAGCGCTTCAATAATGAAGCGCTGCTTATTGTATAAAAAGACAGCGCTTCAAAAAGGAAGCGCTGCTTATTGTTCAAAATAAACAGCGCTTCCTTACTGAAGCGCTGTTTATTGTCCAGACAAAAAACAGCGCTTCCTAATTGAAGCGCTGTTTATTGTCCAGCCAATAAACAGCGCTTCCTAATTGAAGCGCTGTTTATTGTCCATTTTCAGCAGCGCTTCACAAACGCTGTTTTTATGAAATACAATCAGCAGCGGCTTAATTTTCAGCGCCTTTAAGCGCTGTTTTAGGCTAAAAATAAGCGCTGTTTATTGCCAAAACTTGTTGTAGTGGGATTTCCAAGAATTTGGGGCTAATGTGTTTCCTTTCTCTTATTGATCATAATCAAGCACAATTTAAACACACAACAAGTCATAAATACAAGAGATTAAAGTGGAAGAACTATCACCTATCCCCCTTCTTCAGGCTCACGGTTTCTAGCTCAAAGGAAACAAGGGAGAGTTGATTTTTCTTTCTCACTTACAAGGTTAGAAAGGAATGATCAAGAAGAAGAAGTTGGAAGTGATGGAGGTTGAAGAAATGGAGGTGGGTCACGCATGGAAGGAAAAGAAGGAAGCCGTGGAAGCTAGCTTGTGTCTTGGTGTTTCTTCACACAAAATAAGAAGGGATGAAAGAAATAAAAGTGAGAAAAACAAGGGGTGCCTCGCCGAGGGGGAGGAAGAAATGAGAACTTGGCTTGTTTTTACTTTGCTCACACTTGGAGTTTTGGAAAAGAAATGAAATTGATGATGGTGTTGGTGGAGGAGGGTGCTTCGGCTGGCAATGAAAGGAGAAGAAGATGGAAATAAAAGTGGATGTGAGGGATAGGAAATGGGGGTTGCGGCCCTGTAAAAAAAAAAAGATCAAAACTTGCTTTTATTCTTATCTCACCAACATAAAAAAAAGAAACATGTAAACAAATGAGAATAAATAGTAAAAGTGGAGGTGGGTCTCGCCTGATCCATCTAAAGGGAGGGATAAAAACATTTAATTAATAGGAATATTAAAATGGGGAGATGGGTTCGCCTGATTAGGCAATAAAGGAGAAGAGTAAAAATAATTTTAAAACAAACATTTTACTTGGTTGTAAATAATTAAAGAAAAGTGTAGAAATTTAAATCCCACAAAAAAGTGACACCTAGCACTTTATGAGATGTTAATCTCATCATCTAGTCTATTCATCTAATCTCATATCACTCATCAGTACCCTCTAATTCTAGAGTCTTAGAATCTAAAAACACGGCGACGAAAAACCGAAAAACCGATTAATTTCTCGCCGGAAAATCCCGGAAAATTAATTCACGAGAAATTAATTCTCCGCGTGATAATATTATTTCATAAATAATAAAAACTTTAACAATCACTCAAAAATAATTAAAACGAGATACGATTCGATTTTCATCAAAATCGGAGTTTATTTAAAATTTTATTCGCGGGTAAAGACTACCCGGTGGTTCAAAACGCGACAAAACTTCGTTAGATTTCTTCGATGATTTTCGAACCATGAATTAATATTAAATATTAATTCTTAAATTTAATTTCATCTTGATTTAATTCAATCATTTTCTTAGTCAACAAAAATACGCGTTACCGCGTCACGCAGTAACTTATAATAAGTATAATTGATGAATTCTTTTTAATAACAGCATACGTCTACGCTATCAATTAATTCGAATTGACATCATGAATAATAATTATTTATAATAAATTATCCCGAATATCTCAAAATAATTTCCCATACTCTCAGTAAATTATTGAGCTGATCAATCTCTATGACTTATTTTCAAGTATTCAGGATTTTTATCGCTAAAATTACTTTTCTTAAAAATTGGGATGCTACACATAGCCAGTAAACAAGCGAGGATAAGGCTTAGGCACAATTACTTTTCACGATGGTTGGGAGGAGGTTCATAACCAATTTGAACAACTGGAGCCAGAGGTGTAGGAAGAAGTAGGATTTGTGGATCAATGATGGTGTCATCATTATCAAGTTCAAGTCCTTGAGCTACTTCAGTAGCAATTGTAGCAGCAATGACCAGGTCATCATCTACATTAAGTTCTGTAATAGATTTAAGTTCAGGCAGAATTGGTGAATGAGGTAGAGACGAGATTTGAGGTGGAGAAGGTACTAGAATAGCAAGTTGAAAAGAGGGATTAGAAACTGGTTTTAAGGTAGTAAGGGGTTGAGCATCACAAATCGTATCAGAGCCAGGTGTAGGGGATTGGGGTTCCTGGATAATAGGCTCAGTGCCTGTTTCAGGTTAGGAAGGGAGGTTTAAATCTGGTTGGACTTGTAGTGGTGATTTAGGCCTAGGGTCAGGTTGTTGTGATGTTGTTTGAGTGGTTTATGATGATGTGGTAGTTGTTAGAGGTTAAGGTGCAGGAATTGGTGTGGGTTGTGGTGAAAGTATAGGTGCAATAGTGTTGGTTGTTGGGTGAGCAACAGAGATGGGCTCAATGTAAGGAATTGAGACTTTGGGTAATGGTCTCTGTCTTTGTCTCAGAGGGACGTGATCTTCTTTATCTTCATCAGATGAAGAGTCAGAAGGTAATGGAGGCAAAGGCTTTTGGGTAGGCTTAGAATGGGTTAGTTTAGAAGGTTTGGTATAGGGAATAGGTTTAGAAGTTTGGAGGGGAGGCATAAGGTTTGAAGGTAATGATTGAGAGGATTGTAAGGATTGGGTTGCAGAAGAACCTGTAGCAGCAGTGCCAATACTATAAACCGAGTCATACAAGTTAACAACTTGCTCTAATACGTTGGGTTTCTTTGGAGGAAGATCAGCTAGCCTGTGAATCCTCTTCCTCTTTATACCAGTTGCAGTAGTAGTAGTTCAGGAGGCAACAGCAGTAGGAGCAGTGGAGGGAGAAGCAGAGGGTGTATCAATAGGTGGAGCAAAGGTTTCTCTTTGCAGAAGCCCTCTTGCTTTGTGATCCTTATAAAACTTGAGGCATTCCTCCTAAGATTTAGCAATCATCTCAACAATTACTTCCTTCTTGTCTTCTTGAACTTCTGTCAGCTGTGAGGGCATGAAGGCAGGTATCATTGGAGGAACTAGATGAGTAGGTTCAGAGGCAATGTGAATGCCAGTACTCCTAGTTACTCTCCTTGTCGGCTCAACAGTAACAACTTTAGTCATCTTCCTCTTTCCTTTCCTTACTGGTCTATTCCCAGTTTCTTCTTCCTGCTGAATCTCAGCAATGATCTCAGTGGATAAAACTCTCATCTTCTTTAAGTTCTCACTGTTGAAGGTTGGTATACTACTCATGGTTTGGAGTGCAACTCCAGCTTCTTTAGTATTAAGGCCTTGAAGATGCCTAATCAGGCCTTGATTTTCCAGAATTACAGAAATCATCCTTCGATAAGGAATGTTCAAGTTCTTCCCTTTCCTGGAGAACATAACGTTTCTGTGTAGATGGTCAAAGATGAGACTTGGCATATTGAGTTTGGATTTAATCTCATAATGCCACATGATGAACTTGTGGTCACTGCTCACAGTATCAACAGACCAAGATTTGGGAACAATGCAGTTCTTGATTATCTTAAATAGCACCCTGAAATTGTTCTTCATGTTTTCAGCCTTCAAGTCTGCCAGATTCTCATAGATGGAGGATCCCAGCCACCATACTCGCTTTCCCAGTTATCCCTGATAACTTTTCCAGAGTTAGGGCACTTGATAACATCAGAAATTATATCCTGAGTTATCACAATGTTCCTCCTTTGAACATAGCTGTGAATGGTGTTGTCTTTACATCTAGCATACATCCAGAATTCCTTCACTAGTTCTTGGTAGACAGGGAAGTTCTCCATGCAAAAGATGTCCATAATCCCCATATCAATAAAATCAGTTCTGAATGCGTACCCATTATCAGCCAAATCATTGAAGTCCACTTAATGTTCCACCATCACCTTCAGTTGGTGTTACTCAGCATTCACCAAAGTATGTCGAGGTTCCTCCTGAGGACCATACCCAACTAGTTGTGGAGCGGCCATTACCGAGATACAGAAAATTGCAGAGAGCAGGTAGATAGAGAGGTTTAGGGTTTCAAAAGTGTGGCTTCTCAGAGAAAGATAGAGTGAATAGTGAGTGAAGTGAGTGGAGTGATTGGGTAATAAACGTGTTGAAGAAGGCAAACCGCCTTGTTCAGTTTTCAAAATAAATAAATTAAAGAATTTGTCATTTCATAAATGAAACGTGTCAAATAAAGCAATAAAGAGGCGCAATAAAACTGTCATTGGGCAGTAACAACAATTATAACTCAGTGAGAGTAATTCTTATCCACTAATGCATCAACTAGTCTCAGAGAGACACGTGTACAACAAGATTCCCAAAGGGAACTTGAAGTAAATGCAACAGACTATCATGAATATGAACAATTAACAAATTAATAATTAATAAATTAATAAATAATAAAAAGAGATGCAATCAAAACAATAGAGGCATATATGTATAGTAGACGAACACATAAAACAAAGACACATATCAAAAATAGACGCACACAAATAAACCGAAGCACTTGTGAAAAACAGATGCAACATCAAAACAGAGGCATATGATCAATCAGATGCAGGCATTTTAGAGGTACACAAAATAGAAGCAAATATATTCAAATTAAACACTTATTCCTTTATACGATAAAAATTCAAGTTCTTTCTTATAAAGTTGAATCTATCTTCAGCAAAGGGTTTTGTAAAGATATCTGCTCATTGATGGTCAGTGTCAATAAATTTAATTTCAAGTATCTCTTTCTGAACATAGTCTCTAATGAAGTGATGTTTAATTTCAATGTGTTTAGCACATGAATGCAAAATAGGATTCTTAGTCAAACATGTTGCAGAGTTAATGAGGCATTCTTTCTCTTTAGACTCAGGAAGAGAGACTATGCACTCTACAATTCTGTTCGACAGCCATTTGGCGGCTCGACAAAGGGTCAATAATCTTATATGAGGAACTACTGAACTCAATCACTTGCTGCCGTTACTCTTCAGTTTTCTGTTGAAGAGGAATGTTACTTTCTTTTATCTAATAGTCCTTAAGTTGATACTTTATCCATAGAAGTTGTGAGCTACAGCTTGCTGCAAATATGTACTCAGCTTCTGCCGTGGATAGTGCAATTGTGCTTTGCCTTTTGCTAGACCACGAGATAAGGTTAGCTCCAAGAAATTAGCAGCCACCACTTGTGCTTTGTCTTTCAATTCTATCTCCAGCAAATTCAACATCATAGAAACCTACTAACTTGTAATTTTCTGAATTCTTATAAAGCAAACCAAGGTTAGTAGTTCCTTTAAGATACCTAAAGATTCTCTTAACAGTAGTTAAGTGAGATTCTCTAGGATCAGATTATAATCTTGCACATAAGCACACACAAAATATAATATCAAGCCTTGAGACAATAAGATAAAGGAATGAAACAATCATACCTCTATATACCTTTTGGTCTACATTTTTACTAGATTCATCTTTGCCGAGAGCACATGTTGGATGCATTAGTGTGCTCATTAGTTTGGTTTCCTCAAGTTTGAACTTCTTTAAGAGTTCTTTTACATATTTAGTCTGATGGATGCAAGTTGTAACGTCCTCATTTTTTCTAATCTTGCTTAGTGTGTGTTTATGTGTGTCTGAGTGTACTTGTGTGCCCTAGGTAGGGATTTGTGTGTTTTGACTGCATGCTTGACTTTTCGGCTGTGTGCTCACTTTTTGTGCTTGTGAGAGAGCATGTGTTGAGGTTTAATATATTATTTGAGGTTGGAATAGTGTTTGATGATATTTTGGTATGAGTCTCAGAAGCCTGGTAAAGTTTGAGAACGATCGGAGTTGAGTTTAGGGTTTTTGTGTGTTCGTACCTTTAAGCGAGTGAGAGCTTTCGGACGAGTAAATGAGACTTAGAACTTTTGTTCCTAAGTCCATTTGAGGTCCTATTGTTTTAGGAATCATGTTTAACTGTTAGGGTATCGGGTTCGGGATCGAACGGGCGTTGAAACTGAAGAAATCGCGCGAAAACGGACCGAAGCGCAGGAGTACGCGTGAAGCGCACTTGGAGCGCACTTGAAGTGCATAGAGTGCACTTGGGGCACGTGTGATGCATGCTAGACAACGGTGGACTATCAGATCTTTATCCGTTCCTGACACGTGGTGCTTTGTGATTGGACCGATCGTTGGCATTGACACATGGCCGTATGCTAGATTTATTCAGTGTGAAGTAGTGCACGCGAAGTACACGTGAGCGCACCTATAGCATACCTGTGCATGTGGCATGCGCTTGAGGTGCATTTCAGGTGCACAGAAACAGTGAGGCCTGAAAGGTTGCGCGTGAGCCGCGCGCAGGGCGCGCTTGGAGCGCACCCGTGACACCTAATCTTCTATTTAAGCCTATTTGATGCCCCTAAATCAGTTTCTTCCCATTATTTTTGCTATATCTCGACCAAAGCACCCTTTTCTACTTGAAACTTCCATTGTTAAGGTTTCGAAGCTTTGTGATCACCATCCAAAGCAATCTTATTCATCCGTTCATCAATCCGACGGTGTAAACTCGTCTGCTACTGTTCGGCCTTGTTAGGGCTTATCTCTGATCACCATTTTGTTGAGGTAAATCTAAATCCCATCACTGTTCATCTCTGATTCAGGTTACAATTTGTTAATCTTGAATTGATTCTAGTTCTTAACCCCAATCAGACTATGTTTTGGACCCTGTTTGACCGTACGGGTACCAAACGAGCTAGGGTTTTGCCGGAACTCCCAGAGGAGATTCCATGGGTCACGAAACTGAGACTAAGGTCTCTGTTCTTCATGTCCTAATTCTATTTTCTCGATTCCTTGGTTAGTTTGGATTGTTCCTCATTACCCGTTCTTCGTATTTTAGAGTTTTGGCGATAGTGCGGGTACCGGTTGATTACGAAACCTTATCTAAAGTTATTTTTGGGTAAGTTGAGATTCTGGAACTTGACGGCCAGCCTCTAGCCGTGGCTTTTCTTGTTCTTTGGTTAGTTTATTAGTTGCCCTAATTCCGATTCGAGTGCGTTTCTGTGTTTTCGGTTAACTGTGATTTGTTCTGGCATGTTTGGTGATACTGTTTGGTAACTCTGGACTTATTCCTTGTGGTTGGCTGAACCGAAACATAGTACGGGAGTGTTGGTGTGATTGTTGGTGAGTTCGTGTTTACGTCTCGGTGTCCAGTTTGCTTCTGAGTACTCCGAATACCAGCTGGGAGAGTACATTGGGTTCTGTATAGTAGTTGTGACTGTTTGGCATGTGTAGGGTACCTAAGCCCTACTAGGGGTTGATGTCAGTAATATCTAAGGATAGGGGTTACGGTGTGCCACATCTAAGGATAGGCGAGGCAAACCCATCAACTAACATAAGATTATTTTATTATTAAATGTGATTGCCTGATAATATGCTTAACTGTCAGATGTGTCATATGTGCTCTATGTGAGTAGTAACATGCTTAGGTTAACATGGTTAATTATACTGAATGGGTGGAAATGTGTTGCCTATTGTCCTAGCATGCTTAAATGATTAAGTATATCCTGTTGACATGCATGAACCGGATTGTGGGATATTTTAGGAATGTGTGCATAATATAATGTGAGGCATATGATTATGAGGTGTTGGATGCATGCATATGATATTGCATTAGTAACTACTCCGTTCTTGACGAGAATGTTATGTGGAGAAAATCCCTAACGGAAATGGGGGATATCTCGCCTAATAGGTTTGATCGGAAAAGGGGGAAATAGACATCCCTATCGAAAAAGGGGGAAACGGACGTCCCTATCGGAAAAAGGGGAGGAGGATTTCTAACAGAAAAGGGGAATACCTCGTGGAATAGGCTAGTTCACCCCGTGCTCTATCAAAAAAGGGAGACGGGAGTCCCTAGCGGAAACGGGGGACGACAACCTAACAGATAGGGGGTTCGCCAGTAAGTATTCCTAGCAGAAATGGGGAGTACATTGACAATAGAAAGAAAAGATGCCGAAGCGCATAACTCATTGATTCATTGAAAGACATGGGATATATGGAAGAGGGTAGCTAGGTCATATTTTTTTATATGTGCTTGTTTGTATGGATTGCCAATCATTCATTCTACTTATGCATTTCCCGCTTTTTGATAATTGTGTTATTCTTACCTCCCTGTGTTTGTATGCTTGTGTGTATATGTATTATTGTGTGTTTGACTTTGTTGAGGAGGAAGATGCAGCCGCAGCAGCACCTGATGGAGCAGTTTATGCTGATGCACCCGTCGATGCTCCTTCCCCCTCGGATCCCCGTGTGGGGTGACTTTGAGATTCGGTATCATGATTTTGACGGCATTGGGTGGGAGATTGACTATGTGTGTCAGGCAGTGATGTATACGGGTACCATCTGCATCTATTTCATGATTCTTGGCCTTCCTATAGCTAGCTTCTCCGGAGATTCCAGTATATGTCGGAGACTACCTTTTCAGCAGATGTGGTAGGCGCCAGGGTTTCCACCAGGTTCTGGTTATGGATGTTATCCACAGATGCCTCCTCAGCCGATGCCGGTGCGACCTGTTAGCTATCATAGCGAGTCTAGCCACCGTGGATGACAGAGACGTGGGAGAGGAGTCTAGTCCCTCTCACCACATGACAGCTCACGATTACAGACGATTGTTTCTGAGGCGTTCGGGATCTCAGAGTGGGAGCTCTCAGTTTTCCCCTCGCTGAGGCGTTTAGTTATATGTTGGCCAGGAGTCTTGATGCTTATGTTATGTTTGTGTTTTTCTATTTTGTTTAGTTAAGGCAGCAGGTTAGCCTCATAGGTTTACTTCTTTTGGGATGACTGTATCATTACTATCTACACTACACACTTTGCACTCTGATAGTATGTACTTATCTACGTATCTGCATGTGACACACTTAGCATTATTTCACCGTAGCGTGTCGTAGTCTTATACGTGTTGCGATTTTAATTCCTTCGTATTTTTATACCCGTTAGTTACGCGAGTTAGGCTAATTATTAGAATAAAGCATGAATAGGACTGCGAGGTGTTACATAGGTTCCATCTTGACATTGCTTGATTTGAATACCAAGGAAGAATTTTAATTCTCCCATCATACTCATTTCAAACTCATTCTGCATAAGCTTAGAGAATTCCTCACAAAGAGATTCATTAGTAGCACCAAAGATAATATCATCAAACATATATTTGAACTATAATAAAATGCTTTTTAGATGATTTTCTTAAGATTGTAGTATCCACCTGTCCTCTTTCAAAACCATTTGACATTAAAAAGGAACTCATTCTATCATACCTAGCTATTGGGGCTTGTTTAAGACCATAGAGAGCCTTTTTAAGTTTGAAGACATGCTTTGGATAAGCAATATCTTCAAATCCAGGTGGTTGTTTTACAAACAGTTCCTCACTTATAAAACCATTTAAAAAATGCACTCTTTACATCCATTTGATATATAGTAATGTCATGATATGCAGCAAATGATAATAATATTCTAATTGCTTCAAGTCTAGCTATAGGAGCAAAGGTTTCAGTATAGTCTATACCTTCCTCTTGCGAATACCCTTGTGCAACAAGTCTAGCTTTATTTCTTACCACTTTGCCGTCTTCATCAAGTTTGTTTCTGAAAACCCACTTGGTTCCAATGGCTTACTTATCCTCTAGAGGAGGCACAAGCTTCCAAACATCATTTCTCTGGAATTGATTGAGCTCTTCTTGCATAGCAAGTATCTGTAACGACCCGTTTCCGGACCGCTACCGAGCTCAATATACCGAGCTCGAGTTACCGAGCTCAACACACCAAGCTCAACATAAACCTATATGAGATGTGTTTTAAAAACAAAACTCTTGTGCCTTTTAAAAATACGATATATTCTTTTTTTTTTTATAAAACCAACTCGTGCACATCAGAGTAATTACAGCTTTTCGAAACATGGTGCAACTAAGACACAAGACTTACATTCTAATTCTAATAAAACATACATGCATAACATACATATATATATCACTCGAAATAATAATGTATACAAAATACAGGGTAGCAAAGTATAAAGAAAATACACCTAAGGTATGTCGACTTCAAAAGAGCAATCATACCCTGGGGGTACTTCCGGCAGACTCCCACGCAGGGTCGCTCCAAAAGTAAGACCACCAGTCTACCCTGAAACAACAAAACAACACTGCCCAAACTAGTCACGACATACTACTCCAAAAGAAAAACAAGGTACAAACATAAAAAAACAACATCCAAAGAACATAATCAATCACGACAGATAGAGGTCGTCACTCGGGTCCTCGTCGAGCTCCTCCTCGGCATCATCTACTGTCGAGTTCCCTGCGCCCTCGACATCGCCTGGGTAACCGTCATGGATTGAAGGCACCACGGGAAAGGGTCAACTTCTCGACAATTCAAGATAAGCTCGACATAAAAAATATAAGCAAACAGCAATAATATATCTCAATCACCACACGTGACTCGACCATCTCACTCTAAACTCGACACAACTCGCAAATCCATTTTCTCTCGACTCGACAATTTTTCCAGAATGCACACGCCGTACCGTATGTCGGAAAGTCCAGCCGAAGCCTTGGGATCCTCGCTCTCCCTAGGGCCAACTCAGTCCCATAGCGTGGCGACGTCTGGTCAATCTCCAGTAAACAAAGGGGACCTAGCACCCTCGATTATCCGGGTCACGGCTCAAAAGCGTCATACGACTCACCTAGCTCGCTTCACTCGATGAACAATTCGCCGTGATACGATATTCAAAGAGTTAAACACAAGATATTCAACCGCATGTCAAATACAAAGAGCAAGCTCGACATGAAGAAACGCAATTCAACATGCAATACACAATTCACGACATATATTCAATCACATATTAAATACATACAAAAACTCAATCATATCACAACATTCCAATCTCGACACAAATCAGAAAATCCATACACAATAACATAACCACGTAGAATATGAAATGCTTTTACGCTAGCATACTATGAAAGTATTAATGTGAAGCGCCCTTACATAAGGACTTATAAAATAAAGCCTTAGAGATATCTAGGAGTTGCCGCTACCAACTCCAAGTTAATCTTTGCCGACAACGACCTCGACACAGCTGTCTTCAAAGAGCTCGACAACGGCTTCTCTTACTCGATCTCGACACAGTTGTCTTCAACGAGCTCGACAACGACTTCGACACGTACACTTCTTAGTCGACCTGGATTCCGCTGCTTCCACGTCCTTGGATTCGCTTTCCCGTACACCTCGATTCGGAAATCACCCGATCTCGGGAAACAGACTTCCTAAAACAAACACAACTCAGATCGATCTATGGGTTCTAATACATCTAGCTCTCATCCCAAACTTAACCACAACCCAGAAAATATAAAACTCAAGAACTGAATATATTTTTCCTCTAACACAAAGTTAGGGATTTCGATCAAAAGTTCATGAAAAAGTTATCTGATGCTTCAACAGATAGATCGACAACAACATCAACCGAAGCAACAAACGAAAACAAGAAATCGAAATAAACCAAAAATGGGGTTTACGGGCCTTTGCCGATTGCGAGAAAAAGCAGAGGAAGAAAATTTGTTTTACAAGCCCAATTAATCGGTTAGAAAGATGGGTAATATCGTGAAGAAGAAAACCCATCAATTTGACATGATTTGGAAGCATAAAGCGGCTAAAAATGGAAGAAGAAATAGCGCTAAACAAGAGTACGCAGAGAAAAAGAAAAATCGTTCTTCATACCTCAATGGTGATGGTCGATCGACGAGATATAGGTCGAGAAGATGATGATGAACAAGGTTGATGAAGAAAGCTTGTGCAGAATCTCGATGGAACTCACGGTTTAAATCGATGGAAGTTTTTGAAGAAAACAACGAAACACAGAGCGGAAGGAAGGAAGAAGAAAGAAGAAAGAGAAATGAGTGTTTGAGGAAAATCGATCGTGAATACAACCGAAGCGGCATAATCGTAACTCCAGCTATAAGATGCCAATCCCATCAATCATCTACCCGTTTAATCGTTCCTCTCATAATTACTCTCTACTCTGTCGGTCAACGGTCTAAACACGCGACGAGAACGGTCAAGCCGACAATATAATTATTACAAACAATATAATAATAGCGCTGAATAACGTTCGAAAGAATACGAGGTATCATCTCGACACGATGTCGACTAGGGTGCACGTGCAAGCGCACAAAGTTCTAACACGAGTTCGTGAACGCGGCCTCCTCAGCTCGACATGCGATCTCATCAACTCGGTACGCGACTTCATCAACTCGACACGCGACCTCCTCAGCTCAGCAGCTAGTGCACGTGATCTCCTCAGCTAGGCAAATGATCTCGGCAAACGATCTAGTCACGGGATCTCGACACAAGGTCTTGGTCGAGGTCTCGATACGTCGTCCTAATACGATGTCGATCTCGTCCTCAGGTGTTACAATCTCTCCCTCTAAAAAAATTTCGTCCTCGAAATTGCAAATAAGATTCTTACCTCAGAAAAGTTCAGTCTTGAGTCTTCATCTTCTCCTCCAGCTCCCAAGTCGCATCTCCGTCTTCGATCCCACAACTTTGACAAGTTGAATCTCTTTGTTCCAATCGCTGTTTGGCTTTCCGATCAACGATCCTTGTGGTGACGCTTCAAAAGATAAGTCGTCCTTCGGTTGAATCACATCCGGTTCGATGACATGAGAAGGGTCGGAGACATACTTAGTAATTGTGAGACGTGGAAGACGTGCGTGGATGTTCGACAAGAATGGTGGCAAGGCAATCGATATGCCACCGACCAATACGACGAAGAATGCGGTAAGGTCCAATAAATTTAGGGTAAGTTTCTTGGATTTGATCGCTCGACCAACTCGATGAGTGGGGTGACTCTAAGAAATACATGTTCTCCTTCCTCGAACTCGAGTGGTCGACGTCGTTGGTCCGCATAACTCTTACATCGACTTTGAGATGTTCGCATCCGATCTCGATCAAACGGATCTTCTCGGTGAGTCTGCTGGATCATATCCTGGTCCTCTGACGATTCGCTCGCCGTTACGGTACCAACAAAGAGGCGTCGACATTTCCGCCCATACTGGCGCTTCAAAAGGTGCCATTCCAATACTCGCATGGAAAGCTGTTATTGTAGGTGAACTCCACCAATGGTAAGGCGTCGTCCCAACTTCCTCGGTGATCTAACGTACAAGCTCGCAACAAATCTTCAAGCGATTGGATCGTTCTCTCGATCGACCGTCGATCATGGATGATATGCCGAGCTAAGCTGAGCTCGGTTCCCATCGCTCCTTGTAATTCCTCCAAAAATGAGGCGTGAACTTGATCTCGGTCCGACCACGATCGAAGAGGTATTCCATGAAGTCGTACTATCTCCGCGATGTAGATCTCGGTCGACTTTTCCACGTTGTATGTCGACCTCCTTTGGTAAGAAATGGCGATTTGGTCAATCGGTCGACGATCACCCAAATCGAATCATTCTTCTTCTGCGTCTTGGCAAACCTACAACGAAATCCATGGAAATACTATCCCATTTCCATCTTTGATGCGTCAGCGATTGTAGCATTCCCGCAGTCGTTGGTGCTCCACCTTCGCTTCGACACGTTAAACACGAAGTTACGTGCTCGGCCACTTGCTTCTTCATTCCGACCACCAAAAATGCTTCTTCAAGTCTTGATACATCTTCGTAACTCTGGATGAATACTAAAGTTGCTCTTATGCGCCGTCGAGAATCAACTTTCTCGGCTCGGATACGTTAGGTACACATACTCGGCCATTGCACCTCAAGATGTCGTCAGCTCCGACGTGAAATTGTCGCCTTCCCTTGCGCTATCAATCGAATCTTCTCTTGCGAGCTCGTCATGAACTTGCTGGTCTCGGATCTCGTCCAACAATCTGTTAGAGATGGTAAGCATACCAAATCTCAGCTTCCCCGGTGAAACTTCGACACTCAACTTCAAGTCTCGGAACTTCTCGAGCATCTCCAACTCCTTGATCATCATCGCCGAGGTTAAAACGCTCTTCCTACTCAACGCATCTGCTACTACGTTAGCCTTACCGGGATGGTATTCCAACGTAAAGTCGTAGTCCTTGAGAAATTCTGTCCATCTACGTTGACGCATGTTGAGTTCTTTCTGGTCGAACAGGTACTTCAAGCTCTTGTGATCGGCGAAAGCGATGAAGTGCTCCCATAAAGGTAGTGCCTCCATATCTTGACGCCAAAAACTCTGGCCCGGCTCTGTCGTGAGTAGGGTAGTTCCTCCGTGAATCTTGAGTGTCTTGAAGCATACGCGACCACCTTCCGATGTTGCATCAAAGCCGCATCCCAATCCCTGGTGTGACGCATCACAATACACCTCGAAAGGCTCTTACGGTTGAGGCAAAATCAGCGTAGGCGCTGTCGTCAAAAGCTCCTTGATCTTTGAAAACCGGCCGCACTCCTCGGTCCAGGCAAAGGTTGATCCTTCCTCGTCGATCGTGTAAGAGGCGCGACAATCTTCGAGAAACCTTCAATGAATCTTCGGTAATATCCTGCTAAGCCGACAAAACTCCCGATCTCGTGAATCGTCTTGGTGTTCCCACGCTTATCACCGCCTCAATCTTAGTTGGATCCACGGTATCCCTTCTTTGGAAATCACGTGACCAAGAAAATTCACCTCTTCAAGCCAAAATTCACACTTCGACGAGGTTGGCATAGAGTTGCTTATCTCGTAATATCTGCGATTACTCGACATAGGTGTTCTGCGTGCTCTTCTCGATTCCTCGAGTAAATCAATATGTCGCCGATGAACACTACAACGAACTGATCCAAAAGCGAATGGAAAATCCTGTTCATGTAGTCCATAAACACACCGGCGCGATTCGTCACTCCAAACGGCATCACTAAGTACTCGGTGACCGTATCTAGTCCTGAAAGCTGTTTTGGCGACATCTTCCTCCTTCACGCGAATCGATGGTAGCCCGACTTCAAGTCTATCTTGGAAAGATCGCCGCTCCACGAAGTTGATCCATCAAGTCGTCAATACGTGGTAACGGATAACGGTTCTTCACGGTAACCTTGTTGAGCTCGCGATAATCCACGCCACGCCTTGATCGTCCATCCTTCTTCTTAACCAACAACACCGAGCTCCCCACGGTGACACGCTCGGTCGTATGAATTGCTTTGACTCCAAGTGTTCGATCCGGGACTTCACTCTTTCATCTCGGCGAGAGACATCCTGTATGGCGCTTTGGAAATCGGTCTGTTCCTGGAATCGGTCGATGGAGAACTTCGACCTCTCGCCTTTGGTGGTAACCCTGGCATGTCTTCGAAAACGCCCTCAAAGTCACACACCACCGAACATTCTTCACGCCGATCTGCTGAAAAACTTAGAACTAGCCAGGATACATGTATTCCCTAGTTCCTTTTTTCAAAGAAACTCCAATACGTTCGGCAGAAAGATAATTGGAGACTCCAAGGTCTGGAAAAATTACAGTTTTACGGGCACAGTCCAAAAGGACATGGTGGTGTGACAACCAATCCATCCCGAGGATGACATCTAAGCCCTTAAGAGGCAAACAAACCAAATTGACCACAAACTTTCTACTCTGAATAATCACTACACAATTAAGACATGCGGTGTTTGTGACTAAGGTTTTAGCGGTGGGGCTGTGACTACTAATTAAAACGGTAAAGCAGTCACAGTGAAGTTCAAATGGTCCACACAATCAGAAGAAATAAAGGAATGGGTTGCACCCGAATCAAAAAGAACGGATAAGGATTTACCCTCGATCTCACATTCACCTTGGATAAGATTATCACTCGACCGCTTCCTCGCCACTCATGCGTAAAACTCGCCTTTAGCCACTTGACGCTTCCTTTGGCTTTTGCCGCAAGCATAGTCGGTTCAGCTTTAGGTGTAGGACAATCCTTGGCAAAATGCCCTGCTTCTTGCGGTTGAAACACACCTCCTCCTTCGAGTACGATTACTCGCGTAATGTCCCGCTTTCCACATCGATAGCAAGTCACCTCGACACCGTCCGACCTCCACTCCTCGGTACTTGGGTCATCGGACGATCTTGTCCCTGTTGTTGTTCCCCGAGGTCGGTCGTAAGGCTACTTCTGCGGTGGTTTCCCTTTCTGTGCAAATCTCGCCCGCACTCTGGGGTCTCACCGTCCGCCAGCAGTCTTCTTCTTGTGGCTCTTACTCCTTCTACCTCGACACATCGATCAATCGACTCTTGGAGATTTCAATCCTCAACGACACCATCGACTTGAATGTCGAATCTCAATCCCGTTGGAATCTCTCACTCAACCATCTCTGGTCAACTCGATCCGCGAAATGGACTGAAATACCTCGCCAACGACTTCGAACTTGGCGCATACTCGGACACCGCCGAGTTGCTTCACTGCAGCTTGAAGAAATTCACTGCTCCTTCTCGGCTCGTCGCGATGTCTGGGAAGTACTTGTCCAAGAACCTTTCACGAAAAAGCTCCCAGGTCATCTCGCGATGTTCCGCTATAAACGTTGCTTCACTCCTCTCCACCAATACTCGCGTCTCTAGCGGTAAGTAGGTGGCATAGTCGACCTTCACGTTGTGCGGGCAATGAAGTGCCTCAAAGATCTTCTCGATCTCTTGCATCCAAAGATCGACTTTATCCGGATTTGGCTCACCGTAGAACTTCGATTGGGTCGTGCTTCCTGAAGTCCGCCAATCCTCTCGCCTTGACATTTCGTTACGCTCGTTCTTTGTTCTTGCAAGTTCTGTGAGTTAACGCGCCGTCTGTTGAGCCATCGCGTTAGCTGTTGAGTTCTGCGGTGATTGTTGAGCCATGGCTGCCGCCATCTCGGTCATAGCTTGAATTGCTCGTTCCATGTCGACGTTCTCGGTTGCGGTTTGTCGTATTCCTCACGAGGTGGCATTAGATTCCACAAAGTTCAAAACCACGTCGAATCTCACAACAAGGATGTGTTAAAACACACCGCTTCAATCAAGAAACAGTTCAAACAATTTTTCAAGCAATAAGTGCTTCACTTAATCAAACAAAGAATCAACATAATACAACTAGGTACCCAACACATAACCCGACATAGTGACCGGTCAAATCTCCTATGCACGGCTCGGTCGAGCCAGCGCTCGATACCAAAGGTAACGACCGTTTCGGACCGCTACCGAGCTCAATATACCGAGCTCGAGTTACCGAGCTCAACACACCAAGCTCAACATAAACCTATATGAGATGTGTTTTAAAAACAAAACTCTTGTGCCTTTTAAAAATACGATATATTCTTTTTTTTTATAAAACCAACTCGTGCACATCAGAGTAATTACAGCTTTTCGAAACATGGTGCAACTAAGACACAAGACTTACATTCTAATTCTAATAAAACATACATGCATAACATACATATATATATCACTCGAAATAATAATGTATACAAAATACAGGGTAGCAAAGTATAAAGAAAATACACCTAAGGTATGTCGACTTCAAAGAGCAATCATACCACTGGGGTACTTAAGCGAACTCCCAGGGGCTGCTCCAAAAGTAAGACCACCAACCACGAAACAACAAAACAACACCGCCCAAACTAGTCACGACATACTACTCCAAAGAAAAACAAGGTACAGCCATAAAAAAAAACAACATCCAAAGAACATAATCAATCACGACGGATAGAGTGCGTCACTCGGGTCCTCGTCGAGCTCCTCCTCGGCATCATCTATCGCCGAGTTCCTGCGCCTCGACATCGCCTGGGTAACCGTCATGGATTGAAGGCACCACGGGAAAGGGTCAACTTCTCGACAATTCAAGATAAGCTCGACATAAAAAAAAAAGCAACAAAGAATAATATATCTCAATCACCACACGTGACTCGACCATCTCACTCTAAACTCGACACAACTCGCAAATCCATTTTCTCTCGACTCGATAATTTTCCGGAATGCACACGCCGTACCATATGTCGGAAAGTCCAGCCGAAGCCTTGGGATCCTCCCTCTCCCTAGGGCGATCGACTCAGTCCCATAGCGTGGCGGCGTCTAGTCAATCTCCAGTAAACAAAGGGGACCTAGCACCCTCGATTATCCGGTCCACGGCTCAAAAACGTCATACGACTCACCTAGCTCGCTCACTCGATGAACAATTAGCATACGATATTCAAAGAGTTAAACACAAGATATTCAACCGCATGTCAAATACAAAGAGCAAGCTCGACATGAAGAAACGCAATTCAACATGCAATACACAATTCACGACATATATTCAATCACATATTAAATACATGCAAAAACTCAATCATATCACAACATTCCAATCTCGACACAAATCAGGAAAATCCATACACAATAACATAACCACGTAGAATATGAAATGCCTTTACGCTAGCATACTATGAAAGTATTAATGTGAAGCGCCCTTACATAAGGACTTATAAAATAAAGCCTTAGAGATATCTAGGAGTTGCCCTTACCGAACTCCAAGTTAATGCTGCTCGACAACGACCTCGACACAGCTGTCTTCAAAGAGCTCGACAACGACTTCTCTTACTCGATCTCGACACGGTTGTCTTCAACGAGCTCGACAACGACTTCGACACGTACAGTTCTCGATCTGGATTCCGCTGCTTCCACGTCCTTGGATTCGCTTTCCCGTATACCTCGATTCGGAAATCACACGATCTCGGGAAACAGACTTCCTAAAACAAACACAACTCAGATCGATCTATGGGTTCTAATACATCTAGCTCTCATCCCAAACTTAACCTGACCGGAAAATATAAAACTCAAGAATCAATATATTTTTCCTCTAACACAAAGTTAGGGATTTCGATCAAAAGTTCATGAAAAAGTTATCCGTGCTTCAAATGTATAGATCGACAACAACATCAACCGTAAGCAACAAACGAAGACAAGAAATCGAAATAAACCAAAAATGGGGGTTTTCGGCACCGCCGATTAGAAAAACAGAGGAAGAAAATTTGTTTTACAAGCCCAATTAATCGGTTAAAAAGATAGGTAATATCGTGAAGAAGAAAACCCATCAGTTTGACATGATTTGGAAGCATAAAACTGGCTAAAAATGGAAGAAGAAATAGCGCTAAACAGTAGCACAGAGAAAAAGAAAAATCTGTTCTTCATACCTCAATGGTGATCGAGCAGGCGAGATATAGGTCGAGAAGATGATGATGAACAAGGTTGATGAAGAAAGCTTGTGCAGAATCTCGATGGAACTCACGGTTTCGTCGATGGAAGTTTTTGAAGAAAACAACGAAACACAGAGCAGAAGGAAGGAAGAAGAAAGAAGAAAAGAGAAATGAGTGTTTGAGGGAAAACCGATCGTGAATACAGCTGGAAGGGCATAATCGTAACTCCAGCTATAAGATGCCAATCCCATCAATCATCTACCCGTTTAATCGTTCCTCTCATAATTACTCTCTACTCTGTCGGTCAACGGTCTAAACACGCGACGAGAACGGTCAAGCCGACAATATAATTATTACAAACAATATAATAATAGCGCTGAATAACGTTCGAAAGAATACGAGGTATCATCTCGACACGATGTCGACTAGGGTGCACGTGCAAGCGCACAAAGTTCTAACACGAGTTCGTGAACGCGGCCTCCTCAGCTCGACATGCGATCTCATCAACTCGGTACGCGACTTCATCAACTCGACACGCGACCTCCTCAGCTCAGCAGCTAGTGCACGTGATCTCCTCAGCTAGGCAAATGATCTCGGCAAACGATCTAGTCACGGGATCTCGACACAAGGTCTTGGTCGAGGTCTCGATACGTCGTCCTAATACGATGTCGATCTCGTCCTCAGGTGTTACAGTATCCCTCCATCATCTGTTAGTGCTTTATCAATTGTATTGGGCTCTATTTCTGATAGCAATGCAAAGTTTGAGTGTTCCCTGAGAGATGATCATATTCTAACTCTATCACTTGGTTCACCAATGATTTGGTCCTTTGGGTGATGAGGTTTGAACTTCCAGTCTGTTATTGTCTCTTCTTGAGTCTTATCACCAGACGCAAAACCAGAGTCAGCACCTGTGATGCCATTATCTGTTTCTTTACTTATCTGCATATCTGTAAAGATCTCATCTAGCTCTGACGTTTCATTGTCAGAATTCTTATCATCAAATCTCATATGCATAGATTCATCAACAATTAATGTTTCTTTGTTGTATACTCAGTAAGCTTTAGAGCGTTCTGAATATCCCACAAAGATAGCTTTGTGTGATTTTGAATCAAATTTTCCGGGACTGCCCTTTGTGTTGAGAACAAAGCAGTCACACCTAAATTGGTGAAAATATGAAATGTTGGGTTTTCTTCCTTTCCACAATTCATAAGAAGTCTTATTTAAGTTAGGTCTAATATAAATTCTAATTTGAATATAACATGCAGTGTTTACAGCTTCTGCCCAAAAGTTCTTTGCAACATTAGTTTTGGGAATCATGGTTCTGACCATTTCTTGAAGGGATCTATTTTTCCTTTCTACAACACCATTTTTTTGTGGTGTTATAGGGGATGAAAAATTGTGAGAGATCCCATGCTCTTCACAGAAGTTTTGAAATTGTTCATTTTCAAATTCTCCACCATGATCACTTCTAATTGTTGTAATACAAAAACCCTTTTCATTTTGCACTTGCTTGCAGAAAACAGAAAACATTGCAAATGACTCATCCTTGTGAGCAAGGAACTTTACCCATGTCCATCTAGTATAGTCATCAACAATTACAAGACCATATTTCTTTCCAGACAAAGATGCAGTTCTGGTTGGTCTAAATAAATTTAAATCCAAAAGCTCAAGTGGCCTTGATGTGGAAACAATATTTTGGATTCAAAAGAAGATTTTGTTTGTTTCCCTTATTGGCATGCTTCACAAATAGCATCAGATTGATACCTAAGATTTGGTAAGCCTCTAACAAGTTCTTTCTTGTTAAGCTTTGAGATTAACCTCAAGCTGGCGTGACCCAATCTTTTGTGCCAAGTCCATTGCTCTTCATCAACTGATAAAAATCATTTGACATTTTGATTTGGCAACTCAGAAAGTTTTATTTTATAAATATTGTTCTTTCTCTTTGCTTTAAAGAAAATGGAACCGTCTTTCTTGCTCTTGACTATACAGGCATTTTTACTAAAGCCAACATTATAACCACTATTGCATAATTGACTTACACTTAGTAGGTTATGCTTCAGGCCATCAACAAGTAAAACATTATCAATAGAAGGTAGAAATTTCTCACCAACTCTTCCACTTCCAATGATTTTACCTTTCTGGTTTCCTCCGAAACTTACTGTTCCACTCCCTTTAAGTTGGAGTTCTTGGAACACACACCTTTCTCGCGTCATGTGACGTGAGCACCCACTGTCCAAGTACCAGGACTGGTGTTTCAACAATGTTGCTAAGTAAATCTGCAACATATACAATCTTGTCCTTAGGTACCCAAATCTTTTTGGGTCCACTTTTGTTAGTTCTAGAAGGATACTTTTCCTCCTTATTTTTCAAATCATAACAAGCACTTCTAATGTGTCCTATCTTATTGTAGAAAGTACAAAGCAGACAATAAATATGATTGTTAGTATCTTTGGATTTCAAATTTGTGTTTTGAAATGTGGGTTCCTCTGGTTTGTAACCAAAACCCTGTTTACCATTTTGGCTTACTCCCCAAATCATAGATGCTTGTTTGCTTCGTGTAACACACTCAGCAAGAAATCTTTGAAATCCCTCTTCATATATTGAAAAGTTATACTCAATCTTTTCTTCATTCTTAGAGATGTCATTCACCAAACGGTGATTTTCAGCTTTGAGCTTCTCATTCTCCTCATTGAGTATTAAAAATTCTTTTGAAAGTTTTGAGAATTTCTTTTTCAAAGCTCTATACTCAATGTTAAGCTTAGAAGACTCATCTAAGAGTCCATTAAAAGCTATTTGAATATCTGAAGATAAGTTATAATCTACCTCTTCATCTTCTTCTTCACTATCTGACCCTATGGTAGCCATTAGAGCCATGTTTTCTTTTTCCTCATCATCATCAGACCATAATGAATCAGAATCATCCCATGTTGCCATGAGACCCTTCTTTTTCTTGCCTTTGAAACCACCTTTCCTTGGTTTCTCTTTCTCGAGTTGTGGACATTCAGACTTGAAATGTCCTGGCTTTTTATACTCGTAGCAAGTAACTTGGCTTTGGCCCTTGTAGTCCTTTTTATCCCTTGAGTCTTTCTTGTGGAACTGCTTTCTGAACCTTTCTTTGTTTTTCCACATACGTTGAATTTTCCTTGATATTAAGGAAATTTTTTCATTCATGTCTCCACCACTCTCATCAGACGATCCTTCGTCTGCTTCATGTTCAGCTTGAAGAGCTTTGGAGGAAGATGCTTTGCTTGTAGATTTCAAAGCTTTGGACTTTGACTTTTTAGGGGGTTCTTCTTCATCTAGATCAAGCTTATGATCTCTCAAGGAACTCAAAAGATCTTCAAGTCGCAGGGTATTCAGGTCCTTGGCTTCTTGAATAGCCGTGATCTTAGTTATCCACTTCTTTGGCAGGCTTCTTAAGATTTTCTTTATGTGATCAGCAGTGGTATAGCTTTTCTTAAGAACCTTCAAACCATGAACTAGTGTTTGGAATCTTCCAAACATAGTTTCAACGCATTCACCCTCTTCTATTTTGAAGAGTTCATATTGTCTAACCAAGATATTAGCCTTGGTTTTCTTACACTTGGGAAGTACCCTCATAGGCCAAAGCCAATGAGTCCCAAATCTCTTTGGCAGTATTATTCTTTACGCATTTCTCGTATTCCTTCTTAGAGATAGCACAGATAAGGAAATATCTTGCTTTCTAATGTAGTTGATAAGCCTTTTTATGCTCATTTTGCCATTTATCCCTAGGAATGGGATTTTCTTTGGAATCAACTGGTTCAGTGTATTGTTTTTGAACCATATCCCAAAATTCGAGTTGTTGAGACTCGAAGAAGGATTTAACTTTATCTTTCCAGTAGTCGAAGTTTGTTCCAGTGAACAAAGGAGGACGATTAATGTGACCACCGGCTTTGTTACTTGCCATGAATAAAGAATAAGATCTTTTCCTCTTACAATGTTAAGTGCTAAACCAAGAGGCCGAGCTCTGGTACAAATTGAATGTGGCAAAAACACAAGAAAGAGGGTTTGAATTGGGTTTTAGAAATCTTTTTACAAAGCTTGTGTATTTTTGAAAACCTTTTCAAAACAACTATTTAACAAAGTAGTAATGAAAAACAAGTAAAATGAAGAGAAGAGAATGACACAGTGATTTATACTAGTTCACTATCGCCTGATAGCTACATCTAGTCCCTTCACACACTTGAAGGATTTCTCCACTATAATCAACCTGATTACACTTGAGAGTTTACTACTGTCAAACTGGCTATACTCACAACTTCTTAGAACGACTTAGTATAGTCAAGCCTCTAAGGAATGTAGCCACTACTGGGCTAGATACAAGGTTCAAAAGTAATTTGAAACAATATCTAATAAATCTCAATAGAGAGGATTTACAATAAAAACTTAAGCACAAAGAATAACTTTCAAACAGAAAGAATAAAACGTTTAAGTGCTTGTTCAATGTGATTTAGACACTTGGAATAATTTCTTGGTTGCTCACTGTCTCAGATATTGGAGTAGTTTCGTTAACCTACTTCAGTGAATGAAGTGAGGTATATATAGCTAGGGTTGTGAATAGTACCGTTGTGACCTAATAGCTCTATGCACCAAAGGACAAAACTTCAGATCTCCTTTTTGTGGCTTTTAGCAAGTCACGTCGCTTTCCACTCTGCTCTTGCATACTGACAAAGCAGACAATATCAGGATCTTGTATTTTGTGAGCTTTTCAAATATAAGACACTTCTTGAGCAGGTTTTCTGATAATTATATCCGTTGACATTCCCTTTGGCCTTTGATTCGTCATACATAAAAATACTCATAAATGGGGTCTCTTTAATACTTGAATTAGCCTTAAATGAACCCTTAGTCTGATTTCCAATCAGAGTATCTGTCAAATAAATAATGCTTGTTACTAAGATACTCTGTTCACCAGAGTGAGCTTGAAATAGAGGTAGGTTCTTCAGTATAGAATTTGTTGGCCTTTCATATAAGAGAGTCTTGTAGAAACGGATGAAGGCTTCCACTGTGTAGTCTTTTCATAGTCTTTTAAGTGTTGACCAATAACAGAGCGTTGACCAAAACAGAGCATGGTCTCACCAAAGCATGGTCTACCAGAGCGTTGATCAAAATAGAGTAAGGCTATCAGACGATGATGTCAGCGATTTTTAGAGGATCAATGTCAGACTCAGATTCATGAAACTGAGAGTAAAATGCACCACTTTCATTTAGTCTTCTGAGATAATTTCTTCTGAAAATAGTGACTTCTGCACACTAATAAACACATCAGATGATAAATTGTTCTATTAACTATTTGTTATCATCAAAACAATTAAGGGTCATTGTTTCTGAATCCACTTGATTCCAATAGCCATGAATTACTGGTAAGTGGCCATGAATTCCTTGAATTCTCTGTTGTCTTCAACCAGTTTTTCCAAGACAGCCCTTCGAACAACCACACTCTCAGAACGACTAGAAGAAGCAGAGGCAGAGACCTGAGCAACCATAGCAGTAGATGCAAATGGAGGAGTTGTGGGTTCTGGTGCAAGTGTAAGTTCCCAGACTGCAGGAATTGTTTCCCTTGGGGGTTCTTTCTAAGCAGGTGCAACTAGAATTCTCCTATTTCACTTAAGTTGTTACTCCTGGTGACTATTAAACCAGGGAGTCACAAAGTACCAGTTTGCAAAGTAATCTTCAGTAGCCAGCCAAGTACTAACAAAAGAAGCACGATCCTCTTCAATCAGTCTTTCAATATCAAGCTCATGCTGTCTTAAGCCCGTAAACCTTTCAAATTCAGATAAAAGGTGGGGGTTTGGCTGAGGCAAAATGTTAGGGCCACGGTATATAGGAATAATTGGAGGTTGGGTTTGGCTTGAAGAAACAATGGATTTTGTTGTAGAAAGTGGAGAAATAATAACAATGTCATTTGGTGAATCTGGAATAGGTGGTTCAGATTCAAGAGTCTGAAAGTCTGAATTACCTTAGAGGCAAAAAAGTGATTGTTATTTCATATTCTATGATTGGTTCTGGTGTAATTTCAGTTTCATGGGGTGTGGTGAAGGTGATGAAATAGGTTGAGTGGAGGTTGGTGAAATAGGTCTAAAGGTGGCTAATGGTTGTATTGCAAGAATAGTATCAGAGCCTAGGGTAGAGGTTTGGGTTTCCTGGGTGACAGATTCTGTTTCTATTTCTGGTTATGTTGGGAGGTTAAGGCCAGATTAAACTTATGGTTGAGGTTGAGGTGGAGTGGTATGAGACGACCCTATCCCATTTTCCCAAATGTTAAATTCTTACGCATATTTTAATAATGAAAATTTTATTATTGGACATGGAAGTGTACAAATGTATCTAAAGGTACTATTCTATAGGGCCCTAGATATATAGTGTGTATAGGGAACTTGGACTCCCCATTTACTGACTCAGACTCACTGGTTGTAGCTCAACTCAAAAGATTGTTAAGTACCTGCTAAGACCCGTTGATGGACACATGCAAAACAAGAAGTAGAACGGGGATAAGAACACACTATACACACTATCAAATGGGAAAACAGGAATTAGAATTCATGTATAAAAATGCTAGCACACACACAAATAGATCAACGCCTCTCGCACTCATGCACTTAGGGTTCTATATGCCTACATGGCCACATAACTTAATACGGCAGAAGCGACCCCACCTTAGCCACCTTGCCTTTATAGATAATAGCACAACGACCTCCCACCGACGTGTGGGTAGGTCAAGTCAGCTGTCCATCCCCATATCTCACTCATCGTACCCGTAAAAGTGCAACCCTGCTCCCCAACTTCAGTGATAGGAACAGGTGTCGGGGCGGCACTCGCGATCGGCACTATGGACAGTGATGCAACAGTACTCCGTCAAGATGGCCAGGCTTCCCGACGTCCCGACAAGATGGTCATGAGTCATCCATAACCTGTGAACATTGTTGGACCTAGTCTATCCCTAAGGATCGACGTGTCCTGTACTGACTGTATCGTACCCACACTCTGTACCTGACCTCGTACACAACCTATGTTCAGGGCGGTGGATTACAACCATGCATATGAAACCTTCCCACGCGATGTTTCATCATCATCTATCATCTTTATTACTTATCAGCTTATTATTCATCATCTCAACCAGCATCAACATCTTATCTCAGCACTTATCAACTTATCAGTCTCAGATATCATTATACTTCCATACACAACAATATTTAATATTAAATCAACAAAATCAGAACTACCAGCACACATAGCACAACTTCAATCATCAACCATCCTCGATCAACATATGGATCAACCCTAACGTCGCTCAGGCAACCTACTACTAACATGTTATCAATCAGTATACCACTAATCACACATATCCATAGAGCAATCAGCATCCATCCATAGATAACAATAGACCATTCCTATGGTTGACAGACCTCTGACGACTATCTTTTGCTATCACAGGTCACAGCCCCTCTCATGAGGTGCTGCTGTTATCAATCGCTAGTAGGGCTTAGGTCACCCTACGCCTAGTTATACACTTATTCTAATCCTACAATCCCTAGTGGATAGGGTTCAGATCTCCCACCTCGTCAGAAGATTGTTACAGCTGCTGCTACTCTCTGCACCCTTGCCGTATCCGCTACTCGTACTCTTACCTCTGGACACTCCTACCTTGCCTGCTAGGCCGCTCTCAGCTCTTTTCCTCTCCTCTCTGAGGATTACCTACTAAGGGCTTTTTGATTCAACAAATTCTCATTAGAGGCAAGTGCGGAGCATACTTGCTCCTTAGTGGCCCTCCAAGTCTCACTCCCTTCTCAATCTCAAGGATTTCCTACTAAGGGTTTTCAGATGCACCAAATCCTCATTAGAGACAAGTGCAGAGCATACTCACTCCTTAAAGGTTCTTAGAGAGAGAGGAAGCTAGAAAGAGAATTGGAATTTGGGGCGAATGGAAACAGAGGCGTGAGGGGTATTTATAGGCGAGTTTCGGCACCATCGCGTCGCGACAATAGCATCGCATCGCGATTGGAACCTTTTGGACCCTTCTGGATGCACATGTGGCGCGAAACAATTGGCCTCTCCTCCACTACCATTGCGTCACGATGGAGATTAGCCTAAGATGGTCGCGATGCGACCAAGGCAAGGGAGATGTTGCTAGTTTCTTCCTTTCTAGATGTTTCTAGGGGTTTCCATGCCCCTTTCAGCGAGGTTCTAGGCCTTTCCTATGGGTTATAGGTCCTACTTAAGCCTAATCTATTCCAAATCAAAGTTTCTAATGCCTGTTTATTATTTATTTAACAACATGAAATATTATTTGGGATTATCTAAAAAATGGATGTTACATTGGTACTCCCTTAAATAATTTTTGTCCTCGAAAATTCAGTAATTTGTTATACTTCTAGAATTTATCTTATTCTTATTTCCTTTGTATAAATATTTTCATGTTTATCCTAAACTCTTAATCAATTTATCATCCCTTCTTTATCTGTGGTTTATTCCAGGCATCAAGATTTTCACTATTGTTAACTAAATTACTGAGGTGATCAGTCTCGTAATTTGTTAACAATGCAAAATCACGCTGCTGGCATAAATGTCTTAGTATTTTAACCTGATTGAAGAAATCCCTTGATGAACTTTCTAATAGAGTCATGGTTAAGAATGTCCAAATTCATTCTTATTACCATTCTCTAATAGAAATTTCGTTAGGGTTTACCCTGCTTATAATGTTATAATCACATCCTAAGTTTCTATCTTCAATTAAAAATTTACTTCCTTACCTTTCTACTTTCCCTTCTCAGATCTTTCCTTATTTGTTCTTTGTACTCTTCTTCAAAATTCTTAATCTACTTTTCTTTCTAAGCATTGGTTTATCCTAATCACTAAGGTCTTCCTTAATATCTTGCTATCAATCAAATGTAAACTAGCCTATACTAAGGAGTCTCCTATAAAATATCTGAGTCCAATCTTTTGCCATTTGCAATTTTATCAGGGTTTGCATCAATACTTTTGTGTATTATTCTGATCCTATTTCATCTTTAGAGTCCTCTAACTTCAATCATACCTTGCTATCTCTAATCCTAAACTTTTATGTTGTCCTCTAGAATCATTATCACAAGCACCTATAAGTTGGTTATATCCAAAAGTCAATTCTTTGTTTTTCATCCTTACTTTCCACCCTAATCCCCATGTTCATCAGTTCCACATTATCTGTTCCTTCTACTATGTCTAAACTTGATATTTTTTATCATTATCCCATAAGCTAACTCCTTTTTCAACCTTTTCCCAAAGATAGATTTGTTGATTCTTTTCCCTTTTTTCATACAAATTCTTTTTCAATCCCTCGTAAACCTATTTGCCTATTCTATGGAAACTATTAAGAATGCTACTTAGTCTTTCCTATTCCCATAATCCTATTACTACCTATGCTAATACGAGATCAAATAGAGAGGAAACAGCTTTAAGGAAATTGTTGGAGTTTACCTACAAGAATATCTTACAAGAGGAAAAGAGAAATTAGGTATCTGAAAAGATTCCATGTCTACCGTCTTCAAGGGTCTATCAGAAGGGTAGGGTCAATTACTGATTCAACGATTTTGACACTTGAATTATTTACTATTGAACCCAAAAATCATCATGAATGGACTAACTTTATTTAATACCACTAAGTTACTCGTAAACGTATCCGGCCTGAGAAAGTTATTTCTTAGAATTTCCTGTTGGAACCTAAACGATTGAGAAGTTTAGACCCTCATTAATTTTGATGATAACAAAGTATTCACAAGAGAACAATTTATGTTCTAACAATTCTTGAAGTGTGCAGATACTAATATTACATATACTTCTAAGCCACTTAAGCAAGAAGAAAGAAGTTCACAAGAGAAGGATACACTCAATGTGTCAGCATCCGGTTCATCTTAGTATACTGTCTTCATGAGCGTCTAAAATTATCCTTTTGTGACACAAAGCTTATACATTTGCTACGAGCGTCCGACTTTCCTGTTCTGAGCGAGCGTCTGAACTTCATTTTAAATCACGTGATGGTCACGTTGTTGCTCTTCCTCTCAGAAGTTTCTGGAACGGATTTCGAATTTGATCTTATGCGCTCAAATTGTTGTACGAGGTATCAAAGGTGACATCTTTAGCTAAAAGACAAAAATCGTACAAGCATTGTGAAAAGCAAGGCAGTACGAAAACGGTAATGTGTACTACTGAGATATTCTCTGGAAAGGAAGAAAGAGACAGCTTTTTAAAATTATCACACTCAATGGAAAAGAGCCATTTTTACTGTAACGGTAATATCCTTTAGAACTCCTATAAATACCCCAAGGTATCCATTGAAGAAACTGCCGAAAACTCTACAAGAGAATATTGTTTCATTTACTGTGAACAAGCACTATTGCTATACACTACAAAGAGTCAATACTCTGAAAGCACTGCTTCTGTGAGCAATCAAGTTTCGAGCCAAGTCTCTGGACTACAAGAACTGAACTCAGCATCCGATACTTTCTTTTAGAAAGCATTTCTGTTTTGAGCTTAATTTTTATCCTCTCTGTGAGAGTTATTCTTGCTTGTATTCAACTTACTTGTAAAAGTTGTTTTGGCCTAGTTAAGGCTGTACCCTCAAAGGCTCGAAGGTACTGAGTCGTTTTGAGAAGTTGAGAGTATTGTCAAGGTTGTGACAGTAGAATACTCTTAAGGTTTTGTAATCAGTTGATTATAGTAGAAAATCCTTCAGGAATGAAGGGACTAGACGTAGCTACCAGTTTGGTAGTGAACTAGTATAAATCTCTGTGTCTCTTGCTTTACTGCTTTCTATTTATCTTTATCTTGTTCTGTTAAAAACAAGTTTTCACACACTGCTTTTCCAGCGTCCGGTTTATTTCCAGCGTCCGATACACAAACTGTTTTGAAAAACCTGTGTTCTAAATGTTTTTAACTTAAAGTTTGTGAAAAGTTTTCAACACAATTCAACCCCCCTTCTTGTGTTCACGTTCAGTTGGTATCAGAGCTCGGCCTCTTGGTTGAGCACTTAACAGTGTTAAGAGTAAAGATCCTCTTTGTGAACATGTCTGTGAAGGTGGTCATATGAGCGAATCCTCCTCTATTCAATGGAGAAAAATTTGATTCTTGGAAAGATAAGATAAAAGCATTCCTTTAGGCACAAAATCTTGATTTGTGGGATATAGTTGAAAGTGGATACATTTCTTAGCTAATGCCCTTGGTGTTGCAATACCTAGGAAAAGCGGGTGATAATCGAGAAAAAGAGATATCAAACCAATCGAAGGCTAGATTTATCCTCATCCGTGCTATGTGAGAAGAGAATATGATAAATGCGGTAAGTTTGATCTTTGCGAAAAAAATGCAGGATTCTCTTGTTTTGTCTTATGAGGTTACGCCCAGTAAGAGAAACAAAGGCTAGCATGATGGTTACGCGGTATGAGCTATTCAAAATGGAAGATGGAGAAAACATTGAAACTATGTTTGGAAGGTTCCAAACACTTGTTCATGGGTTGCAGGCCCTTGGAAAAAGTTATACTACACCTGACCATGTGAGAAAGATATTGAGAAGTTTGACTAAGCAGTGGAGACCCAAAGTCACTGGTATTCAAGAAGCAAAAGATCTAAATCTCCTTCGGCTTGAAGATCTTATGAGTTCTTTGAAAGCTCATGAACTTGAGCTAAATGAAGAAGAACCTACCAAGAAGAGTAAGTCTATTGCTTTAAAAGTTAATCAACATAAACTTAGTACTTCTAAAGTTTTTCAGGCTGAAGAAGAAGAATCAGATGATGAAGCTTCAGAAGGAGATTATGATGGATCAGACGATGAGCTAGCATTCATATCTAAGAAGATCCAGAGAATGTGGAAGAAGAGAAACTTCAGAAGGAGGTTTCAGAAGAAAGATACAAAGGACAAGAAGGAAAGCAAAGACAAGGACAAAGCCCAAGTTATTTGCTATGAATGTAAGAAGCCTGGACATTTCAAGTCCGAGTGTCCTAATCTTAAGGAAAAGTCCACAAGAAGCTCCTTCAAGAAAAAGAAGAAAGGTCTCATGGCAACATGGGAAGATCTTGACTTATCCTCCTCTGAGGAAGATAAAGAAGAAGACGCTCACATTGCCCTTATGGCAAACACTGATCTTGATTCAGAAGAAGAAGTTGAAGAGGTAATAATATATAATTCTTATTTTGAACTTCAACTTGCATTTGATAATCTGTTAAAGGATTCTGCCACTCTCTCTATTAAGTATAAGAATTTGAAAAAGAAATTTTCAAAACTATCACAAGATTTTCATTCTTTACACAATGAAAACTCTGTACTCAATGAAGAGAACCAGAAGCTGAAAACTGAAAATCAGCGTCTGGTGGATAACCAGCGTCTGGAAGCTAATAAGCAACCAGAAGCTGAGAGCTCTCAAGTTAAAAGCTCTGTAGTTACAGGCAATCCTAACTGCAAATCAAATGACTATGAACATGCATTTCAAAATTTTCTCGCAGAGAGTGTAACTCGAACCAAGCAAGATTCTATGATTTGGGGTGTCAGTAAAACGACAACTCATGGTCTTGGTTATATATTAGATAAACCTTCTTTAGAAAATGATTCAGAATTTGATGACACCGATGATCATAGTGAATGCTTGCATTGTACTTACTACAATAAGTCTGGTCATTTGTAAAGTGCGTGTACTGTGTTTACAACTAAGAAGGACAAGTATCCTTCAAGAACTAACAAGAAAGGACCCAAAAAGATATGGGTACCTAAAGATAAAATAGTCTATGTTGCAGACTTGCTTAGTAACAAAGTCAACACTATCTTGGTACTTAGACAGTGGATGCTCGCGTCACATGACGGGAGAAAAGCACATGTTCCAAGAACTAAGACCTAGAGAAGCTGGATTCGTTGGTTTCGGAGGAAACCAGAAAGGTAAAATAGTTGGAATTGGTCGCATAGGTAAAGACTCTCTTCCTTCTATTGATAATGTTTTATATGTTGAAGGACTGAAACATAATCTATTGAGCATAAGTCAATTATGTGACAATGGTTATAATGTTGTCTTCTGAGAAAATGGATGTTCATAAAAAGCAAAAATGATGGATCTATATTCTTTCTGACAAGAGGAAATAAAACATTTATAAAGTTGATCTTTCTGAACTTGCAAAACAAGATGTCAAGTGTCATATGCATTGAAGATGAGCAATGGATTTGGCACAAAAGATTGGGTCATGCCAATTTGAGGTTAATCTCAAAATTAAACAAGCACAATCTTGTTAGAGGCTTACCAAATCTTAAGTTCCAATCTGATGCCCTGTGTGAGGCTTGTCAAAGAGGAAAACAAGTCAAAACTTCCTTTCATTTAAAAAATGTTGTTTCAACCTCTAGACCACTTGAACTTTTACATCTTGATCTTTTTGGTCCCACAAGGACAGCCTCTTTAACTGAAAAGAAATACGGATTAGTCATTGTTGATGATTTTACTAGATGGACATGGGTTAAATTCCTTGCCCACAAGGATGAGTCTTTTAAGGTATTTACTGTATTGTACAAATCAGTTCAAAATGAAAAAGGCATCTGTATTTCTTCTATTAGAAGTGATCATGGGGGAGAATTTGAAAATGAAAACTTTCAAAAATTCTGTGAAGAAAATGGCATCTCCCACAATTTCTCCTCTCCTAGAACACCTCAACAAAATGGTGTTGTAGAAAGGAAAAATAGGTCCCTCCGAGAAATGGCGGGACCATGATCAATGAAGCTGATATTGCGAAACATTTTTGGGCAGAAGCAGTAAACACAGCTTGTTATATTCAAAATAGAATTCTTATAAGACCTATTTTGAATAAGACTCCTTATGAATTGTGGAAAGTTAGAAAACCAAACATTTCTTACTTTCATCCTTTTGGTTGTAGTTGTTATATTTTGAATACTAAAGATCAGCTTGGTAAGTTTGATTCCAAGGTTGACAAATGAATCTTTTCGGGATACTCTGAAAGATCAAAAGCTTTTAGAATATACAACAAAGAAACTTTGACAGTTGAAGAGTCCATTCATGTCAAGTTTGATGATAAGAAGACTGACACTGCTATGTCAGAGCTAGATGAGTTATTTTCATAATTAAACCTCGGTGACAAGTCAGACAGTGAACGTGCATCTTCATCATCCGGTGGTGACAAGACGAAGAATTCTACTCAAGCAGAAGCTGAAGCAAGAAAAAGCTGGAAGTACAAAATCAATCATCCAAAAGATCAAATCATATGAGAACCTGGAGATAAAGTACGAACCAGATCGTCTTTCAAGGAGCATGCTGATTTTGCACTTCTCTCTGAAATGGAACCTAAGACGATTGATCAAGCATTGGAAGATGAAGGGTGGATTCTTGCAATGCAAGATGAGCTAAATTAGTTCCAAAGAAATGATGTATGGAAGCTAGTCACTCTACCAGAAGATAAGCAAGCTATTGCTACTAAATGGGTATTTAGAAATAAGCTTGATGAAGATGGTAAAGTTGTGAGAAATAAAGCAAGGTTAGTTGCTCAAGGTTACTCACAAGAAGAAGGTATTGATTTCACTGAAACTTTTGCACCTGTTGCAAGACTAGAAGCTATTTGCATTTTACTTTCATTTGCAGCACATCACAAGATAACTCTGTATCAAATGGATGTAAAAAGTGCTTTTCTAAATGGTTTTATAACTAAGGAAGTTTATGTTAAACAACCTCCTGGTTTTGAAGATACTGAATTTCCAGAACATGTTTTTAAACTTAAAAAGGCTCTATATGGTCTTAAGCAAGCTCCCAGAGCATGGTATGATAGACTAAGTTCCTTTTTAATAGAAAATGGATTTACAAGAGGACTAGTTGACACTACTCTTTTCAGAAAATCTTCTAACAAGCATTTCATACTTGTTCAAATCTATGTTGATGATATCATTTTTGAAGCCACTAATGAAAGCCTTTGCAAAGAATTTTCTAAGCTTATGCAGGCTGAATTTGAGATGAGCATGATGGGAGAATTAAAGTTTTTCCTTGGAATACAAATCAAGCAATGCAGTGATGGTATCTATATACATCAAAGCAAATATATCAAAGAATTATTGAAGAAATTCAAGATGCTGGATTGCAAGCCTATGTGTACACCTATGCATCCTACTTGCACTCTTAGTAAAGATGAAATTGGTAAGAAGGTAGATCAGAAAATGTACAGAGGTATGATTGGATCTCTACTTTATCTTACGGCTTGAGACTGACATTATGTTCAACGTCTGCTGTGTGCTAGATTTCAATCAGATCCTAGAAAATCACACCTGAGTCTTTGTTAAAAGAATATTGAGATATTTGCAAGGAACTACTAATCTTGGTTTGCTTTATATGAAATCAAAGATTACAAATTATTAGGTTTACGTGATCTTGACTTTCTTTGGAGACCGAATTGAGAGAAAGAGCACAAGTGGAGGCTGCCAGTTCCTTGGAGCTAATCTTGTGTCTTGGTCAAGCAAAAGACAAAGCACTATTGCACTCTCAACAGCAGAAGCTGAATACATCTAAGCAGCAAGTTGCAGTTCTCAACTTCTGTGGATGAAGTATCAACTTGAAGACTACTTGATAAAAGATAGTAACATTCCTATCTTTTGTGATAATACATCTTCCATTTGTCTCACTAAAAATCCTATATTGCATTCTAGAGCAAAGCACATTGAGATTAAACATCATTTTATAAGAGACTATGTTCAGAAGGGGACACTTGAAATCAAATTTGTAGACACTGATCACCAGTGGGCTGACATTCTTACAAAACCCCTTGCTGAAGATAGATTCAACTTTATAAGAAGAAATTTAAATTTCCATCTTATAAAAGAATGATTAATCTCAGCGTCTTACGATAGATATCATTTGAGCATCTGGTATGACATCATCATCACACGAATAAGCATTTTTATATGTCAACTGCATCATAACTCAGCATCTGATGAATCAGCTATGAGAATCCGAAACACACACGTGGTAAGCTCGTGTGGAACTTAAGCGTCTCATCTCACCTAATCTGAGTCATGATTATTTACGTTTTCAATAAAATCTTTTACTTTATTTTGGCAACTGCATTTAATGAAAAGAAGTATCTTTATTTTAATTTCTTTTTAAATTTATTTTTAATACTCGGATAATGAAGAGGCTTTTGAAAAGTAACTGTACCAATTACAAAACCTTCCTACTACTCCTTCTTTTTCGCTCCACAATCACGTTCTCTGTTTTCAGTCTGAAAAACAGTTTTCCTTCTCTTCTCTTCGTGACTGTCCTGAAACCCTAAACCTTAATTTCGCTATCTCTCAACTGCAATCATGTCTGGTGTAACAACCTCTGAGGATACTGCTATTTATGACACCATGGCTGAAGGAAAAGTTTTGTTGGAAAATTGAGTTGATTTAGAGAACTTCAAACTCTATTGCTTCGATTTCTACAGTGGTTTCAAGGCAATGGGTTGGGAACACTACTTCTTTTGGAACCAGGTTGAGGTTCTAGTTACTGCTATCAAGGAACTTTGGGGTAAAGCTCGTTTACACCAAGGTGGTATCTTTGAAGGAACTATGAGAGGTTATAAGTTCATTTTTACCGTTACCAATATTTCTGAAGTCATTGGTTGTCCCTGTGAAAGTATCGTTTACTACACAGATTGGGCTGATGTATTTCATGGCCTTGAGAAGGTCAATGAGGATTTGTTTGAGAACTACAAACAGTTGAAAGAATCTGGTGAAACTCCTACTGCAAAGCATTTGAAGAGTCATTACAGAGTTCTTCACAAGATAATCACCAAGATTGTCTGGTTGAAGGCTGGCTCTAGTGACATAGTCAACTATGAACAGAAGTTCATTATGAGGCACTACATGGCTGGTCACAAGGTAAACCTGCCAAGATTGATCTACAACAACCTGATTAATGCACTGGTTAATTCAAGGAAAGGAGTTGCTGATAAGAAAAACACCTACAAGTGCATTCCTTATGGTGTTCTGCTCACTAAAATGATGACCAAGAATCTGGTTGTAAACAAGCTGACTACTTTGCCAGATCAAGAAAAGGTGAAGTATTTTGGCACTGAAAGTGTTGTGATTCCTGACACCTTTGGAGTTAACAGCTTGGTCAGAATGAAATTGATCACTGGTGAACAAATGAAGAAGGTGAAAAAGGAACAGGGAATAGAATCTGGTCCCTCTCTTAGCAAGAAGTCTACTACTGACAAAACCACCAGAAGCTCAGTAACTGGTGTGAAAAGGACTTCTGATTCTCTAGAAGAGGAGACAAGCAAGAAGCGAGCGAAGGTGGCTTACGCACCCAAGAAAAAGCTGAATCGAGAAGATGAGGACGCGTTCCCATCGGTCGGTCCCGATGAAAAGAAGCAAGCGGCGAGAAACAAGTTTGACGTCGGTGCCTGAGAAGAAAGGCAATTCAGCGTCAGCCTCCTGCTGCGCCCCTGAGCAGGCGTTGAAGAGATTGGTTAAGCGATGCGAGCTTGAACCAAAGTCTTGAATTCTTGATGATTACGTATTTGTTTTTGAAGCCGATAATACCATTCTGCTCCACCTATATACATTTGCACAACCATCAACCATTCAAACCGTGCACAAAAAGCCGAAACACAACCACTTCCATAGCCCCAAACAACTTACCCAAACACAGACCAATACACTCACCATCCCCTCACCTTAAACCTCCACATATACCTCCCTCAATTCATACATTTCCAAACTTCATTCTCATCCTTTTAACCTCCTTTTCAAAGTCCCTCCATTTAATCCTTTCAAACCCTACATTCCTCCCAAGTACAATATCACAGTAGTGACACCAAAAACTACTGCCCTAATTCCAATGAAACCTGTCCCTCTTGACATTAGACCAAAATTTGTTAGATATGAGTCATATAACTCTATCTACAATCACCCATCTTTATGGCATTTGAAGACCTTCACCTCCGGAGTTTCAAGACTGGAGATACCCCCTCCAATGAATGTTGTCTTCAAGGATGGCAAAGACAATGTTGAGATGTCCTTTAAAGGAAGGCTGAGACCCAAACCAAACAGCAGGGCTATCCCCTTTTCTGTTGATGTACCAAGGTTCCTACCCCAGAATGAACCTATTACTTTAGAGGAATGTGGTAGATGGATTACAGAAGCTGAAGCCTGTATGATGGCTCATTGCTATGAGCTGAAAAGGCTTGATGTCATTGGACAATATAGAGACTCATCATCTGTCTCTATAAAGATTGTTCCAGATAGGCAAAGGTGGTTACCTTGGTCTATTCCTGGAAAAAGAAAGGAAGCTGCACCTGGCAAAATGCCATTTAGTAAGATAGGGCCTAAGGAATATGAGAAAGCGCCCAGAGACTACAAGATCAAGGAGTTCACCCAGCTTCCGGTAAAGAAAATCTCTGAAGATCATGCCAGAAGGTATTATCTGAGTGCTCTGAAGAAAGATCAATGGAGAACTGGATCCTCCAATTGTTGTAATGCAGAGAAGGCAACAATCCCTACTGTTGGCATCATCGAGAAGGTACCTGAATCCAATCATGGAACTGCTCATTTTGATGATATGTTCATATATTCTGTGATTAGACCGCTTAACTTGGTGAAGCTATATGCTCCATGGGATCTTGTCTGGAAACACTTTTATATTGGATTTGGCTGGATGCAATGGTCTGTGTCTTGGAAAGACAAAGCCATTATGCCTTGTTTTGAGCCCCTAACTATTGACAAGGATGACAGAGAAATTTTGAGGAGACTATTCATTGCTGAAAATGAAGGCCTCAACTTTTCCTTTGATGCCCTTAGTGTCTTCTTAGGCAATGTGTTTGGAGAAGCTGCTGCAGAACAATTTGATGGATATGCCAGAGACATTCTTCAACACAGAGAAATGATCTTCAATTATCTTCTGTTTCCTGATCTGGTTGAGCAAAGAAATGAAGCCCTATATGAGTCTGAGAGAAGAAAACTTGGAACTATTATCAAATGGTTTCCACCAGGAGATAATTATTTCCAATGGGCAAAGGATAAGAAAAAGATAAAATCTGTTTTATCTCAAGCTGTTCTTGATATCCACAAGAAGATGAATTCAGAAGCTACAGGTGTTGCTAGTGTGCCAGAAGCTGAATCTGCTCCCTCCACATCTTTAGTGGAAATGGTTACAATTCCTAAGGAGGAATTTGAAACCATGAAGGCAACCTGTTTGAAAGTTCCTGAGCTTGAAATGCAACTGAAACTCATCATGGAACGAATCAACCTGCTACCTCAAAACCCTTAAACCTTGTTTTGTTTTAAATTTTTATTTATTTTTTTTGGTATTGAGTGATATTTCTTAATATTTAGGACAATTATATTGTGACTTTATTACTCAAATTTTTCTTCTATTTTGTTTTATGACTATGATGTGTTTTTACACTCTTTTTGTCTGATGACAAAAGGTGGAGTAAAAGAAAGGCTTGATGAACGCTAAGATAAACATGCTAAGAAAGTCTTGATGAATGTTAAGGATAGATAGATATACATGCTAATCAATCATTCATAACATCATTTCAGCATCCGATCTCAGCGTCTTTTATTGCTATACTTATCTAAGTTGTTGAACTCAGGGGGAGACCCTTAAAACTCTTATTTGAAACTTAAAATTGTTCATCAACCTTGGATATTTGTCATCATCAAAAAGGGGGAGATTGTTGGAACCTAAACGATTGAGAAGTTTAGACTCTCATTAATTTTGATGATAACAAAGTATTCACAAGAGAACAATTTATGTTCTAAAAATTCTTGAAGTGTGCAGATACTAATATTACATATACTTCGAAGCCACTTAAGCAAGAAGGAAGAAGTTCACAAGAGAAGGATACACTCAATGTGTCAGCATCCGGCTCATCTTAGTATACTGTCTTCATGAGCGTCTGAAATTATCCTTTTGTGACACAAAGCTTATACATTTGCTCTGACGTCAGGCCTTCTGTTACGGCGGCGTCTGAACTTCATTTTAAATCACGTGATGGTCACGTTGTTGCTCTTCCTCTCGAAGTTTACGGAGCAGTTGAATTTGATCTTATGCGCTCAAATTGTTGTGCGGTATCAAAGGTGACATCTTTAGCTAAAGACAAAAATCGTACAAGCATTGTGAAAAGCAAGGTAGTCTGAAAGCGGTAATGTGTACTCTTGAGATATTCTCTGGAAAGGAAGAAAGAGCGACTTTTTGAAATTATCTCACTCAATCGAAAGGAGCCATTTTTCTTTATGCTTGGTAATATCCTTTAGAACTCCTATAAATACCCCAAGGTATCCATTGGAAGAAGCTGAAAACTCTACAAGAGAATATTGTTTCATTTACTGTGAACAAGCACTGTTGCTATACACTACAAAGAGTCAATACTCTGAAAGCACTGCTTCTGTGAGCAATCAAGTTTCGAGCCAAGTCTCTGGACTACAAGAACTGAACTCAGCATCCAATACTTTCTTTTAGAAAGCATTTCTGTTTTGAGCTTAATTTTTATCCTCTCTATGAGAGTTATTCTTGCTTGTATTCAACTTACTTGTAAAAGTTGTTTTGGCCTAGTTAAGGCTGTACCCTCAAAGGCTCGAAGGTACTGAGTCGTTTTGAGAAGTTGAGAGTATTGTCAAGGTTGTGACAGTAGAATACTCTTAAGGTTTTGTAATCAGTTTATTATAGTGGAAAATCCTTCAGGAACGAAGGGACTAGACGTAGCTACCAGTTTGGTTGTGAACTAGTATAAATCTCTGTGTCTCTTGCTTTACTGCTTTCTATTTATCTTTATCTTGTTCTGTTAAAAACAAGTTTTCACTGTGCTTTTCTAGCGTCAGGTTTATTTCCAGTCCAGATACCTGGCTGTTTTGAAAAACCTGTGTTCTAAATGTTTTTAACTTAAAGTTTCCGAAAAGTTTTCAACACAATTCAACCCCCCCTTCTTGTGTTCACGTTAATTTCCTTCTAATCCTTGATAGTCATGCTATATTCAATCACGATCACATTCCTAATTAACCTCTAGAAATGATCACCTCCTGCAAAGCGTCTATGGTGTTCAATGGATTGGTTGATATCCCCTATTGTTCTTGGTCTCTCCTAACCTCCCCTAAATCCTACTTGCAATTGTCATTCTCAATCCTAATAGTTTTCATAATCCTCCTAAAGACTTATCTTTCCGATACTTCTCATACTCTTATCTTATACTGATGCCATCGTTATATTTTGGCCAAATCTCTCATTTCTTATTCCCACAACTGTCACTAATATTTATGGTCCTCCTTATCCTTAATCTGACTCTTCCTGTATCAACAACTTTGTTTATGACTTTTCATTCCTGACTACCTTTCCTTTCATATGTCACACCTCGTCTTTGCCAATGCTTTTATTATCATTGGCCAAATCCTCCATCCTTTACTCTCTCATAACGATTGCCCTAATTACTACCTAACTCCTTTATTTTGATTTTTTTAACACCGATCATACTTTAACATTTGGAATTCCATTCCCTTAGTACTGCTTCAATACTTTATACCATTCCTCCTTATTCCCTTTGGTCTCAATTTGTATCCCACCTTCAACAATGACACTGTTCACCTAAACTACATTATTCTCCTTAACCATTCTCCTTACTTGATTTATTGGTCATATAGTGGTAACTCACATTTCCTAGAAAAACTTTCAAGGGTTCTAATTTAGTTTATTAGTCACTGGTTAATACTACTATCTCACTATAAGGATCTCTATTCTGTCTCTATGTTCAATCCCTGAATCAAAATCTATGCTAATTACTCCTCTATTACAATCATATGGCTCTTTTGCCTAATTGCCGATTTAGTATTTGTAAAACTCCTCCTATGGTCTGTCCTAACAAACTCTTAGATCACTGACTGATGAGCTCCTCCACATCTAACATATGGTCCATCTTACCCTTCATCACCTCTATTCTTACTTCTTTGTTTCTAAGTCTAACCCTCATTGGATCCACCATTATCAAGCCGGTCATCTTTTGGTTCTAAATCCTTTAGCACCATACATCCATTCTAAGGTTCAGCTAATAGAAATCAGAAATCAAGTGTAGTACCTTAAAAATTATGTCTCCTAATTCACTCTTTCTATTACTTAATCGTTCCAGAAAATCTTTCTCCAAAGACTCTTCTTAATCAGACCCTAGGAGTCACTATATCTACGCCTAATTTTCCCCTACTTCCTTCTCACACCTTATAGTTCTCTTCACGTCCTCTTCTGAACTACTCCATTCCCAAATTGTCAGCTTTAACGATGTTTCCACCCCTTTCACTACTCCTGGTCACTCCAAGTGTTGTCTTTGTGATAATTTTGCAAAATGGGGCATAAATGGATACTTTTATACTTTAAATGGCACAAAATGATATGATTCATTACTCAAAATATCCCATAAAAGTAGACAAAATTGGGGTTTGTCAACCTCCCCATACTTGAGTTTTTCTTGTCCTCAAGCAAATTACTTGGATAATTATAAGATAAACCATTTTTATTGACTAGGGAAAAAATGAGTACATGACAACAGGGTAATATCATAAGAAGTGCTAAGAAATAGAATGCCCAATTAGAGGTGTAAGTTCAATAAGGTAATCTATGATTTAAAAGCCACTCTTCTCACCACTCTTAAAGTGTTTAAAGGTATAGTCATAAATGCTCAAATTTTCCCAAAAGAAGTGACATTGCCATAGACTTGTAATTGACCAAAACTCCACTATTAAAATCCATTTATCATACAAAAGAGGAAAAATGGGTCTTTCATGGGTTGTAATGGAGCAAAGGTATTATTTTTAGGTGGGATAATAGAAAGAAAAGGTCTGAACATGAACACAAGAAGGGGGGTTGAATTGTGTTAAAAACTTTTCGCAAACTTTAAGTTAGAAACACTTTAGAACACAAGTTTTTCAAAACTGTTTGTTTATCGGATGCTGCGAATAATCGGATATTTGGAAAAAGCAGTTTGATAAAACTTGTTTTTAACACAAACAAGATAGAAATGAATAGAAAGCGATAAAGTAGGAGACACAGAAATTTATACTAGTTCACTACCAAGTGGTAGCTACGTCTAGTCCTTTGTTCCTGAAGGATTTTCCACTATAATCAATCGATTACAATTTCCTCAAGAGTATTCTCTGTCACAACTTGACAATACTCTCAACTTCTCAAAAGCGACTCGATGCAGTAGAGCCTTTGAGGATACTGACCTTAACTAGGCCAAAACAAACTTTTACAAGTGAGTTGAAATGCAGATTAAAAATAACTCTCCGCAGAGAGGATAAAAGATTAAGCTCAACTATAGAAAAACTTTCTTAAAGAAAGGGTCGGACGCTGAGTTCGATTCTTGTAGTCGAGAGACTTATACGAGACTTGGTTGCTCACAGAAGCAGTGCTTGTTCTCAGTAAATGAGGTAATATTTCAGCAGAATTTCAGCAAGCTTTTTCACAGGATGTTCGTTGCTTCTTCAATGGATACCATGAGGTATATATAGGAATTTGAAGGATATTCGCATTACGGTAAAAAATGGCTCCTTTCCATTGAGTGAGGTAAATTCAAAGCAAGTCTCTTTCTTGCTTTGCAGAGAATATCCCGATGAGTACATATTACCGTTTTTGTACTACCTTGCTTGTACGATTTTTGTCTTGTAGCTAAAGGTGCCACCTTTGATACCTCGTACAACAATTTTAGCGCTCAGAATCAATTTTGAAATCCGATCGAGAAACTTCTGAGAGGTAGAAGCGACAGCGTGACTAACACGTGATTTGAAATGAAGTTGAGGCCTTCGTTCAGAATCGGAAGTTCGGACGCTCGTAGCAATTGCATAAGCTTTGTGTCATAGAGAGAAAATTCCAGACGCTCACAAGGATGAGCCGGATGCTGACACATGGAATGTATCCTTCTCTTGAGAATTACTTTCTTCTTGCTTGAGTGGCTTAGAATATGTGTATTATTAGTATCTGCACACTTCAAGAATTGTTAGAACATAAATTGTTCTCTTGTGAATACTTTGTTATCATCAAAATTAATGAGGGTCTAAACTTCTCAATCGTTTAGGTTCCAACAAGGTCATGCAAAGGGGTCAGAAACAAATCAACTAAACAAGTAACCTTTTTCTTCGTAACAGTAAAGAGCAGACAATGATCCCTCTAATATATGACATCAATTCTTTTCTAATTCCTAAAGCTATAATAGATTTTTTTTCTTTTTCTTTTTCTTTTCTTTCATTCTTTGATGCTTTTTATGCAGCAATTTAACAATAAATAATTCTAGGAGGCAAAAATAATTTCTAAGCCTTCCTTTTGATAAACCTTCCTGAGGGATTCCTAGCATTATTCTTTTGTTTTTTGACACTAATTGGGCTAATAACTGTATTTTCCAAGGTTACCATAATAATAAGAATTAATAGCAACAAATTGGGTACCACAAAATTCAATAATAAACACAAAGATGGGCAACTTGAGGTAAAATTTTTTACAAATTTAAAGTAGGCCTGAAAAATTCCTAAATTGACCCTTACCCTTTTTACCAGAAGCAAATTTATATTTACTTAGCAATGGTCTCAACACAAGTTCTAGGATGCACAAGATGGGAAAATGTTGCCTTCCCATTAACGATGGAGCTGGTAAGTGGGTGTAGAATTGTGCATCAAAAGAAAACTTTAGATAAAAACAAAAATAATATAAGAAGAATGAAAATTAGAAAAATAACAACAAAAATAAAATACTATTAAAATCTATAAAAATAGAACTCACTGTCAAGTGTGCAAATATACAATCCATTTTTAATACAAAAGAAAATAAAAAGAATGCCTAAGTACTAAAATGTAAAAGAGGGCAAAATCCTGTATCACTTGACGGGTGGCTGTGTCTGCAGTGCTGGAGGAGTCTCATAATGGCTGCAAGCTCCCCTTTGAGGGTCAAAACACTGGTCACATGAGTCTAATGCTCCACAAAAGTGCGCTGCAGCTCATCGAGGTGTGCCATGATGTGCTCATAGGAGTGGGCTGGTAGTGCTGGTCCTACAAGTGGTGGTGGTAGTGGATGCTCCTCGATAGGCTGTGCAGCCTCTACAGCATGCTCCTCCTTCTTATGGGGTTGCTCTAGTCTGATGAGCTTATAGCCTCGATGTCCTAATCTCCACAGTACACCGATGTTGCAGAGAGTAAAGAATCTGATGGGCTCCATCTGGATAATAGTGGTCCCCACCTGTGGTCGAACTCCTAAATGGATGGCAGCTGAGACATAAAGGAGTCCATCACTATGTGACCGGTGTTTTGGGACTGCAGAAGAAGACCAGGCTAGCCACCGGTGAGCTGTCTGAATAGCAGGGATGCAGAGCTTACTGGCCTTCACTCGACTGGGAATGTAAGATGCCTCCCCAGTGAGAGTCCGCCAGCACTCTCCATCATGCAATCCTGTTGGCATGTCCAAAAGTGCCTCCCGATAATCTGGGCGTTCCACCATATCTGTTATCTCAAAGCCTAACGCGATGTTAAAATCAGCTAGGGTTATCTCGTATTGGGTCTCGCGGAGGACGAAATGATTTGCCGCCTCCTAGTCTAGCTCGTCGTCAATGTCGGGGCCTGCAGGCTCCCGATCCCTAGTGTGATAGCCACAAGTGGCTATGAAGTCTCAGATAGCCTCTACGTGTGTGGGCTATCTAACTAATGCAACTCAGTGATGACTGATGTGCTACAATAAAGCCTTCACCACCTCTCGTAGGCCAACTGCTCAAGGGTGTCGAAATCCAAGAAATGTTGTGCGTGCATATGGTAATCCCGTAGCTCTCTGTATCTATCTCAATGGTGCTACAGGTTATAGTTCGGCACTGGTCTAGGTGGGTGGGGTGTTGCTGCTGCTGCTATTTCCTGCAAAAATTCAGAAAAAACTGGAAAAGTTAGATAATTTCTGTAGAAAGTGGGTCGTGGTACGGCCTGGCATTGTTATGTATGGTCATACTTAAAGTGGAATGTATGACCGAGTTGAAACATATGTACGGCCGTGGTGACAACAAGTACGCCCATACATGTCATCTTCCCTATAATTTACGGCAGCAAGTACGGCTTGTTCTTGGCAGGTACGATCATACTGCGTTATGGTTTTGTCTAAAATTGACCCTATAATGAAGATTTCTTAGTTTCAACCTAATTTTTATGTCTCTAATTAGTCCTAAGGTCTCTAAACATGCAAAACCTAGCCTATTTTACTCTTAAATCCCTAAATTTAAGCAATTATATCAACTTCTTATCAAAAAGGAAATAAGGAGCTCAATTCATAAAAACACCAATCAATTTCGTACATAAGTGTTTTCACTACTAGAAATCAGCTATTTAGCGACCGATTTAGAGACCGAAAAAAATCGGTCACAATAGCGACCGATTTAGAGACCGAATTCTTAGAATTATTGATGAAAAAAGTGCAGCCCCTAAATCGGTCGCAAAATATATATTAGCGACCGATTTAGAGACCGAATACATAGCGACCGATTTTTCGGTCGCTAAAACGGAATTTTATTTCATTTTAAAAAATTTATTAAATATTTATCAATTGTAGCGACCGATTTAGAGACCGAATACTTAGCGACGGAATAATCGGTCGCTAAACCAGAATTTTATTCGGTTTAAAAAAGTTAAAAAAATTTATTAATGTTAGCGACCGAAAAAGCGGTCGCTGAACTCCTCTTTAAGTTTTTTTTAAAGTTTATTTATTAAATAAAGAAAACAAAAGAAATAAAACAAAACAAAGGGGGTGGGGGTGACACGGTTTTACTCACTGAACCTAAAACATAACACACACACACACACAAAATCTGAGAAAAGGGGAGATAAGAAGCGCCCGCAGATCTCACATCCTGGAGGCGAGCGAGCCGAGCGAGAAGGTGAGAGGCGAAGGAGATGGGAAAGGAGGTGGGGGCTGAGATCTGTGGTGTGGGGGGAGGAAGGAGGCTGGGTGTGGTGGCGAAGAAGGGGAAGAAAGAGATAGATAGAAGCGAGAGAGGAGCGGGCGAGAGAGAGAGAGAGAGAGAGAGAGAGAGAGAAGCGGCCAGAGGGAGAGAGAGCAGAGGAAGAATGTGGGAGAAGAAGGAGGCAACGACGAGGATGAAGGTATTTCTTTTGTTTTGGTTTTGTTTGGTGCTCTTGAGGCTTCAGTGTTCTTTTTTTTGGGGTGGGGTTATGGTAACTTTATGTTTGTTCCTTCTCTTGTTGTACCAGACCAAAAAACCTAGAAAGGGAGCCATCCTCTCGAAGAAGATAAGTGAATCGGCTGATAGGTAATGGGTTGAATTATACAACTATCTAGCTATAACTTGTCAAGAATATTGTTAATTGTTTGTAGAGAATGCTGTTGTTTTGTATATATTAAATTAAATACCAATGAAAAGCCTGCTTATTTTAGGTTTGGAGAATTCATTCTGTTTTAGTTTGATGATTGTAATGAATTGCATTTTGTCTATTAAAACATTTATAACATGCCAATGACCTGCTTTTGATCAAATCAGATGTGATTAGTTAATGTGTGTGTTTCCTGATTTATTCAATAGTAGTTGGTTACACCAAAATTAGTAACCTCTTGCACTATTCCTACAAGTCTGAAGCCACTATATATCTTTGGTGTTTTAACATAAAATTGATTAGAAACATGACTTTTCACATGGAGTTCTATGTTCTGTGTTTTCTACCTTCAAGAACATCAAATTTTCTGTTAATAAGTTGGATTCATTAAAATGCTTCCACCCTGATCAGGTTTTATAAAGCTTTGGGGTGTGGTTTTGGTTGATTTTCAGTTTCCTTAATCATGAAGAATATTCATGCTTGCCTATTTTTATAATTGTTTACATTGCATTTGGGATTTAAGGAAAAGTTATTGTGTTTGTCCTTGATTATATCTCTTTTTTTTTATCTTTCTCTTTACAAGGTAATTTTGGGGCTATCCACTACTAATATCATTTTCTTGCTGCCTTTTTCGTTTACATTTACGTAGTTTTTAATTCCTATGTCCCTTGGTGGTCCCTTGCATTTTCTAGGATGATCGGTGCTTTCACGACACAGAGCACCAAAAGCAATGTTGGCCCCTCAAATCTGCCTTTTCAAGTAAGCCTATCATTAAAAGGAGTGACAATCATGTTGCTATGCTAAAAGCTATTATTATACGTAATTCTATATTGTTTCTATCTTATTGAACTCCACTTATGCACATTCCAGCACAAGTTTTTATCACCCAAAAGCTATTAGTGCTACTGCACTTATTTCTCTAGCTGTCCAAGGAATATTCTAGGGATTCAAGGGCACAAGGACTCCTGAATTATGTCTAGGTAAGTGTTTTTAACTTTCTAAAACCTTCATCAAGAAAGTTTTATATGCCCTCTAAAAAGAGGGAGTACTGTACTACCACTGTTAAATTACAAGTTGAGAACTAATTGAAAATTACAAATTGAGTAATAAAATTTGCAGTGTGTAACACATATCTATGACTTATATTTGTTTGTTAGTAGGATACTCCTCCTTTTGGGATTGGATTTCAAAATGATTGAACATAAATATCAAATGCAAAACAATTAATTACTTTTTTCAACGGAAAAAAACTATAAAAACACAATGTATGGTTATGAAAATAACTTTAAATCTTGTGAAGTAAATTGATTTGCATATTGAGTTCATTTGCATTTTATGTTATTAACATCCTCTTATGTTCTATATCCTAAGCTTGGATTGCAGGTGGATTTAGGGTTTTCAAGTCAATTCATTTGTCTCATAAGCTGTTTGTAAAAATGTCTGAGAAGGAGGAGGGGAGATCACATCTTGACAAACAAAGCATGAAGCTTCTTACGCTCCTTTGTAATCTCGACAATTCATTCTCAAATTTTGGTAACTTACGTTTTAAGCCATTTGAGTGCGTCTTGAAACCTTTCTTATATTATTAATATCTGTCTTTGTTTTCGGGTAATCACTTTGCGTTGATTTTTAAAATACTATCTCTGCTTTTGTTTTGCAAGAAATATGCAGCATAGGGTGTTTTGATTCCAAAATGAAATTTAGTTTGTGTGTGGGGTTGATTTTAAATTTCATGTCCAGTAGTCACTCATTACAAACAAATTTCAATAATTAGATATATTATTTACTTTTTCAATGCCTCTAATTTCTTTATATGAAGATAGAGATCTTTTTTAATTACTGTTTTTTAATTACTGCATTACAATTCTCAAAAGGGACTTAAAGAAACATAATTACTGCATTACAATTAGTCCATCGCTTGGAGATCTTAGTTGTAGATATAGCCAAAGATCCATCAAGAGGTAACAAGAGAATCTCTTCAATTGACAAGTTCTGAGGAATTTATAGTTGGTTTTGTTTCCTTTGCGGACTTGGAAACAAACACTTGTTGATGTTACTAGGGGCGAATTCTTCCCAATAATGGTCTCTTTGTATTCAAAGTTAGACTTATTTTATTGTTCCTTTTAAAAATATTCGGTAACAAATATAGTTTTCAAGATATATGAGGTCATTATCATGTTCTATGTTAGTTTTGAAATGGTTAGCTATGTTAGTTTTGAAATGGTTATCACTGAATTAGCTATTTATGATTCATCTTGATATGATTCTTTTACTAATCCCATTTTTAATGAGGAACACATTTCTCCTTTTTTGAAACTCGTGGTTGACATGACCATGAAGCCCTCATTTTGTGGCGAAGAAACCACCTTGTTTGTCTGATTACTTTTAGAATTGTATGTTATCTTTTTCTGAAAAGCATATACTTTTTGTGATATAATCTGGAATGTAAGGATTGAAATGGATGGTTGCTTTTTCTGTGGTGTTGTTAACTTACTTTGGCTTGGATTGGCTACTTTTTTATATTATAGTATGTTTTATGTGTAACCTGGTGCTTGTCATTTTCAAAAGTTAACCTTCTTTCAATGAGAATATAAGTAGTTAAGAGTTGATATGTAGTAGTATTGTAGGCCACATATTTGGTTGAGAAGTTATCTTTTGTTTTTGTTTTTTGGATCCTCTTATGGTGTTTTGCAGGATAATTGGTTGCTGTTGCATAAGCCTTGGTCATACATATGTTCTCTCAAATTTGAATTAGATGGTTGGCTTATTGGTGTCATTTGTCAAAGAGTTCTGCGGCTAGCCCTTGAAATGAAGCTACATCCATTCTTGGCTTGGTGTGTATCGTTTCTTTGCCAAAGGAAGTGGTTGCAGACATTGGACTCGGTTCTTCACTGCTGAACTTCTTTGCTTTGATGCAGAGCTGCTATTTAGTCCCTTTGTTGGTTTTTCTTTGCCTTTCAATTTGGAAATTGTTGTGTTATTTCTTTTTGTTCTATTTTCTTGTTCTGCTGTCTCCTCTTTGTGGCATTTTGAACTCTTTCTGGTGCTTGAATTGAGCATTTCTTGTACTAATTTATCACACTATCAATAGAAATTTTGGCTTATAAAAAATGAATCTTGATGGTTCATCACACTCTATGTATGATATTATGCTTGCTGATGTTCAGCTCTTAGTTGCAGATTCTTGAAGAGAAAGGACACATTAGCCCATTCAGAAAGAAAATGTCTTTGATGCCATTGTGGTTCAGTTTACTCTTTGATCATACACAAATAGCTATTTTATTTCTTTTATTATTCCTTTGTTTATCTTTGTTGTTTGTTTATCTTTGTTGGGCATGCTTGCTACATTATTCTTCTATTTATCTTTAATATACTTTTTTTATTATATTGTTTTCAGATCTGGGATAATTGAGGGGAAGGAGGACAATTACATTGGTTCTAATTGTGAATAGTTTTGTGGGTTTGGAAGTATGAGGTGTGTCTTCGTTGTAAATTTTTAAACAAAAGGTATTATGTATATGGTTTAAATTTAAAGTGATCTAGAATGATAAGAACTTAAATTTTGTGAAGCTTTTCCTTTCTTTGTTACTGCTATCTCTTTTGTGTTCTAAGTGTATTTGTTGTTTTATCATATTCCAGATGTGTGATTTTGGATGCTAAAGAAGCTGTGTTTACTATTAGTGCATTCTAAAATTCATGTGAATCTGAATAAGATTCTTTAGAAACTGCTTATCTTGCATATTAACAAGAAGTCTCTGCAAGTTAGTTCATCTTCTCCAAACCACACCAACTGGAGTTGCTGGAGAAGCTTGAGGTTAGTGAGAGTTTGATCAAGAATTTGCAGTCTCAGAATATAAAGCTCACTCAGGAGTCAGAACCTTGCTGTTGTTGAAGCTAAGATAGCGGTAGTTGGAAGTAGAGGACCTGAAACCAGTAGTGATATGTGTGACGAATATGGATCCGGAAGACATACTTCTGCATGCAACCAGGCTAAGGAATGCATTGGGAAGGAGTAGTGAAACCTGAGGACAAGACACGTAACCAAACACACACACTAGTGTGCAAGGTTCTCATGTTGACATTGTACTATTTTTTGTAATAGTTCAGTTTGAATGAAATTACTGTTATATTGTTTTGTAATAGTTCAGTTTGAATGAAATTACTGATGTATTGTAACATCTTACATGGTGATGAATTTTATTTTATTTTTATTCAAATAAAGTTATATCTAGGGTTTGGCCTTTAATAAAATTTATTTGGTTATAAAAATGGTGATAAAGTTTAAGGAATCTGATAAAATGTGTTGAAAAATAGATTTTTGAAAGTTTAATTTTTTTTAAACTAAACATAAATTAGCGACCGATTTAGCGACCGATTTTAGAGACCGATTTAGCGACCGGTTTATAAAAATATAAAATCAAATTAGTCAAATTCGGTCTCTAAATCGGTCGCTAAATCGGTCTCTAAAATCGGTCGCTAAATCAGTCTCTAAAATCGGTCTCTAAATCGGTCGATATATATTCAGTCTCTAAATCGGTCTCTAAAATCGGTCGCTAAATCGGTTGCTAAATCGGTCTCTAAAATCGGTCACTAAATCAGTCTCTAAAATCGGTCTCTAAATCGGTCGCTATATATTCAGTCACTAAATCGGTCGCTAAAATTAGCGACCAGCGTTTTAGCTACTGATTTTTGTCGGTCTCTAAATCGGTCGCTAATTCGATTAGCGACCGATTTTAGAGGTTTAGCGACCGAAAAATCGGTCACTAAAAACTGATTTTTTTGTAGTGTTTGTAGGGAATTTCTTTGTATTTTTAAATAAATAAAAATAAAAGTAAAATAAAACTAAAGAGAGAAAGTTCAAAGAACACAGGTTGCCTTTTGGTTAGCGCTTGTTTAACATCCCAAGCCTAACGGTTCAGAGGACTTGGATTTAGTCCTCGACGGGCACTGACGCTTCTTGGAAACCTCTCTGCACGTGGTGCTCTGTCAGCCCACAGTAAGGACATATGGGAATGGGTTCCCTTTTGAATGTTGAAAATGTTTTGATGAACCTTCTTACCATGTTGTTTCATGTTTCTACCTCCTCAACTGGTAACAAATAGAACCAAACCTTGGCTTCCTCATTGAGTGAGAAGGGAAAATTTCTAGCTTTGCACAGTCTGGTGAGATATTCCTATATTGAGCACTCCTCGTCAATTTATAAAATCTCTTTAAGTGTTCAATTGGGTCTTTTTTGGAGGTCCCATTGAAGTGCAGTGATACTACATTTTGTATAAGGAAAGGGTCTATTTCAAGGCTCATAGGTTATGCAACATTGTTTTTTCCATGAGAGTTGTCTACTTCAGAAGGATGCAAGCTCTCTTTTTCCTTATTTTTAGAGATGACAATACCCTGCAGGAAACAACAAGATACACTAGAAAAATATCCCCTTCATCCTCAATTCTCAAAGTCAATATCCCCTTCTTTATTTGAATGGTAGCATTGCCTGTTACTAAAAATGGTTGCCCCAAGATAATTGGGATGCCTTTAATTCCTCCATATCTAGAACCACAAAATCCACTAGGAAAATAAATTTCTCTACCTTGACCAGAACATCCTCTATTATTCCCTTAGGTTAACAAGAATTCTATCGGCTAACTGTAATGACATGTTAGATGGTTGTGGTTCCTGCAATTTGAGCTTTCTAAACACTGACAAAGACATTAAATTCACACTTGAGCCTAAATCACATAAAGCATTAAAATTCACATCACCAATTAAACAAGGAACGAAAAAAGTTCCCAGATCTTTAAGCATAGGTGGCAATTTATTTAGGAGCACAGCAGAACATTCTTCATTAAGCTTTACTATTTCTATTTCCTCTAATTTATTTTTATTAGAGATAATTTCTCTTACAAACTTAATATATTTGGGAAATTCAGAAACAGCTTCAGGAAATGGGATATTAATATGCAATTTTCCATGTTTTTCTAAAAAATTAATTAATTGCTCAACCTTTAACTTGCTCTCTTCACCATCTTCAAAGTCTTCATAATTTTGAGGATTGGTCCCTCTTCACTGCTTTTCATGAAAATAGTCGTGCATTGCTCCTTTGGGGTTGATCCCACTTGGCTTGGCAAACTCCCTTTATCTATTTGAGTCATTTATTTGACCAAGGTAGTTAATTGGTCTTCTTGAGATTTTTGATTCTCTACAGTAATGCTCACTATTTTCTCCATAGATTTGAATCTCTCATCTACTTAACCGATGAACATGTTAATAGTTCAGTCATGCTAGGCCTTCTTTCTCCTTGAGCTTGATTTTGTAAACAAGGTGGCTTATATATATTCTGATTTTGGCCTTGGAACTTCTGTTGTCCATCCCATGAGAAATTAGGATGGTTCGTTCAACCAGGATTGTAAGTGTTGGAATAAGGATCATTCTACGCTTTAGTTCCCATAAAATTCACCTTTTCAACGCAGTCATTGAACTCATGCCCAGTTATTCCACAGTAATTGTAGGAAGCTCTAGTTGCTCTGTTTTCAATGGTCTTTAATCTCTCATCAGTCTTTTCCATAAAACTAGCGAAAACTCCTATACAAGGATGTCTATGCCTCTGCCTGTATTTCAGCATAGCTTCTTGCATTGTGGCCTTTGGAACTGAATCTCTTTTGCCTACAACATTGACTTCTTCCAGTTGGCTCTCAATTGCCATGTATCCCCAGTCTTTACCAGTTATTGCAGTATTAGATTGAGCTGATTGCGTTGCCATTATAGTCTCTATCATTTTTTTCATTGCTTCTAACTTAGCCTCGTAATCAGTGTTAGTATCCACTTTGTAAATTCCTGCTTACTGGGGTTTTCTTCTAGCTTGCCTTTTTCCTACTGACCATTGAGCATTATTCTAAGTCATCTCTGTCATTATGTCGTAGGCTTTAGTGAGTTTCTTCTTTCCAAAATATCCTTCACAAGTGGCATCTATAACACCTTTGGTTTGCATATTAAAGCCATTATATTGGATCTGAACCAGTTGTCATTTAGTAAATCCGTGATGAGGGCAACTTCTAAGCAAATCTTGAAATTGGTCCCAAGCCTCATGCATAGATTCACCTTCATTCTATGCGAACCTAGGTATGTCAGCTCTAAACTTTGCAGATTTTGCAGGAGGAAGTACTTATTGAGAAATTTGGTCTTCAAATCCTCCCAAGTTGTAATAGAGTTTGGAGCTAATGAATCCAACCAAAGTTGAGATTTCCCTTACAACGAGAATGAAAATAGACTTACTTTAATAGCTTTCGGTATCACACCATGGCACTTGATAGTATTTGCAATCTTCCGAAATCTCTTGAGATGAATATTAGGGTCTTCAAAAGGTACCCCCGAAAATTGCACAGAAGATATCATAGATATCAGTGTCGGTTTCAGCTCAAAATTATTGGCCTCAATTGCCGTATATTTGACACTATCGGTCACATCAGTTGTCGGAGAAAAGTATTCATTTAGTGTGAGCTCGTCCTCCATTGTTCTTTGTTGTCATATCAACAAATGAAGTGTTCTTTTTTTTTATTTAAGGATCAAGTTGAAGTTCAGGTCGTTGAGAACGTGTCTGCATACACTAAGAGGAATCAAATAGTTAAAATAATTACCAAAAATAATGAATAAAAACAAAATTAAACTAATATTATAACAATCAAAACAATAAAAATAAAATAAAATAAATGCATAAAGTAACTAGAATCTCGTTAGTTTAATATCGCTTAAACACTCCTCGGCAATGGCACCAAAAACTTGTTACGGCTCAGGCAAGTGCACCTCATCATAACTCGTAATAAAGTGGAGTATATTTAAGACTCCGAATGTCGAAACCACAAGGAATGCACGAGTACTAACGTACTAAAGATCCGATATTATTTAGACTAACGATGGTTGTGGTTTTAGGAAAGACAACAATCAAATTAAAATAAGATAAAAGTAAGATAATTCGCAGGAATGAGATAGAGTCAATTATGGGAAGTCTAGGGGAACCAGGTTTACTCATACTTAGTCCCTGAATTCACTAGTTAATTATTATGGGTCATATTTCCTGGTTGGAAGCTAATCTTCCACTGTAATATTATTAATACCTAATGACCATGTAATATTAACAGTCTTCTTTCCAACTAACACCCCCAATCATCATGCAAGGTAAACAGAAGAAAAAGCATTAAGCAACATTGGAATTGTTAATTAAATAACTGATTAGAAACAAGAAATTATCCTTGATCACATAGCTAGCGAGTTCAATTATTCCTAGAGTTTTGTTAACTAACTGTGGTACGATAGCCTCCAATTAATTAACTTGTTAAAGGGTGATCAATCCTTATAGGATTAAGCATGCTAAGAATAATACAATCAATAGGATAATACGAAACTCATAATAACAACTAAATAAATATCAAGAACATAGTAAAAGATCCTCTGTCACTCCTAGTGATGGAGTTAGCTACTCATGGTATGTGAAAATAGCATATAATAACATGAATCTAGAAACAAATCATAATAGATAGAATTTTGTCTAAAATGGGAGACCCTTTTGATATGATGACGGTCCTTTAGCACGTTCTTCACGATCCTCCGGAGCTCCGACGACAAAATAGGATTAGGCAGGAGCTCCAGAGGTTGAACAGTCCAAGCGTGTCAAAAAGTTCTTGAAAGAGGGCTAAGAATCCTTATTTATAGGCTCTGAGTGCACTAGGTTAAACTGGCTTCAAATCTGTGCGATCTGGGACTAGGTATGACCATACATCCTTTATACACGGCTGTACTACACTTAAGTTGTGAAGCTGGCTCGTACTTCTGCACGGTGTGCACCCTAACAGCTTTGTATACGGCCGTATAGGCTTTGGTATGGCCGTACAAGACTTTTTCTTCGACGTAGGCTGTACTGACTAGGAGGTACGCCGCAACTGATGTGCGTAGCTAGGTACGGCTGTACAGACTATATGTAAGGCCGTACTGAATGTCCAGAATCACCAAAATTGCTTAAGTCTCGCCAGTTTTGCTCCGTTTATGCCTTTTTCTCTCTAAGTGTTGTCTTTATGATACTTCTGCAAAATGGGACATAAATGAGTACTTTTATACTATAAACTAGTAATATACCCATGCATACGCATGGGAGTCCGTCATTGATTTGTACGAATACTGTTGGAACCTAAACGATTGAGAAGTTTAGACCCTCATTAATTTTGATGATAACAAAGTATTTTCAAGAGAACAATTTATCTTCAAACATATCTTTGAGTGTACAGGTATTAAAACTTCGTTTATATGTACAAAACACTCAAGAAAGAAGAAGAATATTTACAAGAGAATTGAATACACTCCACTAATGTCAGCGTCCGAACTCACTCCAGCGTCTTGCTAACAGCAAGCGTCCAGTAGTGTTACTCTTTGACATGTGGAATACTCTATTGCTGCGAGCGTCCGTCCTCTGTTCTGAGCGAGCGCCTGATCTCTTTAATGAAAGCACGTGATGATCACGTTTCTGCTCTTAACCTCAGAATGCTCTGGAACGGAATTCGAATTTGATTTTATGCGCTTATTTTGATGTACGAGGAAGCAAAGGTGACACCTTTAGCATAAGACAAAAATCGTACAAGGCAATTATGAAAAGCAGATAGTACGAAAACGGTAATATGTACTATTCTGATATTCTCTGGAAAGGAAGAAAAAGACTACATTTCAAATTACCTCACTCAATGAAAAGAAGCTATGTTTTTACTGCAAACGGTAATATCCCTGAAGACTCCTATAAATACCCCAAGGTATTCACTGAAAAGATGTTGGAAAAACTGTGAAGAAACTTCATTCTGAAAGCAATATTACTCAAGTGAGTAATCAAGTTTCGTGCCAAGTTTCTGGTCTACAAAGAACTGAACTCAGTGTCTTATACTTTCTTTTAGAAAGCTACTCTGTTTTGAGCTTAATCTTTTCATCATCTCTGTGAGAGTAATTTTGATAGTATTCAAAAGGATATTCTCTTTTGTAAACTGTTTTTGGCCTAGTTAAGGCTTTGTTCCTCAAAGGCTTGATCGTACTGAGTCGTTTTGAGAAGTTGAGAGTATTGTCAAGTTTGTGACAGTAGAATACTCTTGAGGTAAATTGTAATCAGTTGATTATAGTGAAAAATCCTTCAGGATCGAAGGGACTAGACGTAGCGACCAGTTGGTGGTGAACTAGTATAAATCTTTGTGCCTCTTGCTTTACTGATTTACATTTATCTTTATCTTGCTCAGTAAAACAAGTTTTCATACACGGTTTATTTCCTGCATCCGGTTAGTCTCTCGTCAGATAAACTATGACTTTGAAAAATCTGTATTCTTAGTGCTTTTAACGTATAGTTTGCAAAAAGTTTTTGGACACAATTCAACCCCCCTTCTTGTGTTCACGTTCAGTTGGTACCAGAGCTCGGCCTCTTGGTTGAGCACTTAACAGTGTTAAGAGAAAAGATCTTATATTGTGAACATGTCTACTAAAGGTGGTCATATGAACCGTCCTCCTCTATTCGATGGAGAAAAATTTGATTACTGGAAAGATAAGATAAAAGCTTTCTTTGAGACACAACAACTTGAGTTGTGGGATATAGTTCAAAGTGGTTACATTCCTCCCACTAATCTCATGGTGTTGTAATAACCAGAGAAGATTGGAATGATGAGCAGAAAAAGAGATATCAAACCAATCAAAAAGCTAGATTCATTCTTATCTGTGCTATGACAGAAAAAGAATATGATAAATGTGGCAAATTTGATACTGCTAAAGAAATCTAGGACTCACTAGTTTTATCTTACGAAGGCTCTGCCCAAGTAAGAGAAACCAAAGCTAGCATGTTGGTTCGCCAATATGAGTTGTTCAAAATGGAAGATGGTGAAAACATTGAAACTATGTTTGGAAGATTCCAAACACTTGTTCATGGGTTACAAGCCCTTGGAAAAAGTTACACTACACCTGACCATGTTAGAAAGATTTTGAGAAGCTTGACTAAGCAGTGGAGACCCAAGGTCACTGCTATTCAAGAAGCAAAATATCTAAATGTCCTACGACTTGAAGATCTTATGTGTTCGTTGAAAGCTCATGAACTTGAGCTAAATGAAGAAGAACCTGTCAAAAAAAGCAAGTCTATTGCTTTGAAAGTCGCTCAACATAAAGCCAGTTCTTCCAAAGCCCTTCAGGCTAAAGAAGAAAAATCAGAAGATGAAGCTTCAGAAGGAGATGTTGACACATCAGAAGATGAGCTCGTGTTTATATCCAGGAAGATACAAAGAATATGGAAGAAGAGAAACTTTAGGAGGAAGTTTCAGAAGAAAGATACTAAGGACAAGAAGAAAAGCAAAGACAAAGACAAAGCTCAAGTCATTTGCTATGAATGTAAAAAGCCTGGACATTTCAAGTCTGAATGTCCTAATCTTAAGGAGAAACCCACAAGAAGTTCTTTCAAGAAAAAGAAGAAAAGCCTCATGGCTACATGGGAAGATCTAGACTTATCCTCATCTGAGGAAGATAATGAAGAAGAAGCAAATCTCGCTCTCATGGCAAACACTGATCTTGACTCAGAAGAAGAAGTTGAAGAGGTAATAGTGTATGATTCCTACTCTGAACTTCAACTTGCATTCGATGATCTTCTTAAGGACTCTGCCACTCTCTCTGTTGAGTATAAGAATTTGAAAAAGAAATTTTCAAAATTATCACAAGACTTTCAAGCTTTAAAAAAAGAAAAATATGTACTCAATAAAGAGAACCAGAAGCTGAAAACTGAAAATCAATATTTGATGGATAACCAGCGTCTTGCCGCTAACAAGCAACCAGAAGCTGAGAGCTCTCAAGCTGAAAGCTCTAAAGTTACAGGCAACCTTAAATGCAAATCAAATGATTATGAATATGCATTTCAAAAGTTTCTTGCAGAGAGTGTAACTCGAAGCAAGCAAGCGTCAATGATTTGGGGTGTCAATAAAACGACAACTCATGGTCTTGGTTATATATTAGATGAACCTCCATTAGAAAGTGATTCAGCATCTGATAAATCCAATAATCATAGTAAATGCTTGCATTGTACTTACTGCAATAAACCTGGTCATTTAAAAAGTGCATGTACTGTTTTTAAAACTGTGAAGGATAAGCTTCCTTCAAAAAATAACAAGAAAGGACCCAAAAAGATATGGGTACCTAAAGATAAAATAGTCTATGTTAAAGATATGCTTAGCAACAAAGTCAACACACCTGTCTTGGTACTTAGACAGTGGATGCTCGCATCACATGACGCGAGAAAAGCAAATGTTCCAAGAACTAAGGCCTAAAGAAGCTGGATTCGTTGGTTTCGGAGGAAACCAGAAAGGTAAAATAGTTGGAATTGGTCGCATTGGTAAAGGCTCTCTTCCCTCTATTGATAATGTACTTTATGTTGAAGGACTTAAACATAACTTCTTGAGCATAAGTCAATTATGTGACAATGGTTATGAAGTCATCTTTACAGAAACTGGATGTCTAGTAAAAAGCAAAAAAAAGGCTCTATTTTCTTTACTTCTAAGTGGAAACAAAATATTTACAAAATTGATCTCTCTGAACTTGCAAAACAAGATGTCAAGTGTCTCACGTCTGTTGACGAAGAACAATGGATTTGGCACAAGAGATTGGGTCATGCCAATTTTAGATTAATCTCAAAATTAAACAAGCACAGTCTTGTCAGAGGCTTACCAAATCTTAAGTACCAATCTGATGCTCTCTGTGAGGCATGTCAAAGAGGAAAACAAGTTAAAACTTCTTTTCATTCAAAAAATGTTGTTTCAACATCTAGACCACTTGAGCTTTTGCATCTTGTTCTTTTTGGTCCAACAAGGACAGCCTCTTTAACTGGAAAGAAATATGGGTTAGTCATTGTTGATGATTTTACTAGATGGACATGGGTTAGATTCCTTGCTCCCAAAGATGAGTCATACAAGGTATTTACTGTATTCTGCAAAACAGTTCAAAATGAAAAAGGAATTTGTATTTGATCCATTAGAAGTGATCATGGGGGAGAATTTGAAAATGAAAACTTTCAAAAATTTTGTGATGATAATGGCATCTCCCACAATTTCTCCTCTCCTAGAACACCTCAACAAAATGGTGTTGTAGAAAGGAAAAATAGGTCCCTCCAAGAAATGGCCAGGACCATGATCAATGAAGCTAACATTGCAAAGCATTTTTGGGCAGAAGCAGTAAACACAGCTTGTTACATTCAAAATAGAATTTTTATTAGACCTATTTTGAAGAAGACTCCATATGAACTGTGGAAAGGAAGAAAACCAAACATATCATATTTTCATTCATTTGGTTGTACTTGTTATATTTTGATTACAAAGGATCAGCTTGGGATGTTTGATTCAAAAGGTGACAAAAGAATCTTTTTGGGATATTCTGAAAGATCCAAAGCTTTTAGAATATACAAAAAGAAACTATGACAGTGGAAGAATCCATTCGTGTCAAATTTGATGACAAGAAGCCTGACACAACCATGTCAGAGCTAGATGAATTATTTTTAGAATTAAATATAGGTGATACTACAAATAGTGAACCTACATCTTCATCATCCGGTGGTGACCAGACACAAGAATCTTCAGAAGCTGAAGCCAGAAAGAGCTGGAAGTACAAAACTAATCATCCTAAAAATCAAATCATAGGAAAAGCTGGAGATAGAGTAAGAACCAGATCCTCTTTTAAAGAGCATGTAGATATGGCACTACTCTCAGAAATGGAACCTAAAACGATTGATCAAGCATTGAAAGATGAAGGGTGGATGCTGGCCATGCAAGAAGAGTTGAATCAGTTCCAAAGAAATGATGTATGGAAGCTAGTTAATCTACCAGAGGATAAGCAAGCTATTGGTACTAAATGGGTATTTAGAAACAAGCTTGATGAAGATGGAATGGTTGTGAGAAACAAGGCAAGATTGGTTGCTCAAGGTTACTCACAGGAAGAAGGTATTGATTTTACTGAAACATTTGCACCTATTGCAAGGTTAGAAGCTATACGCATTTTACTATCATTTGCTGCACACCATGATATAATTCTTTATCAAATGGATGTGAAAAGTGCTTTCTTGAATGGTTTTATAACTGAGGAAGTCTTTGTAAAACAACCTCCTAGATTCGAAGACATTGAATTTCCAGAACATGTCTTCAAGCTTAAGAAGGCCCTGTACGGTCTTAAGCAAGCTCCGAGAGCTTGGTATGAAAGACAGAGTACATTTTTTATGAAAAATGGTTTTACCAGAGGTCTAGTAGACACTACTCTTTTTAGAAAAACATCAAACAAGCACTTTATAATTGTTCAAATATATGTTGATGACATTATTTTTGGAGCTACTAATGAAAGCCTTTGCAAAGAATTTTCTAAGCTAATGCAGGCTGAATTCGAGATGAGCATGATGGGTGAACTAAAGTTCTTCCTTGGAATTCAAATCAAACAATGCAATGATGGTATCTTTATACATCAAAGCAAATATATCAAGGAACTGCTAAAGAAATTCAAAATGGTGGATTGCAAACCTATGTGCACTCCTATGCATCCCACGTGCATTCTTGGTAAAGATGAAACTGAAAAAAAGGTAGATCAGAAGATGTAGAGAGGTATGATTGGATCTCTACTTTATCTTACAGCTTTAAGACCTGATATTATGTTCATTAATGCATCTGTGTGCTAGATTTCAATCAGATCCTAGAGAATCACACTTAAGTACTGTTAAAAGAATTTTTAGATATTTGCAAGGATCTACTAATCTTGGTTTGCTTTATAAGAAATCAAAAGATTACAAGTTAGTAGGTTTACGTGATAATCGACTTTCTTGGAGACCGAATTGAAAGAAAAAGCACAAGTGGAGGCTGCCAATTCCTTGGAGCAAACCTTGTATCTTGGTCAAGCAAAAGGCAAAGTACGATTGCACTCTCAACAGCAAAAGCTGAATATATTTCAGCAGCAAGTTGCAGCTCTCAACTTCTGTGGATGAAATATCAACTTGAAGATTATCTGATAAAAAAGAGTAACATTCCTATCTTTTGTGATAATACTTCTGCAATCTGTCTTACTAAAAATCCCATATTGCATTCACAAGCCAAGCACATTGAGATTAAGCATCATTTTATTAGAGACTATGTTCAGAAGGGTATTCTCGAAATAAAATTTGTAGACACTGATCATCAGTGGGCTGACATATTTAAAAAAGCATGTATACGTGTAAGCATTTTATTCGTCATATGCATCATAACTCAGCGTCTGGTGAATTGATTGCGTGCATCCGAGCGTGCACACACGTGTCACATGTGTAAAAGACTTAAGCGTCTCATCACATCTCACTAAGTCATGATTACTTATGTTTTTCGATAAAATCTTTTTACTTGATTTTATTTTTCTTTTGGCATCTTCATTTAATGAAAAGGGGAATCTTCATTTTCTTTTCTTTTTGATTTAATTTAATTTGGAAATGCGAAGCGGTTTTTAAAAAAGGACTGTACCATTTTCTATCAACTTTCCCACTACTCCACACTTTTCGGTCCATCACTTCACTCTGTTTCTACTTGCAAAATTGTTTTCTCTCTCTCTCTCTCTCTGTGTGTGACTTCAAACCCTAAAACCTCCATTACCCTCTCTGCAACTGCTACCATGGCCGATAGAAAGGTTGGACAATATACTGCTGCCTATGATGTCTTCTCAGAAGCAAAACTCATGAATGAAAACAGAATTGATTTTGAGAACTTCAAGCTCTATGGTTTTGATTTCGAAGAAAGTTTGGAGAAACTGGGATGGAAAAATTACTTTGTCTGGGAACCAGTTGATGTGTTGAGCTATGCTATAAAGGAATTATGGGGGAACACCTATCTACTTCCGGGTGAAATCATTGAAGGACATACAAAGGTTTCAAGTTACGTTTCACCATAAACTCTATCGCTCAGACCATCAAGTGCCCTTGTGAAGAAATCAGCTACCATGCTAACTGGGTTGACGCTTATAGAGGTTTGGAAAATGTCAACGAAGCTATGCTCGAAAACTATCGTGAGTTGAAGAAGAAGAACATAACTCCCACTGCCAAAGACTTGAAAAGCTACTATAGAGTATTGCTTAAAATCATCGCTAAGAGCGTGATTCTGAAGGCTGGTTCAAGCGACATAGTGAACTATGAGCAAAAGTTCATTATGAGGAATTATATGGATGGAAAGAAAATCAACCTGCCAAGGTTGATTATCAATAATCTTATCAATGCTCTTGTCTTCTCAAGGAAAAGTGTTGATAAAAAGAATATTGGCAAGGTTATCCCATATGGAGTTCTTCCTTCCATTATGATGATAAAAGATGGTATTGTGAGAAAGCTTGCTGATTCTACCAACAAAGAAGAAAAAGATAAATACTTTGGTGTTGGTGCTTTGTTGTTAGATCTGAAGTTTTGGAGTCAGCAGTCTGGCGAATGCGATTGATAACCGGCTTTATGATTAAGAAGGTGAAACTAGAAGCGATGAAGGAGAAACTACTGCGAATATTGGAGAAGCTGAAAAGAAAACCACCAAGCTCAATGGTGGTGTGAAGAGACTGCTGAATCTCCTATAAGGGAGACAAGAAGAATGAAAGCAGAAGGTGGCTCCTGCACCTCTTTGTTGAGGAACCAGTAAGATGAGGACAGAATTCCCATCGTAAAGATCTTGGAGAAGAAGAATAAGCCAGCAAATGAGAAAGATGCTTGGCCTGGTCAATCTAAGCAAGTCCCTCCTCCTCCTCCGACCGTTGTTGCCTCTAGAGGAACAAAGAGAAGGTTGGTTAAGTCTTCTGAACTTAAATCAAAGGCACTTGACTTTACTGTTGATGAGTCAGTATCTATTTTTGATTCTCATGATGTTATTCCTGCACCTCCGTTGTCTGTTTCACAACCACAAACCCAATCATAAACCAAGAAAACCAGAATGAGCCTACAACAAACCTCTACCCTCATTCCCTCAAAACCTACCCAAACACCATCCAATACACTCAACCTTGACCTACCACAATTCTCCTCAAATACCTCACTTACTACATACATTTCCAAACTTCACTCTCATCCCTTCAACCTATTATTCAAAGTACCTCCCATCAATCCATTCAAACCCTACACACCTAAAATCTATACAATCACCAAAACCACTCCCACTTCACTCACCCTTACCTACAAACCTACAGACTTCAGTGGAAGGAAGAATGTCTCGCGCATTAACAAACCTCGGTTTGTTAAGTATGAGTCATACCACAGCATCTACAATCACCCTTCTACTTGGCACTTGAAAACCTTCACCTGCAGGTTGCCATCTTTGAGATTGCCTCTCCAATGAATGCTACCTTCAAGGATGGAGAAGACCGTTTCGAGATGTCATTCAAAGGGAGATTGAGACCGGAACCTGGTAATAGGGCAATTCCTTTCTCTGTTGACCTACCGAAGTTCCTGCCTCAAACTGAACCTCTCACACTGGAGGAGTGTGGAAGATGGATTACGGATGAAGAAGCTGCCTTCATGGCACATTGTCATGAGATGAAGAAACTTGAAGTTATCAGACAGTTCAGAGATCCTTCTTCTGTATCCGTAAAGATTGTTCCAGATAGACAAAGGTGGCTACCTTGGTCTATGTTGGGCAAAATCGCAAGTGTACGATTTCGTCGTTGAGTAATAAAAGATCGTATCCACAGGGATTGTGACCAATTCTTAACTATACCAACGATGTACTATTTGAACTATCAGACGAACGAGTAATGTTTTAATTGTGTAACTCGTGTTCAACAATAAGATTATAACTAACAAAACAATTGATTTAAATATTAAGGAGAATAGAGTGACTAGGGTTCGAATCCCTTTGTCACACCCTTTACGCTCTTGAATCCTATTCCAATGCAAGTAATGATTACGTATTTGAAGTTCGAATCCTCTAAATTAGATTAACGAAAATTCCTTTCCTCTTAATCCCTTTAATTCAACTAATAAGCCCTAATCCCTTAGGTTCCAATTAATTAAATCAAGCAATAAGGATAAGGATTCATACAAACTCATACCAAAGAGAATTATATCCCTATAACCCTATAGATATGTCAAAATATCCCAAAGCAAGTTTAAAACTTCAACTTTCCAATTGATGTTAAACCCTAGTTCAACCCCATGGTGATCAAGCATAGAATCGCATTAAGAACAGAAATAATTGATCAAATAACATACATCAAACTTGCATTGAAAACTCTGAATTCAATTACATAAAAGGATCCACAAAGTTCATCTTACCCTAGTACAAAGGAATTAGTTCCTCATGGAAGAGAAAGAACCAAGCATTTGAGATGTAGAAGCAGCAATAGACTCCATTGATTCCTCAACTTTGCCTAGAATCCTTGTTCTTGATTCAAACTCACAAGAGGCCACTAACCAGTAGTAAGTCCCTAGGTCAATGTTTCATCTATCTATATATAGTTCTGGACCAAAAGGGTTGAAAAACATCTAAAAATTGAGTCAAAACGCGCAAAAAATAAAAGTCTGGCCGAGACGTAGCACGGCCGTGGAGCCTGGCATAGCCTGGCCGTGCTGCTTTTAAAGCACAAAAACGCAGCTGAGCAGCCCGACACGGGCGTGGGGACGAACACGGCCAGGCCGTGTTGTTGTCTGGAAGCAGAGGCACGGCTGTGTTGGATAACACGGCCTGGCCATGTTATTTACTGACTTCAAATTCTTGATTTTCTTCACGTCCAATAAGGCACGGCCGTGGTATCAACACGGGCAGGCCGTGTTTTCCTCTGATCTTGCCATATTTTGTCATTTTGGCCTCCGAGTTGGTTGCAACATCCGTCTAAGTGATCTAGCTCTGCTTTCCTAGGCCAATAACCTTCTTTTCTGCACAATTGAACTCAAACCAAGTGCATTATCTAATTCAAGCAAAAATGCATGAGAACTATGGGTAAAAACCACTACAATGCCTACTATGCAATGCAAAACTAACAACAAACTATATGTTATTATGAGCGCATCAAATTACCCCAAGCTTAGAATCTTGCTTGTCCTCAAGCAATTGCAGTGGCCAATGATAAGCAAAGAAACAAGAGACGCAACAAGTAAGGAACCCGAGATGATAGCACATTCAAGCAATAGGCTAAAGGCTAGAACAAACAATAGGGACAACCAAAATCAAGTCCAAATAGAGAATCAGGCTCTCTGAATTCATATCTCTCACTGATAGGGCACTCTCCTCCCAACTCTCCAAGTGTTTAAAGGTTATGACAAATCGCTCAAATCCATCCATGAAAGTGTTCTACCATAAGCTTGACTATTAACCAAATCTCAGCATACAATTCATGAAAACACACAAGAATCAAAAGGTCTTTGTAAGGTTGTAACGTGGCCATGGGATTTTTCTTGCACGGTGGTATAAAAACAAGAAAGGGGGAACACAAGGGCTAAAATAATAGACAAAGAAAACAACCCTTTTAAAGCAGCATAAGCGGAACAATTTATTCTCCCTTTCGTTTTCAACACCTTTTTACTTTGCTCCTCTTACATTTATTTTATTTTATAATTTTTTTGTTTCCTCCCCATTTGAGTTCTTGGGAAGGAATTGAATAATGTAAGAGGTCCCAAATGTCAAGCACTGCATAAATTACACAAGATTCACAACTAATTGCTCCCTTACACATACTTTAAGAGGTACTCAAACATTTAGCAATTATCTGGGTACCAAGAAAATTAATTTTAGTTCAGGCTCAAAAGGGGCAACTAGAGGGAGTTTTCATTCAACAAACAGAGGCTTGAAACATGCCTAAATTGCCTAAATCATATTCAAGTGTGTTGACAAAAATTTTCAAGTTTTGAAACGGTTTCAAGTCAAGTTCTAGAGAGCACAATCAGGATGGACACACTCATACAAGGAAAAGGGGGGCATATAAACATGATAAAGTAAAAGCCCCAATATTAAGCTCAAGTCTCACGTTTAGAAGTTAAATTCAGTGAAAGACATCAAATTAGAGTGCCAAATGCTAATTCTCAACTTATCCAAAGACTATCCCTATGTACATTAAGAATATTGCCTTAAAGCCTATCACAAGAAAAGATGGTTGGGTTCCATAGCGTACAATTGGGGGATAAAATGATGCGAACAAAACAACAATTAAAACAAATATGCAAACATTAAACTAAAAATGCAAAACTAATATGCAAAACTAAATGCAAAAATTTAAACGCCCTACCCCAAGCTTAAGAATTTACATTGTCCCCAATGTAAACAATTTAACTGAGATAGGGATGATGCAAGAGAGGACTCACTGTGGGGGCGGAGGAGGAAACTGGCCAGGATACTGATGGAGGTGCCAGTTATACAATGCCGTGACCATGTCCTGAATGCCGTGGACGGTGTTGTCCAGATTCGTCAACTGGGCCCTTTGAGCAGCCATCTCCTCCTGAAGAGCGGCATAAGAACCGGGAGGTGGCTGCGGAGCATAGTAATGTGAAGAACTGCCAGGTGCCTCAGGTCTCTGTGGGGGTGCCTCAGGTCTCTCCTCTTGAAGGGGCTCAGGTTGGGGGCCTCCGGGAAAATTCCAATTTCTCTGGTCTCTGATAGTGGTGTGCTCCTGGTCAGGTAGAGGATGAGTTTCCTCAGTATCAGGTAGCACCAAACAATAACATTGGCCTTCCCGGACTATCATTCTCATGGCCAAGCATGCTTCCATGTCCAAGCGTGTGCTCCCACGAACAATTGGGAGACCGGAGGTTCTATAGCCCAGAGCCTCAGCAATAGGGGTGATTAAACCACCAATAACAATTTTTCCGGCTGAAGCTTTCCCTACTTTAACCATGTGGGTGATCAAATGAGCACCTGCATCTAACTGAAATTCTGGGTGCAGCATGTTCCACAAAAACATAAGTTCCGACTGACGGACAACGCCGTCACTATCCCCTCTGCCAAACAATGTGTTTGACATTACTCTGTGAACATAGCGAAAACAGGGGTTTCGCAACTTTGATGATTTGGATGAAGAGGAGTCATAGGTGTCGGACTTGGTTAGCAAGTACCAAAATTGTCTTTGCAGAGAAATCAGTCGGGACTTTTCACTGACCATCATATGGCATTCCAAATATTGCATTGAATTGGCTCAGTGACAGGCTATGCTCCGTATTGAATAACCTAAAGGTTATCAAATTATCCTGGTGGTCCTCTGGCCAATACTCCGCATATGAGACATTAGCATTAACGGATGAGAGGAATTCGAGTAATTCTTGCATGAGTAAAACTTTTCAACCCCACAAACTTTGTCCAATTCACATTAGCAAATAAATCGACATCATCTAGCGATCCTAGAATTAACGGCTGAGTTCATCCATATAACGGGTGGGGACAAGATTTCTTGCAACCAGAGAGTTATACCTTGCTTCTTGGACATCGTCACGAAATCGATGCCATGAGGATTTTCGTGACTTTTTCTTGCCCTTCCCTTCCCCTTGGCCAATGCCTTCCTTGGTGCTGGCGTCACCCCTTTGCCTTTTTGATGCCATTATACCCTGTATTCAGACCACACAGCAAGCACAACACACAGGTAATGTTAAAATAAAATAAAATGGGTGAAAAATGGGTTTGGGCTGGAAGTGAAGAAGATGGAAGGAAAGGAGGGGGCGTGGCTGAGGTTGGAGAATAGGAGAGAAGGGGAACTCGGCTGGGGGTGGTGGTGGTAGGAGTGGTTGAAGAAGATGGAATGAGTGTGGGGCGTGGTGTTGGTGAGAGGAAGAGTTGAAGATGATGGTGGCGTGAATGGGTGGATGGGGGTGAAGATGACGAGGTTAGTGGAGGTAGACGAGATGGATTGAAGGAAGGTGGGGATGGTGGTCTTTGCGGCGTGAAGAAGAAGATGTTGTGAGGAAGAGAATGGTGGGGTTGGGCGGCGTGAATGGGAGTGCTCAAGGAAAGAATGGTGATGGAGATTGAGTTTGAGAGAAGGAAGGAAGGAATGGTGGGGATGGTGGATGAGGGCTGCGGCTGAAAGGAAAAAATTAGGTTTTAGGAGAATGCAAGTGAAGAAGTGGTGAGAGGCACACGGGCGTGTTCTGGAACAAAAAGGGAAATTTTTAAGCACGAACACGGCCGTGGCATAGGACACGGCCAGGCCGTGTTCTTCACTGTGTCTCCCTCACAAATTTTTTTTTTAACCACACGGCCGTGTTCTTCACTGCCTTTTTTTTTTTGATCAACATGAATGCACTCTTTAACACCTTGGGTTGCCTCCCAAGAAGCGCTTCTTTAACGTCACTAGCTTGACGTGTGATGGTATGCTCAAGGCTCTTGCAAGACTAGAGCAACCTTTTCCCTGTCAAGCTCTCCTCCAAAATAATGCTTCAGTCGTTGACCATTCACCTTGAACGATCTTTGAGATGAAGGCTCCTCCACCTCTACTGCTCCATGCGGCATCACTTCTTTTACCACAAAAGGCCCGACCACTTGGACTTGAGTTTGCCCGGGAATAACTTCAAGCGGGAGTTGAAAAGCAACACTTGCTGCCCAGGAGAGAAAGTTCTCTGTACAATGTGCTTACCATGATATGCTTTCACCTTCTGTTTATAGATGGAAGCATTCTCATACGCATGCAACCACATTTCATCCAGCTCGTGCAGCTGCAAGATTCTTTTCTCTCCTGCCAAGGTTGAATCAAAATTTAAAAATTTCAGGGCCCAAAACGCCTTATGTTCAAGTTCAACTGGCAAATGACAAGCCTTGCCATAGACCAGCTGGTAAGGAGACAACCCCATAGGGGATTTATAAGCTGTCCTGTACGCCCACAAAGCATCATCCAGCTTATGGGCCCAATCCTTCCTTGAGGCATTCACTGTCTTCTCAAGTATTTTCTTAATCTCTCTGTTTGACACTTCAGCTTGCCCATTACTTTGAGGGTGGTAAGGAGTGGTAACTTTGTGCTTCACATCGTACTTTTTCAGCACAGCCTCCAACTTTGACTTACAAAAATGCGAACCACCGTCACTGATTAAAACTCTGGGGACCCCAAACTGAGAAAAGATGTTCTTCTTTATGAATTTCACCACAGTCTGAGAGTCACTTACTTGAGTTGCCACTGCTTCTACCCACTTTGAGACATAATCCACAGCTACCAAAATATACTGGTTAGAGAATGAGGAGGGAAATGGTCCCATGAAATCAATGCCCCAACAATCAAAAAGCTCAACCTCCAAAATGGAGTTTAAGGGCATTTCATTCCTCTTGGAAATGCTTCCCGTCCTCTGGCACTTGTCACAACTTTTTGCATGAGCATAAGCATCTTTGAAAATTGAAGGCCAGTAGAATCCAGATTGAAGCACTTTTGCAGCTGTGCGTTCACCATTGAAATGACCTCCGTATGGTGAATTGTGACAATGCCATAAAATTTTCTGCGCCTCATCATGCGCAACACACCTTCTCAGAATTCCATCTGGGCCTTGTCTGAAGAGATAGGGATCATCCCAAATGAAGTAATTGGCATCTTTGAAAAACTTCTTCTTTTGTTGCCAAGTTAATTCCTCAGGTATAACACCAGCAGCTTTAAAGTTTGCCATATCTGCAAACCAAGGCCTCTCAGTCACAGCCAAAAGTTTTTCATCTGGGAACTCCTCTAGAATGTCTAACTCCCTAACTGTAACCTCAGTATTCTCCAACCTGGACAAATGATCAGCCACCACATTTTCACTCCCCTTTTTGTCTTTGATCTCAAGGTCGAATTCTTGCAACAACAAAATCCACCGAATGAGTCTTGTCTTGGATTCAACCTTAGTCATCAGATATTTTATTGCCGCATGATTAGTAAACACCACAACCTTGGAACCAATCAAGTAGGAACGAAATTTTTCGAGAGCAAAAACTATGGCAAGCAATTCTTTTTCTGTGGTCGCATAGTTAACTTGGTTCTCATTTAACACCTTGCTAGCATAATAAATGGCATGAAAGAACTTCTCTCTTCTTTGCCCCAAAACAGCCCCCACCGCATAATCACTCGCATCACACATCAACTCAAACGGTGAATCCCAGTCGGGTGCAACTATCACAGGAGCTGAGACAAGTTTCTCTTTCAATAACTCAAATGCCTTCAAGCAATCTGGGTCAAATTTAAATGGGACATCCTTGATGAGGAGATTGCAAAGTGGCTTAGCAATCTTGGAGAAGTCCTTGATGAACCGTCTATAAAATCCAGCATGCCCAAGGAAACTCCTCACTCCTTTCACATTCAACGGAGGAGGCAACTTCTCTATCACCTCAATTTTTGCCTTATCCACTTCTATCCCCTTAGATGAGATTTTATGCCCCAGAACAATGCCTTCTTTTACCATGAAGTGGCATTTTTCCCAATTCAATACCAAATTGGTCTCCTTACATCTTTTGAGAACATTTTCCAAGTTAACCAAACAATCATCATAAGAAACTCCAAAAACAGAGAAGTCATCCATAAATACCTCAATAGATTTTTCAATCATATCAGTAAAAATAGAAAGCATGCACCTTTGAAAAGTTGCGGGCGCATTGCAAAGACCGAAGGGCATCCGTCTGTATGCAAAGACTCCAAATGGGTAGGTGAATGCTGTCTTCTCTTGATCTTCTGGGTTGACAGATATCTGATTGTAACCTGAGTACCCATCCAGAAAACAATAGTAGGCTTGTCCAGCCTAACCTTTCCGAGATTTGGTCCATAAACGGAGAGGGAAATGATCCTTCCGAGTGGCTTGGTTCGATTTCCTATAGTCAATGCACATTCGCCACCCTGTGTGACGCTTCTTGTAGGGATCAACTCATTTTTTTCATTTTTACGATCGTCCCCCCTTTCTTTGGAACCACATGTATCTTGGACTCACCCATGCACTTTGTCGTAAATAGGGTAGATCATCCCTGCCTCTAAAAGCTTTAACACCTCCTTCCTCACCACTTCTTTCATGACCGGATTAAGCCTTCTCTGTGGTTGAACAACTGGCTTAAACTCTTGATCTAACTTGATCTTATGCATGTAAAAGGCTGGACTGATCCCCTTTAAATCTGAGATGGTCCATCCAATTGCCTCTTTATGTTCTCTGAGTACTCTCACTAGCTTCTCCTCCTCCAGCTTTGACAAAGAGTTACTAATGATCACCGGATTAAAAGCATCATCCCCAAGAAAAACATACTTCAAGTGTGGGGGTAATTGCTTTAATTCCGGGCTTACTTTCTTTTCTAACTCACCACCTTGCAAATCCTCCTTCATTTTCATAACAGCTTCTTCAACTTGTAGAGCTTCAAGTTGTGCAAGACATCTTTCAATTTCATCTTCCATCTCCTCATCCACCTTCTCAATGGAATTCACTAACACATTCTCCAGTGGGTGTGAAGGTTGGTCTTGCTTGATGACTTCCAACACGGAGTCGTCAATCACATCAACTCTAGAACATCTCTCAATATCATCCGGATGCCGCATAGCTTAAAAGACATTAAATGTCACCTTTTCATCTTGGAACCTCAATATCAATTTACCTTGTTGTACATCAATCAAGGCTCTCCCTGTAGCTAGGAAAGGTCTGCCAAGAAGAAGAGGGACCTCCTTGTCCTCTTCCATATCAAGGATAACAAAATCCACTGGGAACAAGAACTTGTCAACTCTAACCAAAGACATCCTCCAAGATTCCATAGGGGTATTTTACCGACCTATCTGCCAGGTTGCAAAGACATCTTGGTAGGCTTGACTTCACCTCTCCCCAACCGTTTCAACATAGAGAGGGGCATCAGATTAATGCTAGCTCCCAAATCACAGAGAGCCTTTCCAATGTGCAAATTCCCAATAGTGCAAGGAATTGTAAAGCTTCCCGGATCCTTCATCTGAGGAAGCTTCCTTTGGATAATTGCACTACACTCTTCAGTCAAGGCTACCGTCTCATCCTCCTTGAACCTTCTCTTTTTGGTCAACAACTCCTTCATAAATTTTGCATATGTGGGCATTTGCTCAAGAGCTTCTGCAAAAGGAATGTTGATTTGGAGACGCTTGAAAATATCCATGAACTTGGCAAACTGTTCATCCTTCTGGTTCTTCTTGCTCAGATGAGGGTAAGGAAGTTTCATGTGCGGCTGAATAATTTTTGGTTTCTCTTGTACCTGCAAATTTTTAGTAGAAACATTTCCTTCCTCACCCTCTCTTTTCTCTCCTTTCTCAATATTTTCTCTTCTCTCATTTTCAACTTCTTCCTTTTCTTCTTCAACCTCTTCTTCTATTTCCACTCTTTCTTTTTCTATCACTTTTTCTTTTTCACTCTTTTTCTTTGGCTCTACTTCAGACAATGGTTTTCCACTTCTCAAAGTAACTACACTACAATTTTCAGTTTTTGGGTTATCTACTGTGCTAGCAGAAAACTTACCTTTAGATTGTTCTGCAAGTTGCTTTGAGAGTTGCCCGATCTGATTTTCCAGATTCTTGATCGAAGCCTCCTGATTTTTGAAATATGACTCAGGGTTCTAAAAATTTGACTGAGTCATCTTCATGAATTGGGTAAGAGCTTCCTCCAGTTGATTTGGCTTCTCTTTCTTGGGAGGTTGTGGAGGGTTGCTCGATGATGAATTATCATGTTGCTTCCAAGAGAAGTTGGGATGATTCTTCCACCCTGGATTATAGGTGTTAGAATATGGATTCCCTCCTTGCCTTTGGAAGTTACCCATGTAATTAGCTTGCTCCTTGGAGTCTCCCAAAGTATCACACCCTCCATTCTCATGAGGCCCTTGGCAGAAGTCACATCTCAAACCTTGATTTACTTGGTTCACCTGAGCAGAGGAAGAGGTTCCCACTTTCAGTGCTTTCAACTCTTTTGTGATAGCCTCCAATTGTTGAGAGACTAATTTATTCTGAGCCAAGAGCGCATCTTGTGTTTCCAATTCTAGGACTCCGCTTTTACCAGTGTCCCTCTATCATTCTGACATAACTGCTCATTGGAAGCCATTTGCTCCACCAAGGTTCTTGCTTCTTCAGCTGTCTTGTTGTTGATTGTACCTCTAGCTGAGGCATCCAACATCATCCTTGTGTTCGGCCTTAAACCATTACAGAACATTTGCATCTGGTTGAAGTCATCATATCCATGTCCTGGACACCTCTTTAGAAGGAGCTTGAATCTCTCCTATGCCTCATATAAGTTCTCACTTTGGTTCTGTTGGAAGCCATGAATCTCGCCTCTTCTTTTGATGAATTTGGAGGGTGGAAAAAATTTTGTCATGAATTTCTCCTCCAAATCGTCCCAAGTTGCAATGCTTCCAGTAGGCAGGGTGTCTAGCCAATCTCTTGCTCTCTCTCGCAGGGTCCAAGGGAAAAGCCTCAATTTCTTGCTTCCCTCACTACCCACCAACCCAAAAGTATCACAGATTTCATAGAAGCTCACCAGGTGTTGATTTGGGTCATCAATTTCATTCCCCGCGAATTGGCTTTGCTTGAGAGTCTTTAACAAAGCCGGCTTGATTTCAAAATTGGCATTTGCCTCACCCTGTTGGTAGGCATTGACAGTCCTGGCATGGTTGTTCCTTCTCCCAAAATCACCCAAAGTACGTGGTTGGTCCCCCATGACTTCTTGAGTGGTAACTTGATAAGTAGATGCGGAGGATTGTTTTTGTTGTTGTTTTGCCTCCTTTGTCTTCTTCCTTAATGCCTTTGCTGTCTTTTCAATTTCTGGGTCAAACAATAGTTCACCTGTTTGTTTACCTCGCATGCACAAAACTAAGGCAAAAGGTAAGTAGCAAAGCAACAGTTAATGTAATAAATTTTTTTTTTCAGAAAATAAATAAAAGAAACAGTTCAAAAAGGTACTCGTTTGCCTTGTTAAAAATTAATTCAACAATCCCCGGCAACGGCGCCAAAAACTTGTTGGGAAAAATCGCAAGTGTACGATTTCGTCGTTGAGTAATAAAAGATCGTATCCACAGGGATTGTGACCAATTCTTAACTATACCAACGATGTACTATTTGAACTATCAGACGAACGAGTAGTGTTTTAATTGTGTAACTCGTGTTCAACAATAAGATTATAACTAACAAAACAATTGATTTAAATATTAAGGAGAATAGAGTGACTAGGGTTCGAATCCCTTTGTCTCACCCTTTACGCTCTTGAATCCTATTCCAATGCAAGTAATGATTACGTATTTGAAGTTCGAATCCTCTAAATTAGATTAACGAAAATTCCTTTCCTCTTAATCCCTTTAATTCAACTAATAAGCCCTAATCCCTTAGGGTCCAATTAATTAAATCAAGCAATAAGGATAAGGATTCATACAAACTCATACCAAAGAGAATTATATCCCTATAACCCTATAGATATGTCAAAATATCCCAAAGCAAGTTTAAAACTTCAACTTTCCAATTGATGTTAAACCCTAGTTCAACCCCATGGTGATCAAGCATAGAATCGCATTAAGAACAGAAATAATTGATCAAATAACATACATCAAACTTGCATTGAAAACTCTGAATTCAATTACATAAAAGGATCCATAAAGTTCATCTTACCCTAGTACAAAGGAATTAGTTCCTCATGAAAGAGAAAGAACCAAGCATTTGAGATGTAGAAGCAGCAATAGACTCCATTGATTCCTCAACTTTGCCTAGAATCCTTGTTCTTGATTCAAACTCACAAGAGGCCACTAACCAGTAGTAAGTCCCTAGGTCAATGTTTCATCTATCTATATATAGTTCTGGACCAAAAGGGTTGAAAAACATCTAAAAATTGAGTCAAAACGCGCAAAAAATAAAAGTCTGGCCGAGACGCAGCACGGCCGTGGAGCCTGGCACGGCCTGGCCGTGCTGCTTTTAAAGCACAAAAACGCAGCTGAGCAGCCCGACACGGGCGTGGGGACGAACACGGCCAGGCCGTGTTGTTGTCTGGAAGCAGAGGCACGGCCGTGTTGGATAACACGGCCTGGCCGTGTTATTTACTGACTTCAAATTCTTGATTTTCTTCACGTCCAATAAGGCACGGCCGTGGCATCAACACGGGCAGGCCGTGTTTTCCTCTGATCTTGCCATATTTTGTCATTTTGGCCTCCGAGTTGGTTGCAACATCCGTCTAAGTGATCTAGCTCTGCTTTCCTAGGCCAATAACCTTCTTTTCTGCACAATTGAACTCAAACCAAGTGCATTATCTAATTCAAGCAAAAATGCATGAGAACTATGGGTAAAAACCACTACAATGCCTACTATGCAATGCAAAACTAACAACAAACTATATACTATTATGAGCGCATCAGTCTATCCCTGGGAAAAGGAAAGAACCTGCCCCTGGCAAGTTACTATACAGCAAAATCGGACTCAAAGAGTATGAGAAGGCTCCTAAGAAGTTTAATCTTAAAGGATTCTCAGAGCTTCCGATTGCCAAGATCACTGAGGACAATGCTAGAAGGTTTTACCTTAGTTCTCTGAAGGAAGATGAATGGAGAACTGGCTCCTCAAATTGCTGCAATGCTGAGAAAGCCACAATTCCCACAGTTAGCGCTATCAGAAAAATTACTGATACCAATCTGAGAACTGCATACTTTGATGATACGTTCAGGTGTTCAGTAATCAGGTCTCTTGACTGCATGATGATATATGTCCAATGGGCTGCTGTGACCAAGCACTTTGACATTGGATTTACTTGGAATCAATGGTCCGAATCTTGGAAAGACAAAGCCATGTTACCATGCCTCGTCCCCCTAGTGCTTGAAGAAGATGACAGGGAAAATCTGCGAAAAGTATAATCGCGTAAAAATGAAGGACTCTCTTTCATTTGTTGAAGCATTGAGTGTCTTTATCAGAAGAGTATGGGGAGAAGATGCTGGAAACAGGTTTGATGCCTTCACTGCTGATGTGTTTCTGCACAGAGAAATCATCTTTATGGATTTGCTGTATCCAGAAGAAGTGGAGAATAAAAGAGAAATTCAGGCAGAATCTGAGCAAAAAAAACTTGGAAATCTCATCAAATGGTTTATCCAAATGATGCATTCTTTCAAAGAGCTCAACAGAAGAAGGAATTGAGACTGAAGCTATCTAACTGGGTGCTAGCAGAGCATCAGAAGATGAAACCTGCACGATGTCGGCTGAACCTTCTACTTCTACTCCTGCAGTTGAGATGGTCACTATTCCCAAAGCAGAGTTTGAAGAAATGAAGGCCACAAACCTGAAAGTTACTCAGCTGGAGAATGCCCTGAAATTACTATATGAACGTCTCAACATACCTTCACCACCTCCACCAAACCCTTGAATTTATTTATATTTTTTTTTTGTGTGATATAAAATATTTTTTGTTACTCTTATATTTACATATATAATTTTGCTTTGATTATCTGTTTATATATATCTCTATCTGACTTATATTCAAATTTTTCTAAGTCTTATTTTGACTATGATGTGCTTTACACTCTTTTTGTCTGATGACAAAAGGGGGAGTAAAAGAAAGGTTTGATGAACACGTGAAAGTTTGATTGACTAATTCACCGTCCGATGTTCAAACTCCGATGGATACGCTGAAACTGAAGTATCATGCATAGCATTTCATACATAGCATTTGTGTGGTTATTTATTGCTTTAAAACCTATAATGCGTTGATATTCATTGATCCAGTACTCTAATAATGATCAATAAATTTGGTACAATGAAAATCTTTTTGATAAAATGAAACCAGCATCCGATCTCACTTTATTAAATGAATATATGCTCTGATACATCTACGTAATTTTGCGATCACTTAAATGAATTTGTTTATCAACAATCGCCTTAATACCTGAATTGTTCATATATATCTAAATGGTTGAATTCAGGGGGAGACCCTTGATATTATTTTGAAATTAAATTGTTCATCACCCTTAGATATTTGTCATCATCAAAAAGGGGGAGATTGTTGGAACCTAAACGATTGAGAAGTTTAGACCCTCATTAATTTTGATGATAACAAAGTATTTTCAAGAGAACAATTTATCTTCTAACATATCTTTGAGTGTACAGAAATCAAAGCTTCGTTTATATGTACAAAGCACTCAAGAAAGAAGAAGAAAATTTACAAGAGAATTGAATACACTCCACTAATGTCAGCATCCAAACTCACTCCAGCGTCTTGCTAACAGCAAGCGTCCAGTAGTGTTACTCTTTGACACGTGGAATACTCTATTCTTTGCGGCGTCAGTCCTCTGATACGGCGGCGCTGATCTCTTTAATGAAAGCACGTGATGATAACGTTTCTGCTCTTAACCTCAGAATGCTCTGGAACGGAATTCGAATTTGATTTTATGCGCTCATTTTGATGTACGAGGAAGCAAAGGTGACATATTTAGCATAAGACAAAAATCATACAAGGCAATTGTGAAAAATAGATAGTACGAAAACGGTAATATGTACTATTCTGATATTCTCTGGAAAGGAAGAAAAGGACTACATTTCAAATTACCTCACTCAATGAAAAGGAGCTATGTTTTTACTGCAAACGGTAATATCCCTGAAGACTCGTATAAATACCCCAAGATATTCATTGCAGAGATGTTGGAAAAACTGTGAAGAAACTTCATTCTGAAAGCAATATTACTCAAGTGAGCAATCAAGTTTCGTGCCAAGTTTTTGGTCTACAAAGAACTGAACTCAGCGTCTTATACTTTCTTTTAGAAAGCTACTATGTTTTGAGCTTAATCCTTTCATCCTCTCTGTGAGAGTTGTTTTGATAGTATTCAAAAGGATATTCTCTTTTGTAAACTGTTTTTGGCCTAGTTAAGGCTTTGTTCCTCAAAGGCTCGATCGTACTGAGTCGTTTTGAGAAGTTGAGAGTATTGTCAAGTTTGTGACAGTAGAATACTCTTAAGGTAAATTGTAATCAGTTGATTATAGTGAAAAATCCTTCAGGATCGAAGGGACTAGACGTAGCTACCAGTTGGTGGTGAACTAGTATAAATCTCTGTGCCTCTTGCTTTACTGCTTTACATTTATCTTTATCTTGCTCAGTAAAACAAGTTTTCATACACGGTTTATTTTCTGCATCCGGTTAGTCTCTCAGCGTCCGATAAACTAACAGCTTTAAAAAATCTGTATTCTTAGTGCTTTTAACGTATAGTTTGCGAAAAGTTTTTGGACACAATTCAACCCCCTTCTTGTGTTCACGTTCAAATACTCTATCAACAAATTTTTTCAAGAAAAACCATACAAAATAGATACATGTCATCATCTAATGTAATGACTCATAGTTTATCTATCAGGAAATAAGAAATTAATCATTGCAAATCATTTCATGGTGTCGATGTAACAACCCATTTCTCAAGCACTACTAAACTAAAACTTAACTCTAAATGCGACGATTTTTTTAAAATAATACGCTTTTGTCCTTTTAAAAATGCGATAAATTTCTTCTTTTTTTTAAAACAAATGTCTTTTGCATAACACAATCGGAGAATCTATAGCATTTTAGAAACATGATGGAATTCTACCATGCAAGAAACAGATGTAACTGAAATACATACATATATATATATATATACAAACATTTCCCAAAAGATATACCACCAGTTGTACAAAAGACAATAAGAAAGAAATATCCAAAAGAGGAATATACCTAAAGTATGAAGACCCTAACAAGAGTCATCATACTTCTGAGGTACTCCAGGCAATAACCCACGCAAGGGGCTGCTCCAAATGTAAAACCTCCAGACCTATCCAACTACTGCCACAAAAGACTAACAAGTCAGCTGACTGGTCACCATCCCAAAACTATATACAATATAGACAGACGTCAACAGCTATACAACACTACCCGAACCCTCTGACGGGTCCTCATCCTCCATCAGATCATCGTCATCGTCTCAGGTCAAATCCACAAAAGGTACAAAAGCAGGTACTCCTTCTGGTCTAACCTCCTCCACCAGTACGTCGTCAATCCATCCCACGCCACTCAGCCCACCTCACCACCCATCCGGCACACAGAAGAAGGATCCATGTAACATCCGTATTTTCACAATACGTTATTTAACGTTATTATAGTATATTTTGCCGTATTTATGCTATAATAAGCAGTTCTCGTTTGATAAGCAAGTGATTGAAATAAATCAAGATCAAATTGAATTCGAGAATTAATATTTTATATTAATTCATGGTTCGAATATCGTCAAAAAATTCTAACGAAGTTTCGTCGCGTTTCGAATCGCCGGGCAGTTTTGCTGTAGATAAAAATTTTAAACGAACTCCGATTTCGATGAAAATCGAATCGTGACTTGTTTTTATATTTTTTGTGAGTGTTTTAGGTTGTTTTTATTATTTATGATAATTTATTTTCACATGGTGAATTAATTTCTTGTTAAATTAATTTTTGCGAATTTATCGGTGGGAGATTAATCTGTAACGCGATTACTCGACGCCGTGTTTTAGCAACCATTAGAGAGTAATCATGAGAGATGTGAGATTAGATGGGATAGATTAGTTGATGTGATTAGCATCTTACTTTATGATTAGGTGTCAACCTTTGTGTGATTAATCCTTTTAACACTTTATTAGATGGCTTATTAACCAAGTGTTATTTTTAAGTGAAAAAAAATATCACTACCCTTCATATCAGCCTGAATCCCCACCCCCACTCTCTAACCCGCATTTTAGTTCTTCTTCTTTATCCTTGAGAGAGAAAGAGCAAGAGCTTTCATAAACATCTTCCTCCTTTCTTCTTGAGTTAGTTCCACTTCCATTTTTCCATCCTTCTGTAACGACCCGTTTTCGGACCGCTACTAAACTAAAACCAACCTATATGCGACGCACTTTTTAAAAATAGTACTCTTGTGTCCTTTGAAAAATGCGGTTTAAAACAATTACATCCGCAGGCATACACAGAGTTATCACAGCTTTTAGAAACATGGTGCAATCTAAGACACAAGACGCATGCTCTGGAAATACATACATATATATAAGCAAGTAGCCATAGGCAGTGTGTACTAAATAGAAAGTGCATAAACATGTACAAGAGAATACACCTATGGTATGAAGACCCTCGTGAGAGCAATCATACCACGGGGGTACTCCCAGTAGACACCCACATAAAGGGCTACTCCAAAAGTATGCCACCAGTCTACCCTGCAGTACACAAAAGACATCCACCAAACCCGACTAGTCACCAAAACAATCTGTACACTATAAACGAAATGCTACAGCCATCCAAAATACAAAACAAGCATCAGACAATCACAACAAATACAGATAGGTATCTGAATCCTTAGACGAATCCTCCTCGTCATCATCCTTCATCGGGTCCGCCGCATCCTCTCCAGTCAAGTCTATAAAAGGAACCGTAGCAGGTATACCCTCTGACACGTCCTCCTCTACCAGCACCTCCTCAATGAATCCTGTGCCGCTACATCCTGCCTCACCGTGTAACAGCCCAGATTTTTCATTCTTCAAGATTAGGATATGTTTTAGGGTATTAGAACATGCTTATAGTTGCTTGGGATGAGTTTCATATGTTTTACCATTCCTTCAGCCGATTGAGTATCTAGATGTACCTTTATTCCTATGTTTAGTTATTTCAGTTACCGTATTCCCCATTTTCGAACCCCTTAACAACTCAATTTGATTTAAGTCCCTTCAATAAAGTTGTAGCGTTATCTCTTATCTTTTAGTTGGCTTTAGTTTGACTCGATTTCGATACCTACAACTCTAGATATGCTCTCTGGAGTCAATACAACGCAAGCGTAACACTTAGGAATATTATAGTATATTTCAATTGCATTTTTGATCCTGTTAGAATCCGAATTTGGGTAAGCCTATTAGATAGAATATTGTAGGAAATTCTCTTAGCTTTCCAACGCCACCAAGAATGCCTCAATCGGATATCTGTAGCTCCAGATACAACCAAAACAGTGATGCGATGGCGGCGCGCCAGACTCAGCCGCAGTGCCGAGGATCACCGAGAGCCTGCGCCAGGCGCCCATTCCAGGCGCCAGGCGCCTACTGACAGGTGATTTCTGCATGTTTTTGCGCATTTTGTTGTGTTTTTGGCACGTGTAATCCGACCCATTGGACCCAAACTCGACCCAATTCACTAAGATTACATGTTAGGGTTACAAACCAACCACTAAGCCTCAGCTTTGAACCCTAATCACGTTTGGAAACCTCTAACCAAAGATCAAACCTCACTTCTCCATTCTCTCTATTTTTCTGCACTTGGTGAGTTTCAACCTTACTCTTGGGACTGAAGAACCATTGTTGGGGCTTTGCTCTACCAACATCCTTCATCATTCTTGGAGGGCTTGGGTTTAAGGTAATGCCTCTAATCTAAGTTTCAGTTTATGATTGCCGTTAGGGTTCCAAACATTAGTTTTCTCACATCTCATCACCTATCCTTGTGTTTTTTATGGAGAAAGCCACGAAGGGAGAGGAAAAGCTTGGAGTTCACATACCCTATCTAGAGCACGAAATTCTAAGAGGTAAGGGGGTAGTTTGATGCTCATGTTGTGGGTTTATGGAATGCGAATGAACAATAGGGATGTCCCAAGATCCCTAAGCCTCGCGCGGTTGCCATAAGAGAGTACCGTCACCATGGTGACGAGAAAATCAATCTAAAACCAGTAAATTGATGTTTAAATATGTTCCTTATTGATTTTATGATATTATATTGTGGTTGGATGCCGTGGTTGCGGTTGATGGTTGACTCATTGATGTTTGGTGGTTGAAGTGCATGATTTTATGCTTCTTTTGGTGTTTGAAACATGATGCAAATTCCTTGTTGTTAACAACTATGATCTTATGTTATCTGTTGATGTTTCCAACATGCTATGATTTCCTTGTTGAGAGATTGGTGTCTAAGTGATGAACATGCTGTCTTGAGATTGTGTATTTGTGCATGATTCTATGCTTCTTTTGGTGTTTGAAACATGATGCAAATTCCTTGTTATTAACACCTATGATCATATGTTATCTGTTGATGTTTGCAACATGCTGTGACTTCCTTGTTGAGAGATTGGTGTCTAAGTGATGAACATGCTCTTTAGAGTTTGCTACTTCATGTCTTGAGATTGAGTATTTGTGCATGATTGATTTGCTAGTTAGTGCAAAATATTGTTTGAAGTAGTGGTGTTGGTTCTAATAAATTATGCAGAAAATTGGAATAAGGGTAATAGGTTTAAAGGTTAAAATCTAGATAAAATGTACTAAATAAATGGTAGGCAATTTTAGTGATTTCTTGATGTTGTTATTACAGCCTTAAGTGTTTAATAAAAGAATAGTAGGAAGGATATAAAATCTATTATGCAGAATTCTCTGTAAAAATGCTAAGTGTTGGGTTGATTGGGTTTAAGGTCTCATGTTTTGAATTCTATAATTCCATAAAAGATAGTTGTGGTTCTAAGGACTCTGGATTAGTGTCAAGTATGAATTATAGGACATAACAGTACCCCAAACGATCCCCAAAAGCGTGGAAATCACACGACGAAAGGTTTTGGACAGAAGCTGGGCGCCAGGCGCCCCACTTTGTCAGGCGCCAAGCGCCCTCTGGGCACTGGCCACCGCGTGTATCTTTAATATCCTGCCATTTCTCACGTGTTAGTCTATATCCTATGAACTATATTAGATGTACAAAACTTGCCAATGGTAACTAGAGAATGGTTAGCATGATAAGACTTGGATGAGATAATTATTTAATTAAATGATTGAGTTAAGTATTGTGCGTTTGAAACTTAGTTAGCTAAGTAGGATGATTGTTATTATGTTGCTGGTTAAAAGGGGTTCGTCAACGTACTGACTGGTTAGTTTTGCTGCTATTGTATGTATTTTGTTGACACTTGGCTGATTGTTCTTGTATCATGAGTGTCTCATTGATGCCGTTATTATTATTCTATAGAGGATATTGCGATAGAAGTTGTTATTGTTAGACACCGCATTTGGTCATGTTCATGCATCCTGGTGTCGGCATTGTTGTTGTTGCTAGTAGGGCGTATCGGGCAAGGTATCCCATGACGGGCGAGGTTTCCCGGTCCTACGGTTAAAAAGGGCGAATCGGGCAAGGTATCCCGTGACGGGCGAGGTTTCCCGGTCCTACGGTTAAAAAGGGCGAATCGGGCAAGGTATCCCGTGACGGGCGAGGTTTCCTCCCCACGATTAATGGGCGAATCGGGCAAGGTATCCGGGACGAGCGTGGTATCCCGGTCCTGTTGTTATTGGGGCATGATGGACATGGCATTCCGAAACGGGCAAGGTATCCCAGCCTCGTTATAAATAAATCCACATGCATATAGTTATGGTCCTAGAGATGCATCATTATGATGATAATATACCTGGTTGTGCATATGTCGTGATGTTATTCTAATGTCGTGGTTGATGTTGTAGCCTGTGGTGTTTAGATGGTTGTTGTTATTATGTGTTGTTGTTGTAGGTACAATGTTGATGTTAGGAGTTGTTCAGTTTATGCGCATTGTTCATTTAGTTCCTTTACCTTAAAGTGCTACTTGAGTGCATGATTTCTAACCCCCTTTGTGGCTATGCATATCCCATTGGGTATGTATAGATGATGAGACTGCAGGTGTTGAGGATGTTAATGCCGATGAGTGATCGTGATGGCTCGTTGGAATAGATAGAAGACTTATTTTTGTTTTGAACAATTTATTGTATTTTTTTGATGTAATAATTAGGGAGAAGCTCTGAATTAATGTGACATCGGGGAACCTTGGGTTTATCTCCTTTTGATGTTTTCCCTCTTGTACTATGTTTGATTTCCGCAAGTTGAGAGTGACAGCCCTACCTTATTTGAAATGAAAAGCTTTTACTTGGATCATAATTTTATTTCTTGTTCTTTTCTTCTTACATTGCTAAAATGCCATGACGGGGTAGAGGGTGTCACACACCGCACTCTCGACATACCGGTTAAAGATGTCCCGGTGCAGTAGGAGTCCTCACAATCATGGGGGAAGCCGGCTCTGTCTCAGGCTCAGGCTCTGGCAAAGAACTCGGGGTAGCTGCCGCTCGAGATATAGAAGCTCCAGTAGTCCCACGCTTGATCACGCTCTTACGAGCGGTCATCGGGAATCTCGCTCCCCTAGGAAGAGGTGCATAACGAGTAGTAATACGCCTCGGAATCTCCAGAGATCCCTCCAGCGAAGAAGATGATATTGGCATCGCCTGCTCTCTCTGAATGCTGCGCCAAGCATCCACCACCTGCATGGTCCTGATAGAAAAGCTAACTGTATACCTAGATGTCTCCTATCTCATCACTAGTCCACCAACTCGGAAAGTTTGTACAACGTCCCCTGTATGGACAACACGGCGGGAGATGGGTCGAACTCCATCGCCGCGGCCATCTCGATATCTGGAAAATCAAACACGATCTCCAGCGATGTCGTCATCGCCGGTATCACCAAGGTCTTCGTCATCGCCTGGGTTACCATCATTGGTTGAAGGAACCACGGGAAAGGGTCAATTTCTCGAATAAACATAGAAACAACAAACATAAAGCAAGAGACAACAAGATGCACAGTTGCCCATAATGCAACTCTCGACACGCTCTCTCATGACACTCTCGACAAATTTCTGGAAGTAATGCCGAACAAGCTGCTGAAATCCAGCCTTAAGCTTTGGGCTCCACGACCACCCTAGGATATTCAGGACGAGATCCTTGACGTTAAGACGTCTAACTAAGCTGCTGAAAAACAAGGGGGTCCTAGCACCCTAATTTTATTCGGGATATAGTTCAAAAACGCCACGACAACACTTTCTCCACCCCAATGAATAAATTGACGCATACGATGATTCAAGGAAACATGATGAATAAATAAACTCATATGATAATTCAGGAAAGCAAACTCGAATAATTATTCAATCGCATATTAAATAAATATTCACGCAAAGCTCAATACAAGACAACCCAATTCAACAGTATCAAGCAATCAAATCATATCACAACAGTCGGAATACAATTCATCCCTCTGCAGCTCAGTGGAGTTGACAGAGAGGAAATCAAACAAGTGTGGGGGGTTGGGGATAGCTGCCAACCACTTGCAGACAAACCCACTAAGTAATCATAATGAAAGTTTTAAGAACTAAATATCGAAGGGGTACGAGACCCTCACTACGAACCCTAAGGTTCTTAGACTTCTTCACTTTATAACATAAATTTAAAATCTATCCATATCTACAAGTTGTCCTTACCACAGTCGTCCGCTAGCGTGGTACCACGCGTCTCGATCCCACGTCACACGAATTCGGATTCTACAAGTTCTATCATCACAAGGTAAGCTTAGCACACTTCTAAGACTCAACTAAAAAAAACTTTGGCTCTCAGCACCTAAACTCTTTTCCTAACCAAACACTTCCACTTAGAACTTAATTTAAATACTAAGTCACATACTTGAAAAATTTGTGCAAAGAATTATCTCTTGAAAAAAAACTATACGTAATACATTATCAATTTTCTTGAAAGCCTTAAAGTGAAAAATGTAACACCCTATTTCCGGAGCGCTACTAAACTACATATTAATCTCGATAGTCCAAAGTACTTCCGAAAATGGAATACGCTGTTGCATGGTTTCTAAAAATGTGAGTCTTTTTTTTTTCCTGTTCAAACTCCCTTAAGTAATTCGCAACCAGAGTATTACAGCATTTTCGAAGGCGGTGGAAAGTACATTATCATGTCTAACTCTCCAAACCATGCAAAGGAATTTAATTAAGACGTACACATAAAATAATTCAAGTCTTGAAACATAAAGCATCTATTACAACATTGTGATTAAAGCATTTGACACCCTATAGCTGGTCGGAGCACTACTACACTTACTAGGCCCCTTGGTAAATTCACCATGCGACTACGCAAGGCAAATAGCCATGTAGGACTATCCTCGGCTACGCTCGGCAGTAGTCTCGAACAATCCGCAGTCTCCATCATCTGGGTTACATTCATTGATTGAAAGAACCATGGGCAAGGGTCATCTTTTTAACAAAACATATAACACTAACAACATGTATACTAATCACATCATACCAATGAATTATACATGAACACAGTATAGCATAGCATAAGAAACATGACACTTCAACATGTAGTTCAACAACATCATAAATGCATCTAGTCAGTATGCGGATGTAGTCAGCGTGAATTCTTACGGCTTAATTCCTATACCAATAGGATAAAAGGCAACCTGCCACAACAAATTTTGTATACCCATACCAATGGGATATGTGACACCGGGCCGACCAATGCCCCCCAGTATACACTGCCTTCTACAACAAACCTTAAGTTCGTAATCATCCTTTAGGCCAGGGCCAACGCGCGAATACCCAAACACTAGAAAACAACCATCTAGTGACACTAGGAAACAACAATCTAGTTTAGGGTAAACGATATCTTATGATCGTATGCTTACACAAAATCCAACTATCCTCGGATGCACTTGCAAGAAGTGTCCGTGATTTAATGCCACAATTTATATGATCGTTGTAGTACCCTAATTTTGTCCGGCCCTTTTTATTTTATTTTGTTATTTATTTTAACTTTTTATTTTATTTATTTAGTAGTAGTAGTAATAATAAATAATATTTTTGGAGATTATAAAAGAGAAGAAAGAAAGAAAAGAAAAGAATAAACAAAAGGAAAAAGGAGGATTTTTTTTTGAAAGGGTGTGCAAAAGGCAAGTCTGGGTGGTACAAATAGCAGCCCATCCCAGCTTGTTTCCTGCATTTGCTGCGCACACCCCACCTTTCTTCTCGCACCCCCCAGCCCATGACCTTCCTTCTTCACCACACGGCCCAACCCAACAGTGCCTCACTTGCTCTCCCTCGCTGCTACTCACACCCCATTTTCTCCACGCGCCCCCAGCTGGCCCTTCCTTCCATTCACGCGGCCCAACCACTTAAGCCCAAACCTAACCCTAAAATATCATCTTCACTCCTCATCCTTCATTTTCCAGTAGCCATTGCTATCCTCTTCCTCTCATCTCTTCTCCCTTTATCCCTAAATTTTCGCCTCTCTCTCTCTTTCTTTCTCCTCTTCCTCACTCAACCTGTGCCCCTCTCATCTGAAACCCTAGCCGCCAACATCACTCTCTCCCCCTCTTGAGACCATGTCTCTCCACCTTGCCCAGCGGTCATCTCCTCTATCTCCCCGTCAACATCGCCTCAAACCGCCTCTACAGTACACCCAACCGTCTCTCTCTCTCCCTCCTCAGACCACGTTTCTCTGCCTTGCTCAACGGTTATCTCCTCCATTTGGCCCATCTCCCTGCCAACGTCGCGTCACTCTCCTGCAAGCCGCCCAAGATCCGGTTTTCGCGTGAGAAGCAGAGAAGGAAGAAGAAAACCGGTGGATAAGGGATGTTATCTCATTCTTTTATTATATTAGTTCAAAAAATCCAATTTTTTTTATTACTGACACTTCGTTATTTTTATTGTTCTTTTTTTTCCAGAGCTTAAGGAAATCTGCCTATAAAAGGCATAAGCGTGAAGACTGAAGGGGGGAGAGCGTTTTCTGGATAAAAAAAACAGAGAGAGCAAGAGAAGAGGAGATCAACAAGGAGGCTGAAGAAAGCGTGAGGGAGAGTTTTTAATTCTTTAAACACTATTAGAAATTTAGGGCTCTGAATTTGATCCTTTCTTTTTGGCCCAAGAGCTGTGAATTCAGGTTTCGTTTTTTCTTCTTCCTCTTCTTCTTTCTTTTCTCTGTAAACTCAGTACATTCTGTTGATGTAATTTTGTTGGCTTGATCTTAATATGAACCTATGAATTGCATTAAAATATGATTTCAATGTTTTGTTGATTACTGCTTGTTGTTGGTTGTTGTTGTTGTTGTCGTTATCATCTTCGTGTTGTCTCTGTTGTTGGATCCTGGAACAAAATTAGGGTTAGGGTTTGGCCTTCTAATGGGGCCAAACCCTGAATAGGGGTCAATCTGTAAATATATATTAAATAAGGACTAAATTGCAAAAATATAATAAAGGAGGATTGAACCGTAAATGTATGATAAAAGAGGGCTGAAAGCTAAGAAATTAAAAGGTTTTCTTTTTCTAATTTTTCTATTTATACGCGTTTTAAGATTTGGTCTTCCAATGGGGCTAAATCTTGAATAGGGACTTAGCTGTAATTTACCCTTTTTTGTAAATAGTTAGAATTAAATAAAAATGATTAAGGGTATAAAAGCAAAATAAAAAAAAACTTTTCTTATCTGTATTTTATTAACATAACTAGTTTATATTCTTTTAGGTTTTATTTTATTTTTTTACGTTAAGAAGGAGTAAAAAATGATTTTTGTAGAATACTTGAGTTTTCTTTCAAAGTCTCTTTTAACATTTTTGTAACGTGATAGTTAGTAAACCTATATTTCTTTTCAGAAAATTCATAAAGGGAATTAATTTTCTTAAAAGGCAAACAATTCTTTACAAGCAATTAACGGGTACCATTTTTTTAAATGGGCGTGTAGGGGTGCTAATCCTTCCTTGCGCGTAACCAACTCCCGAACCCGAATCTGGTTCCAAGGACTTTCTTTTTTTTAAATTCAAAAATATTCAAAAATAGGTTTTCCAATGTTTCCTATAAAAATAAAATATTGGTGGCGGCTCCATAATTTTTAAATTTTGGTGTGGTTGCTACAGCTGGCGACTCCACTGGGGACTTTAGAGAGTTAGGCCCTATGATTGTTTATATGATTTGTTTGCCTTACTAATTGAATTATTCCCTTTTTGTTTTTTATTCCTATTTGTTCATTTGTATATATGTTTAGAAAACTTGCATCAAAAAAAAAATTTATTTTTCATTTGTGACTTATTCTCTTTCATTTGTTCTTTTCTTGTAAATATTATGTATGTTTATGTATTTGAAACCTTAGGGTAGAAGACATGTATATATATTGTATTTTTTATTTATTTTGCAGCGGGTAGTTTTAAGTTTGCTCCTTCACACACTACACTTTATGCACTTTGTTTACACACTTTGAGTGGGTGCCCTATACCCGGGCCCGAGTGAACCTTAAGTTAGGAGAGGCTGTGTAATGGGTGCTCTGCTGGACGTACGGCCAGTAGGTTCCTATGAAGGCCTCATCTAGAGTTTGGCTCATTTGAAGAAAAAAAACCATCCTTTAATAATATACTTATTATTGGTGGTAACATTTTCAAATGGGACCCTTGGCTCTAGGGACTCTTTTAGATCAGTATCTTAAATCCACCCAATGGAAAGGTACACAATACAAACCCTAGATCCTTTAAAGGAGTTACCGGCCCATATCACGAAAGGAGCATACCTTATCCCATTTTCCACGTGGCAAAAGTCGTATGATCTAAGATCTTAGGAAATACCGGCCTACATCACGAGGGCGTACTCTACCTGTTTTTCCTTCATCCATTTATTTTTAATTCACATTTCAAAATTGTGAAAAATAATAAGTGATATTTTTCTCCAAAAATATTATTTGTTATTCTTCTTTGTAAAAAAACATAGTTTCAGAAAATGCTTTCCTTTCTCATTCCTTTTTCCTTCTAAATAAAAAAAAAATGCATTTTTTTTCTTTTTTAGCAACATCATTGCATTCATTTTATTTTATTTTTTTTTTTGTAAAAAAAAAAGCAAAAAAAAGCAAAACAAAAAATAGAAAAATATTTTTCCACTATCCATCATGTCATTTTGCATAAAATATAAAAAAAATTCATGACATGCATAATCATGGCACATACATAACATAACTCATTTTTTCCTACAGAAAAATAGATACAAATAAACTTTCCCTGCATCCTTACCGGACTCGAGCCCAATCTAGACTCATGGACTTGTTGGAACAGAATCAACAAGCAATGAAAGAAGAGTTCGACCGAATCAATGGTAAGATGGACAAGTTGTTTGACCTTCTGCAGATCTTGGATCCAGAATTGACCACTGATAAGAACCATTCCATCAGCACTAATGAGCATCGAGAGGCTTCTAATGGCCCATTAGGAGACTCCCTAGATCAGAAGAGGCTCCAAATTATGGAAGACAGGTTGAAAGCCATTGAAAGGGCAAATCATATTGGGTTCAAAGCTTCAGAAGTATGTTTGGCCCCGGACGTGGTGATTCCTCCAAAATTCAAAGTTCCTGAGTTTGTCAAGTATGAAGGCTTAACTTGTCCAAAAAGCCACCTCATCATGTACTGCCGGAAGATGACCTCCTGCTCCAGTAATGATAAGCTCTTAATCCACTTCTTCCAAGAGAGTCTTACAGGGGCATCCCTACGCTGGTATATGCATTTAGAGCAGGGCAAAATCAACTCCTGGAATGATTTAGCTAAAGCCTTCATCAATCAGTATAAGTACAATATGGACATGGCTCCTGGTCGCTCCCAGTTGCAAACCATGATAAAAGGGGACAATGAAAGCTTCAAAGAGTATGCCCAAAGATGGAGAGGGATTGCAGCCCAAGTAGAACCTCCGCTATCTGTAAAAGAGATGGTTACCACGTTCATTGACACTCTTCAACAACCCTTCTATGATCTGATGATGAGAAATGTCTCTTCAAGTTTCTCAGACTTAGTCATTGTTGGGGAAACAGTGGAAGCAGGGATAATAAGCGGAAGGATTGGCAACCACAACATTCAACAACCATCGCACAGTATGAGCCAATAGATGGAAGAAGAAACAAACATTGCTCATCACAACATGCCAAGTTGGGGCAGTGGATCGCTCAATTGAGAATTGTTGTGGCTTTGAAATACAAAGTGCAAGATCGGATCAACGCCAAGTGGTTGGATTTCAAGAAAGATAACTCTGTTTATTTTTTATGTTTTGCCCAAAGCCCTGGGGCATATCTTGTAAAGGGCTCATTATGTTCTCATCTTTTCATCAATAAAACTGCAATTTGAATTTTTCTTTTTTTTTTTTATGGTAAAGCAAATGCACAAGTTATCAAAAGTTAAGTTTTGTGAAGATGTGAGCAATGAGATTTTGAGATGAGGTTTGGCTGTCTTTCTCTATCCACAAATACATAAAGTACTTATCCATTGCTACCCCTTTTGAGCCTAAAACGAAATTTTCTTTCAAATACCCGGAATAAGGATCGTTCATACAATGAAGAATAGCACAAGTCTCTGATCAACTTTGTCTTTTCAGAAAGAAGAAGAGCAAAGTAAGCAATAAAGTATCAAAGGCAATCCAAAGAAATATAAAAAATGTGTCAAAGACACCTGCGAAGATCAAAAAGGAAACCGCAAAGGTGAAACAAATGTGCTAGCAAAAATGAAGTGAATCTTTAGACTAAAGATCCTTATTCTCATAAACCCTTAAATACTTTTTTGGCCTGAAATATCTTTTCTTTCATAACCCTTAACCCCTGGCCACGTTACAACCCTAACAAAGACCATTCTGATCAAAGTCAATTGTTCATATTTTCTCAGAAAACTTGATTTTTGAAGGAGGAGATCCATATAAACTCCTCAGTGCAGTTGCTTTACCTAAAAAAAAATATAAAATAAAATGCTCGCTAGGCTGAAAACCCGAAAGGGCGGTCTAGGCAAAAGTTATAGCGACTCGCTAGGTTGAAAAATCGCAAAAAACGGCCTAGGCAAAAGTTAGGGTCAAATTTACAAACATGTCCACCTAGATTGGACCTCACAGATATAAACCAAGAAGCTGGGGGCCAAAGCCGTTCCCATCATCTGCAAGCTTCGCATTCAAGATTTCATTCCAATTTCAGAACTACACAAGATGATCTGTCTCTCAACATAGATCTTTCCCATCATGGCTGAACGAAGGCCAAAGGGACACTGAAAAGTCTCTATGGATCAAAATTGTCAAATTTAACCCTTCCAAAGGCATTCAAAACATGAAGATGAAAATTTGAAGAACCACAAAATGATTTGTCAAGGGGCAAGTATGCAAACCTGATGCAGTACTAAGTCAGCCATTCAGACAAGCAAGCCAAAACCCATGAGTCTAGGGGCAGAATCCTCAAAGGAATTCAGGGAAATCAAAAAAAATTCATGCATGACATACCATTCATTGCATCCTGCATGATCATCAAAGTTTTTGGGTCCGTTGACCCACCCTCTCAAAATATTACATACAGTTGGTCTGTTGTTACTCGGTAAGAACTAGTACTCAGCCTATTCAATCTATTAGCATGAGTTAGGAACCTGTCCTATACCTTGCTGGGAATCTGACCCACCACCTTGGGAATCTGACCCAAGCCTTTAGTCGGGAACCTGACCCGCGTCTCGGATCTTCCTCAATAATGGAAATCGATCCACACTTTTTCACAAGAGTTAAGAACCAGACCTATGCCTTACTGAGAATTCGCTAGGAATCAAACCTAGAATCTCTCACCAATTTTGTAAGAGTTAGGAACCAAACCTATGCCTTACTGAGAATTCACTAGGAATCAGACCTAGAATCCCAAAACAAAGTCGGGAGCCAATCTCGCAATTTCAAGCCACTTATTGCGGACAAAATCAGAGTCCTTTATCCTTAATTACCTTTTACAACGAATGCACAAAGACCTTCGAGTAAAATGTAATTAAGGAGAAGCGATGTAGTACCACTAATTTTGTCCTACTTTTTATTTTATTTTGTTATTTATTTTAACTTTTTATTTTATTTATTTAGTAGTAGTAGTAATAATAAATAATATTTTTGGAGATTATAAAAGAGAAGAAAGAAAGAAAAGAAAAGAATAAACAAAAGGAAAAAGGAGGATTTTTTTTTGAAAGGGTGTGCAAAAGGCAAGTCTGGGTGGTGCAAATAGCACCCATCCCGACTTGTTTCTGCATTTGCTGCGCACACCCCACCTTTCTTCTCGCACCCCCCAACCCATGACCTTCCTTCTTCACCACACGGCCCAACCCAACAGCGCCTCATTTGCTCTCCCTCGCTGCTACTCACACCCCATTTTCTCCACGCGCCTCACCGGGCCCTTCCTTCCATTCACGCTACCCAACCACTTAAGCCCAAACCTAACCCTAAAATATCATATTCACTCCCTCATCCTTCATTTTCCAGCCATTGCCATCCTCTTCCTCTCATCTCTTCTCCCTTTATCCCTAAATTTTCGCCCCTCTCTCTCTCTTTCTCTTTCCCCTCTTCCTCACTCACCTGGGCCCTCTCCTCTCAAAACCCTACCCGCCAACATCACTCTCTCCCCCTCTTCAGACCATGTCTCTCCACCTTGCCCAGCGGTCATCTCCTCTATCTCCCCGTCAACATCGCCTCAAACCGCCTCTACAGTACACCCAACCGTCTCTCCCTCTCTCCCTCCTCAGACCACGTTTCTCTGCCTTGCTCAACGGTAATCTCCTCCATTTGGCCCATCTCCCTGCCAACGTCGCGTCACTCTCCTGCAAGCCGCCCAAGATCCGGTTTTCGCGTGAGAAGCAGAGAAGGAAGAAGAAAACCGGTGGATAAGGGATGTTATCTCATTCTTTTATTATATTAGTTCAAAAAATCCGATTTTTTTTATTACTGACACTTCGTTATTTTTATTGTTCTTTTTTTTCCAGAGCTTAAGGAAATCTGCCTATAAAAGGCATAAGCGTGAAGACTGAACGGGGGAGAGCGTTTTCTGGATCAAAAAAAAAAAGGAGAGAGCAAGAGAAGAGGAGATCAACAAGGAGGCTGAAGAAAGCGTGAGGGAGAGTTTTTAATTCTTTAAACACTATTAGAAATTTAGGGCTCTGAATTTGATCCTTTCTTTTTGGACCAAAAGCTGTGAATTCTGGTTTCATTTTTTCTTCTTCCTCTTCTTCTTTCTTTTCTCTGTAAACTCAATGCATTCTGTTGATGTAATTTTGTTGGCTTGATCTTAATATGAACCTATGAATTGCATTAAAATATGATTTCAATGTTTTGTTGATTACTGCTTGTTGTTGGTTGTTGTTATTGTTGTCGTTATCATCTTCGTGTTGTCTCTGTTGTTGGATACTGGAACAAAATTAGGGTTAGGGTTTGGCCTTCCAATGGGGCCAAACCCTGAATAGGGGTCAATCTGTAAATATATATTAAATAAGGACTAAATTGCAAAAATATAATAAAGGAGGATTGAACCGTAAATGTATGATAAAAGAGGGCTGAAAGCTAAGAAATTAAAAGGTTTTCTTTTTCTAATTTTTCTATTTATACGCGTTTTAAGATTTGGTCTTCCAATGGGGCTAAATCCTGAATAGGGACTTAGCTGCAATTTACCCTTTTTTGTAAATAGTTAGAATTAAATAAAAATGATTAAGGGTATAAAAGCAAAATAAAAAAAAACTTTTCTTATCTGCATTTTATTAACATAACTAGTTTATATTCTTTTAGGTTTTATTTTATTTTTTTTACGTTAAGAAGGAGTAAAAAATGATTTTTGTAGAATACTTGAGTTTTCTTTCAAAGTCTCTTTTAACATTTTTGTAACGTGATAGTTGGTAAACCTATATTTCTTTTCAGAAAATTCATAAAGGGAATTAATTTTCTTAAAAGGCAAACAATTCTTTACAAGCAATTAACGAGTACCATTTTTTTAAATGGGCGTGTAGGGGTGCTAATCCTTCCTTGCGCGTAACCAACTCCCGAACCCGAATCTGGTTCCAAGGACTTTCTTTTTTTTAAATTCAAAAATATTCAAAAATAGGTTTTCCAATGTTTCCTATAAAAATAAAATATTGGTGGCGGCTCCATAATTTTTAAATTTTGGTGTGGTTGCTACAATCGTAATTGATGTATTGACAACCACTTCCTCCCTAATCTCATTTTCTTTAAAACTCTCCGCGTGATTACTTGAAACACCCCCCTTTCTTTTTCTTTTTACTAGAAACCCCCCTTGCTAAGAATCTAGTGTCAACTTTTTATTTTGTTGATTTTATTGGAACTTAGCTATTCATTCATTTAGTTATTTATTTTGAAAGCCCCTTTTATTCTTTAGAAGAGCTCGAATTCCTTTTCTTTTTATCCCCTTTTCTTTCTTGAAAATTCTTTGAGTTGAGGACATAATTCCTTTTTTTATTGAAAATCTCAACCTTGCTACGAGGCTCCGTTGGAGAGCCCTTTTTAATTACCGCATTCAAAACCTACATACTCTAGTTTCGCAAATCGTATTTATTCCCAAGAAAATGCATCGGAGTAGCGTGTCATCTGTACATCAATTACATCGTTCAAATTGTGCATCATCACTACATGCATACATACAACTTAATCACAACAATACAATTAGCCAAATCCGTCCAATACAACAACATATAACTCAAAGATGCTTACACTCATTGGAGGGAATTTCCTTACTAAGTGTTATACAAATCATAAACACAAATCACATGTACTAATCAAACAAGATATCAAGAAGAAGCACTTTCATAAGCATACAATGGCAATTATACATTACCTAAACAATATCTAGAAGATGCCCTTACCTAAAGGCTTTCCTTCCACGTCGAAATCGCATACTCGAACTCTACCGCGAATCCGATCACGATCTCACATCCACGATCCTAACCAAACAATTTACTTAGGGCTTAGTAAACAAACTAAAACCTTAAACCCCTAGAAACAGCCATGGTTTCCACATCCTACCCCTGAGCAAAATACTTCAAGTCCTAACTCATTACCCACACTCAACAAGGTAGAACAGGGTTTGAAGGTACCAAACACTTTTTAGAAAACATTAAATATTTAAACACCAAATGTTTATGAAAGAAACTTCATCTATCTTTCTAAGGATTCAAGCCCTAGACTTGTTCCTTATCATTAAGATCCAAATAAAACAATTTGATCAAAAAACCTTAGCATAAACTCGAATACATGCAAATGCCAAATCTGTCCCCTAACTTCGTCGATTTTATTGATATAGCAAACGGCGTCGGATTTGAGCAAATGACCACTCCCTGGAAAGCTTGGAGTGTCTAGCTTTTGGAAATGAATTTTAATTTAACATTCCATTAGCCATTTGATACAGTTTAATAAAAAGATTTTTGGGTGTACAGAAAAGGACAGCTTCTGTTTGTCAAATTGTAACGTCTTTTAAATTATCAATACTCAACCAAATTCAGTAAAGTTTGTGTGCAAAATGTAGATAAATGAGTCTAGTTTCCAGAACATCAAGAATAAACGAAAAAGGGTATTTTAGGAAAACTTTATGACCAAAATACTAAACATATGTCAGTGCTGTTTTTGTTTTTCAACAAGATTAAAACCAACACCCTTTTCTTGACTCAATCTTTTCTTGGAAACACTTAGGTTTTCTCAAGTTGAAGATTCTCATTGTCAAGGGGTTTTAAATAACATTTTTTAGGGAAAAATCTTCTTCAAATCATGGCATAAATCAAGCTCATGTAGGAGAGATCATGTCACGCAAATCACTAAAACTTAAGATAACAACAAAATACCCACATGCAAGACTACATATCTTTCCTTTACCACAAAAATCACTTAGAGCTTGGCTTGTGATCTTTTCATCAAGTAGATCCACACCAACAAACAAGGCTCACATATTGTTCATAGCCTAAAATATATTTTTAAAGGAAAAGAAGAAATCTTTATGTTTCATAGAAAGAAAGAATATCACTTTTTTTTTTGAAACAACTATAACACTTAGGTGACAAAATAGATCCTTACTTTTTGTGGTTCTTGAGTACATCACCTCTTCAACAAGGAAGAATGAAGTATGGAGGTTTTTCCCCCACCTTTTGGATGGCTCAAAACACTTACCAAAAAGGAAGATGAAGAGGAAGAACTATAGGAAGACAAGTTAAGAAAACATAGAAGATTTAACTTGTTTCAAAGGAAAACCATGTAACATGCATAACCATGACAAGAACTAAGAAGAGATAACCATGTAACATGCATTACCCTCACCATGGGGCTGTTCAGTGGCGAGATTAGCAAGGGGAAAGGAAAGTGCAAAGCCTTGTTCTTTAGTTTGCAAGATGTGCTAGTTTCCTTCTAGTTCTCTCCTCACTTCTCTCTAATTCTTTTCCCCCTTTTCTCTCTACTTTGCCACAACACACAAGATGAGAAATGACCTGAATGAAGCTCCCTTCTAGTCCTAAATTTAGACCCACACATGCACTAAGGGAAGAGAAAAGGTAGCTTGCTCACCCATTGGCCAAAAACAAGTCTTACAAACTATACTAGTCTTTGAAATCATTCCACCTACTTTGCGCCTTAGCCTATGCGCATGTACAACCCTCAACACTTGTCCAATTGCATGTTAAGACACATGACCTTGTTTGCATGAAATGCAAGTGTCCAAATGCATGCAAGTCTCATGACAAGTGGCACTTAACTTGTTGCATGTGAGGCACATGGCAAATTGCTTGCAATCCACACAACAAGTGGCACTAGACTTGTTGCATGCCAAACACTTGTCTTATTGCATGCACTTCCCTTAGGTGGCGCCTAGGGTCTCGCCTCAAGGGTCTCGCTGGCTGGATTACAAGATTCGGTTCTACGCGTCTCGCGTCTTAACCGAGTAGAAAATACGGTATTATAAAATTTCGTCCGAAAATTACCAAACCACTCTCAATAAATCTAAAATAATATAAAACACTCAAATTCCAAATATAAAAATATTTGGGTCGAATTAAAGTCTTCTGTCGGGTAAAATCTTACCCGGGTAGTCCAAAACTTGACCGAAAAACGGTGGAATTTTAAACTGAAAATTTTACTGTGACTTAATAAAATATATTGAGTCCCAAATATAATTTTATCTTGATTTAATTCAATCACTTTCTTAGTCAACAAAATTACGCGTCGCCAAGGCCAAATCGAAAACTTATATAAGTTTAAATTGATGAATTCACATTAACGCAAAGATACGTCTACGCTGGCCCATTAATTTGAATTTACATCATGAATAATAATTATTTATAATAAATAAATTATTTCAAAATAACTCAAATAATTTCCCGTACTCTTAATAAATCATCGAGGTGATCAATCTCTCTGATTTATTTTTCAAGTAATCAGGGTTTTATCCCTAAAATCTCTTTTCATAAAAATTGGGATGTCACAAAAAACAACTTCAATTAACCACTTTTCATAAATTTCTAAAGCCTAGAACACATTCATTCAAGCATTATCTCTAAACTTGGAAAAGAAAAAGGTTTTCCTTCCATCCTCTCCTATGGCCTCTCGGCCACCACCCCTTTTTCTCTAAAAAAAATTGCAAAACTTTCTTTTAAATAGGTAAACCACTTCTATACTTATTCCCAAAACTCAACAACATCATATAGCAACTAGCCCACATAAGGAAACTTAAATCAAGTATCAAAACCTTTTTCACAATTTCTATAAATAAGGGTTTTTCAATGACTTCTTTACTAACTCCTTGATCAAAATCTTTTCACCAAACCAATTACAATGCAAGACCAATATATTAATCACTAACTAAAAGAAGTATGCAAATCAATTTTTCTTCTCTTGTTTCCACCCTAGAGCTCACGGCCCCATCACCATGTTTCAAACAAAAATTGCAAACTTCACCCAAAATTAACAACACCATTTTAATCAATGTCTTTCCTCCATCACAACCATTTATTACCCAAAACAAATCATCATTAAGTATGAGAATACTCTACAACATTTCAAGAACAGGTTTCTTTATAACAATTACCCAAACAACTTCAAATCCTAAAATTATGAACAATTACAACAACAACAACTTCAAAAAGACTCCATTAACCAACTAATTGTTTGATTCACCAAGGATCACACAATTTCCCCTCTTTTCTTCCCTTAGTGTTTCTCCCTAGAGTTCAAGAAATGGGAATGAGAGTGTTGCATCTCCTCTTGATCATAATCAAACATAAAACAACACCAAAACAAGCATAGAAATTGAAGAAGAAAAGAGAAAACATCAACTACCTACTTCCCCTCTTAAGCTCGCGGCTAGGGGCTGTTTTAGGGGGAAGGAAAATGCTTCTCCAAATGCTTGATGATTAGCCAGGTAGGAATGATGTTGTAGAAGAAGAAATAGCATAAGAATGGAGGTAAAAAAATGAAGTGGATCAAGGTTTTGTGAAGGAATCATCCATGGAGGTGGATAACTTTTCTCTCAAGAAATGAAGAAGAAGAAGATATGAGGGGTAGAGAGAAAGGGGCGCGGTTTTGGGCTGATATAAAGGGGAGGGATATCTTTTTTTACTTAAAAATAACACTTGGTTAATAAGCCATCTAATAAAGTGTTTAAAGGATTAATCACACAAAGGCTGACACCTAATCATAAAGTAAGATGTTAATCACATCAACTAATCTATCCCATCTAATCTCACATCTCTCATGATTACCCTCTAATTCTAGAGTCTAAAGGTTGCTAAAACACGGCGTCGAGTAATCGCGTTACTGACTAATCTCCCGCCGATAAATTCGCGAAAATTAATTTGACAAGAAATTAATTCACCACATGAAAATAAATTACCATAAATAATAAAAACAGCCTAAAACACTAACAAATAATCACAACAAATCACGATTCAATTTTCATCGAAATCGGAGTTCGTTTAAAACTTTTATCTACGACAAAACTGCCCGGCGATTCGAAACGCGACGAAACTTCGTTAGAATTTTTCGACGATATTCGAACCATGAATTAATATAAAATATTAATTCTCAAATTCAATTTGATCTTGATTTATTTCAATCACATGCTTATCGAACGAGAACTGCTTATTATAGCATAAATACGGCAAAATACACTATAATAATGTTAAATAATGTATCGCGAAAATATGGATGTTACAATCCACAGGTGGAGTGGGTGTCCTGACATGTACGGGAAAAGTCGGTATAGCCTCCGACTTTGGCTTCAGATCCGCTACTGGGCTACGTGAGTCTGCTGCTGCACATGAAGTAGAAGCTCCCAACGCCCATCGTCTCATGCCACTACTCTTACGAGCGGTCCTCCTAACCTTCGCACCACCAGGAATGGGTGCGTAATGATAAGTCGTCCTCCTAGGAATCTCGAAAGACTCACCAGTTGAAGTAGAAGAAGTAGTCAGTAACACTTGATCCTGTTGAGTGCGACGCCAGCTATCCACAATCTGATCCACCATGACAGTAAAGCTCACGGTACGCAGAGAGATCTTCTGTCGAATTGCCAGTCCGTCTACGTGGAAAGTCTCAACCACTTCCCCTGTATGTACAACTCGGCCTGAAGTGGGGTTGAACTCCATACCCGAGGGAATCTCCATATCTGGGAAGTCAAAGACCACCTCTGGCAACGTCGTCATCACCGGGATCTCCATCGCATTTGCCATCGTCTAGGTTACCATCATCAATTGAAGGAACCACAGGCAAGAGTCACCTTCTTAAATAAAAAGCAAATAACACAATATAACATAATATACAATTCAATAAGAATGCCTAAATGCTCTGCAAATGCCAGTATATGCCACTGTTTATGATTCCAGAATTCCATACACTATAGTCAATCGTTCTGTATGTATCAGAATCGATACTTTTCTATGAGATGGTTAATTAACGACGTTCCTAAATGCCTTTGGCCTTGGGCATTTCCACCTCCCCAGGATATTCAGGTCAAAGTTACGCCACATGCATGAAAATGCATTTCGCCTACTCCAATGAACATATCAAGCATATGATATTTTAATAAGGCATAATCAAATAAAAATTCAATTATCTAGCACCACCAACTACATATATCTCCACATGAATTAAGCATATATCCAACATACCATACAATTAATTCAGAACCGCAATACATCAGCAAATCCAATCAACTCACATCCACAATTCAATATTCGACAGAACATAAGTATGTAACCATCAATCACATTTCAGCATTTAACATTACAACTCTAGGCATATCTAGAAGTAGCCCTTACCATAGATAAACAACTCACATGTCAACGCACTCCCAAACTTACTCAGCACGGACAATTCCTCAAGGTCCTAAACAACACACCAAACCTTAGTACAACTTTAGTTCACCTAAAAGAATTCCCTAGGTATAGATTCAATTCTAACCCCTAAGTTTCTAAATCTCAAAAATCTTTTTAAATAAACCACCTACACTTGAAATGATAAACAAGAATCCCAATTTGCCTCAAGTGTTTTATTGCCTCTAACTCAATCAACTCCCAAAATTTCAATCAAACACTTTCTAAAATTTTCCAACCTGAACAATAACTCAATGCAATTAATCCTAGCTAAGAACACACAAAAATTTTCTTCTCCAAGCTCCCTAGGAGCTCTCGGCCACATCCTTCTTTTTTTTTAAAAAAATTGCAAAACTTTCCAATTAACCAAAACAACACCATTCAATCACCTAATTCCTTTCCAAAACATCCAATTTTTACAAAACAAAAACCATTATTCAAGTCCATTACCCTATCATAGCCAATCCAAGCATCAAGGGTTTCCCAAAAATTCACAATTCCTTTGATCAAATCAAAAATCAACAACAACAAATATTAAGGAACAAGAACCCCTAATCAATTAGATGATTCACATGGAAAATCACATAACCCCATACCCTTGGACCATTCCACCTAGGGTTTAAGAAAATTGGGGAAAAATCTGTCCATTTCTTCCACGATCACAATCAAACAATACAAAAAGCATAAAACAAGAAATGAAGCAAAGACATCATCTCCTACACCTATATGGAGCCCACGGTTTTGAGCCCCAAAAATGGACAAGGAAGAGTTGATTTTCTTTCTCACCTACAATATCAAGAAGAAGATGGTAAGAAGAAGAAGAAGAAGTTGGAAGCAAATATGGTTTGAGAAATGGAGATGAAATCAAGCTAAGAAGATGAAGTTGGAAACCATGGAAGCATCTTGGAGCTTCTCACTCAAGAACTACTAAAGAAAAAATAAAATGACACTAGTGCAAAAACTACCTTTAATCGCGGTTTTTTTGGACTTTTAACGCCGGTTTTCAATCCGGCGTCAATGCTTCCGACGTTGTAAGTGTAAACATGTAACGCCGGTTTTTAAACCGCGGTTATAAGTAAGTTTTAATCGCGGTTTTTAACAAAACCGGCGTTAAATCCTGACGTAAAAGGACCAAAAAAATTGAAAAAACGAAAAAAATACTTATAACCGTGGTTGTTTAGGAAAACCGACGCCGTAGGTCACTTTTAACCGCGGTTTTTTAACAAAACCGGCGCCGTATGTCACTTTGAAAATATGAAATAAAAAAAGTCATAACCGCGGTTTTTTAGTGAAAACCGACGCCGTAGGTCACTTTTGACCGCGGTTTTATAACAAAACCTGCGCCTATGTCACTTTGAAAATTTGAAAAAACGAAAAAACAGTTTTAATCGCGGTTTTTCGAAAAACCGGCCCTGTAGGTCACTTTTAACCGCGGATTTTTAACAAAACCGGCACCGTATGTCACTTTGATGAAATAAAAAAAAGTTATAACCGCGATTTTTTAGTGAAAACCGACGCCGTAGGTCACTTTTGACCGCGGTTTTATAACAAAACCGGCGCCGTAGGTCGCTTTTAACCGCGGTTTTTTAGAAAAACCGGCGCCGTAGGTATAATTTTTTTTTATACATTTTTTTAAATTTCCCGGTACCAGGATATAAACAATATCCACACAGAATTCACAAACATAACTGGTCAAAAGATTTATCCACACAGGATATATACAATATTCACAAACAGAATTCACAAAACATAACTTCCAAAACAAATAAAGACATTGATCCACAAAGGCATAACACATGATACATTTATCCACAAAGGCATTGAAGGATGTAAACTATGAAGAGCAATTAAAGGCAAAACAATTATCTAACATAAGCAATAGTACAAAAATAATTCATTCAAATTTTATAGCACCATGTCATTTTTTTTGTATTGCTTTTCTTGTTCGGCGTCTTGGTGGTTCTGGGTTTAGATTTTGCTCCTCAATCTTAGTCACAAAAAAGCAATAACTACAAGTTCAATTCAAAAAAGATCTAATTAACTAACTTCAAATATTGTAAGGTATAAAAAAGATCAATTAACAAGTTAAGAAATGTTTTATTACCAAATCCCATCCAGATGTAATCCTCATTGTGACAATGGACAACATGGTCTTCATGACATAGTAGCCACACGCCCATGAGTTGTCTTGGTGAGGCCCCTACAAATGACAATATAAATTACTACAAATTATGTATACACATAACTAATACACCTTTTAATACGTAAATATCATATAAAGACAACCTACTTACCATGAGTATGTTCCAATTAGGCTTCTTTTCTTGTCCCAGACCTTTTTTACTATTATAATCCACCATAGCTCTGATAAAATAATATAAGTTATATATATAAGATAAATACATATATGACATCACAAGTATGACAACTAAATTAAAAGTTTACCCCTCAAGTACACGCTTAATCAGTAGGCTTGGCCTTTGATGAAGTGAGCATATCCGCACAATGAGATTATGTTTAGGACAAATGACAATCAAGCGCCAATGATTGCTAGGTAACAACAATAAATGTATATTAGAAACACATAAAGAAAAAGCATTATGCTATGAATAAAAGTGTACTCACTTGTGCGTGCGGTCCTAAGAAAACATCTTTGTCTCTTTGAATTAGCTTATCCAAAGATGTAAGCTTGAATGCAGTCATTAAATTTGTTTTGGGTTGGGCTTGACAACCATCAACGTTGGATCCAAGAATCCATATACATCACTGATGTTGTTCTGAATACATATACGATGCAGATACCTAGGAATCGAAACAAAATAATGTAATTATATATAATTGATACAAAGGAGTTAAAAATATACAAATATGTTAATTAATACTTACGAGGACCATAATTGCAAGTGTTGATTGGCAAGCCAGAAGTCATCACCGAGCGACAGGTCCGTTAAGTCCTTCGCGAAAAAGTAAAAAATTGGAAGATCATCATGCTCTAAGGTAATCCCAACTTGTCCATTGGGAAGATCAAAAGCCATGTGACCAATGCGTCTTAAAATGTCATCGTTAGGATCCTCCTCATTTTCTGGCGAACAACTATCCTTGGTGCTGACATGCGCAGTGGCTTTAGGAGAAGGCACTATATTCTGAGTTAGTTGGGCTTCCACATCTGACTTGAACTGGGATTTGTAAGCTTCAAACTTAGCTTCAAACATTTGACTAAGGTCCTGCATGATCTGATGTCTCATGGCATCCACGTCCACTTGCTTTGACTGACTGCGTGAAATTCCTCCGAAGTATTTCTTAAAGCCCACACCTCGACCAGCAGTGCGGACACGACCATAGTGCTCGGGTGTTCCAAGGGCAGTAGTCAAGATATCTTGACGTCCAGTTGGAATAAAAGTACCCTGAGATTCATCTTCAACCAATGACTCCTACAACCAAATTCAATCACAGAAGTTGTTGATCAGTCGACCTAAATTGGTTACAAATCACATAATATTAAATAAGGCAGATACACTTACAATTTTAGAAGCAACTGAGGCCACAGCATCAGATGTATAAGATCCTGATGGTTTTGTTCGAGCCATAGCCCATAGCTCATACCGGTTTGGTTTTGGAGGATTCCAAGGCTTCATCTCCACCTCTTCTGCAAGGCTTTCTTTACGTGTGCTATTACATTCTTCTCAAGTCTATCATAACCCCACGAGACAATAGGTGGGGGTAAATATTCTTTGCGACATTTGTCTTTCCCTTTTCTCTTTTTTTACATACAAATAACGTAACACACCACAAAATAAAATAAGTAAAAATTATATTAGCCAAGTTAAAAACATAATTCAAACTAACGTAAACGCTTCTTAGTGCGGCTCCTAAAAACTCATTCCATATGTCCTCCGAAAGGAAATTATACTTCGACAAGGATTTGTGCAACCATTTTTGTCTCCTTTCCCAAATATAAATGTCCTGGAGAGTTTAGACTTAAAGTCCTTCCAACGCTCACCCGCATAGGACAACCATCGGTCCCTAAACTTTTTATCAAGGGGAACATCAAATTTATCCTACAATACACAACAAAATGGTGGTGTTAGTAAATACATACACACAAGGATCAATAAAGCTAAATACAAATCTGTATACAAATAGAGATAAAGGTCAATACCATGACATCTTCCCATATCATATCATTGGTTTTTTCAGGGACATCTCTCCATTTAGGTATCAGAATGGAGGTCTTGCTTCGTGCAATGTAAGACAAATAAGTGCAGAAGCTAGCTGCATTATCACCATAAGGTCGCCCCGTATCTGGATCAAATTCAATAGAAATGTGAGACTCTGATGTGGATGGATCAGCCATATATGATGCCTGTTTAAACAAACAAACAAACAAATGTGAGAAACAATGTGAGATAATCTAACAAACATGTATCAATATATATAATTATAACGGATAATCTAACAGATATTAATTGTGGATAATCTAACGAACATGTAGTCACCTATAAAATTCTTTGGCAGTTAAGTTTGAATGTCCTCCAATATCCTTTCTTGATGATCATCACGAGTGGCATATACATCGTCTACTTTATTTTCATCATCGAAGATGGGTCTTTGTGTTGAGAAAGAAGGGGTGTCATTGATATCTAGTGTTGAATCTTGATTTTCATCACTCTCATGCATACTTCTTCTTTGGAGAACCACAGACCACCTTTTGTTAGAAGGATCCTTGACATAAAACACTTGTTTTGCATGAATTGCCATGATGAAAGGCCCATCCTTATAACCTACCTTATCCAGATCCACCATTGTAAAACCTAATTCATCGGTTTGTACACCACCGTTACTGTTAACCCACTTACATTTAAAAACAGGCACTTTGAATTTATTATAATCGATCTCCCAAATCTCTTCAATGACCCCAAAGTAGGCTATGGATGCGAGCGGGGTTTTATCCTTTGAACTAGAGAAATGCATAGAAGAAGCCATAACCATAACCCCCTTTGTTTTATGCGGTGCTCTTGTCATCCTGTGACTTTGTATAAAAAGAAAATTTGTTGATATCGTATCCTCTCCACGTCAAGACATTAAATTTAGGATCATGTGCTAGCCATGTTAATGTCTCGAAGCGATATCATCACTCAAAACCTGTTCTTTAAACCAAGGTATGAATGTCTTGTTATGCTCCTTCAACACCCAATTTTCATTCATTCGAGGATTTTGGCCTTGACATGATTTTTGTGAGCAGACAAGTAAGGTTCAACTTCATCAATATTATTCAATATATACGAATGTGCTTGCAACACTTCCGCCGACCCATGCTCTTAGTTTTTAGACCTAGTGTGCCCTTACCTTCACATCTTCCCTCATGACGAGACTTGGGAAGCCCTACAGTGCCGCTTCGACAAATAATCTGAACAAAACTCAATGGCTTCTTACATTACGTGCCTTTCAACAATAGATGCTTCAGGACGATATAGATTCTTCACATACCCTTTCAATATTTTCATGTATCGCTCAATAGGGTACATCCACCTTAAATAAACCGGGCCACATACTCTAATCTCTCTGACTACATGAACAATTAAATGAACCATGATGTCAAAAAATGACGGAGGAAAGAACATCTCCAACTGATACAAAACGATAGCAGCTCATTTTCCAACTCGTCCAATTTCTGAGGGTCAATAGCTTTGCTACATACTGCATTGAAAAATAAACACAATCTAATTATGGCATGTCGAACATTTTTTGGCAAGATGCCACGAATAGCCACTGGTAGTAATTGTTACATCAAGACGTGACAATCATGAGATTTTAAGCCAACTAATTTGAGATCTGTCATTGATACAAGACTCTTTATATTCGAAGAGTAACCCTGTGGCTCTTTCACACCGCGTAGACACTCACAAAACCTTTTTTTCTCTTCCTTTGACAATGTATGACAAGCTGGTGGCAAATATGTCTTGTTACCTCTTGGCTGAGGAGCTAACTCCTCTCTTATACCCATGGCAACAAGGTCCATACGAGCATTCACTCCATCCTTTGTCTTGCCCTGAATATTGAGAAGCGTACCGATTACACTATCACACACATTTTTCTCCACATGCATCACATCAATACAGTGTCTTACATCAAGACTTGACCAGTATGGAAGATCAAAGAACACTGACCTTTTCTTCCATATGTTTTTCACAGAAGAATGTTTTTCCTCTTGTTTTTCCCCAGACTTAACATTGATGGAGTTCACCCGTTGATAAACTTCTTCTCCGATTAAAGCTTTTGGAGCAATTTCGTTCTCTTGACATCCATTAAAAGCCTTTTTCAACCTGCGATATGGGTGATCACGTCTCAAAAATCTTCTATGCCCAAGGTAACAAGTCTTCCTCCCATTTTTCGCTGAAAGAAACATGTGCCATCTTCACAAATAGGGCATGCTTTATGCCCCTTAACACTATACCCTGACAAGTTCCCATATCTTTGGAAAGTCGTTGATGGTGCAAAACAACATGGCACGCAACTTGAAATCTTCACCTGAAAACCTATCAAAGACATCAATGCCTTACGCCCACAATATTCTCAAGTCATCAATCAAGGGTTTTAGATAAACATCTATGTCATTTCCGGTTGTTTTGGACCTGAAATCATCATAGATAGCATAACGTACTTGCGCTTCATGCACAACCAAGGAGGCAGTGTAAATTACTAAGAGAGAACAGGCCATGAACTATGGATGCTACTTAAGTTACCATATGGATTCATTCCATCTGTAGCAAGTCCAAGCCTAAGGTTTCTTGTCTTAATGCCGAACTCCGGATACAAGGAATCAACTCTCTTCCATTTCAAAGAATCGCCGGATGACGAAGCTTTCCATCACATTTCCTATCATCTGCATGCCATCTAATGTTCTTTACATCATTTACATTGGCGAACAATCGCTTAAACCTTGGAATAATTGGAAGATACCATAACACCTTCGCAGGAGGACCTTTTTTGCTCACATCATCACAACTATCATCACTGTCCTTCTTTTTGTAGCGTGGTGTATTACACTCGGGACACTCTTCTTTGTCTTCATGCTCTTTCCAGTACAATATGCAATCCTTCGGGCATGCGTGTATTTTCTTATATTCCACACCCATCGGACATAATATCTTCTTCGCTTCATAATTACTTTTCGGCAATGTGTTCTCTATCGGAAGCATGTCATTCAACAGTTTAAGCAATTCAGTAAAGCTCTTGTCAGTCCACCCATTTATCGCCTTCAGATTGAACAATTTCAGCACAGCTGACAACCGTGTGAAATTTTTACAGTCCAGATACAGAGGTTCTTCCTTATCGCTACATAGAGTTTCATACACATGTGCCCGCTGAAAAGACTCTGGTCCAATATCACGAATCATGTCCTCTAGTCGATCGTCCATATCTACATCAACTTCCTCTCGTGTGTACACACTTGGCTTGTTTAACACTTCACCATGCCAGGTCCAAGTCGTATATCTTTGCCAAATCCCAAAAGTACGAAGATGATTCCGTATCTCCTCAACATTTAGTTTTGGTCCATTCAAACACTTAACACAAGGACAATAGAAAGTTGTTTGATTAGGAAAATTTGCTTGGGAAAATTGTAAGAACTCTTCGACCCCGCTCTTATACTCATCACCTAAACGATGTTTTTGCATCCAACTACGATCCATAACTGTGTTCTGAAATAATATACACACACTTTTAAATTCTTAGATATTTAACTAATATTGACATGTTTGTATGCATGAGTTAGAACAATTAATAGAAAGTTGTATGCACGCCTGAAAATCAGGCAATTAAAAAGGGATCAAATTGAGATCTTATTTGGCAACACTATGTACATAGAAGCGGGAAGCACCAGATATATAAACGAGCAAAGAGTTACAAGAAGCATTTACCTGATTAAAATGAAAAAGGTTAGCAACAAAATTACTGGGAAAACCAGAATTAGAAACAGAAGCATACGTCACCACAGGATTAGCAACCGGCCAAGCAGCACTCTCATTGTTCGATACATTAGACTGCACACAATCAAAAGCATCACTTACAAAGAACAAAAACCAATCCATCCCACAAACCCAACCCACATCACAAAAACAAAATTCCCAATTGAAATAATTTCTCATTGACCAGTTCATCAAAGCAAAAGCAACACTTCCCACGTCATAATTCACAAACACAACAATGGTATTAAAAAACAGTCCAAAACACACTCACTACCACCAACTAAGTATAGAATAATAAAGAAGAACCTCTTTAATATCTATCACATAGTCCACGTTGCTCATATCTAGCATTTCCAATTCCCTCATCTTCTCTTCCACCGTTCATCATTCATTATTATTCCCAAATCATAATTTATAAAACAGACCAAAACACACTCATTCACTACCACTAAACCTTGGAACCGGAAAAAAAAATGGTTTGCCAGCGAATCATACTTCCTGATCTGAGGAGACAACTCACGAGGAGACACACATCATATTTCCAGTGAGACACACACATTTATTCATATTTCCTGGTTTTTTTTCCAACAAATATCAACAAATAAAACCAAACGTTTAAATAGAATAGCTAGCAATGTAACCCAAAGAGAGAGAGAAGAAGAAGAAACTTACAGAAGAGAGAAGAAACGTTTAGAGAGAAGAAGAAGAAGAGATGGCGTTGCAGAGGAGAGTGGAAGGCAAGGAGAGTTGTTTGCTTGCCACGAGGAGAGTGATGGCACAGAGGAGAGTGGACGGTGCAGAGGAAAGGGGGCAGCGCAGAGGGAGGCAGCAGCCGAGGGAGACAGCGGTGGCAGGAGAGGGCGGCACGCAGAGGGAGACGAATGGCGAGGAGATGAATGGCGCGAGACGACGGTCGCAGGAGAGGGGCAGCCAGAGACGAGCAGCGAGGAGAGGACGGTCGCGATGAGAATGGCGGACGGTTCGCGAGGAGAGTTCGCAGTGGCGCGAATGAACAGAGGAGTGAGAGATTAATAGATATGGAGAAATTAATTTTTAAGAAAGGATACGATCACAGGTTAGCAAAAAACCGGCGCCATAACATACGACCGCGGTTTTTACTTAAAACTGGCGCCATAGGTCTCACAATTTTTTAACACTGGGTTAAACATATGGCGCCGGTTTTAGGGTAAAACCGGCGCCATATGTCTCGCGTTACATACGACCGCGGTTTTAACTTAAAACTGGCGCCATAGGTGTTGGAGATACGACCGCAGTTTTACCCTAAAACCGGCGCCGTAGGTATCGCGTTACATACGACCGCGGTTTTACCCTAAAACCGGCGCCATAGATCTCACAATTTCATCATTTAATTTCAAAAATGCCACCGCGTTATATGTTACGCCGGTTATCCCCAAAACGGGCGTTATAAATATGTTTTTTAGGTGTATTTCGCACTGGTGTGAAGGTGAAAATCGGGGAGGGGGTCGCGACCTGATCCTTAAAAAAGGGGAGGGATTAAAAAAATTCAATTAAAAGGTAAAACACTTGGTTAAGAAAGGTTTAAGATAAGGATAAAATAATTAATCACCAAAAGTGTGACACCTACACCATAAAAAGCTAGATTCTAATCTAATCACAAGTCTAAACATCTAATCCCTCTCTTCTCATGATTACCCCCTAATCCTAGAGTCTTAAGTGTACTAAAAAAATAATACGGCATCGAGTAATCGCGTTACCAATTAATTCTTTCGCCAATTAAATCGCGAAAATTAATTTACTTAGAAATTAATTCACCTCGTGATAATAATTTATCATAAATAATAAAAACAATTGAAAACACTCAATCAAAGTCACAATAAGTTACGATTCGATTTTCATCAAAATCAGAGTTCGTTATAAAATTTTATTGCGGATAAAACTATCCGGTGATTCAAAATACAGCGTAACTTCGTTAGAATTTTTCGACGATTTTTGAACCGTGAATATAAAATATTAATTCTCAAATTTAATTTTATCTTGATTTAATTCAATCACTTAAGTAGCCAACAAGAAACTGCTTATTATAGCATAAATATGACAAATTATACTAAAAAAATGATAAATATGCATCGTGAAAAAATACGGATGTTGCAATACTCCCCCCTAAAAATAGTTTCGGCCTCGAAACAACAAGTCAAATAAGGCTAGGAAACAACTTTGGATACTGTTCTCTCATCTTCTCTTCCATCTCCCAAGTTACATCACTAGTCTTCTGGCCCCAAACCACCTTGACTAGCTGAATCTCCTTGTTCCTCAGTTGCTTGGTCTGCTGTCAACAATCTTCATAGGGGATACCTCAAATGACAAGTCATCTCTTAGCTAAATCATGTTAGGTTCAATAACATGAGATAGGTCAGAAACATACTTTCGCAACTGCGAGACGTGAAAGACGTCATGAATATTAGATAGGAAGGGAGGTAAAGCTATCTGATATGCAACTGGACCTATCTGACGAAAAATTTGATAGGGCCCAATGAATTTAGGAGTGAGCTTTTTGAATTTGATCGCTCGACCAACTCCAGTTGTAGGTGTGACTCAAAGGAATACAAGCTCTCCCTCTGCAAATTCTAGCGGTCGGCGACCCCTGTCTGCGTAACTCTTCTGTCGACTCTGAGATGCTTTCATCCTTTCTCTGATCTGTCGTACTTTCTCAGTAGTCTTCTGAACCAAGTCTGGTCCCACAATGGAGCTCTCACCGTCTTGATACCAACAAAGTTTGCGTCCATACAATGCTTCATAAGGCGCTATGCCAATGCTCACATGATGACTGTTGTTGTAAGTGAATTCCACTAGTGGTGGAACGTCATCCCAACTTCCTCTGTTGTCCAACGTGCAGGACCTCAACAAATCTTCAAGTGATAGGATTGTCCTCTCGGTCTTTCCGTCTGTTTGAGGATGATACGTCGAGCTAAGCTTGAGCTTGGTCCCCAAAGCTTCCTGTAATGCTCTCCAAAAATGAGAAGTGAACTTTGGATCTCTATCAGAAACAATATTAGAAGGCACGCCATGGAGTCATACAATCTCTGCTATGTAGATCTCTGTCATCTTCTCCATGTTGAAAGTCGATTTTATAGGTAGAAAATGAGCAGATTTGGTCAATCGGTCGATGATTACCCAAATCGAGTCATTTTTCTTCTGCGTCCCTGGTAATCCCATAACAAAATCCATGGAAATACTTTCCCATTTCCATTTTGGTAGGTCAAGTGACTGTAGCATCCTGACTGGTCATTGATGTTCCACCTTCGCTTTCAGGCATGTCAAACATGAAGCTACGTAGTCCGCTACTTGCTTCTTCATCCCATGCCACCAAAAATGCTTCTTCAGATCATGAAACATCTTAGTAGTTCCCAGATGAATACTTAATCTGCTCTTGTGCGCTTCGTCAAGTATCAATTTCCTCAGCTCTGCCACGTCAGGTACGCACACACGTCCATTGCATCCCAAGATGTTATCCGATCCCACCTTGAATTCAGTCGCCTTTCCTTTCGCTATCAACTCTTTCTTCTCCTGTACTAGCTTCTCACTCGCTTACTGATTTCTGATCTCATCCAACAGTACACTAGAAATTTGTGAGCAAACAAAACCCCCACTTCCTTGATAAAAATTCCATGTTTAGATTCAAGTCTCGAAACATCTCCAATAGTTCCAATTCCTTAATCATCATCGTTGAGACTAGAACACTCTTCCTGCTCAAAGCATCTGCTCCCACCTTGACAAAACACTAAGATCAAATACTTTTTCATCACAAAACTTAATCAAGGCTCCCAATTTGCCTCAAGTGTTTCATTGCCTTTAACTCAAACAACTCCCAAAATTTCAATCAAACACTTTCTGAAATTTTCCAACTTGAACAACATCTCAATGCAATTATTCCTAGCTAGGAACACACAAAACTTTTCTTCTCCAAGCTCCCTAGGAGCTCTCAGCCACACCCTTCTTCTTTTAAAAAAATTGCAAAACTTTCCAATTAACCAAAACAACACCATTAAATCACCTAATTCCTTTCCAAAACATCCAATTTTTACAAAACAAAACCATTATTCAAGTACATTACCCTATCATAGCCAATCCAAGCATCAAGGGTTTCCCAAAAATTCACAATTCCTTTGATCAAATCATAAATCAACAACAACAACAACAATAATAAATATTAAGGAACAAGAACCGCTAATCAATTAGATGATTCACATAGAAAATCACATAACCCAATACCCTTGGAACATTCGACCTAGGGTTTAAGAAAAATGAGGAAAAATATGTTCATGTCTTTCATGATCACAATCAAACAATATACAAAGCATAAAAAAAGAAATGAAGCAAAGAAATCATCTCCTACACTTATATGGAGGCCACGATTTTGAGCCCCAAAAATGGACAAGGAAGAGTTGATTTTCTTTCTCACCTACAATGTAACACCCTCACTTTTGTGCTAGAAATCTATAATTACTTGTGTGTTTGATTAAGTCTTCCATGTATGTGAATGTGTTATATATGCTATTGATTGGCTAGAAGACCAATTAAATTGGCACGGTGCGCGTATAGGCGAGTCGGACACTAAAACTAGCAACAGAATCTGATTCAGTATGGCGCCGAGTAGAGTACATGGCGCCAGCCTCACCAAGAGAGCGGCGCAGGCGCCAGGCGCCCAGATCGGACTCGGGCGCCCGAGCCTCACCGAGAGTGGCGATGCGTCAGAGATCTTGGCACCAGCGCCCATCGCCGAAGTGGCTATGCATTGTTTCGTGTTTTAACTCGTTTTGGGCGGTTCGGTGACCCAAGTATGACCCATTCTCGACTGTAAGAGTGACCCACGCCCCCTAGACTTACCCTCGCCTCTAAACATCAGTCTAAAACCATAAACATGATTAGAAGCTGCTCATAAGATCAACCAAGATAGAAAAACCATTCTTCCCCTTTTTCCCCAATTTTGTGCTGTCAAGGGCTCTGACTCAAGACTACGCTACGGAACGCGACCCGGAAGCATAGTTACTGTAATTCTTACAGCCTCATTGGGAGGAATAGGAAGAGGTAAGCCTTCTAATGATAGTTTTGTCCTTAAGAGCAATGTTAGGGTTCTAAATTATGATTTTTCCATTCCTAAACCCTTGCTCTTGTGTTTTTGCTGAAGAAAGCTTCGCTAGGAAAGGAAAAGCTTGGTGTTACCTTATCCCTCTCCTAGGAGCACGAATTTCACTTGAGGTAAGGGATAGTTGCTCTCTTCTAGTGAGTGTATGGAACCTGTGTGAACAATAGGGGTGTCCCAAGACCCCTATGCCTCGCGCGGTAACGAAAAATGGGCACTATCACCACCGTGATAGAGAGACCTTCGAACTCCCCAAATTATTATTCTCGACTTGTGATAATTTTATTGGTTGTTGAAATTGGCGTGATGATTGAGCTTTGGTTGTTATATGCTTGATGTACAGAAATTGGTTGTTATCAAATGACAATGTAAGGAAATTAAAAAACTAAATAGTAGGCTTTAGACCCTATGGAAGTGTAGCCACTAAGTATGAATCAAAGAACTCGAGTCCCCACAATTATGTTGATATTGTAAAGCTTAAGTAGAATGTCTAAGGTTCATTTATGATGCCTATTGATTTATTAGTATGATAATCTGAGAGAACTAGTCCTTCTATGCCAAAGTTTCACTTGGATGTATGTGCTTAATCAAAGTTGCTAAGAATATTAAATGTTCTTGTTATTGGTAGAAGGCACTAGCTAACTTATGAATTTGTGTTACTCTTTGTTGTTGTTGTTGTTACTCTGTCGAAAATATGGCGATAGATGATATTATGGTTAGACACCGCGTTTGGTCATGTTCATGCATCTTGGTGTCGTCCTTGTTGTTGTTGTTGTTGTTATTATTGTTAGTAGGGCGTATCGGGCAAGGTATCCCGTGACGGGCGAGGTTTCCCGGTCCTACGGTTAGAAAGGGCGAATCGGGCAAGGTATCCCGTGACGGGCAAGGTTCCCGGTCCTTTGGTTATTAGGGCGAATCGAGACAGCGTATCCGTGACGGGAAAGGTTTCGGTCCTACTGATTAAAAGAAGAAAAAAAAGGGTGAATCGGGCAAGGTATCCCGTGATTGGCGAGGTTTCAGGCCCTACGGTTAATGGGGCGAATCGGGCAAGGTATCCCGTGACGGGTGAGGTTCCCGGTGCTGTTGTTATTGGTACACTACTGACATGGTATTCCGAAACGGGCAAGGTATCCCGGCTTCGTTATAAGTGGATCCACATGCATATAATTATGTTCTTAGTGTCACACCATTTTTCTTGATAACATGCTTGGTTGTTCGGTTGTTAGTGGTATATCATAATGTTGTGATTGATGTGGCGGCATGTGATATTTGAATGTTGTGGTAACGTCTTTTAGCGTTGCGTTTGATGCTGTGGCATGTGGCATTTGACAGTTGTGGTGATATGTTATGCCTTGGTGCTAGTGTGTAGACGTTTTATTGGAATTACTGTATATGCGCATTGTTCACTGATTTCCTACACTGATTGCACTATTTGAGGTTATGACGACTAACCCTTTTGTGGCTATGCATATCCCACCGGGTATGTGTAGATGTTGAGACTGCAGGTGTTGAGGATGCGAATGCCAATGAGTAATCTCGGTAGTTAAATCGGGATGAATAGAAGATTTGCATGTGTTTACTTATTAAAGTTTTTGTATTTCTTCCGATGTAATAATTAGGGAAAGGGCTCTGAATTATTGTGACATCGGGAACCTGGGTTTTTAATTTCTTCGATTGTTGTTTTCCGCAAATGAGCGTGATGACTCTATTCCACAATAACTGAAATTATGATTTGGCTTAAATAAAAAGTATTTTGTTTCTCCGTGTTTTTATTTTACATTATTTCGTTGTTATAATGACTTGCTGGGGTAGAGGGTGTCACATACAATGTCAAGAAGAAGATGGCAAGAAGAAGAAGAAGTTGGAAGCAAATAGGTTTGAGAAATGGAGATGAAATCAAGCCAAGAAGATGAAGTTGGAAACCATGGAAGCACTTTGGAGCTTCTCACTCAAGAACAAGTGAAGGAAAAATAAATGAAGGTGAAAATGGGGGAGGGGGGTCACAGCTTGATCCTTAAAAAAGGGGAGGGATTAAAAAAAATTATTTAAAAGGTAAAACACTTGGTTAAGAAAGGTTTAAGATATGGATAAAATAATTAGTCACCAAAGGTGTGGCACCTACATCTAATCCCTCTCTTCTCATGATTACCCCTTAATCCTAGAGTCTTAAGTGTACTAAAAAAAATAATACGGCGTCGAGTAATAGCGTTACCGATTAATTATTTTGCTGATTAAATCGCGAAAATTAATTTACTTAGTAATTAATTCACCACGTGATAATAATTTATCATAAATAATAAAAACAATTGAAAACACTCAATCAAAGTCACAACAAGTTACGATTCGATTTTCATCGAAATCGGAGTTCGTTTTAAAATTTTATTGCGGATAAAACTATCCGATGATTCAAAATACGGCGAAACTTCATTAGAATTTTTCGACGATTTTTGAACCATGAATTAATATAAAATAATAATTCTCAAATTTAATGTTATCTTGGTTTAATTCTGTAACACCTGAGGACGAGATCGACATCGTATTAGGACGACGTATCGAGACCTCGACCAAGACCTTGTGTCGAGATCGTTTGCCGAGATCATTTGCCTAGCTGAGGAGATCACGTGCACTAGCCTTTGGTGAGGAGGTCGGCGTGTCGAGTTGATGAAGTCGCGTCTGAGGCGATGAGGACGCATGTCGAGTGAGGAGACCGCGTTCACGAACTCGTGTTAGAACCTTTGTACGCTTGCACGAGCACCGCTTGTCGACATCGTGTCGAGATGATACCTCGTATTCTTTCGAGCGTTATTCAGCGCTATTATTATATTGTTTGTAATAATTATATTGTCGGCTTGGCCCGCTCGTCGCGTGTTTAGACCGCTGGCCAAGCGAGTAGAGTAATTATGAGGAACGATTAAGCGGGTAGATGATTGATGGGATTGGCATCTTATAGCTGGAGTTACGATTATGCCCTTCCACCGTATTCCACGATCAGTTTTCCCTCAAACACTCATTTCTCTTTTCTTCTTTCTTCTTCCTTCCTTCTGCTCTGTGTTTCGTTGTTTTCTTCAAAAACTTCCATCGACGAAACCGTGAGTTCCATCGAGATTCTGCACAAGCTTTCTTCATCAACCTTGTTCATCATCATCTTCTCGACCTATATCTCGTCTGATCGACCATCACCATTGAGGTATGAAGAACAGATTTTTCTTTTTCTCTGTGCTACTGTTTAGCGCTATTTCTTCTTCCATTTTTAGCCAGTTTTATGCTTCCAAATCATGTCAAATTGATGGGTTTTCTTCTTCACGATATTACCCATCTTTCTAACCGATTAATTGGGCTTGTAAAACAAATTTTCTTCCTCTGTTTTTCTGCAATCGGCAGTGCCCAGAAACCCCCATTTTTGGTTTATTTCGATTTCTTGTTTTCGTTTGTTGCTTCTGGTTGATGTTGTTGTCGATCTATCTGTTGAAGCACCAGATAACTTTTTCATGAACTTTTGATCGAAATCCCTAACTTTGTGTTAGAGGAAAAATATATTCAGTTCTTGAGTTTTATATTTTCTGGGTTGTGGTTAAGTTTGGGATGAGAGCTAGATGTATTAGAACCCATAGATCGATCTGAGTTGTGTTTGTTTTAGGAAGTCTGTTTCCCGAGATCGGGTGATTTCCGAATCAAGGTGTACGGGAAAGCGAATCCAAGGACGTGGAAGCAGCGGAATCCAGGTCGACTAAGAAGTGTACGTGTCGAAGTCGTTGTCGACCTCGTTGAAGACAACTGTGTCAAGATCGAGTAAGAGAAGTCGTTGTCGAGCTCTTTGAAGACAGCTGTGTCGAGGTCGTTGTCGAGCAGCATTAACTTGGAGTTCGGTAAGGGCAACTCCTAGATATCTCTAAGGCTTTATTTTATAAGTCCTTATGTAAGGACGCTTCACATTAATACTTTCATAGTATGCTAGCGTAAAGGCATTTCATATTCTACGTGGTTATGTTATTGTGTATGGATTTTCCTGATTTGTGTCGAGATTGGAATGTTGTGATATGATTGAGTTTTTGCATGTATTTAATATGTGATTGAATATATGTCGTGAATTGTGTATTGCATGTTGAATTGCGTTTCTTCATGTCGAGCTTGCTCTTTGTATTTGACATGCGGTTGAATATCTTGTGTTTAACTCTTTGAATATCGTATGCGGCGAATTGTTCATCGAGTGAGCGAGCTAGGTGAGTCGTATGACGTTTTTGAGCCGTGACCCGGATAACTGAGGGTGCTAGGTACCCTTTTGTTTACGGGAGATTGACTAGACGTCGCCACGCTATGGGACCTGAGTTGGTATCTAGGGAGAGCGAGATCCCAAGGCCGGCTGGACTTTCCGACATACGGTACGGCGTGTGCATTCCGGAAAAATTGTCGAGTCGAGAGAAAATGGATTTGTGAGTTGTGTCGAGTTTAGAGTGAGATGGTCGAGTCACGTGTGGTGATTGATATATATTATTGCTGTTTGCTTATATTTTTTATGTCGAGCTTATCTTGAATTGTCGAGAAGTTGACCCTTTCCCGTGGTGCCTTCAATCCATGACGGTTACCCAGGCGATGTCGAGGGCGCAGGGAACTTCGGCGATAGATGATGCCGAGGAGGAGCTCGGCGAGGACCCGAGTAACGACCTCTATCCGTCGTGATTGATTATGTTCTTTGGATGTTGTTTTTTTTTTTATGGTCAGTACCTTGTTTTTCTTTTGGAGTAGTATGTCGTGACCAGTTTGGGCAGTGTTGTTTTGTTGTTTCAGGGTAGACTGGTGGTCTTACTTTTGGAGCAGCCCCCTGCGTGGGAGTCTGCCGGAAGTACCCCCAGGGTATGATTGCTCTTTTGAAGTCGACATACCTTAGGTGTATTTTCTTTATACTTTGCTACCCTGTATTTTGTATACATTATTATTTCGAGTGATATATATATGTATGTTATGCATGTATGTTTTATTAGAATTAGAATGTAAGTCTTGTGTCTTAGTTGCACCATGTTTCGAAAAGCTGTAATTACTCTGATGTGCACGAGTTGGTTTTATAAAAAAAAATATATCGTATTTTTAAAAGGCACAAGAGTTTTGTTTTTAAAACACATCTCATATAGGTTTATGTTGAGCTTGGTGTGTTGAGCTCGGTAACTCGAGCTCGGTATATTGAGCTTCATTAGCGGTCCGAAACGAGTCGTTACCTTTGTTGGTATCGTGAGCGATTCAGTTCGACCGAGCCGTGCATAGGAGATTTGACCGTCACTATGTCGGGTTATGTGTTGGGTACCTAGTTGTATTATGTTGATTCTTTGTTTGATTAAGTGAAGCACTTATTGCTTGAAAAATTGTTTGAACTGTTTCTTGATTGAAGCGGTGTGTTTTAACACATCCTTGTTGTGAGATTCTGACAGGTTTTGAACTTTGTGGAATCTAATGCCACCTCGTAGGAATACGACACCAACCGAGAACGTCGACATGGAACGAGCAATTCAAGCTATGACCGAGATAAGCGGCAGCCATGGCTCAACAATCAGGCTGCTGCAACTCAGCCAGGCTAACGCGATGGCTCAACAGACGGCAGTTAACTCAAGAGAACTTGCAGAACAAAGAACGAGCGAGCGAAATGCTGAAGCGAGAGGATTAGCGGACTTTAGGAAGCATGACCCACCAAAGTTCTCACGGTGAGCCAAATCCAGGATAAAGGCGATCTTTGGATGCAAGAGATCGAGAAGATCTTTGAGGCACTTCATTGCGGACAACGTGAAGGTCGACTATGCCACCTACTTACCGCTAGGAGACGCGAGTATTGGTGGAGAGGATTGAAGCAACGTTTATAGCGTAACATCGCGAGATGACCTGGGAGCTTTTTCGTGAAAGGTTCTTGGATAAGTACTTCCCAGATCACGACGAGCCGAGAAGGAGCAGGAATTTCTTCAAGCTGCGGCAAAGCAACTTCGACAAAGTGTCAAGTATGCGGCCAAGTTCGAGTCGTTGGCGAGGTATTTCAGTCCATTTCGTGATCGAGTTGACCAGAGATGGTTGAGTGAGAGATTCCAACGAGATTGAGATTAGACATTCGTAAGTCGATGGTGTCGTTGAGGATTCGAAATCTCCAAGAGTGATTGATCGATGTGTCGAGGTAGAAGGAGTAAGAGCCACAAGAAGAAGACTGCTGTGGCGGACGATGAGACCCCGAGTGCGGGCGAGATTCGCAGAAAGGAAAACAACCGCGAAGAAGCCTTACGACCAGGCCTCGGGGAACAACAACAGGGGACAAGATCGTCCGATGACCCAAGTACCGAGGAGTGGAGGTCGGACCGGTGTCGAGGTGACTTGCTATCGATGTGGAAAGCCGACATTACGCGAGTAATCAGACTCGAAGGAGGAGGTGTGTTTCAACCGCAAGAAGCCAGGGCATTTTGCCAAGGATTGTCCTACACCTAAAGCTAAACCGACTATGCTTGGCAAAAGCCAAAGGGAAGCGTCAAGTGGCTAAAGGCGAGTTTTACTGCATGAGTGGCGAGGAAGCGGTCGGTGATGATCTTATCCAAGGTGAATGTGAGATCGAGGGTAAATCCTTATCCGTTCTTTTTGATTCGGGTGCAACCCATTCCTTTATTTCTTCTGATTGTGTGAACCATTTGAACTTGACTGTGACTGCTTTACCGTTTAAATTGGTAGTTACAACCCCAGCTACTAAAACCTTAGTCACAAACACTGCATGTCTTAATTGTGTAGTGGTTATTCAGAGTAGAAAGTTTGTGGTCAATTTGGTTTGTTTGCCTCTTAAGGGCTTAGATGTCATCCTCGGGATGGATTGGTTGTCACACCACCATGTCCTTTTGACTGTGCCCGTAAAGCGTAATTTTTCCGGACCTTGGAGTCTCCAATTATCTTTCTGCCGAGCGTGTTGGAGTTTCTTTGAAAGAAGGAACTAGGGAATACATGTATCCGCTAGTTCGGAAGTTTTTCAGCGGTCGGCGTGAAGAATGTTCGATGGTGTGTGACTTTGAGGGCGTTTTCGAAGACGCCAGGGTTACCACCGGTCAGGCAGAGGTCGAAGTTCTCCATCGACACGATTCCAGGAACAGGACCGATTTCCAAAGCGCCATACAGATGTCTCCTACCGAGATGAAAGAGTGAAGTCCCGGATCGAACACTTGGAGTCAAAGCAATTCATACGACCGAGCGTGTCACCGTGGGGAGCTCGGTGTTGTTGGTTAAGAAGAAGGATGGACGATCAAGATCGTGCGTGGATTATCGCGAGCTCAACAAGGTTACCGCGGAAGAACCGTTATCCGTTACCACGTATTGGCGACTTGATGGATCAACCGTGGAGCGGCGATCTTTCCAAGATAGACTTGAAGTCGGGCTACCATCGATTCGGCGTGAAGGAGGAAGATGTCGCCAAAACAGCTTCCAGGACTAGATCACGGTCGCCAGTACTTAGTGATGCCGCGTTTGGGTGGCGAATCGCCCGGTGTGTTTATGGACTACATGAGCGAGGATTTTCCATTCGCTTTTGGATCGATTCGTTGTAGTGTTCATCGGCGACATATTGATTTACTCGAGGAACCGAGAAGAGCACGCAGAACACCTATGTCGAGTACTGCGAGATATTATGAGATAAGCAACTCTATGCCAACCTGTCGAAGTGTGAATTTTGGCTTGAAGAGGTGAATTTTCTTGGTCACGTGATTTCCAAAGAAGGGATATTTGTGGATCCAACTAAGATTGAGGCGGTGATAAGCGTGGGAACAGTAGAAGGCGATTCACCGAGATCGGGAGTTTTGTCGGCTTAGCGAGGATATTACCGAAGATTCATTGAAGGTTTCTCGAAGATTGTCGCGCCTTACACGGTGACGAGGAAGGATCAACCTTTTGCCTGGGCCAGAAGTGCGAAGCGGTTTCAAAGGCGAAGGAGCTTTTGCCGCCGGCGCCTGTGCTGATTTTGCCTCAACCAGAAGAGCCTTTCGAGGTGTATTGTGATGCGTCACACCAGGGATTGGGATGCGTGCTGATGCAACATCGGAAGGTGGTCGCGTATGCTTCAAGACAGCTCAAGATTCACGAGAGGAACTACCCTACTCACGACTTGGAGCTAGCAGCAGTAGTTTTTGCGCTGAAGATATGGAGGCACTACCTTTATGGGAGCACTCTTACTGTTTTCAGCGATCACAAGAGCTTGAAGTACCTGTTCGACCAGAAAGAACTCAACATGCGTCAGCGTAGATGGACAGAATTTCTCAAGGACTACGACTTTACGTTGGAATACCATCCCGGTAAGGCTAACGTAGTAGCAGATGCGTTGAGTAGGAAGAGCGTTTTAACCTCGGCGATGATGATCAAGGAGTTGGAGATGCTCGAGAAGTTCCGAGACTTGAAGTTGAGTGTCGAAGTTTCACCGGGGAAGCTGAGATTTGGTATGCTTACCATCTCTAACAGATTGTTGGACGAGATCCGAGACCAGCAAGTTAATGACGAGCTTCTGCAAGAGAAGATTCGATTGATAAGCGCGAGAAGGCGACAGAATTTCACGTCGGAGCGGACGACATCTTGAGGTGCAATGGCCGAGTATGTGTACCTAACGTATCCGAGCTGAGAAAGTTGATTCTCGACGAAGCGCATAAGAGCAACTTTAGTATTCATCCAGGAGTTACGAAGATGTATCAAGACTTGAAGAAGCATTTTTGGTGGTCCTAATGAAGAAGCAAGTGGCCGAGCACGTAGCCGTGTTTAACGTGTCGAAGCGAAGGTGGAGCACCAACGACCGCGGGAATGCTACAATCGCTTGACGTACCCGGTATGGAATTGGGATGGTTTTTCCATGGATTTCGTTGTAGGTTTGCCGAAGACGCAGAAGAAGAATGATTCGATTTGGGTGATCGTCGACCGATTGACCAAATCGCTCATTTCTTACCGGTGGTCGACATACAACGTGGAAAAGCCGACCGAGATCTACATCGCGGAGATAGTACGACTTCATGGAATACCCTCTTCGATGCGTGTCGGACCGAGATCCGAAGTTCACATCTCATTTTGGAGGGAATTGCAAGGAGCGATGGGAACCGAGCTCGAGCTTAGCTTCGGCATATCATCCACAGATCGACGGTCGATCGAGAGAACGATCCAATCGCTTGAAGATTTGTTGCGAGCTTGTACGTTAGATCACCGAGGAAGTTGGGGACGACGTCTTACCATTGGTGGAGTTCACATACAATAACGCTTCCATGCGAGTATTGGAATGGCACCTTTTGAAGCGCGTATGGGCCGGAAATGTCGACGCCTCTTTGTTGGTACCAGGATCGGCGAGCGAATCGTCAGAGGACCAGATATGATCCAGCAGACTACCGAGAAGATCCGTTTGATCAGAGATCGGATGCGAACATCTCAAAGTCGACAGAAGAGTTATGCAGACCAACGACGTCGACCACTCGAGTTCGAGGAAGGAGAACATGTATTTCTTAGAGTCACCCCCACTACTGGAGTTGGTCGAGCGATCAAATCCAAGAAACTTACCCCTAAATTTATTGGACCTTACCAGATTCTTCGTCGTATTGGTCCAGTGGCATATCAGATTGCCTTGCCACCATTCTTGTCGAACATCCACGACGTCTTCCACGTCTCACAATTACGGAAGTATGTTTCCGACCCTTCTCATGTCATCGAACCGGATGTGATTCAACTGAAGGACGACTTATCTTTTGAAGCATTACCAGCAAGGATCGTTGATCGGAAAGCCAAACAGTTGCGGAACAAAGAGATTCAACTTGTCAAAGTTGTGTGGGATCAGAAGACGGGAGATGCAACTTGGGAGCTGGAGGAGAAGATGAAGACTCAGTACCCTGAACTTTTCTGAGGTAAGAATCTTATTTGCAATTTCGAGGACGAAATTTTTTTAGAGGGAGAGATTGTAACACCTGAGGACGAGATCGACATCGTATTAGGACGACGTATCGAGACCTCGACCAAGACCTTGTGTCGAGATCGTTTGCCGAGATCATTTGCCGAGCTGAGGAGACCACGTGCACTAGCTGCTGAGCTGAGGAGGTCGCGTGTCGAGTTGATGAAGTCGCGTACCGAGCTGATGAGGACGCATGTCGAGCTGAGGAGACCGCGTTCACGAACTCGTGTTAGAACCTTGTGCGCTTGCACGAGCACCCTTGTCGACATCGTGTCGAGATGATACCTCGTATTCTTTCGAACGTTATTCAGCGCTATTATTATATTGTTTGTAATAATTATATTGTCGGCTTGACCGTTCTCGTCGCGTGTTTAGACCGTTGACCGACAGAGTAGAGAGTAATTATGAGAGGAACGATTAAACGGGTAGATGATTGATGGGATTGGCATCTTATAGCTGGAGTTACGTTTATGCCGCTTCCACCAGTATTCACGATCGATTTTCCTCAAACACTCATTTCTCTTTTCTTCTTTCTTCTTCCTTCCTTCTGCTCTGTGTTTCGTTGTTTTCTTCAAAACTCCCATCGACGAAACCGTGAGTTCCATCGAGATTCTGCACAAGCTTTCTTCATCAATCTTGTTCATCATCATCTTCTCGCCCTATATCTCGTCTGTTCGACCATCACCATTGAGGTATGAAGAACAGATTTTTCTTTTTCTCTCGTACTCTTTGTTTAGCGCTATTTCTTCTTCCATTTTTAGCCAGTTTTATGCTTCCAAATCATGTCAAATTGATGGGTTTTCTTCTTCACGATATTACCTATCTTTCTAACCGATTAATTGGGCTTGTAAAACAAATTTTCTTCCTCTGTTTTTCTGCAATTGGCAGTGCCCAGAAACCCCATTTTTGGTTTATTTCGATTTCTTATTTTTCGTTTGTTGCTTGGTTGATGTTGTTGTCGATCTATCTGTTGAAGCACCAGATAACTTTTTCATGAACTTTTGATCGAAATCCCTAACTTTGTGTTAGAGGAAAAATATATTCAGTTCTTGAGTTTTATATTTTCTGGGTTGTGGTTAAGTTTGGGATGAGAGCTAGATGTATTAGAACCCATAGATCAATCTGAGTTGTGTTTGTTTTAGGAAGTCTGTTTCCCGAGATCGGGTGATTTCCGAATCAAGGTGTACGGGAAAACGAATCCAAGGACGTGGAAGCAGCGGAATCCAGGTCGACTAAGAAGTGTACGTGTCGAAGTCGTTGTCGACCTCGTTGAAGACAACTGTGTCGAGATCGAGTAAGAGAAGTCGTTGTCGAGCTCTTTGAAGACAATTGTCGAGGTCGTTGTCGGCAAAGATTAACTTGGAGTTCGGTAAGGGCAACTCCTAGATATCTCTAAGGCTTTATTTTATAAGTCCTTATGTAAGGGCGCTTCACATTAATACTTTCATAGTATGCTAGCGTAAAGGCATTTCATATTCTACGTGGTTATGTTATTGTGTATGGATTTTCCTGATTTGTGTCGAGATTGGAATGTTGTGATATGATTGAGTTTTGCATGTATTTAATATGTGATTGAATATATGTCGTGAATTGTGTATTGCATGTTGAATTGCGTTTCTTCATGTCGAGCTTGCTCTTTGTATTTGACATGCGGTTGAATATCTTGTGTTTAACTCTTTGAATATCGTATGCGGCGAATTGTTCATCGAGTGAGCGAGTTAGGTGAGTCGTATGACGTTTTTGAGCCGTGACCCGGATAACTGAGGGTGCTAGGTCCCCTTTTGTTTACGGGAGATTGACTAGACGTCGCCACGCTATGGGACCTGAGTTGACTGTCCTAGGGAGAGCGAGGATCCCAAGGCTTCGGCTGGACTTTCCGACATACGGTACGGCGTGTGCATTCCGGAAAAATTGTCGAGTCGAGAGAAAATGGATTTGCGAGTTGTGTCGAGTTTAGAGTGAGATGGTCGAGTCACGTGTGGTGATTGAGATATATTATTGCTGTTTGCTTATATTTTTTATGTCGAGCTTATCTTGAATTGTCGAGAAGTTGACCCTTTCCCGTGGTGCCTTCAATCCATGACGGTTACCCAGGCGATGTCGAGGGCGCAGGGAACTTCGGCGATAGATGATGTCCAGGAGCAGCTCGGCGAGGACCCGAGTGACGACCTCTATCTGTCGTGATTGATTATGCTGCTGGATGTTGTTTTTTTTTGTGGCTGTACCTTGTTTTTCTTTTGGAGTAGTATGTCGTGACTAGTTTGGGCGATGTTGTTTTGTTGTTTCGTGGTAGACTGGTGGTCTTACTTTTGGAGCAGCCCTGCGTGGGAGTCTCGGAAGTACCCCCAGGTATGATTGCTCTTGAAGTCGACATACCTTAGGTGTATTTTCTTTATACTTTGCTACCTGTATTTTGTATACATTATTATTTGAGTGATATATATATGTATGTTATGCATGTATGTTTTATTAGAATTAGAATGTAAGTCTTGTGTCTTAGTTGCACCATGTTTCGAAAAGCTGTAATTACTCTGATGTGCACGAGTTGGTTTTATAAAAAAAAAGAATATATCGTATTTTTAAAAGGCACAAGAGTTTTGTTTTTAAAACACATCTCATATAGGTTTATGTTGAGCTTGGTGTGTTGAGCTCGGTAACTCGAGCTCGGTATATTGAGCTCGGTAGCGGTCCGGAAACGGGTCGTTACAAATTCAATCACTTAATTACCTAACAAGAAACTGCTTATTATAGTATAAATACGACAAATTATACTAAAATAACGGTAAATACACATCGTAAAAATATACGGATGTTACAGTCGATATCTTTAACAATGTTTGTGCCAATGCTTTGTTAAAATATGTAAGCATAACAAAGTCTGATGGAGCATAACATTCAATTGTTATTAAGATATAACTTATAATCAAAAAATTGAGTGGAAACTCATATGTGGCTTGCCAGTGGCACATCAACAATGTCGCAAGCATATAAGAGAGTTCAACAATGGTAATGCTTGTCCCAATAAGTAATATAGGCATGCTTTGTTAGTTTCTATTGGAAAAACTAACTCACACCTAAAAATATATGATATTATGATTAGAGTGAAAAATAATTATAGAACCACTACTTATAATCACTAGAAAACAATTTTAGTAAGAACGGTAAATCATGTTAAGGTGTAAACTTTGGAATGTTTCTTTTCAGTAAGAATGACAAACCTCAACAACAGTTAAATGAAAAATAATGTTAAAATAGAACTTACATGCAATAAATCTATTGGTAAAAAAACCATTGAAGAAGTACTATTTCGAATCAGTCACTGCATAAAAGATAAATACAAATAAGAAGTTTAGTACATTGCCAAAAAGATTCCATAAATTAGTGAAACTATTAAGCCACATTAAAATTTGGCTAGATGACCAATACAACCAAAATGGTAGCAAAAGACAGTTAAAGTAGCTGATTGTTGAAAGTGGATAGTTGAACCACTAATGCTACCTATTAGAAACTGTAATTCCAATAATGAGTTGAAGTTACAACTTATGGCACCCAAGTTGATTCAGAATTGGAAATGCAGATACTTGTTATAGGTTTTGAAAGACCTCTTTGAAGACAACATTAGTGATAGTTCTTAATCGTTTTCTCTCATTATCATGTATCAAAATCTTCAATCCTTGTTTGCTCTGAACTCTGGAAACTGCCACGTAGAATTGACCATGACTGAACATTGGTTTAGGCAAGTATAATCCAACACTTGCCAGAGATTGACCCTGAGATTTGTTGATAGTCATAGCATATGAGACAATTATGGGGAACTGTTTTCTAAATAGCTTGAAAGGCCATGGTGATTGGGATGAAGACTTTTCTATTCGAGGAATGTATACCATGTTTCCAATGGTCTTTCCAGACATGATTTTTTCTTCAAGAACATGATTTGCAAGTTTGGTTACAATCAATCTAATTCTATTATACAAACCTTTAACTTGGTCTAAATTTCTTAAAAGCATTATTGGAGTTCCAGCCTTTAGTTTTATCTTATGATTTAGCAGACTGATGTTCTAAGAGAGTGTAGAAATTCTGGGGTAAGGACCTCAAATGGTTCGCTCTCATAGGCTTTAGAACTGTCAATGGGCACAAATCCCTGCGGGGAATAGCGTTTGAGAAAGCCTGGTAGCGGACTCCAGAGCTCCTAAGGCCCTTGCGAGGGTGATATTCCGGAATCATGTGCATTGGCATATAGACTGACAAATAGGGATTTGTGGTGCATCTTATTTTGTGGACTATTCGTTATGATATAGTGTTATGCTTGCCTATTCGTATATGTTGTCATTACTTATGTCTTGTTAAGAAGTTGACCCTTACCCGTGGTTCTTTCAATTAATGAATGTAACCTGCAGGCGATGGCGACGATCGGTGACCCGCTAGTCATGTCGTCCATGACGACATTTGAGTTCCGGACTCGGGAGCCCATCGCTGGGAGGTAGACCACGCCTCAGGCCAGGTGACGTACACAGGGAACGTGGTCGAGACGACGCATAATGACGGATAGGCTACACACATAGGGATCACGTGCCGAGTGATGCGGTTTTCGGTGCCCTTCGCACGCATATTAGCTGCTTGGATAGACGCACACCCTGATGGAGACACCTCAGCTTCAGAGGGCATGTCCGAGATTCCACGCCGGACCACTTTTCGCAGCGAGCCTCGAACTACGGATTCAGCGTTACGCGCTACTCCCCTTAGATTTGTATGGCGCATGCGACCCAGGAGGATGGACGTCGGAGCACCCTCTTCTCACGCCGCTGTAGACCCGTCGGGTTCCCCTGCTAGATCTGTATCACCCGTAGAGTATACTCCCTCGTCTCCAATTCCTATCCCTGAGACTACTCCCTCGGCGGATCCTTCTGTATGCCCTCGTTGTGGCCAGGTAGGGTGTGGATCCGGAGGTTGGAACTTTCTGGATCAAGGTTCGTTTTCGTTTGTGCATCTTTCTCTTTCTCCATTTCTGTTTGTTGGTCTGGTGAAGAGGAAGGCAAGAAGGAAGATCTTGGCGTCTCAGGGACAAATGCCACAGAAGTAGCTGTTTTCGCGTTTCGAGTTGTTGTCGCAATTGAATCATCATAGGTATAGGTAAGTGTTCCATTAACCGGTCTTTCAGGTCTTGTTAGATTCATCTGACGAGGAGGATAGTACTGGGGATGCACCTCTCGATATCCCTACTATCGACGCCATTGGTGACGACGACGTCATTACGCCCGTGGTAGACGATATGGAGGAGGATTCGATGGCGGAGGATGAGGAGGAGGAGGAGGGCCTCTATGAGTGGCAGGCACCGCCCTTGGTAATCACTCTGATAGAACGAATCCAAGTGAATACACTAAATCACTCAATTTATGCAAGTAATCACTTTGAATTCTCTTCAATCACAACACAAATATCCAATTAAGCACTATAAATCTACATGTGATGAAGACTTATCACAACCCCAAACTTAGCTCTTTGCTTGTCCTCAAGCAAACTCAATAAAAAACATGGGTTGGATTTCAAGTAATTCCAATTCATTTAGGTGAACTTTTCATAAATTTTTTTGACAATCTATGCACAATCAATTCACCTACTCTTTTGTATTCATAATTTCCAATTATCACAAATCAAGTAACCAAAATGAATTTATTTACTCAGAGCAACAAATCAATTCCCATTACACCTTTCTAGATAATGTGTTTCACTCCATTCAAGTGTCTCAGGGTACTGCTTACACTCAACTCACACCAAATGCAATCATCTACCATAGGCTTGACAAAATTCTAAGAAAGCAAAAACACACAAATGCCACACACATTATGAGATCTTTTTAAAGGGTGAAATGGGGCTTAGGTAAGGGAGGATATTTCTTTGGATCTAGGCTAACTTAATTGGAGTTAAGAGATGCCTCTATTATTTCTTATCCATACCTTGTATCAATTCACAAACTTCCCCCAATCACCTTCAACTTTAGTACCAACAAACCACAGGAGAACTTTTTCCTTGCTTTCTCACTTTGATTTTTCTTTTCTTTTCTCTTTTTTTTTTTAGAAATAACAATTTGAATCTTTTTATTATTGTTCTCCTCTAGCTTGTTCATTTTTTTTTTGAAATGACTACATGCACATGCTTTGTGTAGCCACCCCAAACTTAAGATTGTTGCTTGCCCTCAAGCAACCCCAAACTTAATTCACAACCAAATAACTAATTTTATAGAAAACAATCTCTCAACTGCAATTTAAAGGGACAATTGGTTTTTCCAGTTATTGGCTTGTATTGAGCTTAAAATTCAACAAACAGGCTTAAAGCTCAAAAGGGCTAGCAAAGGATAATATCACAAGGGTAGGCAATCAAAGGCTCTAGCTATTGAAATTAAAATAAAGATCTCAATCATTTGTGTGTGTGTTCACATGCAATGCAAAAGCAATCAAGAACTGAGTCAAGTTCTGAAGAATTCATACAAATGGTGGAGCACTCAAGAATAAATAAATTTCTGTCTAGACTCAAACACTCACAAATTTTGCTTTTGTAATGGGAAAAGATTCATGACAACTGAAATCCTCAAAATTTACGGTTACAAGAAGTTGCTTAAAAAGGTTCATGTCAACAAAAGTTTCAGTTCCTTGATCATACACATCATGCACACAATAAGAGTACAATTCACAAACAAATTCTCAGATGAAAAGTGTAACACCTGAGGACGAGATCGACATCGTATTAGGACGACGTATCGAGACCTCGACCAAGACCTTGTGTCGAGATCCCGTGCCAAGATCGTTTGCCGAGGTCATTTGCCGAGCTGAGGAGACCACGTGCACTAGCTGCTGAGCTGAGGAGGTCGCGTGTCGAGTTGATGAAGTCGTGTACCGAGCTGAGGAGGCCGCGTTCACGAACTCGTGTTAGAACCTTGTGCGCTGGCACGAGCACCCTAGTCGACATCGTGTCGAGATGATACCTCGTATTCTTTCGAACGTTATTCAGCGCTATTATTATATTGTTTGTAATTATTACATTGTCGGCTTACCGTTCTCGTCGTGTGTCTAGATCGTTGACCGACAGAGTAGAGGGTAATTATGAGAGAGGAACGATTAGACGGGTAGAATGATTGATGGGATTGGCATCTTATAGCTGGAGTTACGATTATACCCCTTTTCTCACCAGCTGTATACCACGACCGATTCCCTCAGATACTCATTTCTCTTTTCTTCTTTCTTCTTCCTTCCTTCTGCTCTGAGTTTCGTTGTTTTTCTCCAAAAACTTCCATCGACGAAACCTTGAGTTCCATCGAGACTCTGCACAAATTTTCTTCATCAATCTTGTTCATCATCATCTTCTCGACCTATATCTCACCATCTCGACCATCACCATTGAGGTATGAAGAACAGATTTTTCTTTTCCTCTGTGCTACTGTTTAGCGCTACTTTTTCTTCCATTTTTAGCCAGTTTTATGCTTCCAAATCATGTCAAATTGATGGGTTTTCTTCTTCACGATATTACCTATCTTTCTAACCGATTAATTGGGCTTGTAAAACAAATTTTCTTCCTCTGTTTTTTCTGCAATCGGCAGTGCCCAGAAACCCTTCATTTTTGGGTTGTTTCGATTTCTTATTTTAGTTGTCGATCGTTGCTTCTGGTTGTTGTTGTTGTTGATCTATCTATTGAAGCATCAGATAACCTTTTTCATGAACTTTTGATCGAAAACCCTAACTTTGTGTTAGAGGAAAAATATATTTCAGTTCTTGAGTTTTTATATTTCTGGGTTGTGGTTAAGTTTGGGAAGAGAGAGCTAAGTGTATTAGAACCCATAGATCGAACTGAGTTGTGTTTGTTTTAGGAAGTCATTTCCGAGATCGTGTGATTTCGAATCGAGGTGTACGGAAAGCGAATCCAAGGACGTGGAAGCGGCCGGAATCCGGATCGAGAATCAGACGTGTCGAGGTCGATCGAGAAGCGACGTGTCGAGGTCGATTGAAGACACCGTCGAGGTCGTTGTCGGCGGCATTAACTTGGAGTTCGGTAGGGCGCTTCACATTAATACTTTCATAGTATGCTAGCGTAAGGGCACTTCATATTCTACGTGGTTATGTTATTGTGTATGGATTTCCGATTTGTCCGAGCTTAAAATGTCGTGATATGATTGAGTTTTTGCATGTATTTAATATGTGATTGAATATATGTCGTGAATTGTGTATTGCATGTTGAATTGCGTTTCTTCATGTCGAGCTTGCTCTTTTTATTTGACATGCGGTTGAATATCTTGTGTTTAACTCTTTGAATATCGTATGCGGCGAATTGTTCATCGAGTGAACGAGCTAGGTGAGTCGTATGACGTGTTTGTGCCGAGGGCCGGATAACTAAGGGGGCTAGGTCCCTTTGTTTACGGGAGATTGACTAGACGTCGCCACGCTATGGGACCTGAGTTCGTCCTAGGGAGAGCGAGGATCCCAAGGCTTGGCTGGACTTTCCGACATCTGATGCAGCGTGTGCATTCGGAAAAATTGTCGAGTCGAGAGAAAATGGATTGCGAGTTGTGTCGAGTTTAGAGTGAGACGGTCGAGTCACGTCGGTGAATGTTATACTTTACTGTTTGCTTTTATCTTTTATGTCGTGCTTTTCTTGAATTGTTGAGAAGTTGACCCTTCCCGTGGTGCTTTCAATCCATGACGGTTACCCAGGCGATGTCGAGCGCGAGGAACTTCGACGATGAGATGATGCCGAGGAGGAGCTCGACGAGGACCCGAGTGACGACCTGTACTTGTCGTGATTGATTATGTTTGTTCGACGTATTTCTTTTGATGACTGTACTTGTTTTTCTTTTGTGTTGCGAGGTCGTGACCAGTTTGGGCAGTGTTGTTTTGTTGTTACAGGGTAGACTGGTGGTCTTACTTTTGGAGCAGCCCCCTGCATGGGAGTCTGCCGGAAGTACCCCCAGGGTATGATTGCTCTTTTGAAGTCGTCATACCTTAGGTGTATTTTCTTTATAAATTGCAACTCTGTATTTTGTATACATTATTATTTCGAGTGATATATATATGTATGTTATGCATGTATGTTTTATTAGAATTTAAGTCTTGCGTCTTAGTTGCACCATGTTTCGAAAAGCTGTAATTACTCTGATGTGCATGAGTTGGTTTTATAAAAAAAAATATATCGTATTTTTAAAAGGCACAAGAGTTTTGTTTTAAAACACATCTCATATAGGTTTATGTTGAGCTCGGTGTGTTGAGCTCGGTAACTCGAGCTCGGTATATTGAGCTCGGTAGCGGTCGAGAAGCAGTCGTTACATTGTTGGTATCGTGAGCGATTCGATTCGAGAAAGTGTGCATAGGAATTTGACCGTCAACGTGGTCGGGTTATGTGTGTTGGGTACTTAGTTGTAATATGTTGATTCTTTGTTTGATTAAGTGAAGCACTTATTGCTTGAGAAATTGTTTGAACTGTTTCTTGATTGAAGCGGTGTGTTTTAACACATCCTTGTTGTGAGATTCGGCGGGGTTCGAACTTTGTGGAATCTAATGCCACCTCGTAGGAATACGGCAACGCAACCGAGAACGTCGACATGGAACGAGCAATTCAAGCTATGACCGAGATGGCAGCGACCATGGCTCAACAATCACTTCTGCAACTCAACAGGCTAACGCGATGGCTCAGCCAGGCGGCGTTAACTCACGTAACTTACAAAGAACAGCGAAGCGAGCGAAATGCTGAAGCTAGAGGATTAGCAGACTTTAGGAAGCATGATCCACCGAAGTTCTACGGTGAGCCAAATCCAGATAAGGCTGATCTTTGGATGCAAGAGATCGAGAAGATCTTCGAGGCACTTCATTGCCCGGACAACGTGAAGGTCGACTATGCCACCTACTTACTGCTAGGAGACGCAGAGTATTGGTGGAGAGGAGTGAAGCAAACATTTATAGCGGAACGTCGCGAGATGACCTGGGAGCTTTTTCGTGAAAGGTTCTTGGACAAGTACTTCCCAGATACTGCACGAGCTGAGAAGGAGTAGGAATTTCTTCAATTGCAGCAAGGCAACTCGACAGTGTCCGAGTATGCGGCCAAATTTGAATCGTTGGCGAGGTATTTCAGTCCATTCCGTGATCGAGTTGACCAAAGATGGTTGAGTGAGAGATTCCAACGGGGATTGAGATTCGACATTCAGAAGTCAGTGGTGTCGTTGAGGATTCGAAACCTCCAAGAGCTGATAGATCGCTGTGTCGAGGTAGAAGGAGTGAGAAGCCACAAGAAGAAGACTGTTGTAGGCGGACCGGTGAGACCCCAGAGTGCGGGGCAGAGATTTGCACAAAAAGGAAAACAACCGCAGAAGAAGCCTTACGACCGACCTCAGGGGAACGACAACGAGGGACGATGTCGTCCGATGACCCAGGAGCGAGTGGAGGTCAGACCGGTGTCGAGGTGACTTGCTATCGATGTGGAAAGCCGGGACATTACGCGAGTAACTGTACTCAGAAGGAGGAGGTGTGTTTCAACTACAAGAAGCCAGGGCATTTTGCCAAGGATTGTCCTACACCTAAAGCTGAACAGACTATGCTTGCGGCAAGGGCCAAAGGAAGCGTCAAGTGGCTAAAGGCGAGTTTTACGCATGAGTGGCGAGGAAGCGAACGAGCCGATGATCTTATCCAAGGTGAATGTGAGATCGAGGTAAATCCTTATCCGTTCTTTTTATTGGTGCAACACATTCCTTTATTTCTTCTCGATTGTGTGAACCATTTGAACTTAGTGTGATCGCTTTACCATTTAAATTAGTAGTTACAACCCAGTGCTAAAACCTTAGTCACAAACACCGCATGTCTTAATTGTGTAGTGGTTATTGAGTAGAAAGTTTGTGGTCAATTTGGTTTGTTTGCCTCTTGGGGCTTAGACGTCATCCTCGGGATGGATTGGTTGTCACACCACCATGTCCTTTTGACTGTGCCGTAAAGCGTAATTTTTCCGGACCTTGAGTCTCCAATTATCTTCTGCCGAGCGTGTCGGAGTTTCTTTGAAAGAAGGAACTAGGGAATACATGTATCTGGCTAGTTCGGAAGTTTTCCAGCCGGTCGACGTGAAGAATGTTCGATGGTGTGTGACTTTGAGGGCGTTTTCGAAGACGTGCCAGATTACCACGATCACGAGAGGTCGAAGTTCTCCATCGACTGATTCGGGAACATGACCGATTTCCAAAGCGCCATACGGGATGTCTCCCGCCGAGATGAAAGAGTGAAGTCCCGGATCGAACACTTGGAGTCGAAGCAATTCATACGACCGACCGTGTCACCGTAGGAGCTCCGGTGTTGTTGGTTAAGAAGAAGGATGGACGATCAAGATCGTGCGTAGATTATCGCGAGCTCAACAAGGTTCTTGTGAAGAACCGTTATCCGTTACCACGTATTGGCGACTTGATGGATCAACCGTGGAGCGGCGATCTTTTCAAGATAGACTTGAAGTCGGGCTACCACCAGATTCGGCGTGAAGGAGGAAGATGTCGCCAAAACAGCTTTCAGACTAGATACGGTCACTATGAGTACTTGGTGATGCCGTTTGGAGTGACGAATGCGCCAGCTGTGTTTATGGACTACATGAACAGGATTTTCCATTCGTTCTTGGATCAGTTTGTTGTAGTGTTCATCGACGACATACTGATCTACTCGAGGAACCGAGAAGAGCACGAAGAACACTTATGTCGAGTACTGCAGATATTACGAGATAAGCAACTCTATGCCAACCTGTCGAAGTGTGAATTTTGGCTTGAAGAGGTGAATTTTCTTGGTCACGTGATTTCCAAAGAAGGGATAGCTGTGGATCCAACTAAGATTGAGGCGGTGCTAGCGTGGAAACAGCCGAAGACGGTTACCGAGATCAGGAGTTTTGTCGGCTTAGCAGGATATTACCGAAGATTCATTGAAGGTTTCTCGAAGATTGTCGCGCCTCTTACACGACTGACGAGGAAGGATCAACCTTTTGCCTGGACCGAGGAGTGCGAAGCCAGTTTTCAAAGACTGAAGGAGCTTTTGACGACAGCGGCGCTGTCTGATTTTGCCTCAACCCAAGAGCCTTCGAGGTGTATTGTGATGCGTCACACCAGGGATTGGGATGCGTCTTGATGCAACATCGGAAGGTGGTCGCGTATGCTTCAAGACGACTTAAGATTCACGAGAGGAACTACCCTACTCACGACTTGGAGCTAGCGGCCCGATAGTTTTTGCTACCGAAGATATGGAGGCACTACCTTTACGGAGCACTCTTCTGCTTTCAGCGATCACAAGAGCTTGCGATGACTGCTCGACCGTAAAGAACTCAACATGCGTCGGCATAGATGGACGTAATTTCTCAAGGACTACGACTTTACGTTGGAATACCATCCCTGGTAAGGCTAACGTAGTAGCAGATGCGCTGAGCAGAAGAGCGCTTAACCTCGGTATTGATGATCAAGGAGTTGGAGATGCTCGAGAAGTTCCGAGACTTGAAGTCGAGTGTCGGGTTTCACCAGAAGCCGAGATTTGGTATGCTTACCATTTCTAACAGATTGTTGGACGAGATCCGAGACCAGCAAGTTCATGACGAGCTTCTGCAAGAGAAGATTCAGTTGATAGAGCAAGGGAAGGCGACAGAATTTCACGTCGGAGCGGACGACATCTTGAGGTGCAATGGCCGAGTGTGCGTACCTAACGTATCCGAGCCGAAAGTTGATTCTCGACGAGCGCATAAGAGCAACTTTAGTATTCACCTAGGAGTTACGAAGATGTATCAAGACTTGAAGAAGCATTTTTGGTGGTCCGAATGAAGAAGCAAGTGGCCGAGCACGTAGCCGTGTTTAACGCGTGTCGTAGCGAAGGTGGAGCACCAACGACCTGCGGGAATGCTACAATCGGTTGGCGTACCCGGTATGGAAATGGGATAGTATTTCCATGGATTTCGTTGTAGGTTTGCCAAGACGCAGAAGAAGAATGATTCGATTTGGGTGATCGCCGACCAGATTGACCAAATCTGCTCATTTCTTACCAAAGGAGGTCGACATACAACGTGGAAAAGCTGACCGAGATCTACATCGCGGAGATAGTAAGACTTCATGGAATACCCTCTTCAATCGTGTCGGACCGAGATCCGAAGTTCACGCCTCATTTTTGGAGGAATTGCAAGGAGCGATGGGAACCGAGCTCGAGCTTAGCTCGGCATATCATCCACGCATCGACGGTCAGACTGAGAGAACGATCCAATCACTTGAAGATTTGTTGCGAGCTTGTACGTTAGATCACCGAGGAAGTTGGGACGACGTCTTACCATTGGTGGAGTTCACATACAATAACAGCTTCCATGTGGGGATTGGAATGGCACGCTTTGAAGCTACTGTATGGACGGAAATGTCGACGCCTCTTTGTTGGTACCAGGACGGCGAGCGAACCGTCAGAGGACCAGATATGATCCAGCAGACTACCGAGAAGATCCGTTTGATCAGAGATCGGATGCGAACATCTCAAAGTCGACAGAAGAGTTATGCAGACCAACGACGTCGACCACTCGAGTTCGAGGAAGGAGAACATGTATTTCTTAGAGTCACCCCCACTACTAGAGTTGGTCGAGCGATCAAATCCAAGAAACTTACCCCTAAATTTATTGGACCTTACCAGATTCTTCGTCGTATTGGTCCAGTGGCATATCAGATTGCCTTGCCACCATTCTTGTCGAACATCCACGACGTCTTCCATGTCTCACAATTGCGGAAGTATGTTTCCGACCCCTCTCATGTCATCGAACCGGATGTGATTCAACTGAAGGACGACCTATCTTTCGAAGCATTACCAGCAAGGATCGTTGACCGGAAAGCCAAACAGTTGCGGAACAAAGAGATTCAACTCGTCAAAGTTGTGTGGGATCAGAAGACGGGAGATGCGACTTGGGAGCTGGAGGAGAAGATGAAGACTCGAAGACTGAACTTTTCCGAGGAAAGAACCTCATTTGCAATTTCGAGGACGAAATTTTTTTAGAGGGAGAGATTGTAACACCTGAGGACGAGACCGACATCGTATTAGGACGACGTATCGAGACCTCGACCAAGACCTTGTGTCGAGATCCCGTGCCAAGATCGCTTCACGAGGTCATTTGCCGAATCGAGGAGACCACGTGCACTAGTCAGCCGAAATGAGGAGGTCGCGTGTCGAGTTGATGAAGTCGTGTCGAGTCGAGGAGGCCGCGTTCACGAACTCGTGTTAGAACCTTGTATACCGCACGAGCACCCTAGTCGACATCGTGTCGAGATGATACCTCATATTCTTTCAACGCGTTATTCGCGCTATTATTATATTGTTTGTAATTATTACATTGTCGGCCACCGTTCTCGCCGTGTGTCTAGATCGTTGACCGACGTGCAGTAGAGGGTAATTATGAGAGAGGAACGATTAGGCGGGTAGAATGATTGATGGGATTGGCATCTTATAGCTGGAGTTACGATTATACCCCCTTTTCTCACCACCAGTATACCACGACCAGATTCCCTCAGATACTCATTTCTCTTTCTTCTTTCTTCTTCCTTCCTTCGCCTCGAAGTTTCGTTGTTTTTCTCCAAAGAACTTCCATCGACGAAACCTTGAGTTCCATCGAGACTCTGCACAAATTTTCTTCATCAATCTTGTTCATCATCATCTTCTCGACCTATATCTCACCATCTCGACCATCACCATTGAGGTATGAAGAACAGATTTTTCTTTTCCTCTGTGCTACTGTTTAGCGCTACTTTTCCTTCCATTTTTAGCCAGTTTTATGCTTCCAAATCATGTCAAATTGATGGGTTTTCTTCTTCACGATATTACCTATCTTTCTAACCGATTAATTGGGCTTGTAAAACAAATTTTCTTCCTCTGTTTTTTCTGCAATCGGCAGTGCCCAGAAACCCTTCATTTTTGGGTTGTTTCGATTTCTTATTTTAGTTGTCGATCGTTGCTTCTGGTTGTTGTTGTTGTCGATCTATCTGTTGAAGCATCAGATAACCTTTTTCATGAACTTTTGATCGAAAACCCTAACTTTGTGTTAGAGGAAAAATATATTTCAGTTCTTGAGTTTTTATATTTCTGGGTTGTGGTTAAGTTTGGGAAGAGAGAGCTAAGTGTATTAGAACCCATAGATCGAACTGAGTTGTGTTTGTTTTAGGAAGTCTGTTTCCCGAGATCGTGTGATTTCCGAATCGAGGTGTACGGGAAAGCGAATCCAAGGACGTGGAAGCAGCGGAATCCAGATCGAGAACTGTACGTGTCGAGGTCGACTGAGAAGCGTACGTGTCGAGGTCGATTGAAGACAGCTGTGTCGAGGTCGTTGTCGAGCAGCATTAACTTGGAGTTCGGTAAGGGCGCTTCACATTAATACTTTCATAGTATGCTAGCGTAAGGGCACTTCATATTCTACGTGGTTATGTTATTGTGTATGGATTTCCTGATTTGTGCCGAGCTTAAAATGTCGTGATATGATTGAGTTTTTGCATGTATTTAATATGTGATTGAATATATGTCGTGAATTGTGTATTGCATGTTGAATTGCGTTTCTTCATGTCGAGCTTGCTCTTTTTATTTGACATGCGGTTGAATATCTTGTGTTTAACTCTTTGAATATCGTATGCGGCGAATTGTTCATCGAGTGAGCGAGCTAGGTGAGTCGTATGACGTTTTTGAGCCGTGACCCGGATAACTAAGGGTGCTAGGTCCCCTTTTGTTTACGGGAGATTGACTAGACGTCGCCACGCTATGGGACCTGAGTTGACTGTCCTAGGGAGAGCGAGGATCCCAAGGCTTCGGCTGGACTTTCCGACATACGGTACGGCGTGTGCATTCCGGAAAAATTGTCGAGTCGAGAGAAAATGGATTGCGAGTTGTGTCGAGTTTAGAGTGAGACGGTCGAGTCACGTCGGTGAATGTTATACTTTACTATTTGCTTATATCTTTTATGTCGAGCTTATCTTGAATTGTTGAGAAGTTGACCCTTTCCCGTGGTGCTTTCAATCCATGACGGTTACCCAGGCGATGTCGAGGGCGCAGGGAACTCGACAGTAGATGATGCCGATGAGGAGCTCGACGAGGACCCGAGTGACGACCTGTACTTGTCGTGATTGATTATGTTTGTTCGACGTATTTCTTTTGATGACTGTACTTGTTTTTCTTTTGTGTTGCGAGGTCGTGACCAGTTTGGGCAGTGTTGTTTTGTTGTTACAGGGTAGACTAGTGGTCTTACTTTTGGAGCAGCCCCCTGCGTGGGAGTCTCACTAAGTACCCCTGGTATGATTGCTCTTTTGAAGTCGTCATACCTTAGGTGTATTTTCTTTATACATTGCTACTCTGTATTTTGTATACATTATTATTTCGAGTGATATATATATGTATGTTATGCATGTATATTTTATTAGAATTTAAGTCTTGTGTCTTAGTTGCACCATGTTTCGAAAAGCTGTAATTACTCTGATGTGCATGAGTTGGTTTTATAAAAAAAAAATATATCGTATTTTTAAAAGGCACAAGAGTTTTGTTTTAAAACACATCTCATATAGGTTTATGTTGAGCTCGGTGTGTTGAGCTCGGTAACTCGAGCTCGGTATATTGAGCTCGGTAGCGGTCCGGAAACGGGTCGTTACAAAAAGGAATTCCATAGAGGAACAAGAGCTCAGTCATAGGGTGCATGGTATCAACTTCACACACAAACAAAAATAAATTCAACATAAAAAAAATAAAAAAAAATAAATAGCAAAAGAAGGGAAAGAAAGGTAGAACCCATGTGTTGAGTCGCTCGACTCAACCGCTAGCTTGAAATGAGAAAGGTGGGCCACCCGACGCCACTGCCATGGGTTGCCTCCCATGAAGCGCTTTTTTTAACGTCATTAGCTAGACGCTTAAACACCCAAGTTAGGGTGGATAATATGATAGGAAGAAGATTTCATCATTCCGCTTTCTTCTTTTGGAGAGAATTCCCATGTACTTGGCATAGGGAAGTAAGTGTTCCCATGCCCCAACAACTATCAGAGTTTCAAACATGTCACATATATCTATCAGAGTTTCAAAAGCGGAATAACTTTTTCATTTACATCTCATTTCATAAAATGACCACAAGATAAAACAATTATAACCTATACATTATTTTCTAATTGCAAAGGACTCCTCCTAGAGATAAGGACTCTGACTCATGATCCGATGACTCAATGTCTTGCCGAGGGCGAGACCGAACACGCTTCATGCTCTAGACCTCCTCCATCAAGTGTACCTGAAAACAACGCCCCAACGGTGAGTTTATAAAACTCAGTAACATAGACTTAGAAGAAAAATGCTTTTACCGTTGTTTCCAGCCATACGCGTGTGCTACGTATGGAAAATCCTCCCCGACAACATATACTTAACATATACTAATACTATGGCCAAATCTTAACATCACCTTCATTCATTCAGTCAAACTCAAACATAACTTGCTTCAAGAGCATTCATTTGCAAAGTAACATAATTCATATGCATAACATACAATCACATAATTCAAATCAAACATAATGGGCCTCTTTGTAAGTCTTTTATCGCAACACCCTGTTCTTTGGACTTTATTGTCCAGCCCAGTGGCTTACCCCACTGGTGAGCCCGCAATGCCATATCAAGTAATTCGTAATACATGACATTAAACTTTATTCGTCATACATCATAGCATAGGCATCCTCAATCTTTTAAGAAAACTCACTAGGTAGTTAAGTGTGAGCAACTTAACCACACCAGCTTAAAAATTTTGATACTACAATGAGCTCGATGACCACGGTTAGACGTCTCTTTAAACCGCTAATACTGTATCCTAGCCTTTCAAATAGAAAGGACTTACTAAAACAGTTTGGGTCTCACCCACATATATGTGGCCCATGATAGCTAGCCTTTAACGGAAAACATGGTATTTCTCCAGACATAGACTATCCTAAGATTTGGATGCTATGTTATAATGTAAGCGATTCCTTCATCCTTCACAAATGGATAGGAGAATCAAATCATAATTTTCAGACCATAGAAAAATCAAAGTCAAGCCAAGGAATAGACAAGCACATCATAACTAAGCACTCATAAGCACTCAAAAGATAATATAACAATAAGTTGTACATTGCCATTATCTAGCACAACAAGTAGTACTTATGTTATCTTTAGTAAAAACTTGTTATATCGTGTTTTGGTTCACATATCATTCAACGTTAGCAATATAGTACGTACTATACGTTAAAGTTGATTAACCTACTGGTTCTAGAAACAGAAGCTATGTACACACTACATTACTTAATTATAACACCGTTGTTTAATATGCTCACATGCGTATACGACAGCATACAGATACGCACATATCACAGACAATATATCAGATCACTATTGAATTGTCACGTGTGTTGCATGCGTTGTTTATTAGTACAACAGAACTGACTACACACGTACAGGATCATTGTCAATTCACAGAGGATGCAATATTGTATATTACATTAGTTACATAGTTATGCAGACAACATACAACATTCACGCATGCTCATACAAAAACAACAACATAGTAAGTGCATATATAGTTTCTCTAGATTACATACTTAAATTTCCAGAAAAAATATTCTTATTATTAAACTGTAATATAACAACAGCAACACGATTATTATATAATAAGCATGTATATAATACTACATAATAAGATTTATATGTTATTTCACAAATTCAGGAATCAAACTCTTCTAGGTTCAACAGCAACATCAACAATAATCCTCACGCCTAGGACAACACTCACAAGATTAAATTCATCATATGCCATCCATTGCACCTAAAATAAGTATCTTGGAGCCCAACTCATACAAATAGGCTAGCTCGGGTGTCGAGCCATTTCAGAATCTAATTCATTCATTTTAGTAAACATAACAATCACATAAATAATCCGAGTGAGGCTCGATGGAGCTCACAACAGAACAAACATCAAACATTGGTTTAGGGGGGTTGGGGGCAGCCGTCCAACCCTATTTCAGTCAACCCCATACAAGACCATTCAGTATGACTAACAAGCTAATTATTGAACTAATAAAATTAATAATAAAACCTAGCACACTCTAAGGGAGGTTTTGGAGGAAGTCTATGTTACCTGAGCAATCCCAAGTTAGGGATTTCAATTCCAAAAGTCCTCTTTTCCCTTCTTCCTTCATTTTGAGTTCAGCATCATCATCCTCATCACTCAGAACCTACATGCATGTCTTCTTCTTGTTGTTCTAAGCCTTAACCTCCATTAAAGCACTTCCTTGAAGCTTCCAACTTCTTCAATCAAACCCAAACAAGTCTGAAACCATCTTCTCCACCATTTTCGAGTTCCATGTTCTCTGAATCACTCTCACGAAGTTCTCTCTCGACTCTCGGCCTCCACCTCTTTCTTTCTCTCCCTCGGCCCAACTCTCTCTCACGATCGTGAACAGTGGCACGGCCACCTCCACACACCGCCGCCACCACCACCACCCACCACCCACCACCCTTCGTCCTTCTCCCCCATCGATCGCCCACTTCCTCTCTCGGTTCTCTCTCTGGTTTTGGCCGTGTCTGCTTCTTTTCTCTTCTCCCGCCGCGCAAAGTGGCGAGGAGGTGTGCCGCCACCACCGTCGCTATGCCGCTGCGTCGAGCTCCCACAGCTCCGCCCCTCCTTCCTCTTCTCTCGCGCGCGACTCCCCTTCTTCTCTTCTTTCCTTTCCTTTCTTCTTCTTTCTTTTTCTGATTTTTCTTTCCCCTGCTTTAAGGCTGCTGCTGCTCGAGTGAAGGAGGGAGTATTAGGGTTATGAGAGGGTACTAAGGTGGGTTTAAGTGGAACATAGTGTATGGTGGGACTTAGGTCTAAAATTAATTAAAAATCTTGCAAACAAGCCCTTAATAAACCTCTTAATCTAACCTTTGGTTTCTAATAACATCTTGAGTAATTTTAATCAATTAAAACTACTCTTAATTAATTAGTCCCATAATTCCTAAATCATTGGGTACAATTACTATTTTACCCCTTTGGTTCCAAATTGGTTTTAAATTACTAAATTAAGACTATAAACTATTTTTAATCATCGGGATTAAACCCCTTTCTCACTTAGGATTCCTAATAATTAGGCTTAGGGAATTTGGGATGTTACAAAATAATTGCATAACTCAAACATAACAACAGATATCTCAAGCTCGACACGCAAATCAAGGAATCCATCCCTCTGCAACTCGATGGAGTTGCCAGAGAGGTACAAACAAGTGTGGGGGGTTGGGTTCAGGAGACCAACCACAAAGTTTTCACCCACGAATGACTCGGAATATATTCGACCGCACGATAACAATTCAAATAAACGAAGGGGTTCGAAGACCCTAACTTCGAACTCGTAGAGTTCTCAGACTTCTTCGTATTTAAATAAGCATTTAAATAACAAAACAAGAGTTTAAGCATATCTAAAAGTTGCCCTTACACAAGAACATACAACAATAAAAGCCTACAAATGTCTAGAAGTGCCCTTATGCATAGATACATAAACAATAACACTTAGAATGTGAAGCGCCCTTACATAAGGACTTATAAAATAAAGCCTTAGAGATATCTAAGAGTTGCCCTTACCGATAGTCCACAGCTCATGTGATAAATATGTCGCAATCCTAATCTGCACGAACCGTCCTCAAGGATCCTAACAACACATCAAGCCTTAGTACAAACCTAGTTGACCCAAACACAATTCCCTAGGCTTAGATTTATTTCTAACCCCTTGGATCTCAATCCCATAAACCATTTTGATAAATTAAATACACTTGAGATAACAAGCGAATTGAAAAATATTTTGAGGACTAAAAATTCATTTTCTTTGAAACCTTAAAATCACAAGTAAATACCATAATCAACTACCTTGATTCTATCATTATCAAGACTCCACTTTAGTTAAAGAAACACAAAGATTTCTTTAACATAAGTGTTTCATAGTCTTAGCATGCCAAATCAAATTTCTAATACTACTAAACTCAAATTTATTTCATAACAATATTTGATTTAAGGCTCTACTAGGTCTTAGGTTTATAAAATCCTTTTGCACCTTTATGTATCATAGCCTCACATTCCAATTCACTTCAAATTTCAATCAAAATCCTTTCCAAAATTTTCCAAAACTCACACTTAGAAAATAAGCATTACATGAAAGAGTCATTTTTCTACATTTTTAAAACCTTGAAACACTTCAACCAATCATTCAAATCAAATTCACAAAATAATTTTCCTTTCAAAGCCTCTCGGCTTTTGCACTCCTTTTTCTAAAATTTTTTTTGTCAAACTTCCTTTTAAAATAAACAAACCATTCCTAGTCATGTAACTATACACCCGGCATTAGAACATCAAGACATATCCAAGACATATTCCAAAACATTTTAACCATGGCAATAGCAATGCTAATTACTAGAGAACAAACTCAATCAAGTTCCAACATGCTTTTTAAGCCCTCAAGAACAATTCTTCACAATTTGCTTACTAACTCTCCTACTTAAGCACATGCAACAAGTCCAATAATAATTAAATCAATCAAGAAATGTTATTCATCAATTAATTGCACGTTTCAATAATCAAATCTCTCATTTTTTTTTCAAACATCACTTCTTCAATCAAACCAATTTCAAGAATTCCAAAAACATTGCATTCATGGTCATAATCATGCTAAAATTTAGAAACACTTGATCAAGTCCTACATGCCATTTTAGTCCTCCAAGCATCAATTTTGCACAAAGCATAAACTACACTTATGCTAACTCATGCATCTCTATTCCATAACCAATTTAACTATCTAAAACATACTACTTAACACTTAGATACATGATTCAACAACAAAGACCCACTTTTCCCCAATGTAAAGAATAGGTCTAAGCCATGAAACAACAAGTTAAGCATGCAAATCACAAACTATTACTCAAACAAAACTCAACCAACTTCAAATAGCTCATATAACCCACTAATTGCTTGATTCTCCAAGGATCACACATTTTTCCCCCTTTTTCTCTTAGGGTTTCAAGAAATAGGAAATATGATGCTCATCTCCCCTTTTGATCACTATCAAGCAAAAATCAAATACAAAGCAAGACATAAAACCAAGAAAGAAAAGGAAAAGAGCAACTACCTACTCCTTCCTTGTAATTGTGGCCTAGGGGACTGTTTAGGGAAGAAAAATTGTGTTCTCAAATAGTTTGGATGGAGATGTGGATGATGATGGAGAGAAGAAGAAATGGGTTGCAAGGAGTATGGAGGAATGGAAGTGCAAGCAAACTCAAAGAGAATGGAGAGAGAATGGCTATGGAGGTTCCATGCTCTCTCACTCTAGAAAGGAAGAAGAAGAAGAAATATGGGGGTTAGAGGGAGTGGTGTTCGGCCAGCTGCCCATATAAAAAAGGGAGGAATACATTTTATTAAAGCAAGTGTTTTACTAGGCTTTTTCTCAATAATTTAGGAAAGAAAGAAAATAAAATAAAATGATGTAGAATAAAGGGGGAGGAATCACGCAGAGGAAGAAAGAAGAAGGGTTGGAACTTGGCTCACCTTTCCTTCACAATAGAAACAAGTTGAATGTAAAAAAAAATGAGAAAGTGCAAGGTGAAGGGGTGCTCTCGGCCTGCTGGATGAAAAAAAAAGGAGGGTAATAAAATTTATTTTCAATGTGGCAATTACTTGGCTTTCTTATCTTAAGAAATAATAACCAAATAGGAATTTGAAAATGAGGGAATAATGGAGGGGGTTTCGGCTGGCCAAAAGTAAAAAGGAGGAGGAATTAATTTTATTTACTAAAAAGCAAAACACTTGGCTAGGAAAATAGTCTAAGTAAAGTATTAAAATTACTAATCACACAAAAACTGACACCTATCATAAAAGCAAGATTCTAATCCCATCCAGTAGACTAACCCATCTAATCTCACATCTCTCATGATTACCCACTAATCCTAGAGTCTAGGGGTTGTTAAAACACGGCGTCGAAAAACCCGCGTTACCGATAAACTTGCGAAAATTAATTTAGCGAGAAATTAATTCATCGCGTGATAATATTTAATTATAAATAGTAAAAACAATATCAAACACTCAAAAATAATCATGACAAGTTATGTTTCGATTTTCATCGGAATCGGGGTTCATTTAAAATTTTATCTCATATAGAATCGCCTTGATTCAAACGCGATTTAAACTTCGTTAGAATTTTTCGACGATATTCGAACCATGGGTTAATATAAAATATTAACTCTCAAATATAATTTGATCTTGATTTAATTAATACACTTTCTTAGAGAACAAGAAATTGCTTTATTATAGTGTAAATACGACCAAATACACTAAATAGCGCTAATTAACGCATCGTAAAAATACGCGTGTTACACTTGAAGAAGATGACAGGGAAAATCTGCGAAGAGTATACCTGGCAGAAAATGAAGGACTCTCTTTCGCTTTTGGAGCATTGAGCGTCTTTATCAGAAGAGTATGGGGAGAAGATGCTGGAAACAAGTTCGATTCTTTTACTGCTAATGTGTTTCTGCACAGAGACATTATCTTTATGGATTTGCTGTATCCAGCAGATGTGAAGAAAAGAAGGGCAATTCAGGTAGAATCTGAGCAGAGAAAACTTGGAAATCTCATCAAATGGTATATACCAAATGATGTATTCTTTCAAAGAGCTCAACAGAAGAAGGAACTGAGACTGCAACTGTAACACCTGAGGACGAGATCGACATCGTATTAGGACGACGTATCGAGACCTCGACCAAGACCTTGTGTCGAGATCCCGTGACTAGATCGTTTGCCGAGATCTTTTGTCGAGCTGATGAGACCACGTACACTAGTCAGCCGAGCCGAGGAGGTCGGGAGTCGAGTTGATGAAGTCGCTGCATCGAAATGATGAGGACGCAAGTCGAAATGAGGAGACCGCGTTCACGAACTCGTGTTAGAACTTTGTACATTTGCACGAGTACTCTTGTCGACATCGTGTCGAGATGACACCTCATATTATTTCAACGTTACTCGGCGTTATTATTATATTGTTTGTAATTATTACATTGTCGGCTTGTCGCTGACCGACAGAGTAGAGGGTAATCATGAGAGGAACGAGTTAACGGGTAGATGATTATTGGGATTGGCATCTTATAGCCGGAGTTACGTTTTACCCCTTTCGCCACTGTATACCACGCACCGTTTCACTCATTTCTCTTTTCTTCTTTCTTCTTCCTCCCTTCTCGCTCGTGTTTCGTTGTTTCCTTAAAAATCTTCATCGACGAAACCGTGAGTTCCAAATGAGATTCGCACAAGATTTCTTCATCAATTTTGTTCATCATCAACTTCTCGACCCATATCTCGCCTGATCGACCATCACCGCTGAGGAAGTCGATTCCCGAGACCGAGTGAATTCAATCGAGGTGTACGGAAAGCGAATCCAAGGACGCTGGCAGAATCCGTAACGAGGATCAGACGTGTCGAGGTCGACCGAGAAGCGCACGATCGAAGTCGTTGTCGAAGTTCGTTGAAGACAGCCGATGTCGAGATCGAGTAAGAGAAGTCGTTGTCGAAGTTCTTTGAAGACAAATTGTGTCGAGGTCGCTGTCGAGCAAAGATTTAACTTGGAGTTCGGTAAGGGCTACTTCTAGATATCTCTAAGGCTTTATTGTATAAGTCCTTAAGTAAGGGCATTTCATATTGTATGTGGTTATGTTATTGTGTATGGAATTACCGATTTGTGTCGAGATGAAATGTTGTGATATGATTGAGTTTTGCATGTATTTAATATGTGATTGAATATATGTCGTGAAGTGTGTATTGCATGTTGAATTATGCGTTTCTTCATGTCGAGCTTGCTCTTTATTTGACATGCGGTTGAATATTTTGTGTTTAACTCCCTGAATATCGTATGCGGCGAATTGTTCATCGAGTGAGCGAGCTAGGTGAGTCGTATGACGCTTTTGAGCCGTGACCCGGATAATCGAGGGTGCTAGGTCCCCTTTTGTTTACGGGAGATTGACTAGACGCCGCCACGCCACGGGACCTGAGTTAGCCGATCGCCCTAGGGAGAGCGAGGATCCCAAGGCTTCGGTGACTTTTCCGACATACTGACGGCTGCGTGTGCATTCCGGAAAATTGTCGAGTCGAGAGAAAATGGAATTGTGAGTTGTGTCGAGTTTAGAGTGAGATGGTCGAGTCACGCTCGGTGATTGTTATACTTTGCCGTTTGCTTATATTTTTATGTCGAGCTTATCTTAACTTGTTGAGAAGTTGACCCTTTCCCGTGGTGCCTTCAATCCATGACGGTTACCCAGGCGATGTCGAGGGCGCAGTAACTCGGCGATGAGACGATGCCGAGGAGGAGGTCGACGAGGACCCGAGTGACGACTCTACCCGCCGTGATTGTTTATTTATTGGATGTTGGTTTTTCCGAGGACTGCTTCTTGTAATTCTTTTATGTTCGAGGTCGTGACCGGTTTGGGCGATGTTATTTTTGTTGCTACAGGTAGACTGGTGGTCTTACTTTTGGAGCAACCTGCGTGGGAGTTCTGGGAAGTACTCCCGGTATAATGGCTATTTTGAAGTTGTCGTACCTTAGGTGTATTTTCTTTGCACATTTGCTACTCAGTATTTTGTATACATTCTTATTTCGAGTGATATATATGTGTATGTTATACATGTATGTTTTATTTGAATTTAAGTCTTGTGTCTTAGTTGCACCATGTTTCAAAAGTCAGAATTACTCGATGTGCACGAGTTGGTTTTATATGAAAATATATATCGCATTTTTAAAAGGCACAAGAGTTTTGTTTTTAAAACATATCTCATATAGGTTTTGTTGAGCTTGTTGTGTTGAGCTCGTGAACTCGAGCTCGGTATATTGAGCTCGTGAGCGGTCCTAAACGGTCGTTCTGACTTTAGTATCGTGAGCAGCTTCGGTTCGACCGAAAGCCGTGCATAGGATTTGGACCGGTCAACGTGGTCGGGTTATGTGTTGAGTACCTAGTTGTTTTGTGTTGATTGTCGCTTGATTAAGTGAAGCACTTATTGCTTGAGAAATTGTTTGAACTGTTTCTTGATTGAAGCAAGGTGTTTTAACACATCCTTGTTGTGAGATTCGACAGGGTTTTGAACTTTGTGGAATCTAATGCCACCTCGTAGGAATACGACATCCGCAACCGAGAACGCCGACATGGAACGAGCTATTCAAGCTATGACCGAGATGGCGGCAGCCATGGCTCAACAATCACCGCCGCAACTCAACAGTTAACGCGATGGCTCAACAGACGGCAAGTTAACTCAAAGAGAACTTGGCAAAGAACAAAGAACGAGCGTAATCGTAATGTCAAGCAAGAGGATTGGCCGACTTTAGGAAGCATGATCCACCGGTTCTACTGATGAGCCAAATCCGGATAAAGGCGATCTTTGGATGCAAGAGATCGAGAAGATCTTTGAGGCACTTCATTGTCCTGACAACGTGAAGGTCGACTATGCCACCTACTTATTGCTAGGAGACGCAGAGTATTGGTGGAGAGGAGTGAAGCAAACGCTTATAGCGTAACATCGCGAGATGACCTGGGAACTTTTTCGTGAAAGCGTTCTTGGACAAGTACTTCCTGACATCGCACGCAGCCGAGAAGGAGCAGGAATTTCTTCAATCGCAGCGAAGGCAACTCGACTTGTCCGAGTATGCGCCAAGTTTGAATCGTTAGCGAGGTATTTCACCCATTTCGTGACCGAGTTGACCAGAGATGGTTAAGTGAGAGATTCCAACTGGGATTGAGATTCGACATTCGTAAGTCGGTGGTGTCGCTGAGGATCCGAAATCTCCAAGAGCCGATTGGCCGATGTGTCGAGGTAGAAGGAGTGAGGAGCCACAAGAAGAAGACTGCGTGGGCGGACCGGTGAGACCCGAGTGCGAGGCGAGATTTGCACGTAAAGGAAACTACCGCAGAAGAGACCTTACGACCGACCTCGGGGAACGACAACAGGGGACAGATCGTCCGATGACCCAAGTACCGAGGAGTGGAGGTCACCCGGTGTCGAGGTGATTTGCTACCGATGTGGAAAGCCGGACATTACGCGAGTAATTGTACTCGAGGGAGGAGGTGTGTTTCAACCGCAAGAAGCCAGGGCATTTTGCTAAGGATTGTCCTACACCTAAAGTGAACCGACTATGCTTGCGGCAAAGGCCAAAGGGAAGTCAAGTGGCTAAAGGCGAGTTTTCTGCATGAGTGGCGAGGAAGCGGTCGAGTGATGATCTTATCCAAGGTGAATGTGAGATCGAGGGTAAATCCTTATCCGTTCTTTTTGATTCGTGCAACCCATTCCTTCATTTCTTCCGATTGTGTGAACCTTTTGAGCTTGACCGTGATCGCTTTACCGCTTAAATTAGTAGTTACAACCCCAAATGCTAAAACCTTAGTCACAAACACCGCATGTCTTAATTGTGTAGTGATTATTCGTAATAGAAAGTTTGTGGTCAATTTGGTTTGTTTGCCTCTTAAGGGTTTAGATGTTATCCTCGGGATGGATTGGTTGTCACACCACCATGTCCTTTTGGACCGTGCCGTAAAACTGTAATTTTTCCAGACCTTGGAGTCTCCAATTATCTTTCACGAACGTATTGGAGTTTCTTTGAAAGAAGGAACTAGGAATACATGTATCTCGCTAGCTCGGAAGTTTTCCAGCCAGACGACGTGAAGAATGTTCCGGTGGTGTGTGATTTTGAGGACGCTTTTCTCAAGACGTGCGGGATTACCACCAAAGACTGTAGAGGTCGAGTTCTCCATCGACCGATTCCAGGAACAGACCGATTTCCAAAGCGCCGCATGTGATGTCTCCCGCCGAGATGAAAGAGTTGAAGTCCCGTGATCGAACACTTGGAGTCGAAGCAATTCATACGACCGAGCGTGTCACCGCGGGGAGCTCCGGTGTTGTTGGTTAAGAAGAAGGATGGACGATCAAGGTCGCGTGGACTATCGCGAACTCAACAAGGTTACCGTGAAGAACCGTTATCCGTTACCACGTATTGGCGATTTGATGGACCAACTTCGTGGAGCGGCGATCTTTTCCAAGATAGACTTGAAGCTCGGGCTACCATCGATTCGCGTGAAGGAGGAAGATGTCGCCAAAACAGCTTTCAGGACTAGATCACGGTCACCACGAGTACTTGGTGATGCCGCTTTGGGAGCGAATTTAACGCGCCAAATTGCGTGTTTATGGACTACATGAACAGGATTTTCCATTCGCTTTTGGATCGATTCGTTGTAGTGTTCATCGACGACATATTGATTTACTCGAGGAACCGAGAAGAGCACGCAGAACACCTATGCCGAGCATCTGCAGATATTACGAGATAAGCAACTCTATGCCAACTGTCGAAGTGTGAATTTTGGCTTGAAGAGGTGAATTTTCTAGGTCACGTGATTTCCGGAGAAGGGATAGCCGTGGATCCAACTAAGATTGAGGCGGTGATAGCGTGGGAACACCAAGACGATTACCGAGATCGGGAGTTTTGTCGACTTAGCGTGATATTACCGAAGATTCATTGAAAGTTTCTCGAAGATTGTCGCGCCTCTTACACGATTGACGAGGAAGGATCAACCTTTGCTTGGACCGAGGAGTGTGAAGCCGATTTTCAACGATCAAGGAGCTTTTGACGACAAATACCAGGCTGATTTTGCCTCAACCCGAAGAGCGCTTTCGAGGTGTATTGTGATGCGTCACACCAGGATTGGGATGTGTCGATGCAACATCGGAAGGTGGTCGCGTATGCTTCAAGACAACTTAAGATTCACGAGAGGAACTATCCTACTCACGACTTGGAGCTAGCGGCAGTAGTTTTCTTGGCGAAGATATGGAGGCACTACCTTTACGGAGCACTCTTACCGCTTTCAACGATCACAAGAGCTTGAAGTACTGTTCGACCGTATGAACTCAACATGCGTCAACGTAGATGGGACGTAATTTCTCAAGGACTACGACTTTACGTTGGAATACCATCCTGGTAAAGCTAACGTAGTAGCGTATGCGCTGGAGCAGAAGAGCGCTTTAACCTCGGTAATGATGATCAAGGAGTTGGAGATGCTCGAGAAGTTCCGAGATTTGAAGTCGAGTGTCGGTTTCACCGGAAGCCGAGATTTGGTATGCTTACCATTTCTAACAGATTGTTGGACGAGATCCGAGACCAGCAAGTTCGTGACGAGCTTCGCAAAGAGAAGATTCGATTGATAAGCGCAAAGAAGGCGGCGAATTTCAGGTCGGAGCGGACGACATCTTGAGGTGCAATGGCCGAGTGCGCGGCCTAACGATCCGAGCCGAGGAAGTTGATTCTCGACGAAGCGCATAAGAGCAACTTTAGTATTCATCCCGAGTTACGAAGATGTATCAAGACTTGAAGAAGCATTTTTGGTGGTCCTGAATGAAGAAGCAAGTGGCCGAGCACGTAGCTTCATGTTTGACGCGGTCGAAGCGAAGGTGGAGCACCAACGACTGCGGGAATGCTACAATCGCTGACGCGTGCGATGGAAACGGGACAAGATTTCCATGGATTTCGCTGTAGGTTTGCCAAAGACGCAGAAGAAGAATGATTCGATTTGGGTGATCGTCGACCGATTGACCAAATCGCTGCATTTCTTGCCGGTGAGGTCGACATACAACGTGGAAAAGCCGACCGAGATCTACATCGCGAGATAGTACGACTTCATGGAATACCATCTTCGATCGTGTCGGACCGAGATCCGAAGTTCACGCCTCATTTTTGGAGGGAATTGCAGGAGCGATGGGAACCGAAGCTCGCTTAGCTCGGCATATCATCCACGCATCGACGGACAGACCGAGAGAACGATCCAATCGCTTGAAGATTTGTTACGAGCTTATGCGTTAGATCACCGAGGAAGTTGGGACGACGCCTTACCATTGGTGGAGTTCACATACAACAACAGCTTCCATGCGAGTATTGGGATGGCGCCTTTGAAGCGCCAGATGGATGGGCGAAATGTCGACGCCTCTTTGTTGGTACCAGGACGGCGAAGCGGACCGTCAGAGACCAGATATGATCCAGCGGACTACCGAGAAGATCCGTTTGATCGTAGATCGGATGCGAACATCTCAAAGTCGGCGTAAGAGTTATGCGGATCAACGACGTCGACCACTCGAGTTCGAGGAAGGAGGACATGTATTTCTTAGAGTCACCCCACTCATCGGAGTTGGTCGAGCGATCAAATCCAAGAAACTTACCCCTAAATTCATTGGACCTTACCGCATTCTTCGTCGTATTGGTCCAAAGTGGCATATCGTATGCATTGCCACCATTCTTGTCGAACATCCACGACGTCTTTCACGCCTCACAATTGCGGAAGTATGTTTCCGACCCTTCTCATGTCATCGAACCAGATGTGATTCAACCGAAGGACGACTTATCTTTGAAGCGTCACCAAAGCAAGAATCGTTGATCGGAAAGCCAAGCGATTGCGGAACAAAGAGATCCAACTTGTCAAGATTGTGTGGGATCGTAAGGCGGGAGATGCGACTTGGGAGCCGAGGAGAAGATGAAGATTCGGTACCCTGAACTTTTCTCGAGGTAAGAAGCTTATTTGCAATTTCGAGGACTAAATTTTTTAGAGGGAGAGATTGTCCCCCCTGAGGAGGAGATCGACATCGTATTAGGACGACGTATCGAGACCTCGACCAAGACCTTGTGTCGAGATCCCGTGACTAGATCGTTTGCACGAGATCTTTTGTCGGTGATGAGACCACGTACACTAGGCCGAAATGAGGAGGAGGTGAGTCGAGTTGATGAAGTCGCTGCATCGAAATGATGAGGACGCAAGTCGAAATGAGGAGACCGCGTTCACGAACTCGTGTTAGAACTTTGTACATTTGCACGAGTACTCTTGTCGACATCGCGGTCGAGATGACACCTCATATTATTTCGAACGCGTTACTCAGCGTTATTATTATATTGTTTGTAATTATTACATTGTCGGCTTGTCGCTGACCGAAGCGAGTAGAGGTAATCGCGAGAGGAACGAGTTAACGGGTAGATGATTATTGGGATTGGCATCTTATAGCCGGAGTTACGCTTTTACCCCTTTCTCGCCAAATTGTATACCACGATCGCTTTCACCTATTTCTCTTTTCTTCTTTCTTCTTCCTCCTTCGCTTCAGTTTCGTTGTTTCCTTAAAAATCTTCATCGATTTAAACCGTGAGTTCCAAATGAGATTCTGCACAAGATTTCTTCATCAATTTTGTTCATCATCAACTTCGACCCATATCTCGTCTGATCGACCATCACCGCTGAGGAAGTCCGATTCCCGAGACCGAGTGAATTCGAATCGAGGTGTACGGAAAGCGAATCCAAGGACGCTGAAGCAAGCAGATCCGTAACGAGGATCAGACGTGGTCGAGGTCGACCGAGTAGGCGTGACGTGATCGTAAGTCGTTGTCGAGTTCGCTGAAGACACCGTGTCGAGATCGAGTAAGAGAAGTCGTTGTCGAGTTCTTTGAAGACAATTGTGTCGAGGTCGTTGTCGGCGAGATTTAACTTGGAGTTCGGTAAGGGCTACTTCTAGATATCTCTAAGGCTTTATTGTATAAGTCCTTAAGTAAGGGCATTTCATATTCTATGTGGTTATGTTATTGTGTATGGAATTACCGATTTGTGTCGAGATGAAATGTTGTGATATGATTAAGTTTTGCATGTATTTAATATGTGATTGAATATATGTCGTGAAGTGTGTATTGCATGTTGAATTGGCGTTTCTTCATGTCGAGCTTGCTCTTTTATTTGACATGCGGTTGAATATTTTGTGTTTAACTCCTGAATATCGTATCACGGCGAATTGTTCATCGAGTGAAGCGAGCTAGGTGAGTCGTATGACGTTTTGAGCCGTGACCCGGATAATCGAGGGTGCTAGGTCCCCTTTGTTTACGGAGATTGACTAGACGTCGCCACGCCACGGGACCTGAGCCGACTCGTCCTAGGGAGAGCGAGGATCCCAAGGCTTTGGCTGGACTTTCCGACATACGATGCAGCGTGTGCATTCCGGAAAATTGTCGAGTCGAGAGAAAATGGAATTGTGAGTTGTGTCGAGTTTAGAGTGAGATGGTCGAGTCACGTCGGTGATTGTTATACTTTGCTGTTTGCTTATATTTTTATGTCGAGCTTATCTTAACTTGTTGAGAAGTTGACCCTTTCCCGTGGTGCCTTCAATCCATGACGGTTACCCAGCGATGTCGAGGGCGCAGTAACTCGACAAGAGACGATGCCGAGGAGGAGGTCGACGAGGACCCGAGTGACGACCTCTACCGTCGTGATTGTTTATTTATTGGATGTTGGTTTTTCCGAGGACTGTTCTTGTAATTCTTTTATGTTCGAGGTCGTGACCCGTTTGGGCGATGTTATTTTTGTTGCTACAGGTAGACTGGTGGTCTTACTTTTGGAGCAAATGGGAGTTCTCGGAAGTACCCCAGGGTTTAATGGCTATTTTGAAGTTGTCGTACCTTAGGTGTATTTTCTTTGCACATTTGCTACTCTGTATTTTGTATACATTCTTATTTCGAGTGATATATATGTGTATGTTATACATGTATGTTTTATTTGAATTTAAGTCTTGTGTCTTAGTTGCACCATGTTTCAAAAGTCAAATTACTCTGATGTGCACGAGTTGGTTTTATATGAAAAATATATATCGCATTTTTAAAAGGCACAAGAGTTTTGTTTTTAAAACATATCTCATATAGGTTTTGTTGAGCTTGTTGTGTTGAGCTCGGTAACTCGAGCTCGGTATATTGAGCTCGGTAGCGGTCCGGAAACGGGTCGTTACAGCAACTGTCTAATTTGGTGTTAGCAGAGCATCAGAAGATGAAACCTGCACCAGTATCAGAAGCTGGACCTTCCACTTCTACTTCTACTCCTGCAGTTGAGATGGTCACGATTCCTAAAGAATAGTTTGAAGAAATGAAGGCCATAAACCCAAAGGTTGCTCAATTGGAGAATGCTTTGAAATTACTCTATGAACGTCTTAACATTCCCACCTCCACCTAATCCTTGAATTATTTTTTTTGTGTGATATAAAGTAGTTTTTTTTTTGTACTCTTATATATATATATATATATATATATATATATATATATATACACACTTTTGCTCTGATTATCTGTTTACATATCTCTATCTGACTTATATTCAAATTTTTCTAAGTCTTATTTTGACTATGATGTGCTTTACACTCTTTATCCGATGACAAATGGGAGAGTAAAAGAAAGGTTTGATGAACACGTGAAAGTCTGATTGACTAATTCACCGTCCAATGTTCAAAGTCTGATGGATACGCTGAAACTGAAGTATCACGCATAGCATTTCATACATAGCATTTGTGTTGGTTATTTATTGCTCTAATACCTATAATGCTTTGATATTCATTGATCCAGTACTCTGATAATATCAATAACTTTGGTACAATGAAAATCTTTTTGATAAAATGAAATCAGCATCCGATCTCACTTTGTTAAATGAATATATGCTCTGATACATCTACGTATTTTTGCGATCACACAAATGAATTTGTTTATCAATAATCGCTCTAATACCTGAATTGTTCATATATATCTAAATTGTTGAATTCAGGGGGAGACCCTTGATATTATTTTGAAATTAAATTGTTCATCAACCTTGGATATTTGTCATCATCCAAAAGGGGGAGATTGTTGGAACCTAAAAGATTGAGAAGTTTAGATCCTCATTAATTTTGATGATAACAAAGTATTTTCAAGAGAACAATTTATCTTCTAACATATCTTTGAGTGTATAGGTATCAAAGCTTCATATAGTTGTACAAAACACTCAAGAAAGAAGAAGAAATTTACAAGAGAATTGAATACACTCCACTGATATCAGCGTCCGAACTCACTCCAGCGTCTTGCTAACAGCGAGCGTCCGGTAGTGTTACTCTTTGACACGTGGAATACTCAATTGCTGCGAGCGTTTGTCCTCTGTTCTGAGCGAGCGTCTGATCTCTTTAATGAAGCACGTGATGATCACGTTTTTGCTCTTAACCTCAGAATGTTCTGGAACGGAATTTGAATTTGATTTTGTGCGCTCATTTTGATGTATGAGGAAGCAAATGTGACACCTTTAGCATAAGACAAAAATCGTACAAGGCAATTGTGAAAAGCAGATAGTACGAAAACAATAATATGTACTATTCTGATATTCTCTGGAAAGGAAGAAAAGGACTACATTTCAAATTACCTCACTCAATGGAAAGGAGCTATTCTTTTATTGCAAACGGTAATATCCCTGAAGTCTCCTATAAATACCCCAAGGTATTCATTGAAAAAGGTGGCCAGAACTAAGACTGAAATTGGTAGAATAAATTCTGAGAAAGAAAGAAACTTTATTTTGGAAGCATCATCACTCTGAGTGAGCAATCAAATTACGTGCCAAGTCTCTGGTCTACAAAGAACTGAACTCAGCGTCTTATACTTTCTTTTAGAAAGCTACTCTGTTTTGAGCTTAATCTTTTCATCCTCTCTGTGAGAGTTATTTTGATTGTATTCAAAAGAATATTCTCTTTTGTAAACAGTATTTGGCCTAGTTAAGGCTTTGTTCCTCAAAGGCTCGACCGTACTGAGTCGTTTTGAGAAGTTGAGAGTATTGTCAAGTTTGTGACAGTAGAATACTCTTAAGGAAAATTATTATCAGTTGATTATAGTGTAAAATCCTTCAGGATCGAAGGGACTAGACGTAGCTACCAGTTGGTGGTGAACTAGTATAAATCTCTGTGTCTCTTACTTTACTGCTTTACATTTATCTTTACCTTGCTCAGTAAAACAAGTTTTCATAAACGACTTTATTTCCTGCATCCGGGTAGTCTCCCTTCATCCGGTTAGTTCTCAGCATCCGATAAACAAACAATTTTGAAAAAACTGTGTTCTTAGTGCTTTTAACTTAAAGTTTGCGAAAAGTTTTTGAACACAATTCAACCCCCCTTCTTGTGTTCACGTTCACCATATTCACTCAATTTGGAACCAAATTAAGCTGAAATACAATCACACAACTCCTCCCAATTTATTCTCGAATCGATTAGGGGAACTTGGGGTGTTACACACTATCTCACAAGAATGATTCAGTTTCGTTAACCTACTTTAGTGAATGAAGTAAGATATATATAGCTAGGGTTCCAATAGTGTCGTTTTGACCTAACAGCTCTTTCATCAATGGACAAAACTTTAGATCCGCTTTTGGTGGCTTTTAGCGAGTCCTGTCACTTTCAACTTTGCTCCTGTACACTGACATAGTAGACAGTTACAAGATCTTGTCCTTTATGATCTTTTTGAAAATGAAACACTTCCAAAGCAAGTTATTTCTGATGATTATATCCGATGACATTCTCTTTGGCCTTTGATTCCTTGTACATTAAAATACTCATCAATAAGGATCCTTTAATACTTGAAGTAGCCTTTAATGTTTCACTCAGTCTGATTTCTAATCAGAGGCATCTTCTTCCAGATGATGCTTGTTGCTGAGATACTCTACTTACCAGAGTAAGCTTGGACCGGAGGCAATTTCTTCAGTATAGTTTTTCTTGGCCTTTCAAATAATAGAGTCTTGTGGTACCAGATGAATGGTTCCAATAGCGTACTCTTATCAGAGCATGGTCTTACAAGAGCATGAACTACTAAAGCGTTGACTGCCACCAGAGCGTCGACTACCAGAGCATGAACAACAGAGTGAAGCTATAAGACGATGACGCCATCAGCACTTATGGGGCGATCTATGCCAGACTCAAAGAAATGGATCGGTGGGTGAAATGCACATGTAGGCACATATTTCTGAGACAGTTATATCTGATGAATAGTGACTTGCTCACTAATTTCTCCACACTAACAAACACATTAGAAGATAAATTATTCTATTCATTATTTGTTATCATGAAAACAATTACGGGTCATTGTTTTTGAACCCACCTGATTCCAACAGGTGTTACTCTCAGAAAAACATGGTCTCCTTCTTGGAATTCCAAAGGTCTCCTCCTTTTATCACAATAACTCTTTTGCCTATCCTGTGCTGCCTTCATTTTCTCTCTGATCTTCTTCACTTGTTCTGTCATTTGCTGCACTAATTCGGGACTAACACTTGGCTATCTTTGGTCTCAAACCGACACAACGGGGTTTTACACTTCCGCCCATACAATGCCTCAAAAGCTTCCTTACCTATCCTCGAGTGAAAATTGTTGTTATAGGTGAATTCCACTAGAGGTAAAAACTCATCCCAACTTGAAATTATCTGATTTCTTATAAAGCAAACCAAGGTTAGTAGTTCCTTTGAGATACGTAAAGATTCTCTTAACAGCAGTTAAATGAGATTCTCTAGGATCCGATTGGAATTTTGCACATAAGCACAGGCTAAACATTATATCTGGCCTTGAGGCAGTAAGATAAAGAAGTGAACCTATCATACTTCTATATACCTTTTGGTCTACCTTTTTACTAGATTCATCTTTGCTTATTAGATTACATGTAGGATGCATTGGTTTGCTCATTGGTTTGGTTTCCTCAAGCTTGGACTTCCTCAAAAGTTCTTTAACATATTTAGTCTGATGGATATAGGTTCCATCTTGACATTGCTTGATTTGAATACCAAGGAAGAACTTCAATTCTCCCATCATACTCATCTCAAACTCATTATGCATAAGCTTAGAGAATTCCTCACAAAGAAATTCATTAGTAGCACCAAAGATAATATCATCAACATATATTTGAACTACTATGAAATGCTTTTTAGATAATTTTCTAAAGAGTGTAGTGTCCACTTGTCCTCTTTCAAAACCATTTGACATTAAAAAGGTACCAAGTCTATCATACCATGCTCTTGGGGCTTGTTTAAGACCATAAAGAGCCTTTTTAAGTTTGAAGACATGGTCTGGAAAGGTAATATCTTCAAAATCAGATGGTTGTTTTACAAACACTTCCTCACTTATAAAACCATTTAAAAAGGCACTCTTTACATCCATCTGTTATAAAGTAATGCCATGATGTGTAGCAAATGATAATAAAATTCTAATTGCTTTTAGTCTAGCTACATGTGCAAAGATTTCAGTATAATCAATTCCTTCCTCTTGCAAATACTCTTGAGGAACTGGTCTTGCTTTATTTCTTACTACTTTACCATCTTCATCAAGTTTATTTCTAAAAACCTACTTGGTTACAATGGCTTGCTTATCCTCTGGAGGAACAAGCGTCCACACATCATTCCTCTGAAACTAATTAAGTTCCTCTTGCATAGCAAGTATCCACCCGTCGTTGGTTAGTGCTTCATCAATTGTCTTTGGTTCAATCTCTGACAATAATACAAAATCTGAGTGTTCTCTGAGTGATGATCTAGTTCTGACTCTATCACTTGGTTCACCAATGATCTGGTCCTTTGGGTGATGAGTCTTGAACTTCTAATCTCTTGACTCTGCTTGAGTCTGTTTACCAGACACAGGACCAGAGGCAACATCAGAGTCACCAGTAGATGCATCAGCATCTATTCCTTTGCTTATCTGCATATCTTTAAAGATCTCATCTAGCTCTGACATTTCAGTGCCAGGCTTCTTGTCGTCAAACCTCACAAACATTGATTCATCAACAATTAAAGTTTCTTTATTGTATACTCTGTAAGCTTTAGAGCATTCAGAATATCCTAAAAAGATGCCTTTTTGTGCTTTTGAATCAAATTTACCAAAATTATCCTTTGTATTGAGAACAAAGCAGTCACACAAAAATTTGTGAAAATAAGAAATATTGGGTTTTCTTCCTTTCCACAATTCATATGTTCTTATTCAAGATAGGTCTAATGTAGATTCTATTTTTGAATATAACAAGCATTGTTTACTGCTTCTGCCCAAAAGTGCTTTGCAACATTAATTTCATGAATCATGGTTTTGGCCGTCTCTTAAAGAGATCTATTTTTCCTTTCTACAAAACCATTTTGTTGGTGTTCTAGGAGAAGAAAATTGTGAGAAATGCCGTGTTCTTCACGAAAGTTTTGAAATAATTCATTTTCAAATTCTCTACCATGATCACTTCTAATTGTTGTAATACAAAAACCTTTTTCATTTTGCACTTGTTTACAGAATACATAAAACATCTTAAATGACTCATCCTTGTGTGGAAGGAATTTTACCCATGTCCATCTGGTATAGTCATCAACAATAACAAGACCATATTTCTTTCCAGACAAAGAGGCAGTTCTAGTTGGGCCAAATAAATTTAAATGTAAAAGTTCAAGAGGCCTTGAAGTGGAAACAATATTTTTAGATTCAAAAGAAGATTTTACTTGTTTCCCTTTTTGATATGTTTCACAAAGAGCATCAGACTGCTACTTAAGATTTGGTAAGCCTCTAACAAGTTCCTTCTTGTTAAGCTTTGAGGTTAACCTCAAGCTGGCATGACCTAATCTCTTGTGCCAAGTCCATTGTTCTTCATCAAGTGACAAAAAACACTTAACATTTTGATTGGCCAATTCAGAGATCTTGATTTTATAAATATTGTTTTTCCTCTTTGTTGTAAAAAAAATTGAGCCACTTTTCATACTTTTGACTACACAAGCATTATCACTGAAGCTAACATCATAACTACTATCACATAATTGACTTACGCTTAGTAGATTATGCTTAAGGTCATCAACAAGTAAAACATTATCAATAGAAGGTAGAAACTTCTCACCAACTCTTCATTGCCAATAATTTTACCCTTCTGGTTTCCACCGAAACCAACTGTTCCACTCTCTTTAAGTTGAAGCTCTTGGAACATACGCCTTTCTCCTGTCATGTGACATGAGCATCCATTGTCCAAGTACTAGGACTGGTGTTTCAACTCTGATGCTAAGTGTAACACGCGTATTTTTACGATATGTTAATTAGCGGTAATATTGTATTTTTGTCATAATTATGCTTTAATAAAGCAGTTGCTTATTCCCTAAGTAAGTGATTTAATTAAATCAAGAGCTAATATAATTAATAATTAATATTTTTATATTGATTCACGATTTGAAGATCGTCGAAAAATTCTAACGAAGTTTCGGCGCGTTTCAAATCGCCGGGCAGTTTCTGCCGTAAATAAAATTTAAAATGAGCCCCAATTTCGATGAAAATCGAATCGTAACTTGTTGTGACTATTTTTGTATGTTTGATATTATTTTTATTATTTATGAAATAATATTATCACGCGAAGAATTAATTCCTCGCGAATTCATTTTTCGGGATTTTTTCGGCGAGAAACAAATCGGTTTTTCGGTTTCTCGTCGCCGTGTTTTTAAATCTTAAGACTTTAGATTAGAGGGTAATCATGAGAGATATGAGATTAGATGGGTAAGATTAGGTGATATGTTTAACATCTCATATAAATTGCTAGGTGTCATTAGTTGTGTGATTTTTTTTTTAAAAAAATCTTTTATTCAACTACTCCTACTAACTATGCCTATTTTTACTATTATAAAAGAAAGGAAATGAAGGCTATGTGCAGCCCCATTTCAGCTTCAATCTCACGCCTCCTTCCTCCCAAAGACAACCTTCATCTTCTTCTTTTTTTTCTCTCCTTGAACAAGACAAAGCCATTGAAGCTACCTCCATTTCATTTGAGTTTTTGAGCAAGGTTCCTTCATCAAAGTTGCTCCAAATCTTCTCCTCTATCTAGTTCCTCATCCTCATCACATCTAAAGTAAGGAAAATCAGTTTTTCTTTCCCCCATTTTTCTGTTTTGGTCGCGATTTTCTCCCCCTTTTTCCATCTTGATTTTGCTTCCAATACTTGATTCCTTGCTAGGTTATGTTCTTCTTTGTGTTAGTTATCATTCTTAGCATTTTTTTGGGCATGAAAACAGAATTTTTCCACCCCATTCAAGCCCTAAAACAGCGCCCCAAACAGCCCCCCTTGTGTTTGTTGAATTATTGTTTTAGTTGTAATTAATTGATGATTTGTGTGGTTGTTTGATGTTGGTTGATGATTAATAGGAGATGAGACATCATCCATCCTTTCTTTAAAGCCTTAGGGTGAAACCCTAAGTGGTGAGAAAGGGGGGAAATGATGTGATCCTTGTGGAATCAACTAATTGATTTCCAATGTGTGTTATTGGAAGTGGTTTGATGTTGATTTAAGTTATAGTTTAAATTAAGCATATGTAACATGAAAGTTTTAGAACCTTGCCTATTCTTGAACCATGAAGAACATGAGGATGTGATGTTTGATTTTGTGTATAAGTGTTGAATAGCATGTTAAAGTTGATTTTAAAGTTGTTGGAATAGATTTGCATGAATTAGCTTAAGTGTTAGTTTGTGTTTTATGCATAGTTTGGTTTTTGGAGGTTAGAATAACATTTAAGGAAATGATCCCTTGATCTTTAAGTTCTTGACATGATAATGGCATGATTTAATTGCTAAAGGATTTTTGGAATTAGACAAATTGATTGAACTCTTGTGTTTGGAACTAATTTTGAGTAAGTGGTCTATAAAGCTTTATGAACTAGTCTTGAAAATAAATTGTTTTGAAAGAAAAGGCTAGGAAAATGGTATTTCATTGTGTAGTAATTAATTTAGAAACATAACCCTTGATATGCTTAAGTGTGCTTAATGTATTAAAAGAAGTTGATTTCTGATTGCTTGAATTCTTGCATGAATATGTGCTAAGTTTTTGATAGTTGTGAAAGATTTATTATTTATGCTTACTTGAAGCTCAAGAAAGAAAATTAGTCTCAAAACCTTACTTTTTTTCAAATGATTTTGAGTGTGTTATTAATTTGTAATGCTTGTTTGAGTTGGTTAGGAAAGGGATAAGTTGAGAGCATAAGTTTAACTAGAATTCCTAGATTGTACTAAGTTGTATGTGGTAATAGCAATCGAAGTACCGGAGATTGAGCGAAGCAGACCCGAAGACATAGGAGCGACGTTAACGACAACTTGTGGTAAGGTCACTTCTAGACATTTTTAGGATTTTATTTTTATGTCCCTGTGTAAGGGCAAATTTTAGATATGTTTAAGTTCTTGTTTTGTTATTCAAATGCTTATTTAAATACGAAGAAGTCTGAGAACTCTACGAGTTCGAAGTTAGGGTCTTCGAACCCCTTCGTTTATTTTTGTCGTGCGGTCGAACATATTCCGAGTCATTGTGGGTGAAAAATTGTGCGGTTGGTCTTCTGGCCCTAACCCCCCACTTGTTTGTACCTCTCTGTGAACTCCATTGAGTTGCAAAGGGATGGATTCTATGATTTGATTGTCGTTTGTTGTTGTTGAGCTGTGCAATTATTTAATATACGGTTGAATAATGCTGTGAATTGTTTATACTATTTGTATTGTTGAATTGCGTTTCTTCATGCAAACTGCTTTTATTGCTTAAGTTGTTGAATTGCGTTTCTTCATATTAAGCATGCTCTTATTATTTGACATGCGGTCGAATAATCTTGCGTATAACTCTTTGAATATCGTATGCGGCGAATTGTTCATCGAGTCTGAGAGCATTGTCGAGTCGTCGAGATGTTTTTGAGCTGTGAGCTGGACAACTGAGGGTGCTAGGTCCCCTTTGTTCACGGTGGATTAGCTAGGCGTCGCAGCGTAGGAACCGGGGCTGCTTACCTAGGGAGAAGCAAAAGATCCCAAGGCTACGGCTGGTATGTTAGTTGATGGATCTGCGTCTGCTTTCCGGAATAATTGTCGAGTCAAGAGAAAATGAGTAATGAGTCGAGTCGAGTCTAGAGTGAGAGAGTTGGGTTACGTTCTATGAATGATATACATTGTTGTTTGCTTATTGCTTTATGCATTGATTATCTTGATCTGTTGAGAAGTTGACCCTTTCCCGTGGTGCCTTCAATTCATGATGGTTACCCAGGCGATGGCGAAGGGCGTTTGGATTCCGGCGATGAGGACATCGCCGAAGATTTTCTTTGACTTCCCTGATATGGAGCAACCCGCGGCGATGGAGTTTGACCCCATCTCCTGCCGTGTGGTATACACTGGGGACGTGGTGCAGACACTACGAGAGGATGGCGTTGCTGTGAGACAGGATGTGACACGACGTACGGTCAGTTTCCCGATCCGGATGAGACAGGTGGTGGAGGCGTGGCGTGCCAACGAGCGCGAGAGGGCCATGAGAGCCTCTTCTTCTTCACCAGAGGGACCTCATGACATTACTAGGAGCACTACTACCAAATTTGCAGGCTGAGGCAGAGGACGTGGACCCAGAGTGAGATGGACTGCTCGCAAGAGCGTGATACGCCGAGGATCCGCAAGAGCTTCCACTTCGAGGGTGGCTGATGTTCCGAGATCCCCTGTAGTACCAATTTTCCCTACTGTCGCTAGGACCCCTACACCGCCTGTGGCTTCCCCTCCCGTTTGTGCTGTCTGCCACGAGGCGGATAGCATTGGAGCGAGATCGACTGAGGAGGGGCTGGCAGGTGAGTATACCCCGAGTGATGTTCCTGTGGACGTGCCAGCTGCGGTCCCCTTCATTGACTTGACAGGCGAGGACCTGATGGAGGAGGAGGAGGACCCGTCAGAGGATTTGGGTAGCTACCTGTAGCTATGGTGTTAGTTGACTGCTGTGTTATGCTTTCTTTTTGTCGGTAGACTGTTGTATATATTGGGATGACTGTATTTATGACTTTTATGTTTCGTGTGTCGTGACCAGTCGGGCCAGGTGTTATTTTGGTTCTGAGGTGGTAGATGCGGTCTCACTTTTGGAGCAGCCCCCTGCGTGGGTGTCTGTCGGAAGTACCCCCAGTGTATGATTGCTCTCTTAAGGGTCGTCATACCATAGGTGTATTTCTTTGTACATTTACTACTCTGTATTTTGCGTACACTGTTAGTACGACTTGTGTATATATATGGGTATTATGCATGTATGTCTTATTCTTAATTGAGTTTTGTGTCCTAGTTGCACCATGTTTCGAAACGCTGTAAGTACTCTGTGTGTGCTTTAAGGGCACTATTGTTTTTAAAAAAAAAAGTACCGCATTTTTCTAAAGGGCACAAGAGTACCGTTTTAAAACGCATCGCATACAGGTTTAGTTTAGTTGTTTGTCAATTGTTTGAATTGTTTCTTGATTGAAGCAATGTGTGTTAACACACCCCTTTGTTTGTGAGTTCTGGCAGGTTTTGGATTTTTCGAAATCTAATGCCACCTCGCAGAGACCTTGCAACCGAATCCGATAACTCCAACATGGAACGAGCAATTCAGGCTATGACGGAAATGGCGATTCAGGCTATGACGGAAATGGCGGCAGCCATGGTCCAACAATCACCGCAAAGAACCCAAATAGCCTAATGCAATGGCCCAAAGAAACAACGGATCGCCCAAACAGAATTTGCAACAACAACAGAGAGCTGAGCAGAATGCTGAATCGAGAGGATTGGCGGACTTTCGGAAGCATGACCCACCGAAGTTCTATGGTGAACCAAATCCAGACAAAGCTGACCTTTGGATGCAAGAGATCGAGAAGATCTTCGAGGCACTTCACTGCCCAAACAATGTGAAGGTGGACTACGCCACCTACCTGCTACTGGGAGATGCAGAATATTGGTGGAAGGGAGTGAAGTAGGCACTGACAGCAGAACATCGAGAGATAACCTGGGAGCATTTCCGTGGAAGGTTCTTAGACAAGTACTTCCCAAATACTGCACGAGCTGAGAAGGAGCAAGAGTTTCTTCGACTACAAAGAAGGCAAAGATGCCAAAGGTCAGAGTATGCGGCGAAGTTTGAGTCACTGGCTAGGTATTTCAGTCCGTTCCGCGACCGAGTCGATCAGAGCTGGCTAAGCGAAAGATTTCAGAGAGGTCTGAGGTTTGATATCCAAAAGTCAGTGGTGTCACTGAGGATCAGGAACCTCCAAGAGTTGATCGATCGTTGTGTCGAGGTAGAGGGAAAGAGGAACCACAAGAAGAAGACTGGCCCAGGTGGACCAATGAGACCTCAGAGCACGGGACAGAGATTTGCACAGAAAGGAAAGCAACTTAAGAAACCTTATAGCCGACCCCAGGGGAACCACAACAGGGGACAATATCGTCCGATGGCCCAGGGCGCGAGGAGCGGAAGTCAGACTGGCATTGAGGTGATTTGCTTTCGTTGTGGAAGGTCAAGACATTATGCGAGTAACTGTACTCAGAAGGAGGATATATGTTTCAACTGTAAGAAGCCGGGGTACTTTGACAAGGACTGTCCAACACCTAAGGCTGAACCGGCAATGCATGCGGCAAAGGCTAAAGGAAAACGCCCTATGGCTAAAGCAGAGTTTTCTGTATGAGCGGAGAAGAAGCAGAGCAAGCTGATGGCCTCGTCCAAGGAGATTGTGAGATTGAGGGTAAACCCCTAACCGTTCTTTTTTATTCGGGTGCAACCCATTCCTTTATTTCTTCAGATTGTGTAGACCGTTTGAAATTGACTGTGACTGCTTTACCATTCAAGCTGGTCGTTACTACCCCAGCTGCTAAAACCTTAGTTACCAACACTGCATGCCTTAATTGTGTAGTGGTCATTCAGAGTAGAAAATTTGTGGTTAATTTGGTCTGTCTACCACTTAAGGGTCTAGATGTCATTCTCGGGATGGATTGGTTATCCCACCACCATGTCCTTTTGGACTGTGCCCGAAAAACCGTGGTTTTTCCCGACCTCGGAATTTCCAACTACCTATCTGCTAATCACATTGGTGTTTCATTGAAAGAAGGGACCCAGGAATACATGTACTTAGCTAGTTCGGAAGTTTCTCAGGAGATCGAAGTGAAGAATGTTCCTGTTGTTTGCGATTTTGTCGATGTTTTTCCGGAAGATGTGCCAGGACTACCGCCAGCCAGGGAAATCGAATTTTCCATTGATTTACTTCCAGGAACAGGACCAATTTCGATAGCGCTTCATCGAATGTCACCACCGAGATGAAGGAGTCAAGTCTTAGATTGAGCACTTGGAATCGAAGCGCTCATACGACTGCCGTGTCGCCATGGGGAGCCCCAGTATTGTTAGTAAAGAAGAAGGATGGACGATCAAGATTGTGCGTGGATTATCGCCAACTCAATAAGGTTACTGTCAAGAATCGGTATCCGCTACCGCGCATCGATGATTTGATGGATCAACTAAGGGGAGCTGCCATATTTTCCAAGATTGACTTAAAGTCAGGTTATCACCAGATTCGAGTGAAGGAAGAGGATATTCCCAAGACCGCTTTCAGGACGAGATACGGACACTATGAGTATTTAGTGATGCCTTAGGCACCTTGCAGTCTTTGGCAAAATGACCCGGCTTCTTGCAGTTGAAGCATAGGTCATCCTTGGTGGGGCACTGGTTGGCGAAATGTCCTGACTTTCCACAGTGGTAGCAATGTACCTCTGCACCTCGAGACTGACTCCCACCTCCTGAGTTCTGAGCCATTGGATGATATTGACCCTTTTTATGTCCCTGTGGCCTATTGTACGGCTTCTTCTGCTGTTGTTTTCCCCTTTGGTTCTGGTCGCTCGCCCGATTGGTCCCCAGTTGTTGCCCCCCCGATTGAGTCTTCGGTTCTTCATGGTCTCCACTTCTCTGCACTTCTCGACCAGTGGCTGGAATTGTCGGATTCCCAGTGGTAGCACTGAATCTTGGATGTCATAACGGAGTCCTTCCATGAATCGATGACACATGTATCCTTCATCCACACCGCCGAAAGAAGAGGAAATATCGAGACAAAGGACTCGAACTTCAAGCGTACTCACCGATCGCCATATTGCCTTGTCGCACCTTCGTAAAGTCGTCTCCAAGTTTGGTCCTTGCGCTAATTGGGAAATACTTATCCGAGAATTTCTCGAAAGGCTTCCCTGTAATTGCACGATGGTTTGCCTCCAACATCAGTCTTGTGCTTCTCCACCAAGATTCTGCGTCCCCCAGGAGCAGATAAGTCGCATAGTTCACCTTTACTTCCACCGGGCTACGTAATACCTCAAAGATCTTCTCTACTTCCTGCAGCCATAGGTCTGCCTTCTCCGGATCGGCTTCTCCACGAAACTTCGGGGGGTCATGTCGGCGAAAGTCAACCAATCCCCTTGACTCAGCAGCTCGTGCATCCCTCTCTTGTTTGTGTAAATCCTGTTGATTCTTGGCAGCAGTTTGTTGAGCAACAGCAGTCGCCATCTCGGCCATGGTTTGAGCCATTTGAGCCATCTGTGCCATCTCCGGGTTGTTCATTCCTTCAGCAGGGACTTCGCGTCTTGGAGGCATCGGGTTCCTATAAGGTTTAAAACCGGTCAGAACCCCACAACAAATAGGTGTGTTGGCACACATTGCTTCAATTAATAAACAATTCAAGCAATTATAAGCATATATGCTTCACTCAGCAAACAAGTACAATTCAGACACAGCTCAAAAGCTGACAACAACCCGACGACCTTGATCAGCTTAGACTACCCAACTCACAGTCCGGTGAGGCCGAACTGCTCTGATACCACAATGTAACACCCCGAAATCCAGGCGTTACTTACGAGACAAAAACCACCAAGTATGAAATAGTTTGATACTGTTCGATAGAAATCACGGTAAATTTTTTTTTTATAAAACCCTTTTGCAAATAACATGACAGAGTAAATACAGCATTGACAGAACATGGCATACAAAGAGAATAAAAGGAAATACGTCTGGAATACATATATAAAATCCTGAGGCAATACATCCTTCAAGGTTTTTCAAAATACAGCATCAAAATAAGAATACATCTGACATATGAATTTTCTATAAGAAATATTCATACCTCTGAGGTACTCCCGGCAGACACCTACGCAGAGGGCTGCTCCAAAAGTAGAGCCTCACTCGACTACTAAACTACAACAAGTACAGACATAATCCCAAAATACAACAGACAGACTCCGACATAAGGAACACTAAGCTGATCAACACGCTAACTCAAGCAGCAGGGGCAGCTATGTGATCTAGGTTCGCCTCAAAATGAACTACCAAGGGCGATGCCTGCCGCTCATAGAGGTCCTCCTCCTCCTCCTCATCCTCCACCATCGAATCCTCCTCCATATCGTCTACCACGGGCGTAATGACGTCGTCGTCACCAATGGCGTCGACAGTAGGGATATCGAGAGGTGCATCCCCAGTACTATCCTCCTCGTCAGATGAATCTATGATCCAACCTCCGGATCCACACCCTACCTGGCCACAGCGAGGGCATACAGAAGGATCCGCCGAGGGAGTAGTCTCAGGGATAGGAATCGGAGACGAGGGAGTATACTCTACGGGTGATACGGATCTAGCAGGGGAACCCAACGGGTCTACAGAGGCGTGAGAAGAGGGTGCTCCGATGTCCATCCTCCTGGGTCGCATGCGTCGTACAAATCTAAGGGGAGTAGCGCGTAACGCTGAATCCGTAGCCCGAGGCTCGCTGCGAAAAGTGGTCCGGCGTGGAATCTCGGACATGCCCTCTGAAACTGAGGTGTCTCCATCAGGGTGTGCGTCTACCCAAGCAGCTAATATGTGTACGAATGGCACCGAAAACCGCATCACTCGGCGCGTGATCCCTATGTGTGTAGCCTGTCCGTCGGTATGCGTTGTCTTGACCATGTTCCCTGTGTACGTCACCTGGCCTGAGGCGTGGTCTACCTCCCAGGCGAACGAGGCTCCCGAGTCCAGGAACTCAATTGTCGTCATGGACGACATGACTAGCGGGGTCAGCTCGATCGTTGTCATCGTCTGGGTTACATTCATTAATTGAAAGAACCACGAGCAAGGGTCAACTTCTTAACAAGACATAAATAATGACAACATATACGAATAGGCAAGCATAACACAATATCATAACGAATAGTCCACAAAATAAGATGCACCACAAATCCCTATTTGTCAGTCTATATGCCAATGCACATGATTCCGAATATCACCTCGCAAGGGCCTTAAGAGCTCGGGAGTCCGCTACCAGGCTTTCTCAAACGCTATTCTCGGCAGGATTTGTGCCTGCAGCAATCCCACGATGACACAACACCCGCTTTTCCGCTGATCGTCGTTACGTGCTCGCACCTAGGTCTGGGCGACTCTACGACACCTCGCTTCTGGCATCGATGTATGCATGAACAAGCAACTCTATCATCATAGTTAGTTTACCTCGACGGGATCACTCACACGGAGTGTCCGCTATTCTTGTACTAACTCCCTTAATTAAAACCCCATATTTTCGGCTCAAGATCTCCCTTTATAGTCCTAAGTCTCTTTTCTTTAGAAAATTTCCTACTAGTTATAAAATGATTTATGTTGGAAATCCACTAATAGTTCAAAATAATTAATTTAATTATTCTATCTCTCACTTAATTCTTTTTAATGAAAAGGTGGTTAGTCCATTACAAATTAGGGTTTTAGAAAGATCTATTTTTAAGTGTCTCTTTGATTTTAATAAAATGCCTCTTAGTTTTTATTCCAAAATCCAAGATTTATTTGACGTTGATGCGACGGTAACCCAACTCACGTGTTCTCGGCACTTCCCCAAATTATCACAATCATTTAACAATATATTCTCAAATACAGTCAATGATCATAACACAATAATCATAATCACAAGGCATCATTCAAGAAAATCATTCCATCATATTGTTCATCATATTGTCACATACTTAATTTATGCATTCACATATTACTAATATACACACTTAAAGATGTTCTTACACATAAGCATATGGAACATAAGCATGTAAAATACAAGCATATAAAGCATAATCCTTAACAATATCTAAGAGTTGCCCTTACCGTAGACGCTTTCCTTCCAACGCACGATTTTGCTCTACAAGTTTACTTTCTCACACCTTCAACCAATCAAGTTATTCAACTAAGTTTGAACTCAAACTAGAGCCCTAGTTTCTACCTTAAGGACACGGTCTCCTCTATGGAATGGTAATGGGGGGTTTGTTTCCTTTCATTATTTTTTTACTCCTTTGAAAGTTCAAGTCTACTAAAAAGTGTAGGTTTATTTAACTACTAAAACATTATCTTGTAATACTATTAACACAAGACCAAAAAAAATGGAAGATTCACTCCCTCTAGCTCACGGCCACAAGACCATAAAATGCCTAGATCATTCTTTCTTATTTTAAATATCCATTCCCTTTATCAACAAATTATGATAAGAGAATGAAAGTAGTAAGAAACTTGTCATGGGTTACATCCTTTCATCAAGTAGATGTTTCACCCATTCAAAGTGAGGCTCTCTTTTAGATCATAGCCCAAACAATGGAGTTTTAAAATATACATATTTTGTTGTTTCAAAAACCTTTTTATTACTATATTACGAATGATGTAGTAGAGTTCTTTTCTCCAAGGTTCCAAAATTTTATTAACTCATTTTCAAAACTTTGATAGTAACATTAACCAATATGTTAGTTTTTAGAACTACAAAACCTAAGTCACAACTTTAAAGAAATGCTCTCAAGCCTTTACATAGACCATTCATGACACATATATATATGTATCCATCTATGTTCTTGGCTTCTCATCAAGCTTGAAATGAAAAGAAAACACATGTTTAAGTAACTAGAACTATGGAAGGAAAATGGCAACACAAGTAGCATAAAATCTTTCTTATGCTTTGGAAGAACTTAAGTAGGGATCATGGCCAACTACTAGTGATATAAAGTGAGCTTAAGAAGGAAGAAGAATGGTGTTTTTCTTACCCAAGGGCTGCTGTTCGTAGCTTGCAAGAAAAGGAACAAGTGCAGATTTTTTTTTTGTGAACAAAACAACTTCAATACTCTCTCCAACTACCTCACTTCTTCCACTATTTTTTTTCTCAACTCAAGGAAGTCAATGAGCTGAAGTTGTTGGCCTTATATAGACCTTGAGGAGCTCGCCCAAAACTGAACTTAGAAGTGCAGAATTTTACTTGTTCAAGTGGCTAAAGACTAGTCAAAAGATCTCATAGTCATTACCCTTGAGTTCCTCATTTTGTGCTTAGTAAATGACACAAGAAAAGTGATGGATTTGATCAATTAGAGAAGCTGATTTCCAGCCAGCAATCAAGGAGATTTGATGTTAAAAAAAGAAGGAGATTTGGTGTTGAAGTGATCTTAGGAGATGATAGGAAAAACTAGGAAAAGATAGGAAATCATCATGCATGAAGTCAAGATTTTGGTGAATGATTTAGGAGTGAAATTCTTCTCCCAAATCAGCTGCATGATGCGTCCCATATGGGCTGAAAAAGAGGAGGAAATCTTGGCCAAATCCATGGGTGCAAGCTAGCATAAAGACCTTACTAACTCTTACCATAAATGGAACTAAACTTTAACATTTTTGGTAGGTTAATCACATCACCCTATCCTTATGTCACTCTTAAAATTCTAACATAATATAATCATATATTTTCTGATTTTACTCGCCCTCTCCCTAGGGTCTCTCAGCTCCCAGTTTCGTCGCACGTTCGGTTTCACGTGTCTCGCGTCTCCGGCACGTAGAAAATACAGTATTATAAAAAAATTAAGTAAAATTGCCAAAAAAATTCTAATATTTCAGAAATATTATAAAACATCAAATTCCCAAATATTTAAATATTCAGGTCGAATTAGAGTTTTTAATCGGGCAAAAACTTACCCGGGTAGTTCAAAACGCAACCGAAAAACCGTGGAATTTTGAACTGAAAATTTAACTGTGACTTAATATAATATATTAAGTCCCAAATATAATTTTATTTTAGTTAAATTCATCCACTTGATTAACAGCACACAAAATATTAATTATGCATACTAATGCGTAATACAGGGAATTACAATACAGTAGCGATAATTAAGCCGTAGTAAAACTACCGGTGTTACAACAGCGACCACAAAAGCTTGCGGTACTTATTTGATCAGAAGGAGCTCAACATGCGACAACGAAGATGGACAGAATTTCTGAAGGATTACGATTTTACTTTGGAATATCATCCAGGGAAGGCTAACGTAGTAGCAGATGCATTGAGCAGAAAGAGCGTTTTAGCTTCGGCATTGATGATCAAGGAGTTGGAGATGCTCGAGAAGTTTCGAGATTTGAAGTTGAGCGTGGAAGTTTCACTGGGGAAGCTGAAGTTCGGTATGCTCACCATTTCTAACGGATTGTTGGACGAGATTAGAGACCAGCAGGTTCATGACAAGCTACTGCAAGAGAAGGTAGAGCTGATAGCGCAAGGGAAGGCAACAGAATTCAAGATCGGAGCAGACAACATTTTGAGATGTAATGGACGGGTGTGTGTGCCTAACGTAGCGGAGCTGAAGAAGTTGAAGTGGAAACAATATTTTTAGATTCAAAAGAAGATTTTGCTTGTTTCCTTTTTTGACATGCTTCACAAAGAGCATGAGACTGCTACTTAAGATTTGGTAAGCCTCTAACAAGTTGCTTCTTGTTAAGCTTTGAGGTTAACCTCCTAATCTCTTGTGCCAAGTCCATTGTTCTTCATCAAGTGACAAAAAGCACTTGACATTTTGATTGGCCAATTCAGAGGGCTTGATTTTATAAATATTGTTTTTCCTCTTTGTTGTAAAGAAAATTGAGCCATTTTTCATACTTTTGACTATACAGGCATTATCACTGAAGCTAACATCATAACTACTATCACATAATTGACTTACGCTTAGTAGATTATGCTTAAGGCCATCAACAAGTAAAACATTATCAATAGAAGGTAGAAATTTCTCACCAACTCTTCATTGCCAATAATTTTACCCTTCTGGTTTCCATCGAAACCAACTGTTCCACTCTCTTTAAGTTGAAGCTCTTGGAACATACGCCTTTCTCCTGTCATGTGACATGAGCATCCACTGTCCAAGTACTAGGACTGGTGTTTCAACTCTGATGCTAAGTGTAACACGCATATTTTTACGATACGTTAATTAGCGGTAATATTGTATTTTTGTCATAATTATGCTTTAATAAAGCAGTTGCTTGTTCCCTAAGTAAGTGATTTAATTAAATCAAGAGCTAATATAATTAAGAATTAATATTTTTATATTTATTCATGGTTTGAAGATCGTCGAAAAATTCTAACGAAGTTTATTGCGTTTCAAATCGTGAGCGATTCTAGTAAATAAAATTTAAAATGAGCCCCGATTTCGATGAAAATCGAATCGTAACTTGTTGTGACTATTTTTGTATGTTTGATATTATTTTTATTATTTATGAAATAATATTATCACGCGAAGAATTAATTCCTCATGAATTCATTTTTCGGGATTTTTCCGGCGAGAAACAAATCGGTTTTTCGGTTTCTCGTCGCCGTGTTTTTAAATCTTAAGACTTTAGATTAGAGGGTAATCATGAGAGATGTGAGATTAGATGGGTAAGATTAGGTGATATGTTTAACATCTCATATAAATTGCTAGGTGTCATTAGTTGTGTGATTTTTTAAAAAAAAATCTTTTATTCAACTACTCCTACTAACTATGCCTATTTTTACTATTATAAAAGAAAGGAAATGAAGGCTATGTGCAGCCCCATTTCAGCTTCAATCTCACGCCTCCTTCCTCCCAAAGACAACCTTCATCTTCTTTTTTTTCTCTCCTTGAACAAGACAAAGCCATTGAAGCTACCTCCATTTCATTTGAGTTTTTGAGCAAGGTTCCTTCATCAAAGTTGCTCCAATTCTTCTCCTCTATCTAGTTCCTCGTCCTCATCATCATCAAAAGTAAGGAAAATCAGTTTTTCTTACCCCCATTTTTCTGTTTTGGTCGCGATTTTCTCCCCCTTTTTCCATCTTGATTTTGCTTCCAATACTTGATTCCTTGCTAGGTTATGCTCTTCTTTGTGTTAGCTATCATTCTTAGCATTTTTTTGGGCATGAAAACAGAATTTTTCCACCCCATTCAAGCCCTAAAACAGCGCCCCAAACAGCCCCTCCTTGTGTTTGTTGAATTGTTGTTTAAAGCCTTAGGGCGAAACCCTAAGTGGTGAGAAAGGGGGGAAATGATGTGATCCTTGTGGAATCAACTAATTGATTTCCAAAGTGTGTTATTGGAAGTGGTTTGATGTTGATTTAAGTTATAGTTTAAATTAAGCATATGTAACATGAAAGTTTTAGAACCTTGCCTATTCTTGAACCATGAAGAACATGAGGATGTGATGTTTGATTTTGTGTATATGTGTTGAATAGCATGTTAAAGTTGATTTTAAAGTTGTTGGAATAGATTTGCATGAATTAGCTTAAGTGTTAGTTTGTGTTTTATGCATAGTTTGGTTTTTGGAGGTTAGAATAACATGTAAGGAAATGATCCCTTGATCTTTAAGTTCTTGACATGATAATGGCATGATTTAATTGCTAAAGGATTTTTGGAATTAGACAAATTGATCGAACTCTTGTGTTTGAAACTAATTTTGAGTAAGTGATCTATCTAATTCTTTATTTATTGTAGTTACATAGGCCTCTTTGGCGTGCCTATTGTTCTTGTTTTGTTTCTGTTTAATGGGTCTTGGCCTAGTCCCCCCATTTTCTTTGTTGCTTTTTTCAATTTTTTATTAATAAATTTTAGGCGGGGGTACTCTTTTTCCTTCTGGATGTTTTTTCCCTAAGGAGGGTTTTGCATCAGAAGGTTTTAACGAGGCCCCTCTCCTTTCTTTTGCCTAAAAAAAAAAAGCTTTATGAACTAGTCTTGAAAATAAATTGTTTTGAAAGAAAAGGCTAGGAAAATGGTATTTCATTGTGTAGTAATTAATTTAGAAACATAACCCTTGATATGCTTAAGTGTGCTTAATGTATTAAAAGAAGTTGATTTCTAATTGCTTGAATTCTTGCATGAATATGTGCTAAGTTTTTGATAGTTATGAAAGATTTATTATTTATGCTTACTTGAAGCTCAAGAAAGAAAATTAGTCTCAAAACCTTACTTTTTTTCAAATGATTTTGAGTGTGTTATTAATTTGTAATGCTTGTTTGAGTTGGTTAGGAAAGGGATAAGTTGAGAGCATAAGTTTAACTAGAATTCCTAGATTGTACTAAGTTGTATGTGGTAATAGGAATCGAAGTACCGGAGATTGAGCGAAGCGGACCCGAAGACATAGGAGCGACGTTAACGACAGCTTGTGGTAAGGGCACTTCTAGACATTTTTAGGATTTTATTTTTATGTCCCTGTGTAAGGGCAAATTTTAGATATGTTTAAGTTCTTGTTTTGTTATTCAAAAGCTTATTTAAATACGAAGAAGTCTGAGAACTCTACGAGTTCGAAGTTAGGGTCTGAGAACCCCTTCGTTTATTTTTGTCGTGCGGTCGAACATATTCCGAGTCATTGTGGGTGAAAAATTGTGCGGTTGGTCTTCTGGCCCCAACCCCCCACTTGTTTGTACCTCTCTGTGAACTCCATTGAGTTGCAGAGGGATGGATTCTATGATTTTATTGTCGTTTGTTGTTGTTGAGCTGTGCAATTATTTAATATGCGGTTGAATAATGTTGTGAATTATCTATACTGTTTGTATTGATGAATTGCGTTTCTTCATGCAAACTGCTTTTATTGCTTAAGTTGTTGAATTCCATTTCTTCATATTAAGCATGCTCTTATTATTTGATATGCGGTCGAATAATCTTGCGTATAACTCTTTGAATATCGTATGCGGCGAATTGTTCATCGAGTCTGAGAGCAATGTCGAGTCGTCGAGACGTTTTTGAGCTGTGAGCCGGATAACTGAGGGTGCTAGGTCCCCTTTGTTCACGGTGGATTAGCTAGGCATCGCAGCGTAGGAATCGGGGCTGCTTACCTAGGGAGAAGCAAAAGATCCCAAGGCTACGGCTGGTATGTCAGTTGATGGATCTGCGTCTGCTTTTCGGAATAATTGTCGAGTCGAGAGAAAATGAGTAATGAGCCGAGTCGAGTCTAGAGTGAGAGAGTTGGGTTACGTTCTGTGAATGATATACATTGTTGTTTGCTTATTGCTTTATGCATTGATTATCTTGATCTGTTGAGAAGTTGACCCTTTCCCGTGGTGCCTTCAATTCATGACGGTTACCCAGGCGATGGCGAAGGGCGTTTGGATTCCGGCGATGAGGACGTCGCCGGAGATTTTCTTTGACTTCCCTGATATGGAGCAACCCGCGGCGATGGAGTTCGACCCCATCTCCTGCCGTGTGGTATACACTGGGGACGTGGTGCAGACACTACGAGAGGATGGCGTAGCTGTGAGACAGGATGTGACACGACGTACGGTCAGTTTCCCGATCCGGATGAGACAGGTGGTGGAGGCGTGGCGTGCCAGCGAGCGCGAGAGGGCCATGAGAGCCTCTTCTTCTTCACCAGAGGGACCTCATGACATTCCTAGGAGCACTGCTACCAGATTTGCAGGCCGAGGCAGAGGGCGTGGACCCAGAGTGAGATGGACCGCTCGCAAGAGCGTGATACGCCGAGGATCCGCAGGAGCTTCCACTTCGAGGGCGGCTGATGTTCCGAGATCCCCTGTAGTACCAGTTTCCCCTACTGTCGCTAGGACCCCTACACCGCCTGTGGCTTCCCCTCCCGTTTGTGCTGTGTGCCACGAGGCGGATTGCATTGGAGCGAGATCGACTGAGGAGGGGCTGGCAGGTGAGTATACCCCGAGTGATGTGCCTGTGGACGTGCCAGCTGCGGTCCCCTTCATTGACTTGACAAAGCGGACCGATGGAGGAGGAGGAGGAGGAGGACCCGCCGTAGGATTTGGGTAGCTACCGTAGCCGTGGCGTGGCGTTAGTTCTTTGCGTTATGCTTTCTTTGTCGGTGAAGCTGTTGTATATATTGGGATGATCGTATTTATGACTTTTATGTTTTAGGTGTGTCGTGACGGTCGGGCCAGTGTTATTTTGGTTCTGAGGTAGACTGGCGGTCTCACTTTTGGAGCAGCCCCCTGCGTGGGTGTCTGCCGGAAGTACCCCTGGGGTATGATTGCTCTCTTAAGGGTCGTCATACCATAGGTGTATTTCTTTGTACATTTACTACTCTGTATTTTGCATACACTGTTAGTACGACTTGTGTATATATATGGGTATTATGCATGTATGTCTTATTCATATTTGAGTTTTGTGTCCTAGTTGCACCATGTTTCGAAACGCTGTAAGTACTCTGTGTGTGCTTTACGGGCACCATTGTTTTAAAAAAAAAGTATTGCATTTTTCTAAAGGGCACAAGAGTACCGTTTTAAAACACATCGCATACAGGTTTAGTTTAGTTCTGTAGCGGTCCGAAAACGGGTCGTTACACTAAGCAGATATGCAACATAGACAGTCATATCCTTAGGTACCCAAATCTTTTTGGGTCCTCTTTTGTTAGTCCTAGAAGGAAACTTGTCCTTCTTATTTTTCAATTCATAATAAGTACTTCTTATGTGACCTTTCTTATTACCGAAACTACATAGCAAGCTATCACTATGATCATTGGTATATTTTGGTTTCAAATTTATGTTTTGGAAAGTGGGTTCCTCTGGTTTGTAACCAAGACCCTTTTTGCCATTTTGGCTGACACCCCAAATCATAGATGCTTGTTTGCTTCGTGTCACACATTCAGCAAGAAATCTTTGAAATCCCTTTTTATATTTTGAATAGTTGCATTCAATCTTTTCTTTAGTCTTAGAGCTGTCACTCACCAGACAGTGATTTTCAGCTTTAAGTTTCTCATTCTCTTCATTGAGTGTAAAAAATTCTTTTGTAAGTTTTGAGAATTTCTTTTTCAAAGCTTTATACTCAAAGGAGAGCTTAGATGTAACATCCGTATTTTTGCGATGCGTATTTAACGTTATTATAGTATACTTTGTCGTATTTATGCTATAATAAGCAGTTCTTGTTTGATAAGCAAGTGATTGAATTAAATCAAGATCAAATTAAATTTGAGAATTCATATTCTATATTAATTCATGGTTCAAATATCGTCGAAAAATTCTAGTGAAGTTTCGTCGCGTTTTGAATCACCGGATAGTTTTTATCCGCGAATAAAATTTTAAACGAACCCCGATTTTGATGAAAATCGAATCGTAACTTTGTGACGATGTTTGAGTGTTTTCAATTGTTTTTATTATTTATGATAAATTATTATCATGCGGTGAATTAATTTCTAAGTAAATTAATTTTTGCGATTTAATCGGCAAAGAATTAATCGGTAACGCGATTATTCGACTCCGTATTTTTAGTACGCGTAAGACTCTTGAATTAGAGGGTAATCATGAGAGATGAGAGATTAGATGGGTTAGACTCTTTGATGGGTTTAGAATCTTACTTTAGAAGCTAGGTGTCACATTTTGTGTGATTAGTATTTTTAATACTTTACTTAGACTATTTTTCCACCTAGTGTTTTTTTAAGTTTTTTTTATTTAAACCCCCTCCCTCAATCAGCCCATATGCCACCCCCTACTCTCTAACTCTCATTTTACTTTTTTTTTTAGCAAAAATTGGCATGCAAAAGCATCACTGTAGATTTCAAGGATCCCAACTATGTTGGCACCCTTGAACCTACCAATCATCTGCAGCACACCAATAATTTATTAAAAATCAGAGACAGAACAGAAAACAAAAACATGGGGGGGCAAGAACCTGACCCATGGAGAAATCATCTAAATCTATAGAACGGCAGGCTAGACCTGTTGCGGAAAAAATCTTCGCTAATAAAAGGAGGGATATTGTCCCACCATAAAAAACCCTGGATATGAAGGCCATGAGAAGCCAACTTATCCACACAAGAGTTCCCCTCTCTAAAAATATGAGAAACAACAAAATTCATCCCCTTCGTAGCTTTTAAGCAGTTAGACCATCTGTTTTTGAGCCGCCAAGGAATAATGGCCGGATTGGAGAAGGCAGCCACTACCAATTTCGAATCGCATTCTAACCAGAGGAAGTTCCAACCCCTCAATACAGCCTGCTCAATAGCCAGCATCGCACCAATGAGCTCCGCGTGCAGAGAAGAAGTGACACCAAGGTTGGCTGCAAAGCAACCAAGAACAGCAGCCCTGTAATCACTTACCTTCATCATTTCTAGTGAGAGAAAGCTCAAGAGCTTCCATGGCAACTTTCTTCTCCATTCTTTAGCCATTTCACCTCCATTCTTCCATGCTTCTTGCAACTTGATTCTTCTTCTCTTCACTACTATCTACTTCCTCATACAAGCAAGTTGGTAACCACATTTTTGTCCTCCAAAACAGCCCCTTGGCCGCGACCTTATTAAGTGGAGGAGGTAGTAGTTTTCTTGCTTTGTTCTTGCTTTTGTGTCTTGATAAATGCTTGATCATGATTAATGATGGAAATGAGCACCTAAATCCCCAAATTTTGGTACCCTAAGTGAAACCCTAAGGGTAAGAAAGAGGGATGGGTGTGATCTTGAGGGAATCAAAGAGATTAATTAGTGATTTGAGCTTATTTGATGTTGTTGTTATTGTTTTTAGTTGATAGTTTTGAACTAGAACTTTGATTGAGTAGTTTATTGGAAATTTTTGATTCTTGAAGATATGGTGGATTGTTCTTAGACTTGTTAATGTTTTATTTTGGGTAGTGAATTGTTGTTTGATGAAGGAAATGAATTGATGAAATGGTTTGTTAATTTTAAATGGAAGTTTTGCAAATTTTTTTGTGAAGAAGGGAGCTAGGGCCGTGGGCCCTAAGAGTTGAAGGGGAAGAAAAATTGTTTTGCCATTTTTAGCTTATATTAATTGGATTGATCTTGTATTAGGTTTTGTGTTGGGAAATAGGTTGTTGTCTTGTGAAAGGAATTTACTATGGAATGGTGTTGTTAAATTTAATTGGGAGTTTGCAAATTTTTGGGAGAAAAGGGGCGGTGGTCGTGAGCCCATTTTCAGGTGTAGGGATTGTTTTGTTTAGTTTAATTCTTGTTAAATGCTTAAATTAGGTGTTGATAATGATCATGATTTAGATGATCAAAGTTTCCCCCAAATTTTGGGAACCCTAGATCAATGGTCTTGGGAAAAAGAGCTTTGTGAATTCTCAAGTGAATAACTTAATTGATTTGTGGCTTTTTCTTCTTATAAATGGTCATTATTGTTGTAGTTATTAATTTTGAATTGGATCAAATGAATGGTTAGTTTTGCAAAAACCCTTGTTCTTGAAGGTGTCTTAATTTGGTATTGGACTTGGATAATATTTTGTTTTGGAATACCTTGTTGTTTCATGAAGGGAAATCAAGGAGTGAATGATGTTGCTTAATTAGTTGGAATGTTTGCAATTTTTTTTAGAAAAGAAGGGTGTTAGCCAAAAGCTCTCATGAGTTTGGAGGGGATAATCATCTTGTGTTCTTAGTTGATATTAGTAGTATTAAATTATGTGTAAGAATTGAGAAAATATTAGAAAAGAATGTGGTTTGTTTGGAAGTTGTTTGATTATGAAAGGCTATGACACATTAAGGTGCAAAGAGATTTCATTATCTTAAGACCTAGTGGAGCCTTGAATTGAATATGGTTTGTGTCTCAAGTTTCAAGAAGGAAGAATTAGTCTTTGAAATACTATCTTTTAAATCTGTGTGCTATTTCATGTAAGTCTTAGTTTTTAAAAGTTGTTAATTTAAAGTTCTTTTTATTTCAAGTGTACGTGGTCATTCAATTAAATTTTTGGAGGTTTGAGAGCCTAGGAAGTTAGAGTTAGTATATGCCTAGGATTGTGCTAAGTCTGTTTCGTGTGTTAGGAGTTGAGTGACCCAAGTTCATGTGGCGTAGGAATCGAGACATCTTGGACACGTGACTTGGTGATTCGATAAGCGAAACTTTTAGATATGAATAGGATTTAATTTTATTTTGTATAGCGAAGAAGTCTGAGAACCTCAGGGTTCGAAGTGAGGGTCTCGTACCCCTTCGTTTTTAATTGTTTAATATTTATATTAAATTATTTCGTGGGCTTAGCAAAGTGGTTGGCGGCTGACCCCAACCCCCCACACTTGTTTGCTTTACCTCTTTGCTAACTCCACTGAGTTGCAAAGGGATGAATTGTGATTGATGTTGTGGATTTTTGTGATGTAGTATTACTGGTTTGTTATGTGTTGTTGAATTGAAATGTATTGTGGAGGGTTAAATGTTTGATTATGCCTGATTGAATTGTCATATGTGTTGATATATATTCATTGGGGTTGGTGGAGTGCATGTGTTGTGTCTGTAGTAGAACTTCGATCGGGAGGCATGTGTTGCATATAACTTTCGTAGAAGGCATGTGTTGTGTCTACAGTAAAACTTCGAACGGGAGGCATGTGTTGTGTATACCTTCTGTAGAAGGCATGTGTTGTGTCTGCAGTATAACTTAATTCAGAGGGCATGTGTTGCGTATAACTTTCGTAGAAGGCATGTGTTGCGTAAATCATAAACTAGGACATTTAGTTGCATTATGGGGCATTGATGCATATTTGTTGTTCCGTATATTATGTTGTGCTATATTGTATTTGCTTATTTGAGAAGTTGACCCTTGCCCATAGTTCCTTCAATTGATGATGGTAACCCAAACACTGATGGACGTGGTGGAGATTCCAGCGACGACGACATCATTGGAGGTGACCTTTGACTTTTCGCACATGGAAATTCCATCGGTTTAGAGTTCAGCCCCACTTCTGGCCGAGATGTATATTTAGGAGGCGTGTTAGAGGTTTTACGCGTAGATGGACTAACAAGGATGCGAATGAACTGATGGAGGAGACGGAGAAGGACAGCCAGAAGATTTGTGTAGTTGTGTAGTTGTGTAGTTGGTGACATTGTCTATTTTGTATATAGTTCTCGGTGGTGACCAGTCAGTCATTGGACTTATTAGTCTTTGGTGGTAGTAGTTGTATAGTTCTGGTGGTTCGCTTTTGGAGCAGCCCCCTACGTGGGTAACTGCCGAGAGTACCTCAGAAGTATGACTACTCTTGTCAGGCTCTTCATACTGTAGGTGTATTTCTCCTGTAGATATTTATTTACCATTTTTCTGTATGTAAAACTTGTCAGTACATATCTTTTGGAAGTTGTGTATATGTTTATGTTCAGTTGTAATAGTCTTTTGTATTTAGAATTCCGTAATGTTTTGAAAATGTTGTGGATACTTTGATTGTGTTTTTCGAAAGACTTTTATTTATAAAAAGAAAAAAAAATTTACCGCAATTTCCAAAAGTCAAGAAGAGTATCACTTTACAAAACTTCATTGCATTAGAGTTTTCCTAGTTTAGTAGCGCTCCGGAAACGGGTCGTTACATTCGAAGACTCATCTAAGAGTTCATCAAAAGCTTTTTGAATATCATAATATGAGTTATATTTTATCTCTTCTTCCTCTTCTTCACTGTCTGATCCTATGGTAGCCATCGGAGCCATGTTTGCATGTTCCTCGTCATCATCAGACGATGATGAATTAGAGTCATCCATGTTACCATAAGACCCTTCTTCTTCTTGCCCTTTGTAACAACCGAGTTCTATCCACATCGTGTAATATCCCAATTTTTATGAAAATTATTTTACAGTTTCTGACTACTTAAAAATAAATCACGGAGATTGGTCACCTCAATGGTTTGTTAAAGGTACGAAGAACTACAAAGATTTATTGTAAACAATTTACTGTTTTAGTAATTAATTTAGATTTAGAGACAGTGTAGACGTATACTGTTTTTGATATGAATTAATCTTGAAAAATGTGAAAAATTATTGTTTGATTAAAGAAAATTATTTTATTGAAAGAGAAATAATTTTTAGGATTTAATAGATATTTTTAAGTCACAGTTTGGATTTTCGATGTTTAGTTATTTTTTAAATTGTCTGTTTTATGTCATATTTAATATGACTTTTATTTTAAAAAAAATTCTTGATAATTTTATTGTTTGAAAAATATCTAGATGACAAGAGAAATTGAAATTAGTGATCCTCACTAATTTACAGTTTTTATTGCGTTGTGAGAATTGAATTCTGCCGTAACTAGGCTATTGAGTAAGTTTCAAACTGAAACCTGCCCAAACGTGATCCAAATTTTATAAAATTTGAGATCTTAGCATTTTCCAATATTTAGAATTTATTGGAATTTTTATGGAATTTTTTGGCATCCGAAAATATTTAGTGCATTTTCTATGCCCAAAAACTGTCTAATTGCAACGTTTCGGTTCGTATTTTGAGAAAACGAGATACATGGGTGCTTTTCTCATGCCATGAGGAATATATCTGCTAAATAATAATTTTTGGGAGTGGACTTGTTTATTAGAATTATTTTTGGAATTTTTGATATTAAAACCTAATATACGCGTAACGCCGTGCACCCGATTGAGCGAGAACGCGACAAAACGAAATATCTAGATATTTTGGGCAGAGGGGAGATGCATCCAGCAGCTAGGGGGGCTGAATCCAAGCTTTAGAAGCTTCCTTGCCATGTGTTAGATTAGGATTGGCTAAGTTGTAAATGGTAGGAAGTTAGTTTAGTTAGTTTGTAACTAGTTTGGTTAATTCCTAACTAAATGAACAAATTCATTCCTTCCATGTCCCCAAATTTTTCGTGGCTCCCTAGCTGAACTAGACTTCATTCTTTCACTTCTTCCATTGTTGGAAAGCTTGAAAAAAAATTCTAGAAAGAGAAAGTTGATTTAGGTGCTTAATCTTTAGATTTTGGAAGCTAAACCTTAATCCTTTCTCGTTCCTTCATGTTCAATCATCTCCATCATTGTGGTAAGCTTATTTTCCTTTTCTTCATGGGTTCCATGGTTGGGTTTTCATTGTATTAGTGTTGTTCCTCATGATTTTAGTGTTGATTCTTGAAGGAAATTGGTGTTTAAGCTTGCAACCTTCAATCCTTGTTCTTAATCCTTGATCAACCATCATCAATCTTGCTAGTAAGTATTCTAACTCACTTTCCTCTTCCCATGGCTGCCATGGATGAGATCTCAATGATTTTAGAGTTGTTTTGCTTAGAAAGTGTTGTGCTAGATTAGTGAGATTAGTCCTTTGATCCTTTAATTCTTCCATGATTAAGCATGTTTAGAGTTTTTAAAATTGATAAACCCTAAGTTTTGGGGCTGGCCGAAATTAGGGGCTGTTTAAGGAATTGTTTAGGCTTTATTTTGTTGATTTGGAGTTAGTTCTTTCGTGGGTTTTAGTGGTATGTTTGAAACTAGTCATATGTGTATGCTTTACAAAGTTTGAGAAATTAATTTGATTAAATTTGGGGCTGAAAACCGTGGCTCATTTGTATGGTTTTGATGATGTTTTAATTTGTTTTTAAAGTGTGTTAAGTGTTTAAGAAGTTGGTTTTTGGTTAAGACTTTAAATCTATAAGGATTTGTATGTTTAAAGCTTTGAAAAATGGGTTGAAACAAAATAAATTTGGGGCTGTTTTGGGATTGCAAAAACAATGGCTTATGATCAAGTTTTGAATAAGTTTTAACTTGGTTTAATTTTATTAAAGTGGTAAACAAGTTTGGTTTTGGTAAGATGTTTGGATGTATCAAAGTTTGTGTAATTTAGAAGTAAAATGTTTGAAAAATGGAAGTTATATTTGAAGCTGAAAACCGTGGCTCTCAAAGGAAATTGGGGCATGTTCTTAAATTGTTTCTATACCTAAAATAGTTGTAAAAGTGGTTAATGATTTGATTTAGCAAAGCTTTTCAAAGAAACTTGGTTTTGGGAAAAGATTTGGGTTATATTTCAAGAATCGTTTTGGACTTGTAATGAAATTGCTTCTAAAATTTTGTGACATGTTTTAGTGTTTTAAAAAGTGGTTTAAAGTTGGGAAAACACTATTCAAAGTGGTAAAACACTATTCCAATTGGTAAATTTTAGTTTAGGTATTTTCCTAAGTGTGTAGCTTTTGTAAAAGTTTGAAAATTGCATGATTTGAATATGTGTCATGGCATATGGCTAGATAGAACCTATTAGGGATTAAGTTGAGTAATTCTTAGGTTTAGGGAACCCTAAACTCGTGGCTGCCCTAGGGGCATTAGATTGAGTTTTTAGTTCTAATTGATTGAACTTGCTTTGTTAAGGTTCGTGTGCGGAACAACTTGACGATAGTTTGAAATTACCTTGCTTGGATTGTCAAAGCGCCCAAGGTAAGGGAAATTCTTACATAATGAGTTTGGGCTTTTTGCCTTGTGTGTTGTTTGTTTGATTATTGATTGGTTGTGAGGTAGTACTTGTAGTATTACTTTATGCTGTTTGAAATGCTGTAGCATGTTCTTAGCATTGCGTGGCATTATGATTTGTATTGTTTTCCTTGAATCATGTTGGATTTAATTGGAACCTAGTATTGATTTGGAATATGAAAAATATTGTTGATGATATGGATTAATTAACAACGCGTTGATCGACTGCTATTGGTTTGACGACTTACAACGGTAAGTCTGATGGGATTCCATGAGCCGAGAAATGTTTTGGAGGTAAACTAAAGGTATCTTCTAAAATAAGTCGGCGTACAAACATGCTTTATGGATCAGAGGGTTAGAAGTTGTTTAAGAGGTTCTTTTAAAAATTAAACATTGTAGATTTTGAAAACGATTGAGTTAAGTAATGTGTTTGGGAATTATCCTACCATATTTTTTAGCATAACTAGGGTTTCAATGACCTAGAGCTAAAAAGTATTTTTAGATAAATGGGAGTGATACAAGAACTGAGATCGAGATTTTGAAAGATTAAAATATAGGGAACCAAGTGCTCCCATTGAGCATATGGGCCAAGTGTCCTGTGCTGGGACTTAATGTCCTGCTTGCGTGCGCATTTTTTTGATTAAGGATTAGACCTAGTGTTTCGTATGGCGTGTCTAGTACCTCAACCAAAAAATTGAGCCTAGTGTTCCGCATTACGTGCGTAGAATTTTAATCTAAGATTAAGTTTAGCGTTCCGCAGTTGAACACCTGAATCTAGTGTCCTGTGTTTGAACTCTAAGGGGTATTTCTCATCATCTCAGTTTACTGCGTGATGCTCAAATTTTGAGTTCCCTCCATCTTTTTGAATGTGAAACATAGTTGATTATTGTTCCGCATTGATTAATTAAAACATTACTCGGGCGCTCCCTACGGTGAGCATGCCATATTGAAGAATTTTTTTGGATGCATACTAACCATTGAGCATCGACACTCGGAGCATTTGATTTGTCTTAAAGACTTCAAAAGACAAGTTGTCATTTCACTCGGAGCGTTTGATTTGTCTTAAAGACTTCAAAAGATGAGTTGTCACTGCACTACCTAATGTATAGCAAGCCTAATGTATGGCTATATTGTTGGGACATTGGGAAAATTCCTCGTCTACTGCTGACCTATTAAGGCTGCAGGTGTATACACAAACTTGTTCATAATGCATTGGCATGCATGGCTAACCACATTTATAATATGTGATGATTTGTTTGATGAAATTGATATTGTGATGACTTGATCATTGATCTGTTGATAGAATTGTCTGCTCACATGCAATTATTTGATATTTTGGTGACTTGATTATCGATCCGTTGGTTGATTTGTCTGTTCACATGCAAATGCTTGATGATGCATGCGGTCTATTAAGTATGTATATGTATATATAGACATGTTGTTGTATTGTATATGTATACTGTTTGCATGCGACATAGCCTATGATAAACTCGAGGATAAAGAATTTACCCTTACACTACTGTTGGATTGGGCATTCTTATGAATGTCACTTCCAGATGGAGTTCGATAGCTCCAGCAGTTCCGTCTTTCCAGGAGCGTTGAAGATTGAGCCAGTGGAGGAAGATTCCTCTGAGTGCTTCATGTTTTAACCTTGTTGAACAGTTTTTCAGTAAGAGTTATAGTTGTTGGATAGCTTAGCTTAGGGTTTTGTCATTGTTATTTCCGTAATTACCCATTGTTTTGTAATAACTCTTTCTAGAAAACCTCGCCTCAGTGCGAAACGATTATGTTATGTGAAGTATTGATTGTGATGCATTATACTCTGATATTTACAAAAGACTGATTTTACATTATTTAGAAAACTGTAGTACTCTTTATGTCTCATTTTTTAAAAGGGTTTTAAAAAGAAGAAAAAGAAAAAAAATCATTATTCCTATTTTCCATTGCGAAATACATAAGAGTACTTTTTAACTGAAAGCATACAAACATCAAATGTTTTCAGCATTAGATTGGGTTGCACAGTAGCGCTCCAGAAATAGGGTGTTACAATAGCGGTATCAGAGCAGTTCGGCTCTAACCGGACCGCTTTGTCTAAGCTTGTTGGAACCTAAACGATTGAGAAGTTTAGACCCTCATTAATTTTGATGATAACAAAGTATTCACAAGAGAACAATTTATGTTCTAACAATTCTTGAAGTGTGCAGATACTAATATTACATATACTTCTAAGCCACTTAAGCAAGAAGGAAGAAGTTCACAAGAGAAGGATACACTCCATGTGTCAGCATCTGGCTCATCATAGTAAACTGTCTTCGTGAGCGTCTGGAATTATCTTTTTGTGACACAAAGCTTATCCATTTGCTACGAGCGTCCGACCTTCCTGTTCTGAGTGAGCGTCTGAACTTCATTTTATATCACGTGATGTTCACGTAGTTGCTCTTCCTCTCAGAAGCTTCTGGAACGGATTTCGAATTTGATCTTATGCGCTAAAATTGTTGTACGAGGTATCAAAGGTAACACCTTTAGCTAAAAGACAAAAATCGTACAAGCATTTGTGAAAAGCAAGGTAGTACGAAAACGGTAATGTGTACTACTGAGATATTCTCTGGAAAGGAAGAAAGAGACAGTTTTTTTGAAATTATCTCACTCAAGGGAAAGGAGCCATTTTTACTGTAACGGTAATATCCTTTATAACTCCTATAAATACCCCAAGGTATCCATTGAAGATACTGCCGAAACTCCACAAGAGAATATTGCTCCATTTACTGAGAACAAGCACTGTTGCTATACACTACAAAGAGTCAATACTCTGAAAGCACTGCTTCTGTGAGCAATCAAGTTTCGAGCCAAGTCTCTAGACTACAAGAACTGAACTCAGTGTCCGACACTTTATTTTAGAAAGCATTTCTATATTGAGCTTAATTTTTATCTTCTCTGTGAGAGTTATTTTTGCTTGTATTCAACTTACTTGTAAAAGTTGTTTTGGCCTAGTTAAGGCTGTTCCCTCAAAGGCTCGAATGTACTGAGTCGTTTTGAGAAGTTGAGAGTATTGTCAAGGTTGTGACAGTAGAATACTCTTAAGGTTTTGTAATCAGTTGATTATAGTGGAAAATCCTTCAGGAACGAAGGGACTAGACGTAGCTACCAGTTTGGTAGTGAACTAGTATAAATCTCTGTGTCTCTTGCTTTACTGCTTTACTGCTTTATTTTATCTTTATCTTACTGTGTTAAAAACAAGTTTTCACAAACTGCTTTTCCGCGTCAGGTTTATTTCCAGCATCCGATATACAAACTGTTTTGAAAAACCTGTGTTCTAAGTGTTTTTAACTTAAAGTTTGCGAAAAGTTTTCAACACAATTTAACCCCCCTTCTTGTGTTCACGTTCAGTTGGTACCAGAGCTTGGCCTCTTGGTTGAGCACTTAACAGTGTTAAGAGTAAAGATCCTCATGTGAACATGTTCTGCCAAGGCGGTCATATGAACCGTCCTCCTCTATTCAATGGAGAAAAATTTGATTACTGGAAAGATAAGATGAAAGCATTCCTTGAGGCACAAAATCTTGATTTGTGGTATATAGTTGAAAGTGGATACATTTCTCCTGCTAATGCCCTTGGTGTTGCAGTACATAGGAAAACATGGCCTGATGATCAGAAAAAGAGATATCAAACCAATCACAACGCTAGATTTATTCTCATCTGTGCTATGACAGAAAGAGAATATGATAAATGTGGTAAGTTTGATACTGCCAAAGAAATGCAGGATTCTCTTGTTTTGTCTTATGAGGGTTCTCGCCAAGTAAGAGAAACAAAGGCTAGTATGATGGTTCGCCAAGATGAGCTATTCAAAATGGAAGATGGAGAAAACATTGAAACTATGTTTGGAAGGTTCCAAACACTTGTTCATGGGTTGCGTGCCCTTGGAAAAAGCTATACTACACGACCATGTGAGAAAGATCTTGAGAGTTTGACTAAGCAAAGGAGACCCAAAGTCACTGCTATTCAAGAAGCAAAAGATCTAAATGTCCTTCGGCTTGAAGATCTTATGAGCTCTTTGAAAGCTCATGAACTTGAGCTAAATGAAGAAGAACCTACCAAGAAGAGTAAGTCTATTGCTTTAAAAGTTAATCAACATAAACCTAGTACTTCTAAAGCTTTTCAGGCTGAAGAAGAAGAATCAGATGATGAAGCTTCAGAAGGAGATTATGATGGATCAGACGATGAGCTAGCTTTCATATCTAAGAAGATCCAGAGAATGTGGAAGAAGAGAAACTTCAGAAGGAGGTTTCAGAAGAAAGATACAAAGGACAAGAAGGAAAGCAAAGACAAGGACAAAGCCCAAGTCATTTGCTATGAATGTAAGAAGCCTGGACATTTCAAATCCGAGTGTCCTAATCTTAAGGAAAAGTCCACAAGAAGCTCCTTTAAGAAAAAGAAGAAAGGTCTCATGGCAACATGGGAAGATCTTGACTTATCCTCCTCTGAGGAAGATAAAGAAGAAGAAGCTCACATTGCCCTCATGGCAGACACTGATCTTGATTCAGAAGAAGAAGTTGAAGAGGTAATAATATATGATTCTTATTCTGAACTTCAACTTGCATTTGATGATCTGTTAAAGGATTCTACCACTCTCTCTATTGAGTATAAGAATTTGAAAAAGAAATTTTCAAAACTATCACAAGATTTTCATTCTTTACACAATGAAAACTCAGACTAATGAAGAGAACCGTGTCAAAACCGAAAATCACTCTGGTGGATAACCAGCGTCTGAAGCTAACAAGCAACCGTGTCGAGAGCTCTCAAGTTAAAAGCTCAGTAGTTACAGTGCAATCCTAATCGCAAATCAAATGACTATGAACATGCATTTCAAAAGTTTCTTGCAGAGAATGTAACTCGAAGCAAGCAAGCTTCTATGATTTGGGGTGTCAGTAAAACGACAACTCATGGTCTTGGTTATATATTAGATAAACCTCCTTTAGAAAATGATTCAGCATCTGATGACACCAATGATCATAGTGAATGCTTGCATTGTACTTACTGCAATAAATCTGGTCATTTGAAAAGTGCGTGTACTGTGTTTACAACTAAGAAGGACAAGTATCCTTCAAGAACTAACAAGAAAGGACCCAAAAAGATATGGGTACCTAAAGATAAAATAGTCTATGTTGCAGACTTGCTTAGCAACAATGTCAATACACCTATCTTGGTACTTAGACAGTGGATGCTCGCGTCACATGACGGGAGAAAAACATATGTTCCAAGAACTAAGACCTAGAGAAGCTGGATTCGTTGGTTTCAGAGGAAACCAGAAAGGTAAAATAGTTGGAATTGGTCGCATAGGTAAAGGCTCTCTTCCTTCTATTGATAATGTTTTATATGTTGAAGGACTGAAACATAATCTATTGAGCATAAGTCAATTATGTGACAATGGTTATAATGTTGTCTTTACAGAAAATGGATGTTCAGTAAAAAGCAAAAATGATGGATCTATATTCTTTACGGCAAAGAGGAAACAAAACATTTATAAAGTTGATCTTTCTGAACTTGCAAAACAAGATGTCAAGTGTCTTATGTCTGTTGAAGATGAGCAATGGATTTGGCACAAAAGATTGGTTCATGCCAATTTGAGGTTAATCTCAAAATTAAACAAGCACAATCTTGTTAGAGGCTTACCAAATCTCAAGTTCCAATCTGATGCCCTGTGTGAGTCTTGTCAAAGAGGAAAACAAGTCAAAACTTCCTTTCATTTAAAAAATGTTGTTTCAACCTCTAGACCACTTGAACTTTACATCTTGATCTTTTTGGTCCCACAAGGACAACCACTTTAACTGGAAAGAAATATGGATTAGTCATTGTTGATGATTTTAGTAGATGGACATGGGTTAAATTCCTTGCCCACAAGGATGAGTCTTTTAAGGTATTTACTATATTCTGCAAATCAGTTCAAAATGAAAAAGGCATCTGTATTTCTTCTATTAGAAGTGATCATGGGGGAGAATTTGAAAATGAAAACTTTCAAAAATTTTGTGAAGAAAATGGCATCTCCCACAATTTCTCCTCTCCTAGAACACCTCAACAAAATGGTGTTGTAGAAAGGAAAAATAGGTCCCTCCAGGAAATGGCCAGGACCATGATCAATGAAGCTGATATTGTGAAACATTTTTGGGCAGAAGCAGTAAACACAGCTTGTTATATTCAAAATAGAATTCTTATAAGACCTATTTTGAATAAGACTCCTTATGAATTGTGGAAAGGTAGAAAACCAAACATTTCTTACTTTCATCCTTTTGGCTGTATTTGTTATATTTTGAATACTAAAGATCAGCTTCGTAAGTTTGATTCCAAGGCTGACAAAGGAATCTTTTTGGGAAACTCTGAAAGATCTAAAGCTTTTAGAATATACAACAAAGAAACTTTGACAGTTGAAGAGTCCCTTCATGTCAAGTTTGATGATAAGAAGCCTGACACTGCTATGTCAGAGCTAGATGAGTTATTTTCAAAATTGAACCTTAGTGACAAGTCAGACGGTGAACATGCATCTTCATCATCCGGTTGTAACAAGACGAAGAATTCTACTCAAGCAGAAGCTGAAGCAAGAAAAAGCTGGAAGTACAAAACCAATCATCGAAAAGATCAAATCATAGGAGAACCTGGTGATAAAGTACGAACTAGATCGTCTTTCAAGGAGCATGCTGATTTTGCACTTCTCTCTGAAATGGAACATAAGACGATTGATCAAGCATTGGAAGATGAAGGGTGGATTTTAGTAATGCAAGATGAGCTAAATCAGTTCCAAAGAAATGATGTATGGAAGCTAGTCTCTCTACCAGAAGATAAGCAAGCTATTGGTACTAAATGGGTATTTAGAAATAAGCTTGATGAAGATGGAAAAGTTGTGAGAAATAAAGCAAGGTTAGTTGCTCAAGGTTACTCACAAGAAGAAGGTATTGATTTCACTGAAACTTTTGCACCTGTTGCAAGACTAGAAGCTATTCGCATTTTACTTTCATTTGCAGCACATCATGGGATAACACTATATCAAATGGATGTGAAAAGTGTTTTTCTAAATGGTTTTATAACTGAGGAAGTTTATGTTAAACAACCTTCTGATTTTGAAGATATTGAATTTCCAGAACATGTTTTTAAACTTAAAAAGGTTCTATATGGTCTTAAGCAAGCTCCTAGAGCATGGTATGATAGACTAAGTTCTTTTTTAATGGAAAATGGATTTACAAGAGGTTTAGTTGACACTACTCTTTTCAGAAAATCTTCTAACAAGCATTTCATACTTGTTCAAATCTATGTTGATGATATCATTTTTGGAGCCACTAATGAAAGCCTTTGCAAAGAATTTTCTAAGCTTATGCAAGCTGAATTTGAGATGAGCATGATGGGAGAATTAAAGTTTTTCCTTGGAATACAAATCAAGCAATGCAGTGATGGTATCTATATACATCAAAGCAAATACATCAAAGAATTATTGAAGAAATTCAAGATGCTGGATTGCAAGCCTATGTGTACACCTATGCATCCTACTTGCACTCTTAATAAAGACGAAATTGGTAAGAAGGTAGATCAGAAAATGTACAGAGGTATGATTGGAACTCTACTTTATCTTACGGCTTCAAGACCTGACATTATGTTTAACGTCTGCCTGTGTGCTAGATTTTGTGACACCCTCTACTCCGTCATGCATTTTAGCAATATAAGAAGAAAAGAACAAGAAATAAAATTTATATTCATTCGGATAAAACTTTCCTTTCAAACGAAATAGAGTTGTCACGTTCACAACATGCGGAAATAGAAAATGAGTATGAAATACAATTAATAAAAATAACCCAAGTTCCCGATGTCACAATAATTCAGAGCTCTTCCCCTAATTATTACATCGGAAAAATACATTGACTTAAACAAGTAAACACAAGTCTTCTATCTATCGCCACGAGCTATCGTGATTACTCGCCGACATTCACATCCTCAATACCTGCAGTCTCGGCATCTACACATACCCCATGGGATATGCATAGGCACAAGAGGGGTTAGTCATCATAACCTCAAATAGTGCATACAACGTAGGAAATTAATGAACAATGCGCAATATACAACAATTCTAATAAAGACGTCTAATCACTAGCACTAAGGCATAAGATGGTACCACAACGGCCAAATATCACATGCTACAGCATCAATCACAACAGCAAGGTACATTACCAACACTAAACAACCAAGCATGTTATCATGTAAAACGATGTATTTCTAGAACCATAACTATATGCATGTGGATCCACTTATAACGAGGCCGGATACCTGCCCGCTTTTGAATACCATGTCCGTAGTGCCCAATAACAACGGGGCCAGGGAACCTCACATCACGGGATACCTTGCCCGATTCGCCCCATTAACCAAAGGGCCAAACCTCGCTTGCCACGGGATACCTTGCCCGATTCGCCTTTTTAACCAAAGGACCGGAAACCTCGCCGATCACGGGATACCTTGCCCGATTCGCCTTTTTAACCAAAGGACCTGAAACCTCGCCGATCACGGGATACCTTGCCCGATTCGCCTTTTTAATCAGAGGCCGGAAACCTCGCCCGTCACGGGATACCTTGCCCGATACGCCCTACTAACAATAACAACAACAACAATTGATTGTTCCCTAGTATGCTTAATTTCATGCACTTAATTGAAGGGAATTCTCATGCAAACTTAGACTTTATTCCTTGTTTGGCCTCTAATCTTAGGTGTTTGAGTCATTGTTGTGGAGAAATTCTAGTTGACAATCATGTTAGCTCTTTTGTTGTTTTGACGGAAGAAATGTCCTTATTGTGGTCTTGCCTTTTTGTAGGTATGAAAAGGGTTAATTTGAGACATGTACCTAAGATCATGAGAGCAAATTGAAGTGGAGTTCTGCACAAGTCGTATGCGTAGGCGCCAGCCAATCCAGCGCAGGCGCTTCTGGGAAGCATGGTAGCAGAAGACTGCAGGGCGCAGGGCGCCTCAGACAGGCTAGTGCCTGGCGCCTGATCTCGGTGATCCAGGGCGCAAGGCGCCCAAGGGCGCAGAGCGCCTGCTGAAGCAGAAGAACCAGGGCGCAGGCGCCAGATCTGGCGCCTGGCGCTGCTCTCGATGAACACTGGTGTGCGGGCGCCCACATGCAGGCGCTCGCCGTTATTTTGTGTCCTTGCGCGTTTTGGGCTTTCTTTCAGGCCCAGTTGATATAAATACCTAACTAATGGTCTGAACAGAGGGGGAGAACGAATTAGAGGCAGAAAGAAGACTTGGGAGCACAAACCCTAGCACACCCATTGAAGGAGGCAAGAGGAGAAGGGTGGAAGCTCAACTCCTTGGCTTGTGGATGGGTTCTTATCTCTTTTCTCTGTTTTTCTTTTCATTCTCTACTATCATCATGTTGAACTAAATCTCCTTTTCTTGGAGTTAAGTGGATTTCTATGAACACTATGGATATTTGATGTAGTTTCCTATTAATGCTTGTGATTTCTCTTAGTTTGGTGGTCTCCTTCCATTTTTTTAATGCTTTTTGAGACTTGATCAATCTTGGAATGAACTTTTGAATTGTGTGTTGAATGGAAGTTTAATATGCTTTTGTGCTCTAGGAAGGTGACCCTTGTTTCTTATGAGCTAGGAATAGCCTTTGGGAACTTGCTATCTCTGTAATTTCTTTTGCCTCATGCTTTTACCTTGTTGAATGCATCCAAGGAATTGGACTTCCAGCTAGATAAAAAGGGTTATTTACCTAAGGAATTGGGATTTAACTAGTTTAATGAAATTGATAGACAAACTAGTGAACCACGTTGTGTTAATTGCTACATTGAAATATTCCATAGTTGAAGTAGAATGAAGCTTGACTCCAACACTTTTCTCCATTGAATTAAATCACTATTTGTATTGTGCCTTTGTTATTCTCGTACCACCACCAATCATAATCAAAACCATTTGGTGTTCACTTAGAAGTTGTTGTCAATTATTGGTATTTGGCTTTCGATCCTTGAGGACGATAACCGGTATTTACCGAAATTATTACTTGTAACGACCCGGTACACTTGCCGTGGCCCTATCAAGTTTTTGGCGCCGTTGCCGGGGATCGATTTTACTAATACCAGTAATTTCGAAGGCGACTTCTATTTCGAACCCGTTTTAATTTCTGTTTTAGTGTTAGTTTAATTACTTCTTTTTCATATTTTTCATAATATTTTTTTTATCTCTCAGTTGCTTGGACACTTGTTTGAGGTGCTTGCTTTTCAGTGTATGCGTAGAACAGTAGATCCTCAAGAGCTATTGTTTGACCCAGATATAGAAAGAACAGCCCGACTTAACCGAAAGGAAGCAAGGGCTAGAGAAGCAAGGCTAAGACAAAGAGAAGCACAACAAACAATTCCGGAACCCATCGTTGAAACACCAGAAGAGGTGATGGGTGACGCGAACAATGAAAGGAGAACTCTCCGAGATTACTCCAAGGCCACTCCCAGGGGGTATTATGGGAGCATTGTCAGGCCCCGTGTTGAGGGCCATAGCATCACCATTCCATCAGGCCTCTTGCAAGTTATTCAACAGAATCAGTTTGCCGGTTTGCCTCATGAAGATCCGAATCAACACTTGGAAGTCTTTGTCCAGTTGTGTGACACCGTGCAAATTGATGGCGTTACTGATGATGCCATTTACTTGAGGCTCTTTACTTTTTCCTTGAAGGATAGAGCTAGAAGCTGGGTTAGTTCTCTACTTGAAGGGAGTATCACCACATGGGATGATTTGGCCAACAAGTTTGTGAGCAAGTTCTTCCCAACTTCTAGATCTGCCAAGCTGAGAAGTGAAATCACTGCCTTTGTTCAAAAGGAGGGGGAGACACTCTATGATGCTTGGGAGAGGTTTAAAGAATTGCTTAGAAAGTGCCCTTAACATTCATTGCCCGATTGGCTTCAAGCTCAGACATTCTATAATGGGCTCATTCCGAACACTAAGGTGATGATCGATGCTGCATGTGGAGGCTCTTTTGATTTAAAAACTCCAGCTGAAAGCCTTGAGATTATGGAGGCTATGGCGGAAAACACCATGAATGCACCATTCGATAGGCAACAAAGAAAAGGAGGAATGCTCGAAGTGGATGCATTGGATGCTATTCTAGCCCAAAATAAGGCTATGAGTCAACAATTAGCCTCTATAACCAAGCAAATTGGAGGGATGAACATAAATTCAGTCGGTTCTGTAAACCCCAAATGTGGTTTTTGTGGAGGAGGACATGCTAGCGTTGATTGTGTTGCCCCTATGGAGATTGGCAAAGATTCGAAACAGGTCAACTTTGTCAACAATTCTCAAAGGCAACACAACAATCCTTATTCAAATACTTATAATCCGGGTTGGAGAAGTCACCCGAATTTCTCTTGGAAGGATCAAGGTGCTCAAGCCTCACATGGACTGCAAGGAAGTTCTTCATCTCAACCACAAGCCCTTGAGCAGAAAGCCGGTTGGGAAATTGCGATTGAAAAACTAGCTGGGCAAACTTCAGCTTTCATGACCGAAACAAGGGCTGCTTTCAGAAATCAAGAGGCCTCCATCAGGAACCTTGAAACTCAAGTTGGTCAGCTGGCGAGACAAATAACAGAAAGACCTCCGGGTGCTCTACCAAGCAATACAGTTCCAAATCCCAAAGGACATGAGAATGTTAGTGCCATCACTACCAGGAGTGGAAAAGTGATTGAGCCCATACCCAGGAAAGAAGTGGAGAAGCCAAGTGAGCCTGAGGAGAAAGATGAGAAGGAACCAAATGAAGCACCTAATCCACCTATTGTGCAAGGGAAAATGGTCTATCCAAAGCCAATCATCAAATTTCCATATCCTCAAAGGTTGAGTAAGGAGAAGGATGAGAAAAAATTTGGCAAATTTCTAGATGTATTCAAGAAATTGCAAATCAACATTCCCTTTGCCGAAGCCTTGGAGCAAATGCCTACTTATGCCAAGTTTATGAAAGAGATTCTCTCAAAGAATAGGAAATTGAAGGATGAAACAATTGCTTTAACTGAAGAATGAAGTGCAATCATACAAAGAAAGCTTCCTCCAAAGCTGAAAGATCCTGGTAGTTTCACAATTCCCTGCACTATAGGGAATATGTCTATTAGGAAGGCACTATGTGACTTGGGGGCCAGCATCAATCTCATGCCACTGTCCATGTTGAAGAAATTAGGGACGGATGATGTTAAACCTACACGGATGTCATTCCAGTTAGCGGATCGATCAGTCAAATACCCCTATGGTATTATAGAAGATGTCCTGGTGAAAGTGGATAAATTCATTTTTCCAGCTGATTTTGTTGTCCTTGACATGGAGGAAGATGCTCAGGTCCCTCTAATATTGGGAAGACCATTTCTAGCAACTGGTAGAGCCCTTATCGATGTACAACAAGGGAAGCTCATACTTAGGGTGCAAGATGATAAGGTAACATTTAGCGTATTTGATGCTACACATCCTGTAAGTGATGAAGAACAATGCTACCGCATGGATGTAGTTGAGGATATGTATGATGGTGCCTCTAATAAGAAATACACTTCTATGTCCCTTGCATCATTGCCAGTGCAAGGAAAAAGAAAGGGTGGTATGCATGTAAAGGATGAGAAACAAATCCCAATGTGCAAAAGTCCAAAGAATGCACAAGCAAAACCTACTCATTCCTATAAAGAGTGCACTCAACATGTGAGGGATGGCAATTTCCACCCTTATAAATTCAAGAGGAGAAAAAGAAGACCGACGAAGAAAAGGGAGGTGATTTCTTTGCAAGCACCCAATGCCATGGGTGTGCATCTCCCTAAAGATGGATGTGCTTCAATCTTCTTCTCTTCATTCAAGGAGCCATGATCAACCTCTTCATGCGTCAAGCTAGTGACGTTAAAGAAGCGCTTCATGGGAGGCAACCCATGCGAGGGAGTTTCTATCCCTTTCTCTTGCATTCAATTTTTAGAATTTAGTCTGTTTGATTTCGTTTTAGCATGGTTGTCAAAGCTTAAGTTTGGAGTTCCTTTATTTTTAGTTTTGTAAATCCTGGATGTCAAATTGAAATAACTGCTGGCTGAACTATGATTTGAACTCACTTGTGAATTGAATTTTGTGTTAAGCACCAATCACTTGGTGTGATGTTAAGTGGGCTGCTGAAGAGTTACAATTTGAGACTAAAAACTTTTTGAAGTGAGTCAACCATTGCTCAATTGTTTTGGTTTGTTATAATATCTTTGTGATTGATATGTGTTTGTCCTGTGGTGTTTGTAGAGCCTCCATCAATAATTCTTTGGAGAGGACACATTTGAGTTTACATTCCCCTAAATTTGATTGAGTCTCTGTTGCATGTTATTGGTTGTATAATGCTTTGATATAAAAAGGCAAATTTTGTTGGAAGCCAATTAGCCAAAAAGCCAACCCGACATGATATGACTTTTGTTTGCAAAACCCCGTTGAGCCTAAAACATTTTGTTCTTGTTAACCTATCAAAACAATAGCTTTTAACCGTGTGATTAACTTGTTACCCAGCTAAGAAGGTTGGATGAGCATGAATTGACTAAGGTTGACAAAGAACTAAGTTTGGAGTTGGGAGGAAGTGAACAACATTGTGATTGGTTATGGGTTGAGCTGAAAAAAAAATGGCTTGTTTTTGGATTGGTACCCCTTTGAGTTATTGGGGGAATTAATAATTATGTGATACAAGTTGTTCAAGGATTGAGCTTTTGGAAAACACCACCTTTGGAAAATTGAAGAAAAGAGGAATTATAGTGAAAATTTCTAGAGTTGGTTGATGCTCATCTACCTTTGAAGGGTGATAGCCTAAATGTCTAATCCATCCACCCTAACCTTGGCCAAGTTACAACCTTGAAAGACCTTTTGATTGGAGCATTGTGCAAGTGGTACTCATGTGAGAAAGAGATGAAAATCAAATCCATGGGGGACGGGCTTAAATAGTGTCGAATGAGTGAAACACAAACCCCAAACATTTGAGAGTTGGAGTGAAAATTCTTCCTAATCTTTGTGAGTAGAAAAAGAAAGCATTCAATCACATTGAAAGTTTCAATTGTACATTCCATTACTTATTGAGTTTATAATGGTGAATTCATTGCTTATGTGACTCTAATCTCTAGTTTGTAATAGTCTCATATTGGTTCTGATGATGACAAAGCCCAGTAAAATAATTTGTGATTGGTGTACATTTTGTGTGATAATTTTTGAAAGCGGTGAAAAAATTGGGGTTTAGTCCAGTGGTTAGATCAAGATTGACATTTTGGGTAGTTGTTTTTTTTTTTTTGTTGAGTTCTTGCTTGAGGACAAGCAAGGTTTAAGTTTGGAGTGTTTGATTGTTCCCTAGTATGCTTAATTTCATGCACTTAATTGAAGGGAATTCTCATGCAAACTTAGACTTTATTCCTTGTTTGGCCTCTAATCTTAGGTGTTTGAGTCATTGTTGTGGAGAAATTCTAGTTGACAATCATGTTAGCTCTTTTGTTGTTTTGACGGAAGAAATGTCCTTATTGTGGTCTTGCCTTTTTGTAGGTATGAAAAGGGTTAATTTGAGACATGTACCTAAGATCATGAGAGCAAATTGAAGTGGAGTTCTTTGCCTGAAGTCGAGTGGCGCCAGCCAATCCAGAGCGGCGCTCTTTGGGAAGCATGGTAGCAGAAGACTGCAGGGCGCAGGGCGCCTCAGACAGGCTAGCGCCTGGCGCCTGATCTCGGTGATCCTGGGCGCAGGGCGCCTGCTGAAGCAGAAGAACCAGGGCGCAGGGCGCCTCAGAAGCAGGGCGCCTGGCGCCTGCTCTCGGTGAACACGGGGCGCAGGGCGCCTGCTGTTATTTTGTGTCCTTGCGCGTTTTGGGCTTTCTTTCAGGCCCAGTTGATATAAATACCTAACTAATGGTCTGAACAAGGGGGAGAACGAATTAGAGGCAGAAAGAAGACTTGGGAGCACAAACCCTAGCACACCCATTGAAGGAGGCAAGAGGAGAAGGGTGGAAGCTCAACTCCTTGGCTTGTGGATGGGTTCTTATCTCTTTTCTCTGTTTTTCTTTTCATTCTCTACTATCATCATGTTGAACTAAATCTCCTTTTGTTGGAGTTAAGTGGATTTCTATGAACACTATGGATATTTGATGTAGTTTCCTATTAATGCATGTGATTTCTCTTAGTTTGGTGGTCTCCTTCCTTTTTCTTAATGCTTTCTGAGACTTGATCAATCTTGGAATGAACTTTTGAATTGTGTGTTGAATGGAAGTTTAATATGCTTTTGTGCTCTAGGAAGGTGACCCTTGTTTCTTATGAGCTAGGAATAGCCTTTGGGAACTTGCTATCTCTGTAATTTCTTTTGCCTCATGCTTTTACCTTGTTGAATGCATCCAAGGAATTGGACTTCCAGCTAGATAAAAAGGGTTATTTACCTAAGGAATTGGGATTTAACTAGTTTAATGAAATTGATAGACAAACTAGTGAACCACATTGTGTTAATTGCTACATTGAAATATTCCATAGTTGAAGTAGAATGAAGCTTGACTCCAACACTTTTCTCCATTGAATTAAATCACTATTTGCATTGTGCCTTTGTTATTCTCGTACCACCACCAATCATAATCAAAACCATTTGGTGTTCACTTAGAAGTTATTGTCAATTATTGGTATTTGGCTTTCGATCCTTGAGGACGATAACCGGTATTTACCGAAATAACCGGTACACTTGCCGTGCCGACACCATGATGCATGAACATGAGCAAATGCGGTGTCTAACCATGATATCCTCTATCGCAATATCTTCGACAGAGTAACAACAACAACAACTACAGTAGAACACAAATTCATAAGTTAGCCAGTGCCTTCTACCAAGAACATAAACATTTAATATTCTTAGCAACTTTGATTAAGCACATAACATCCAAGTGAAGCTTTGGAATAGAAGGATTAGTTCTCTCAGATTATCATACTAATAAATCAATAGGCATCATAAATGAACTTTATACATCCTACTTAGGCTTTACAATATCAACCTAATTGCAGAAACTCGAGGAAACGCGACGAAACAACAAGAGTGCAGCCGTCAAGGCGCTGGCGCTGGCATCATGGCGCTGGCGCCACCGCTATCATCGACCCGCAATGTAGGGTTCGCACTGCCGGGGATCTACTGTCCCACCATTCAGACCTTAGTTGGACGTGGTCTAGGGTTCTTTGATCCATACTTAGTGATTACGCATTCATGGGGTCTAAAGCTCACCATTTAGCTATTTAAATTCCTGACACTATCATTTAGTAGCAAACAATTTCTACACAACTCAACTCCTTCCTATCGTTGACCCCCCAATCCTCTTGTTAAGACTTCAAGGTCTCTATCAAGGCATGGTTTATTCATATGTCTATTATTCTAAATAATTAACCCTAACTTGATTCACCTTTTATTTTATTTTAACCTCTCTAGCATTCTATTTTTAAATCATCATCACCGCTAATTCTTGCAACAACACTAATGGTTTAGGCAATTCAACACTTTTAAATGCTAACCACATCAGTACCTAGGCACACAACACAAATTATATAGCATGTCATCAAGTATTGTAAGAGTTCATACAATGGCAATTTAAAGTCGGCAATAACCAAGGTTTTCACCTCTCAGAGCAATAAAGAATAGTCAAGAGTAACAAGCATGTAAACAATCAAGACTCAATCACCACACCAAATTCATCAATCCAATGAAGTTATCACATCAACGTTACAAAGAAATATCATTAGTCAAGAATAGTAATTGAGGAGTTCGGATGTCTCTCTATCACGGTGGTGATAGTGCTTGTTTTCGTTACCGCGCGAGGCATAGGGGTCATGGGACACCCCTATTGTTCATACATGTTCCATACACTCACTAGAAGAGAACAACTACCCCTTACCTCAAGTGAATTTCGTGCTCCTAGGATGGGATGAGGTAACACCAAGCTTTTCCTTTCCTAGTGAAGCTTTCCTCAGCAAAAACACAAGAGCAAGGGTTTAGGAATGGAAAAATCATGGTTTAAAACCCTAACATTGATCTTAAAGACAAAGCTTATCATTAGAAGACTTACCACCTCCTATTCCTCCCAATGAGGCTGTACGAGTTACAATAACGATGCTCCCCAGTCGAGTCCCGTAGCGTAGTCTTGAGTTAGAGCCCTTGACACCACAAAATTGGAAGAAGGGAAGGAAGAGCTTTTCTCTGTTCGGATTGGTCTTATGAGCAGCTCCTAATCATGTTTAGGGTCTTAGAACTGATGCTTAGTGGCTAGGTTAAGTCTACGGGTCGTGGTTGCCCTTTCAGGTCGAGAATGGGTCACACTGGGTCACAGAACCGACCCAAAACGAGTTAAAACGCGAAACAGCGCACAGCCACTTCGCAGCAGTGGGCGCCTGGCGCCTGCACTCCCTGGGCGCCCGAGCTTCAGTCTGGGCGCCCTGCGCCTGAGTCTGGACAATCGGTGCCACTGTTTTAGTCGTATTTGAAGCTACAGATGTCCGATTGAGGCGTTCTTAGTGTCCTTGAAAAGCTAAGAGAAATTCCTACAATTTTCTCTCTAATAGGCTTACCCAAATTCGGACACTAACAGGCTCAAAAATGCAGTTGAAATATACTATAATATTCCTAAGTGTTACGCTTGCGTTGTGTTGACTCCAGAGAGCATATCTAGAGTTGTAGGTATCGAAATCGAGTCGAACTAAAGCCAACTAAAAGATAAGAGATAACGCTACAACTTTATTGAAGGGACTTAAATCCAATTGAGTTGTTAAGAGGTTCAAAAATGGGGAATACGATGACCGAAATAACTAAATATAGGAATAAAGGTACATCCGACACTCAATTGGTGAAGGAATCCAGTAAAACATATGAAACCCATCCCAAGCAACAATAAGCATGTTCTAATACCCTAAGACATATCCTAATCTTGAAGGATGAAAAATTAGGGATGTTACAATTCTACACCCTTAAAAGAATTTCGTCCTCGAAATTCGAGCAAATGTTAAGGACCTAATCTCCTATCCTAGCGTCTTCTTTATTTATTCATGTCGATCACCTTTGCTTCTGATCCTTTGGCGATAAGTTATTGGGTGGCCATCCCTCCTACTTGTCTAGCCGAGTAACCAGAGCAACAACAATCAGACATGTCATTTACTAGCACTTCTATAAGGATCTCTGATAGGGGCTTGAGCGTAAAAATGTTGGTACCTCACAGTTACCCTCAAGCTCTATTAAAGTTCCTCCCTATTTATTATTATCATAATTCCGCTGCGCTACTCTGATAATCTACCTTGTATCTAACAGTACTACTCATATCAACCACCCACTATCTACTATCATAGTACATCCCCGAAGTTACTCTCGTGGCCTATCGCCTAATCTAAAATAGGGGATCTAACGCATCTAACGTAACAATCTAGTTCATACTCAGTGAATATTCAACTATTGTTTACCCCACACTCCTACCTATCACAACCCAAGAATAAACGTTCAAAGCGAACGGGGCAAGAAACAATTGGACAACTGGAAATCCTCTCAATATACCCTGAATGAGGCTCTCTAATTCAGTTGTTTCTACTCCTGCGAGGGTGAAGACTCGGCCGGTGGACTCTATCTTGTTAGCTTAGGGCATCTGAGGCGTACTCCCACCAGCTGGTTCAGGCAGATATGATACTAGAGGGAACACCATGTAGTCTAACGATCTCTTTGATGTACAGTTTCGTTAACTTCTCTAGAGGGAATTCCATGTTCACTGGTAAAAAGGTGAGCCGTCTTGGTTAGCCGGTCAACAACCACCCACATTGCATCATAACCGGTGAGTCTTTGGGAAGTCCGGACACAAAATCCATAGCGATACTGTCCCACTTCCATTCCGGAATGAATAGCGGCTGCAACGTCCCAGAAGGTTTTTGATGTTCAATCTTGGCCTTTTGGCAAGTGTGGCAAGGACCATTATACTCATTTATGCAAGGAAATATCTGTCATCTGCTTCAAGTGCAACAAGCCTGGTTCAGGCTTAACTCCCTTACAGTCTATGCGACTATAGCCCGGCTTATGGTACTTGCAACCTATGACTTTAGTTTCCTGGCACTCACTAATGTTGGAACCAAGTTGATTTAGGAACAACAACCTTTAATTATTTTGATGATAACAAATAGTTAAGAAAAACAATTTTATGTCCCAATATGTGTTTAATTATTTTGATGGCAAGAGCATGCTTCTGGTAAAAGCATGCGTCCGGTCTCTGCGTTGAATTGCTTATGTGACTCACTATCTCTTTTATTATGTTTTATTCTTATTCTGGAATAGCTGAATATTAAAGATATTTTATTATACTCTCCCAGAATGCAAAAGCATGTTGTTACCATCCATCCATTATATAATATACTCTTTAGCTCCACTCTAAATTATTATTTATTTAGCACATGCTTTTTGAAAGCCTTCAAGCTTATAATTCAAGTGCATCACGTTATGGCTAAAGGAGATTTCAGAGAAAAAGTGGATATTTAGTTTATTGTCAATGATCAAAAGCTGCTTCTGATTGCTTACATGTTCCATTATTTTTATATTATATTTTATTATATCTACATGGAACAGGCTGCACTAACATGTTTAATTTTGCAAAGATAACATATTTTAAATGATGCAAAGGATTTGTTTTCCACTATTCATTATTATATGATATTTTATTATATCTACATGGAACAGGCTGCACTAACATGTTTAAATTTTGCAAAGATAACATATTTTAATTGATGCAAAGGAGAAGCACATTAATATTATTATATACTCAACACATGCTTTTTGAAAGCTTCATGCTCGTAATTCAAAGTTGCTCTTGTTATGACTAAAGGAAATTTCAAACGCAACATGGCACTTAATTATTAATGGATCTTAACATAAGCTGCTCAATATTCAAGTTGATCACATTATAGTTCAAGAAGTTTTCAAATGCAACATGCTGCCATTTATTATGCTTGACTTTAAGCAAGCCTACAATTTCAAATTGTTTGAAAAGAGAAGCTTCAGCCAAAAAAAAAAAAAAGTTTGTGTGAATGCAAGAGGAGAAGGCTGCTACTCCTAGATTGTGTGTTCAACAAAGATCGTTAATTCAAAGTGTAGGCTGCAGCGTTTGATCAGAATAAACAAGTGAAGACAATTAATTATGCTGGAGCGTTGAAAATGGGAGGCAAAAACGCCATTCACTCAAGTTGATTTATCAAAGTCTACTGGAGCGTTGCAACCGTAAAGTAGCCTCAACGATATTATCTTGAATATTTGGCATAAATATTCATCTCTTGCAACACGGAGAAGCATGGAAAAAAACACCAACAGTGAGCAACCAAAGAAAAATTCGACACATTCACTGAAAGCCAAAACACTAAACATCATAGTTTTTATTCTTTCTATTTGAAAGTTATTTCAAAGTTTTGATCCTGAGCTTATTTTCATATCCTCTCTGTAGAGAGTCACTAAATTTGTTTCAAACATTTCCACTTGTATTTGGCCCAGTAGTGACTGTTGTAACCCTCAAAGGCTAGACCGTACTTAGTCGTTTTGAGAAGTTGAGAATATAGCCAGTTTGGCAGTATTATATTCTTGAGTTGTAATCTAGTGATTATAGTGGAAATCCTTCAGTGTTTGAAGGGACTGGACGTAGCTACCAGGTGGTGGTGAACCAGGATAAATTTTTTGTGTCATTCTCTCATTCTCTAACTCTTTATTGCATTCAAATTGTTTTATCAAAGTTGTTTTGAAAAGGTTTTAAACTTAGTCTTGCGAAAAGAATTTCAAAAGCACAATTCAAACCCCCTTTTCTTGTGCATTTTATCGCCTTCAATTGGTATCAGAGCTCGGCCACTTGGTTGAGCTCTTGACAGAGCAAGTGGAAAAGACCCTGTTGTGACATGGCTAGTACTAGTGATGCTGGTGTTGGTGGTCATGTAAACAGACCTCCATTGTTCACAGGAACTAACTTCGATTACTGGAAAGACAAAGTTAGAACCTTTTTTGAATCCCAACAACTTGAACTATGGGATATGATTGAAACTGTTTACATTGATCCAGTGGCAGCTGATGGTACTCCAATACCTAGAGCTAGCTGGAATACTGATCAAAAGAGACTATATCAACTAAACCAAAAAGCCAGATACTTCCTTATCTGTGCTATCTCTGAGAAGGAGTATGAGAAGTGTGGAAAGAATGCAACAGCCAAAGACATTTGGGACTCATTGGCCCTTGCCTATGAGGGTACTGCCCAAGTGAGAGAAACCAAAGCTAACATTCTTGTTAGACAGTATGAACTTTTCAAGATGGAAGAGAGTGAAGATATTGAAACAATGTTTGGAAGGTTTCAAACATTAGTTCATGGTCTAAAGATACTTGAAAAGAGCTATACAACTGCTGACCATGTCAAGAAGATACTTAGGAGTCTGCCAAAGCAATGGAGACCCAAAGTCACTGCCATTCAAGAAGCCAAGGATCTCAACTCCTTGCGATTGGAAGATCTACTCAGCTCTCTAAGAGCTCATGAGTTAGAGCTTAATGAAGAGGAACCTCCAAAGAAATCAAAGTCCATAGCTTTGAAGTCAAAACACAATAAAGCTTCTACCTCCAAGGCATTACAAGCAGAAGATGAAGTATCAGACGAAGGATCGTCTGGTCAAGCGATGATGAGTCTGATGATGAACTTTCTTTTATATCAAGGAAGATTCAGCGTATGTTGAGGAAGAAAGGAAGGTTTCAAAAGCACTTCCAGAATAGGGACTTCAAGGAGTCAAAAGAGAAGAAGGAGATTAAAAATCAAGTCATTTGTTATGAGTGCAAGAAACCTGGACATTACAAGTCAGAATGTCCTCAACTCAACAAGGAGAAGGAGAAACATAAGAAGCATGGTTTCAACAAACAGAAGAAGAGTCTCATGGCAACATGGGATGATTCTAATTCATCATCGTCTGATGATGATGAAGAACACGCTAATGTGGCTTTAGTGGCAGAAACAATATCAGAAAGCGAAACAGAAGAAGAAGAGGTAAATTCTGAACTATCTAAATTACAAATTGCATTTAATGAATTATTACATGACTCTTCTATTCTCTCCAAAGAGTACAAATCTATGAAAAGGAAATTTCGTCTCTTGCAAATTGAATATGATATTGTGAAAGAACAAAATGCAAAGCTTCTTTATGAAAATACAAAGTTAGAAGCTAAGGTGTACGACTTAGATTCTAAAAATTCTATCAAATGTAATTCTTACAAATATGAACCTGTCTTTCAAAAATTTCTTACTGAATCTGTAGCTAGAAGCAAACAAGCCTCCATGATATGGGGAGTTAGTCAAAATGGTAGAAAAGGAATTGGGTTTAAGGAAGAAACACCTTCTGGTCAAAATACGAAATCAAAAGAAACCAACTCTCCTAGTGATAATATATTTTGCACTTACTGTAACAAATATGGTCATTCATATAGTACTTGTTATGCTTTGAAACATAAGAAGGATAAGTTTCCTTCTAGAACTAACAAGAAAGGACCCAAAAAGATTTGGGTACCTAAAAATAAAATTATCTATGTTGCAGATTTGCTTAGCAACAAAGTTGAAACACCAATCATGGTACCTGGACAGTGGTTGCTCATGACACATGACGGGAGAAAGGCATATGTTCCTAGAGTTGAAGCCCAAAGATGAAGGGTATGTTGGTTTCGGAGGAAACCAAAAAAGGTAAAATCATTGGCAGTGGTTGTGTTGGTGAGAAATATTTACCTTCTATAGATAATGTTTTACTTGTTGATGGCCTTAAGGATAACTTACTTAGCATAAGTCAATTGTGTGATAGTGGTTATGATGTTGGTTTTAGTAATAACTCATGTATAGCCAAAAGCAAGAAAGACGGTTCTATTTTCTTTAAGGCAAAGAGGAAAAATAACGTTTATAAAATAAAACTTTCTGAATTGGCAAATCAAAATGTCAAGTGTCTTTTGTCAGTTGATGAAGAACAGTGGACTTGGCACAAGAGATTAGGCCACGCCAGTTTGAGATTAATCTCAAAACTTAACAAGAAGGGACTTGTTAGAGGCTTACCTAATCTCAAGTATCAATCTGATGCACTTTGTGAAGCTTGTCAAAAAGGGAAACAAACGAAAACCTCTTTTGAATCAAAAAATATTGTTTCCACTTCAAGACCACTTGAACTTTTGCATCTTGATTTATTTGGTCCAACTAGAACTGCCTCATTGTCTGGAAAGAAATATGGACTTGTCATTGTTGATGACTATACTAGATGGACATGGGTAAAATTCCTTGCACACAAGGATGAGTCTTATAAAACGTTTATTGTATTCTGCAAACAAGTGCAAAATGAAAAAGGTTTTTGTATTTCAACTATTAGAAGTGATCATGGTGGTGAATTTGAAAATGAATCTTTCAAAAACTTTTGCGAAGAAAATGGTATTTCACACAATTTTTCTTCTCCTAGAACACCACAACAAAATGGTGTTGTAGAAAGGAAAAATAGATCTTTACAAGAAATGGCGTAACCATGATTCATGAAACTAATATTGCAAAACACTTTTGGGCAGAAGCAGTAAACACTGCTTGTTATATTCAAAATAGAATTTATATTAGATCTATTTTGAATAAGACTCCTTATGAATTGTGGAAAGGTAGAAAACCCAACATTTCATACTTTCATCAATTTGGTTGTGATTGTTTCATTCTTAACACTAAAGATAATCTTGGCAAGTTTGACTCTAAAGCAAGCAAATGTATCTTTTTAGGATACTCTGAAAAGTCTAAAGCATACAGAGTATATAACAAAGAAACTTTGATTGTTGAAGAATCAATGCATGTTAGATTTGATGATAAAAAGCCTGAAACTGAAATGTCAGAGCTAGATGAATTATTTTCAGATTTATAGATTGAAAGCACAAATTGTGATGATGCATCTAAAGATGAACCAAACACTGATGTTAATGATATACAAGTACAAAAGCAGAACAACTCTAAGCATGGATGGAAATTCAAGACACATCATCCAGAGGAACAAATTATTGGGGAACCAGGAGATAAAGTAAGAACTAGATCTTCATTTAAAGATCATGCAGATATAGCTTTACTCTCTGAAGTGGAACCAAGACAATTGATGAAGCTCTAAAAGATGAAGGATGGATTCTTGCTATGCAAGAAGAGTTAAATCAATTTCAAAGAAATGATGTGTGGAAGCTTGTACCACAACCAAAAGATAAGCAAGCCATTGGAAGCAAGTGGGTTTTCAGAAACAAACTTGATGAATATGGTAAAGTGGTAAGAAATAAAGCACGTTTAGTTGCTCAAGGTTACTCACAGGAAGAAGGTATTGATTATACTGAAACCTTTGCACCAGTTGCAAGGTTAGAAGCTATTAGAATTTTACTTTCATTTGCTGCACATCATAAAATTACTTTATATCAGATGGATGTAAAAAGTGCATTCTTAAATGGTTTTATAAATGAGGAAGTATATGTTAAGCAACCACCTGGTTTTGAAGATACTCAATTTCCAAAATATGTTTTCAAACTTAAGAAGGCATTGTATGGTCTCAAACAAGCTCCAAGAGCATGGTATGACAGACTAAGTTCCTTCTTAATATCAAATGATTTTGAAAGAGGACAGGTGGATACTACTCTATTTAGAAAATCATCTAAAAATCATTTTATCATAGTGCAAATATATGTAGATGATATTATTTTTGGTGCTACTAATCAAGAACTTTGCAAGGAGTTTTCTAAGCTGATGATGTAACGACCCTCATTTTTTTTTATTATAATTTTTGTGGCAGTTATTTTAATTGATTTCATTATATGTTTGTGCATGAAAAGAGACTTTTAATTTAATTAAATGATTTTTTTGAGAGTTGTTAAGAAAAAGAAAGGGGAGGGCGTATAATGCCTTGGGCTAGCATCTTATATGCATAGTTATTTTCCTTTCCACCTACCTAGTGGGCCAACACCCATGGACTCTCTCCAACCCAACCCAAATAATAGAACCTAGGGCGTATGAAGGCATGTGACGCCTCAAGCCAAGCCCTAGCGCCTCCAAGCCTCTCTCTCTCAAGTTGATTCACTTGTTCCTTCTCCTTTCTAGCTCCAAACCCTAGCGCCACACAAGCTTGAAGGAGGCATTCCACGTTTTTCTTCTCTTGCATGATTCGATCACCAAGGTTAAGAGCAACTCCATCTTTGTTCTTCATCTGAAATTGGGTAAGTCATGACTCTTCTCCTTCCTATGTTGCGCCTCCTAGAAAATTGTGAGTCTTGGGGATTTCCAACGTTTCTTATAATTTTCTTTTACATTGTAGCAAACTCACCGTAGGATTGATTCGGATTCATCATCATGCCTCTTTCACTAAGGAATTTCCCAAGGACCAAAAGTAAGGGGCGGAGATTAATGAAATTCGGGATATTTGAGGGAATAGGTGAAGGGTTGTCCTTGAACCCGTTGTGTGTTAATTAATTGAAAAAATTCTATTTTTCATGTATATACACGCTATGATTATTGTTTGAATAAATGATGTGGCTGCCATAGTTGTTCATAGATGTTTTAAGTGTTAGAAAAAAATTCTGTTTTGATGCCTAGGATGTGGTTGAATTATTAGAGCACCAAATTAATATGTTCGTTAATTTTGGTGATGAATTCCAATGTTGAATTGCGCTTGAGACTATATAAATGATTAAAATAGATGTTATTCTATGGATATTGTTAATTGAAAATTTTGTAATAATTTAACTTGTTTCGTTCGTATTTTAGTACGCATTATTTCTTTGTAAAAATGTTACCGTAACTATTTTGGAATTAGAGAACCGGGTTAGAGCCTTAAGAATTACTCCTAAATATTAATCAAGATTTTTCCCTAAGTGTTAGTCTTAATTGTGATGTTCCTAAATATTTAGAATCGAAGAAAAATAGGTGAAAACGTTTTTAAAACAACAACGTAGCGTTGCTGTCCAGTTTTCGTTGCTGTTTGTTGTTTCTGTTTTGCTGCAGATTTTTAATTTGCTGTTTCTGTACAGTTTCTGCTTGCTGTATTCTGTGCAGTTTCTGTTTCTGCTGTTCCTGTTTCTGTTTCTGCGAAAATTGTGTTTCTGCTGTTTCTGTTTCTGCTTCTGCGAAAAATTCTGTTCCTGCTGTGCTGTTTCTGTTTCTGTTTTCTGTGCGTAATCTAATTACATGACTAATTACATGTTGCTGTTTTGCCTCTGTTTTCTGCAGATTTGAATTATATGATTTAAAGATAAATATTTCTATGACAATTCATCGATTCCCTGTAATTATATTCTATAATCCATTTGTTATTTTGTGACAATAATTGTGAAAAGTCCACACTTGTGGCAATGACCTTGAAAGGATAAATGACCTTTTGTGCAAGTCACCTAGCTATTAGTAGCCATAACGGGACTTGAGTCATTCCTTGTGAGATGATCCTAGCCATATGGGCCATGATGGATTGTCGATGAAAAATTGAACTATGACGTTCGGAGGAAACCCGACCTTGTGTGTTTGTTTGTCATACAACCCTTGTAACAGGATGGGGGCACCCACCATTGAAATGAAAGGTGGAGGCCATTATGAGTGAGCCTGCGTGGCAATACCTCGGCCTAGAGGGTGAGAAGCCGAGTTTGTGATCCCTAATAGTTTGAGTGTCGCGCCTTGGACTGGGGACCACTTATCAGACTTAGCTACCCTGACCGTCACCGGACATTATCATCCCTAGTTGAGAGTATGCGGTAATAGAGTGAAACACCATGAGGTGACCTCTAATAAACCAAATATGTACTCCTAGGAGACTTCCCAGAGTAGTAGATGGTACCACATGCATAAGAAGTAGTGATGTTAGCATCTGTATTATTTTCTTTTGATAATTATGTGGCTATGAGAAATGATGAAATTTGTCTGCGTGCATTTGTAGATGATACGAGATGTGGTTACTACTTTATGTGAATAATGTTGTTACTACTTTATGTGAATAATGTTGTTACTACTTTATGTGAATTGATTATTATAGTGTGGTGTGTGTGTATATATATATATATATATAAATATATTATTTATTTATTCACCTTTTTCTCTCCAAATATCACTTTAACTCGATTTCAACGTACTCACCCTCTATGGTTGTTTGTCTCTTGTCCTCCTATTTTCAATTGCAGACACTACTAATACCAGGACACGTAGCTAGTGGTGAAGGCCTCTTCTGTAATTATTTTATAGTTTTAATTGAACATTTTCGATTGAGACGTTGAGTCATTTATGTATTTTGTTCTTGTAGTGTAAGTTGGGCTAAGTCAAGCTCTGAAATTTGTGTGACCACAGGTTTTTCTTTTATTTGGGGGTTCGTATATTGCTTGGTTTTATTTTTATTTCACAAGTTCAAATAAGATTTTGAAAGAGAAGTACTTACTATGCTTGTTGTTACTAAATATTTTCAAACTGAAGGATGTCTCAAATTGAATTACTCATCGAGTTATCCGTTGATCCTTTTTATATTTTATTTAAATTATTTATCGTTACTTCTTTTATGTAAATATATAATTTATTTTAATTCATAGCGACTATTTTATTTTTTTTTTGTTCAGTTTACTGAATCAAGATCAATTTGATGTATTTATTTATTTATTTATTTTCTTTTTTATTTTTATTTAACGATTTTCGAAACGGGGATTAGAGTGTCACATTTAGTGGTATCGAGCGATTCGGTCTTACCTGATGTATGTGTCTATTATGTTTCTCTATGTGAACTCTGTGTTTTGTGCGTCAATGTTTGATTTATTTATTTATTTATTTATTGATTTAGTTATGGGTTGGCGTTGCTTGTTGCATCCAATTTGGTTCGATTGGTGCGAGGAGTAATGGCGGGTAGGAACGATAGAGCTTTAGCGGATGCACTCGTTGCCATGGCTCAGCCGTACAAGGAATTCGAATAGGAATGCTAATGCCGAGCCGCTGAATTTAGAAGGATTGGAGCAATTCCAAAAGAATGACCCACCTACCTTTAGGGGTGGACATGATCCCGATGGTGCCCAGGCTGGATCACGAGAGATGGAGAAGATCTTCCGTGCTATGGCGTGTACGGATGCTCAAAAGGTGACTTTTGGTACCTTTAAGCTTGCTGAAGACGCAGAATACTGGTGGGAGAGTAACCGCCCACGTGTGGAAGCTGCACCCGGAGGAGTCACTTGGGAAGCCTTCAAAGAGATTTTCTTGGAGAAGTACTTTCCTGAGGATATCCGTAACCGGAAGGAAGCTGAATTTCTAGAATTGAAGCAGGGTAATATGTCAGTAGCTGAGTATATCACCAAGTTTGAAGAGCTGTCCAGGTACTATCACCCATATGTGGGAGAAGCGGGTGAACGTTCGAAGTGTGTGAAATTCATCAATGGACTGCGACCTGAAGTCAAGCTAGCCATTAACTACCAGAGAATTCGACAGTTCCCTGAATTGATCCACAGCTGTAGAATGTGGGATGAGGACAACAAAGCTAAGGTAGCACACTACAAGTCGGTTGGATTCCAGAAGGATAAGAAGAAAGATAAGAGAGATTTCCAGAATCGGGGAAAGCCATACCCAACTCCGAATGGTCGGTTTGGACATAACCGTAATGGTAACCGCAATCAATCTTTCCACAAACCTGCGGCACAATTGTTTGGCGGAGGTGGAGGAGGCCCTTCAACCCCTCTGCGTTGCATGAAGTGTGGCAAGTACGGACATGCCTACCGAGATTGTTCTGAAAAGCAAATGATCTGTTTCAACTGTGGAAGGCCAGGACATATCGGAAGGGAGTGCCCGAATCTGAAGAAAGAACCAAACGGGAATGGAGGGCAGAATTCCCAACCCAACTGACCTAAGCCAACAGGACGAGTCTTTGCTCTCAACGTGGTTGAAGCGCGACATCGGACAACCTTATCCAAGGTACGTGCTTCATACATGGATCTCCTTTAGTGTTACTTTTCGACTCGGGTGCTACGCACTCCTTTGTGTCCAGTGAATGTGTGAAAAATTTGAATTTGCCTGTTTCACCCCTACCCTATGAACTTGAGGTTGAGACTCCAGCAAATGGTAAAGTCCGAACTTCTTTTGCTTGTCTAGAATGCCCTTTGTCCATAGGTGATAAGGAATTTGTGGTTGATTTGGTTTGTTTGCCTTTGAGTCAACTTGATGTAATTCTTGGCATGAATTGGTTAGCTACTAATCAAGTCATCTTAAATTGTTTTGAAAAGACTGGTTGTATTCCCGATCTGATTGAACCCAGAGATCATCGATTCTTAACGGCTGACCAAATGCAGGCATGTTTGAAACAAAATGCCCAAGTTTACATGATGATAGCCTCTCTAAAAGTCGAAGACCAAGTCAGGATAGATGGTATGCCTATAGTGAGTGAGTATTCCGATGTGTTTGAAGAAGTACAAGGATTGCCTCCAGAGAGAGAGACCGAATTTACCATAGACTTAGTGCCAGGTACGGGACCCATATCTATAGCTCCTTATAGGATGTCTCCCGCGGAACTAGTTGAGCTTAAGAAACAGTTGGAGGAACTGCTAGAGAAACAATTCGTGAGGCCGAGTGTATCCCCAGGGTGCACGGTGTTGTTAGTCAAGAAAAAGGATGGGAGTATGAGGTTATGCGTAGATTACCAATTGAACAAGGTAACTATTAAGAACAAGTATCCACTTGCCTAGGATAGATGATCGATGGACCACCTAATTGGAGCCTGTGTGTTTTCTAAGATAGACCTTAGGTCAGGTTATCACCAAATCCGAGTGAAGTCTGAGGACATCCCAAAGACTGCATTCAGAACCCGTTACGGGCACTACGAGTACCTAGTTATGCCATTCGGTGTAACCAATGCTCCTGTCGTGTTCATGGACTACATGAACCGAGTCTTCCACCCATACCTTGATAAGTTTGTAGTGGTCTTCATAGATGATATCTTAGTGTACTCTAAGAGTAGGGAATAACATGTGGAACACTTGAGGATAGTATTACAGACCCTTAGGGAGAAGCGACTTTATGCCAAGCTTTCTAAGTGTGAGTTTTGGTTGGAGGAAGTGAGTTTCCTAGGACATGTGATCTCAAAAGGGGAATAGCGATGGGCAGTCTAAGGTAAAAGCGGTCTTTGAAGTGGGAATCACCTAAATAAGTGGTGAGATTAGGAGTTTCTTAGGCTGGCAGATACTACCGTAGATTCATAGAGGATTCTCTAAGTTAGCCTTGCCTTTGACAATGTTGACCGAGAAAGGAAAAGCTTTTGTGTGGGATGCTCGGTGTGAAAATGGATTTCAAGAGTTAAAGAGGAGATTGACTTACGCCCGGTTTAGTACTACCTAATCCAAGTGAACCTTTTGAAGTGTATTGTGATGCATCTAAGTTAGGACTCGGAGGTGTGCTTATGCAGAATAGGCGGTAGTGGCCTATGCCTCTAGGCGCTTGAAAACCCATGAAAGGAATTACCCCACTCATGATTTAGAGTTAGCCATTGTGGTGTTTGTGTTGAAAATATGGAGACATTACTTGTATGGTTCTAGGTTTGAAGTGTTTAGTGACCATAAGAGCCTTAAATATCTTTTTGACCGTAAAGAATTGAATATGAGACAATGAAGGTGGATAGAGTTTCTTAAGGATTATGATTTTGGGCTTAACTATCACCCCGGCAAAGCCAATGTAGTGGTGATGCTTTGAGTAGGAAACCCCTACATCTTTCGCTATGATGGTTAGAGAGATGAGTTTGATCGAAGAGTTTAGGGATCGAGCTTAGTTTGTGAGGTCACTTCTAAGAGTGTGCGACTAGGAATGTTGAAAGTCACTAGTGGATTACTAGAAGCAGATTATGGAGGGTCGTAAGGCCGATCAACATCTTTTGGATCAGAAGGAGCTTATCGCTCAAGGTAGGGATATAGGTTTTAGTGAAGGGACTGATGGAATTTTAAGGTTTCGAGGTAGGGTTTGTGTACCTAATGTTCCTGAGCTTAAGAGAATGATTTTAGAGGAAGGGCACAAGAGTAGTCTAAGTGTTCACCCCGGAGCAACTAAGATGTACCAAGACCTTAAGAAAATTTTCTGGTGGCCTGGAATGAAAAAGGAGGTAGCAGAATTTGTCTACGCCTGCCTGACTTGTCAGAAGGCCAAGATAGAACACCAAAAACCATCTGGATTCTTACAACCCTTGAGTATTTCTGTATGGAAATGGGACAGTATAGCAATGGACTTCGTATCAGGACTCCCTAGGACTCCTACAGGAGTAGATGCCATCTGGGTTGTTGTGGACAGATTGACAAAGTCTGCACATTTCATCCCTGTGAATATGGAATACCCTTTAGAAAGTGACCAGGTGGTACATTAGGGAGATAGTGAGGTTGCATGGCGTACCTTCTAGTATTGTGTCTGACAGAGACCCGAGCTTTACCTCTAGATTTTGGGGAAGCTTACATGAGGCTTTAGGAACCAAGCTCAAGATGAGCTCGCTTATCACCCTCGGGTGATGGTCGATGAGCGAACCATCCAATCATTAGAGGACTTGTTAAGAGCTTGTGTCTTAGAACAAACCGGTAGTTGGGATACCTTCTTACCTCTTGTTGAGTTTACCTACAACAATAGCTATCATTCCAAGATTGGGATGGCACCACTATGAAGCCTTGTATGGCGGGAAGTGTAGGACTCCCTTGTGTTGGTATGAGGCCAGGTGAGAACCTTGTGTTGGGCCTGAAATAGTTCAGCAAACCAGAAAGGTCAAAATGATTCAGACAAGATGAGGGCCACTCGAGTAAGCGTAAGAGCTATCATGACAAGCGAAGAAAGGATTTGAGATTTGAAGAGGCGATCATGTATTCTTGAAAGTCAACTCCCAAGACTGGGGTTGGCCAGGGTAATGAAGTCGAAGAAACTTACTCCTCGTTTTATTGGCCCTACCAAATTTTGAAAAAGGTTGGGGAAGTTGCCTACAGTTGCCTTACCACCTTTCCTTTCAAACCTTCATAATGTCTTCCATGTGTCGCAACTCCGTAAATATGTCCATGATCCTACTCATATAATTGAACTTGATGAAGTACCATTGAAAGAGAATCTTACCTATGAGGTACTACCAAGGAGGATTGAGGACTCCAGTCAAGTCAAGCTGAGAGGGAAAGAGGTTCCGCTTGGTCAAGGTTATTTGGGGAGGAGGCAATGAGGAGAGTGCTACTTGGGAACTCGAAAGTCCGATGCAAGCCTCTTATCCACACTTGTTTGACCACGGTAAGTTTCGGGACGAAACTTTTTGTAAGGAGGGAGGATGTAACGACCCTCATTTTTTTATTATAATTTTTGTGGCGATTATTTTAATTGATTTCATTATATGTTTGTGCATGAAAAGAGACTTTTAATTTAATTAAATGATTTTTTGAGAGTTGTTAATAAAAAGAAAGGGGAGGCGTATAATGCCTTGGGCTAGCATCTTATATGCATAGTTATTTTCCTTTCCACCTACCTAGTGGGCCAACACCCATGGACTCTCTCCAACCCAACCCAAATAATAGAACCTAGGGCGTATGAAGGCATGTGACGCCTCAAGCCAAGCCCTAGCGCCTCCAAGCCTCTCTCTCTCAAGTTGATTCACTTGTTCCTTCTCCTTTCTAGCTCCAAACCCTAGCGCCACACAAGCTTGAAAGAGGCATTCCACGTTTTTCTTCTCTTGCATGATTCGATCACCAAGGTTAGGAGCAACTCCATCTTTGTTCTTCATCTGAAATTGGGTAAGTCATGACTCTTCTCCTTCCTATGTTGCGCCTCCTAGAAAATTGTGAGTCTTGGGGATTTCCAACGTTTCTTATAATTTTCTTTTCTGTTCGTAGCAAACTCACCGTAGGATTGATTCGGAGTCATCATCATCCCTCTTTCACTAAGGAATTTTGCAAGGACCAAAGGTAAGGGGGGAGATTATTGAAATTGGGGATATTTGAGGGAATAGGTGAAGGGGTTGTCCTTGAACCCCGTTGTGTGTTAATTAATTGAAAAAAATTCTATTTTTCATGTATATACACGCTATGATTATTGTTTGAATAAATGATGTGGCTGCCATAGTTGTTCATAGATGTTTTAAGTGTTAGAAAAAAATTCTGTTTTGATGCCTAGGATGTGGTTGAATTATTAGAGCACCAAATTAATATGTTCGTTAATTTTGGTGATGAATTCCAATGTTGAATTGCGCTTGAGACTATATAAATGATTAAAATAGATGCTATTCTATGGATATTGTTAATTGAAAATTTTGTAATAATTTAACTTGTTTCGTTCGTATTTTAGTACGCATTATTTCTTTGTAAAAATGTTACCGTAACTATTTTGGAATTAGAGAACCGGGTTAGAGCCTTAAGAATTACTCCTAAATATTAATCAAGATTTTTTCCTAAGTGTTAGTCTTAATTGTGATGTTCCTAAATATTTAGAATCGAAGAAAAATAGGTGAAAACGTTTTTAAAACAACAACGTAGCGTTGCTGTCCAGTTTTCGTTGCTGTTTGTTGTTTCTGTTTTGCTGCAGATTTTTAATTTGCTGTTTCTGTACAGTTTCTGCTTGCTGTATTCTGTGCAGTTTCTGTTTCTGCTGTTCCTGTTTCTGTTTCTGCGAAAATTGTGTTTCTGCTGTTTCTGTTTCTGTTTCTGCGAAAATTGTGTTTCTGCTGTTTCTGTTTCTGCTTCTGCGAAAATTCTGTTCCTGCTGTGCTGTTTCTGTTTCTGTTTTCTGTGCGTAATCTAATTACATGACTAATTACATGTTGCTGTTTTGCCTCTGTTTTCTGCAGATTTGAATTATATGATTTAAAGATAAATATTTCTATGACAATTCATCGATTCCCTGTAATTATATTCTATAATCCATTTGTTATTTTGTGACAATAATTGTGAAAAGTCCACACTTGTGGCAATGACCTTGAAAGGATAAATGACCTTTTGTGCAAGTCACCTAGCTATTAGTAGCCATAATGGGACTTGAGTCATTCCTTGTGAGATGATCCTAGCCATATGGGCCATGATGGATTGTCGATGAAAAATTGAACTATGACGTTCGGAGGAAACCCGACCTTGTGTGTTTGTTTGTCATACAACCCTTGTAACAGGATGGGGGGAAGCACCATTGAAATGAAAGGTGGAGGCCATTATGAGTGAGCCTGCGTGGCAATACCTCGGCCTAGAGGGTGGGAAGCTGAGTTTGTGATCCCTAATAGTTTGAGTGTCGCGCCTTGGACTGGGGACCACTTATCAGAGTTAGCTACCCTGACCGTCACCAGACATTATCATCCCTAGTTGAGAGTATGCGGTAATAGAGTAAAACACCCGCGAGGTGACCTCTAATAAACCAAATATGTACTCCTAGGAGACTTCCCAGAGTAGTAGATGGTACCACATGCATAAGAAGTAGTGATGTTAGCATCTGCATTATTTTCTTTTGATAATTATGTGGCTATGAGAAATGATGAAATTTGTCTCAAGGCAGCATATGTAGATGATACGAGATGTGGTTACTACTTTATGTGAATAATGTTGTTACTACTTTATGTGAATAATGTTGTTACTACTTTATGTGAATTGATTATTATAGTGTGGTGTGTGTATATATATATATATATAAATATATTATTTATTTATTCACCTTTTTCTCTCCAAATATCACTTTAACTCGATTTCAACGTACTCACCCCTCTATGGTTGTTTGTCTCTTGTCCTCCTATTTTCAATTGCAGACACTACTAATACCAGGACACGTAGCTAGTGGTGAAGGCCTCTTCTGCAGAATTATTTTATAGTTTTAATTCGAACATTTTCTCGATTGAGACGTTGAGTCATTTATGTATTTTGTTCTTGTAGTGTAAGTTGGGCTAAGTCAAGCTCTGTGTGTGACACAGGTTTTCTTTTATTTGGGGGTTCGTATATCGCTTGGTTTTATTTTTATTTCACAAGTTCAAATAAGATTTTGAAAGAGAAGTACTTTCTAGGGTTGCTGTTACTAAATATTTGCAAACTGAATGATGTCTGAAATTGAATTACTCATCGAGTTATCCGTTGATCCTTTTTATATTTTATTTAAATTATTTATCGTTACTTCTTTTATGAAAATAGATAATTTATTTTAATTCCGCAACGACTATTATTATTTTTTTTGTTCAGTTTACCGAATCAAGATCAATTTGATGTATTTATTTATTTATTTATTTTCTTATTTATTTTTATTTAACGATTTTCGAAACGGGGATTAGAGTGTCACAGATGCAAAATGAATTTGAAATGAGTATGATGGGAGAATTGAAGTTCTTCCTGGGTATTCAAATCAAACAATGCAAAGATGGAATTTATAATCATCAAAGCAAATATGTAAAAGAGCTCCTGAAGAAATTCAAGATGGATGAATGCAAGCCGATGAGCACGCCTATTCACCCAACTTGTGTCTTAAGCAAAGATGACATTAGTAAAAAGGTAGACCAAAAATTATACAGATGTATGATTGGATCTCTTTTATATCTTACGGCTTCAAGGCCTGATATTATATTTAGCGTGTGTTTGTGCGCTAGATTTCAAGCTGACCCTAGAGAATCTCATATTTCTGCTGTAAAAAGAATTTTTAGATATTTACAAGGTACTACTAATCTTAGTTTGCTTTATAAGAAATCAAAGGATCACAAATTAGTAGGCTTTTGTGACGCTGACTTTGCTGGAGATAGAATTGAAAGAAAAAGCACCAGTGGTGGTTGCCAATTTCTTGGAGAAAATCTCATCTCGTGGTCCAGCAAGAGACAAAGTACCATAGCGTTATCTACAGCAGAAGCAGAATATATCTCAGCAGCAAGTTGTTGTTCTCAACTATTATGGATGAAATATCAACTTGAGGACTATATGATAAAAGAGAGTAACATTCCTATCTATTGTGATAATACATCTGCTATTTGTCTTACTAAAAATCCTATTTTACATTCTAGAGCAAAGCATATTGAAATTAAACATCATTTTATTAGAGACTATGTTCAGAAGGGTGTACTTGATATTAAATTCATAGATACTTACCATCAATGGGCAGATATTTTTACAAAACCCCTTGCTGAAGATAGATTCAAGTTTATAAGGGAAAATTTGAATTTTCACTTTATAAAAGAATGATGGTTAAAATTGAATATATTTGCTTCTGGTGCTATATGTGACTCTGTTGCATGTGTGCGTCTCGTAATTGTGTTTCTGTTGCTTTCTAATGCATGTATGCTTCTGATATTAATGCTTTGATATTATTGCATCTGTTGTGTGCTTCTTCTAATATATATGCATGTCGTATTATTGACTCTGTTAGAATGCATCCGTTGCAAGTTGACTTTATTGCGTGAATGCCTCTGTTGCATCTGTATCTGTTACATAGTTGCTTATGTTATTTGGTATCATTTGTTTTCATGCATCTAACATGTGCTGCCTTTGGTAAACACATGGTAAATTAATAACGACTAATATATTTTGTGGCTGGGAATTTACTCTAAGCTGAGTCATGATTTTTTTTTGTTTAAACTACTTTATCTTTGAAAAGAAAAATTTATTGTGAAAAGAAGAATGAATTTTGTTTTGAAATAAATTTATTTTTGAAAACATTCAAAATCATCTTGAACTCCAAATTTTTCATGAAATGTTTAATACTCAAAGGGGAGAAAAACAAGTGTTGTTCACGTTGATTAACTTTGAAGTTTTTTGTGCACTCAATTACGTTCTTTTGAAAAAAAAAAATTGAGAAATGACAAAGGGGGAGAAAATTTTGGTGGAGAAAATTTTTAAAATTGAAAATTGTCTGTGTTAAATTTTTTTTTCTAAATTTTGGGTGAGAAAATTTTTCTTAAAAGGGGAGAAAATTCTCTGTTTAAAATGTTTATTTTTTTTTAGGGAGAAAATTTCTCTTTCGACAATGATGGTCTTACTGTTTTAACCTTTTTGTCTGATGACAAAGGGGGAGAAATAAGAAGAAATAGAGTAATTGATGAACAGCACGAAAATATATCAATCACACATTTGCATTTGCATCTCATCAATTCATTATGATTATGATATTATACTTTTGATTGCATTTGATCTTAGAAAATATTTTTATGTGCTTAATTCAGGGGGAGCCCTTGAAATCTTTTACAAAAATATTTTTTGTAAGAAGATTAAAATTGTTCATCAATCTAAGTATTTGTCATCATCAAAAAGGGGGAGATTGTTGGAACCAAGTTGATTTAGGAACAACAACCTTTAATTATTTTGATGATAACAAATAGTTAAGAAAAACAATTTTATGTCCTAATATGTGTTTAATTATTTTGATGGCAAGAGCATGCTTTTGGTAAAAGCATGCGTCCGGTCTCTGCGTTGAATTGCTTATGTGACTCACTATCTCTTTTATTATGTTTTATTCTTATTCTGGAATAGCTGAATATTAAAGATATTTTATTATACTCTCCCAGAATGCAAAAGCATGTTGTTACCATCCATCCAGTATATAATATACTCTTTAGCTCCACTCTAAATTATTATTTATTTAGCACATGCTTTTTGAAAGCCTTCAAGCTTATAATTCAAGTGCATCACGTTATGGCTAAAGGAGATTTCAGAGAAAAAGTGGATATTTAGTTTATTGTCAATGATCAAAAGCTGCTTCTGATTGCTTACATGTTCCATTATTTTTATATTATATTTTATTATATCTACATGGAACAGGCTGCACTAACATGTTTAATTTTGCAAAGATAACATATTTTAATTGATGCAAAGGATTTGTTTTCCACTATTCATTATTATATGATATTTTATTATATCTACATGGAACAGGCTGCACTAACATGTTTAAATTTTGCAAAGATAACATATTTTAATTGATGCAAAGGAGAAGCACATTAATATTATTATATACTCAACACATGCTTTTTGAAAGCTTCATGCTCGTAATTCAAAGTTGCTCTTGTTATGACTAAAGGAAATTTCAAATGCAACATGGCACTTAATTATTAATGGATCTTAACATAAGCTGCTCAATATTCAAGTTGATCACGTTATAGTTCAAGAAGTTTTCAAATGCAACATGCTGCCATTTATTATGCTTGACTTTAAGCAAGCCTACAATTTCAAATTGTTTGAAAAGAGAAGCTTCAGCCAAAAAAAAAAAGTGTGTGTGAATGCAAGAGGAGAAGGCTGCTACTCCTAGATTGTGTGTTCAACAAAGATCATTAATTCAAAGTGTAGGCTGCAGCGTTTGATCAGAATAAACAAGTGAAGACAATTAATTATGCTGGAGCGTTGAAAATGGGAGGCAGAAACGCCATTCACTCAAGTTGATTTATCAAAGTCTACTGGAGCGTTGCAACCGTAAAGTGGCCTCAACGATATTATCTTGAATATTTGGCATAAATATTCATCTCTTGCAACATGGAGAAGCATGGAAAAAAACACCAACAGTGAGCAACCAAAGAAAAATTCGACACATTCACTGAAAGCCAAAACACTGAACATCATAGTTTTTATTCTTTCTATTTGAAAGTTATTTCAAAGTTTTGATCCTGAGCTTATTTTCATATCCTCTCTGTAGAGAGTCACTAAATTTGTTTCAAACATTTCCACTTGTATTTGGCCCAGTAGTGACTGTTGTAACCCTCAAAGGCTAGACCGTACTTAGTCATTTTGAGAAGTTGAGAATATAGCCAGTTTGGCAGTATTATATTCTTGAGTTGTAATCTAGTGATTATAGTGGAAATCCTTCAGTGTTTGAAGGGACTGGACGTAGCTACCAGGTGGTGGTGAACCAGGATAAATCTTCTGTGTCATTCTCTCTTTCTCTAACTCTTTATTGCATTCAAATTATTTTATCAAAGTTGTTTTGAAAAGGTTTTAAACTTAGTCTTGCGAAAAGAATTTCAAAAGCACAATTCAAACCCCCCTTTCTTGTGCATTTTATCGCCTTCAACTAATGTAGTGACCCTTGCTACCCTTCAGACTAGAAAACACTTCTCCAAAGAAAATCTTCCATTGAACAGCTTCCAGCTGATAGCAACTTAGCTTTTCCAAGCGTTAGTAAGTGTCATCCCACCAATGTTCAGCTTCGTTGGTCAATTTGAATGTAGCGAATGCCACCTTCGGAGCATCCGTGCAAGTCATCCTTCAGAACAATTTTCTCCATCCCACAAATCCAATGTGGTGCTCATCCCGGGTCGAACGTCCCTTCACATCAATCAGCTTCCAACAACATCGAGGACAACATGGTTACTCTCGTCCTTCATCCCTTCTAACTTAGACGGTCAAGAAATGAATCAGTCACTAAGTAAAGTCCTAAAATCTCATATCATCATCTATTCTAACATAGACAATCACACAAGAGTACACAGAGATTACATGATAGACACATACCACGGCCTGAAGAACAAGCCGAGCTCTGATACCACTAAATGTGACACCCTCTACCCCGTCATGCATTTTAGCAATGTAAGAAGAAAAGAACAAGAAATAAAATTTATATTCATTCGGATAAAACTTTCCTTTCAAACGAAATAGAGTTGTCACGTTCACAACATGCGGAAATAGAAAATGAGTATGAAATACAATTAATAAAAATAACCCAAGTTCCCGATGTCACAATAATTCAGAGATCTTCCCCTAATTATTACATCGGAAAAATACAATGACTTAAACAAGTAAACACAAGTCTTTTATCTATCACCATGAGCTATCGTGATTACTCGCCGGCATTCACATCCTCAATACCTGCAGTCTCGGCTTCTACACATACCCCATGGGATATGCATAGCCACAAGAGGGGTTAGTCATCATAACCTCAAATAGTGCATACAGCGTAGGAAATTAATGAACAATGCGCAATATACAACAATTCTAATAAAGACGTCTAATCACTAGCACTAAGGCATAAGATGGTACCACAACGGCCAAATATCACATGCTAAAGCATCAATCACAACAACAAGGTACATTACCAACACTAAACAACCAGGCATGTTATCATGTAAAACGATGTATTTCTAGAACCATAACTATATGCATATGGATCCACTTATAACGAGGCCGGGATACCTTGCCCGTTTCAGAATACCATGTCCGTAGTGCCCCAATAACAACAGGACCGGGAACCTCACCCGTCACGGGATACCTTGCCCGATTCGCCCCATTAACCGTAGGACCGGGAAACCTTGCCCGTCATGGGATACCTTGCCCGATTCGCCCTATTAACCAAAGGACCGGGAAACCTCGCCCGTCAGGGGATACCTTGCCCGATTCGCCCTTTTTAACCAAAGGACCGGGAAACCTCGCCCGTCACGGGATACCTTGCCCGATTCGCCCTTTTTAACTATAGGACCGGGATACCTTGCTCGATATGCCCTACTAACAATAACAACAACAACAATGCCGACACCATGATGCATGAACATGACCAAATGCGGTGTCTAACCATGATATCCTCTATCGCAATATCTTCAACAGAGTAACAACAACAACAACTACAGCAGAACACAAATTCATAAGTTAGCCAGTGCCTTCTACCAGGAACATAAACATTTAATATTCTTAGCAACTTTGATTAATCACATAACATCCAAGTGAAGCTTTGGAATAGAAGGACTAGTTCTCTCAGATTATCATACTAATAAATCAATAGGCATCATAAATGAACTTTAGACATCCTACTTAGGCTTTACAATATCAACCTAATTGCAGAAACTCGAGGAAACGCGACGAAACAACAAGAGTGCAAGCTGTCATCGGGCGCCTGGCATCGTGGGCGCCTAGCTCGCCACCGCCATCCACCCGCAATGAGGGTTCGTGCTGCTCGGATCTAATGTCCCACCATTCGTAACTTAGTTGGGCGTGGTCTAGGGTTCTTTGATCCATACTTAGTGATTACGCATTCATGGGGTCTAAAGCTCACCATTTAGCTATTTAAATTCCTGACACTATCATTTAGTAGCAAACAATTTCTACACAACTCAACTCCTTCCTATCGTTGACCCCCCAATCGTCTTGTTAAGACTTCAAGGTCTCTATCAAGGCATGGTTTATTCATATGTCTATTATTCTAAATAATTAACCCTAACTTGATTCACCTTTTATTTTATTTTAACCTCTCTAGCATTCTATTTTTAAATCATCATCACCGCTAATTCTTGCAACAACACTAATGGTTTAGGCAATTCAACACTTTTAAATGCTAACCACATCAGTACCTAGGCACACAACACAAATTATATAGCATGTCATCAAGTATTGTAAGAGTTCATACAATGGCAATTTAAAGTCGGCAACAACCAAGGTTTTCACCTCTCAGAGCAATAAAGAATAGTCAAGAGTAACAAGCATGTAAACAATCAAGACTCAATCACCACACCAAATTCATCAATCCAATGAAGTTATCACATCACGTTACAGTAAATATCATTAGTCAAGAATAGTAATTGAGGAGTTCGGATGTCTCCCTATCACGGTGGTGATAGTGCTTGTTTTCGTTACCGCGCGAGGCATAGGGGTCATGGGACACCCCTATTGTTCATACATGTTCCATACACTCACTAGAAGAGAACAACTACCCCTTACCTCAAGTGAATTTCGTGCTCCTAGGATGGGATGAGGTAACACCAAGCTTTTCCTTTCCTAGTGAAGCTTTCCTCAGCAAAAACACAAGAGCAAGAGTTTAGGAATGGAAAAATCATGGTTTAGAACCCTAACATTGATCTTAAAGACAAAGCTTATCATTAGAAGACTTACCACCTCCTATTCCTCCCAATGAGGTCAGACGAGTTACAATAACGATGCTCCCGATCGAGTCCGTAGCGTAGTCTTGAGTTAGAGCCTTTGACACCACAAAATTGGAAGAAGGGAAGGAAGAGCTTTTCTATTCGGATTGGTCTTATGAGCAGCTCCTAATCATGTTTAGGGTCTTAGAACCGATGCTTAGTGGCTAGGTTAAGTCTAGGGTCGTGGTTGCCCTTTCAGGTCGAGAATGGGTCACACCGGGTCACGTAACCGCTCAAACGAGTTAAAACGCGAAACAGCGCACAGCCACTTCGCAGCAGTGGGCGCCTGGCGCCTGCACTCCATGGGCGCCCTGCGCCTGCTCTCGGCGAGGCCCGGGCGCCTGAAGCTTGATCTGGGCGCCTGCTGAAGTCTGACACTCGGTGCCACTGTTTTGGTCGTATTTGGAGTTACAAATGTCCGATTGAGGCGTTCTTGGTGTCGTTGGAAATCTAAGAGAATTTACTACAATTTTCTCTCTAATAGGCTTACCCAAATTCGGACTCTAACAGGCTCAAAAATGCAGTTAAAATATACTATAATATTCCTAAGTGTTACGGTTGCGTTGTGTTGACTCCAGATAGCATATCTAGAGTTGCAGGTATCGAAATCGAGTCGAACTAATGCCAACTAAAAGATAAGAGATAACGCTACAACTTTATTGAAGGGACTTAAATCCAATTGAGTTGTTAAGAGGTTCAAAAATGGGAAATACGATGACCGAAATAACTAAATATAGGAATAAAGGTACATCTGGACACTCAATCGGCTGAAGGAACGGTAAAACATATGAAACCCATCCCAAGCAACAATAAGCATGTTCTAATACCCTAAGACATATCCTAATCTTGAAGGATGAAAAATTAGGGATGTTACAGATTTCAATCAGATCCTAGAGAATCACACCTGATTGCTGTTAAAAGAATATTCAGATATTTGCAAGGAACTACTAATCTTGGTTTGCTTTATAAGAAATCAAAAGATTACAAATTAGTAGGTTTCTGTGATGCTGACTTTGCTGGAGACCGAATTGAGAGAAAGAGCACAAGTGGAGGCTGCCAGTTCCTTGGAGCTAATCTTGTGTCTTGGTCAAGCAAAAGACAAAGCACTATTGCACTCTCAACAGGTGTTCTAATACATCTCAGCAGCAAGTTGCAGTTCTCAACTTCTGTGGATGAAGTATCAACTTGAAGACTACTTGATAAAAGAGAGTAACATTCCTATCTTTTGTGATAATACATCTGCCATATGTCTTACTAAAAATCCTATATTGCATTCTAGAGCAAAGCACATTGAGATTAAACATCATTTTATAAGAGACTATGTTCAGAAGGGGACACTTGAAATCAAATTTGTAGACACTGATCACCAGTGGGCTGACATTCTTACAAAACCCCTTGCTGAAGATAGATTCAATTTTATAAGAAGAAATTTAAATTTCCATCTTATAAAAGAATGATTAATCTCAACGTCTTATGATAGATATCATTTGAGCATCTGGTATGACATCATCATCACACGAATAAGCATTTTTTATATGCCAACTGCATCATAACTCAGCATCCGATGAATCAGCTATGAGAATCTGAAACACACACGTGGTAAGCTCATGTGGAACTTAAGCGTCTCATCTCACCTAATCTGAGTCATGATTATTTACGTTTTCAATAAAATCTTTTACTTTATTTTGGCAACTGCATTTAATGAAAAGGAGTATCTTTATTTTAATTTCTTTTTAAATTTATTTTTAATACTCGGATAATGAAGAGGTTTTTGAAAAGTAACTGTACAAATTACAAAACCATCCCACTACTCCTTCTTTTTCGCTCCACAATCACTCTCTCTGTTTTCAGTCTGAAAAATAGTTTTCCTTCTCTTCTCTTCGTGATTGTCCTAAAACCCTAAACCCCCATTTCTCTATCTCTCAACTGCAATCATGTCTGGTGTAACAACCTCTGAGTATACTGCTATTTACGACACCATGGCTGAAGGAAAAGTTTTGTTGGAAAATCGAGTTGATTTAGAGAACTTCAAACTCTATGGCTTCGACTTCTACAGTGGTTTCAAGGCAATGGGTTGGGAACACTATTTCTTTTGGAACCAGGTTGAGGTTCTAGTTACTGCTATCAAGGAATTTTGGGGTAACGCTCGTTTACACCAAGGTGGTATTTTTGAAGGAACTGTGAGAGGTTACAAGTTCATTTTTACCGTTACCAACATCTCTGAAGTCACTGGTTGTCCCTGTGAAGGTATCGTTTACTACACAGATTGGGCTGATACATTTCATGGCCTTGAGAAGGTCAATGAGGATTTGTTTAAGAACTATAAACAGTTGAAAGAATTTGGTGAAACTCTTACTGCAAAGAATTTGAAGAGTCATTACAGAGTTCTTCACAAGATAATCACCAAGAGCGTCTGGTTGAAGGCTGGCTCTAGTGACATAGTCAACTATGAATAGAAGTTCATTATGAGGCACTACATGGCTGGTAACAAGGTAAACCTGCCAAGATTGATCTACAACAACCTGATTTGATTAATGCACTGGTTAATTCGAGGAAAGGAGTTGCTGACAAGAAGAACACCTACAAGTGCATTCCTTATGGTGTTCTGCTCACTAAGATGATGGCCAAGAATCTAGTTGTAAACAAGTTGACTGCTTTGCCAGATCAAGAAAAGGTGAAGTATTTTGGCACTGAAAGTGTTGTGATTCCTGACACCTTCGGAGTTAACAGCTTGGTCAGAATGAAATTGATCACTGGTGAACAAATGAAGAAGGTGAAAAAGGAACAGGGAATAGAATCTGGTCCCTCTCTTAGCAAGAAGTCTACTATTGACAAAACCACCAGAAGCTCAGTAACTAGTGTGAAAAGGACTTCTGCTTCTCCAGAAGAGGAGACAAGAAGCATGAAGCAGAAGGTGGCTTCTGCACCTAAAAGAAAGACTGAATCAGAAGATGAGGACCCCGTTCCCATCGATCGATTCCCGATGAAAGAAGCAAGCGGAAAGGCGAGAAATAAGTTTGGCGTCCGGTGCACAAAGAAGGCAATTCATCGTCGCCTCCTGCTGCTGCCCCTGAGCAGACGAAGAGATTGGTCGAGCGATTGAGCTTGAACCAAAGGTACCGAATTCTCCGATGATTCTCAGACTGCTTTTGAAACCGATAATACCATTCCTGCTCCACCTATATCTCTGCACAACCATCAACCATTCAAACCCGTACGTAAAAACCGTAAACACAACCACTTCCATAGCCATCAAACAACCTACCCAAACAGCACCAATACACTCACCATCTCCTCACCTCAAACCTCCACATATACCTCCCTCACTTCATACATTTCCAAACTTCATTCTCATCCTTTAACCTCCTTTTCAAAGTCCCTCCATTTAATCTTTTCAAACCCTACATTCCTCCCAAGTACAATATCACAAGAAGTGACACCAAAAACTACCGCCTCTAATTCCAAAGAAACCTGTCCTCTTGACATTAGACCAAAATTTGTTAGATATGAGTCATATAACTCTATCTACAATCACCCATCTGTATGGCACTTGAAGACCTTCACTTCCGGAGTTTCAAGACTGGAGATACCTCCTCCAATGAATGCTGTCTTCAAGGATGGAAAAGACAATGTTGAGATGTCTTTTAAAGGAAGGTTGAGACCCAAACCAAACAGCAGGGCTATCCCCTTTTCTGTTGATGTACCAAGGTTCCTACCCCAGAATGAACCTCTTACATTAGAGGAATGTGGTAGATGGATTACAGAAGCTGAAGCCTGTATAATGGCTCATTGCTATGAGCAGAAAAGGCTTGAAGTCATTGGACAATATAGAGACCCATCATCTGTCCCTATAAAGATTGTTCCAGATAGGCAAAGGTGGTTACCTTGGTCTATTCCTGGAAAAAGAAAAGAAGCTGCACCTGGCAAAATGCTATTCAGTAAGATAGGGCCCAAGGAATATGAGAAAGCGCCCAGAGACTACAAGGTCAAGGAGTTCACCCAGCTTCCGGTAAAGAAAATCTCTGAAGATCATGCCAGAAGGTATTATCTGAGTGCTCTGAAGAAAGATCAATGGAGAACTGGATCCTCCAACTGCTGTAATGCAGAAAAGGCAACAATCCCTACTGTTGGGATCATCGAGAAGGTACCTGAATCCAATCATGGAACTGCTCATTTTGACGATATGTTCATATGTTCTGTGATTAGACCGCTCAACTTGGTGAAGCTATATGCTCCATGGGATCTTGTCTGGAAACACTTTTACATTGGATTTGGCTGGATGCAATGGTCTGCGTCTTGGAAAGACAAAGCCATTATGCCTAGTTTTGAGCCTCTGACTATTGACAAGGATGACAGAGAAATTTTGAGAAGACTCTTTATTGCTGAAAATGAAGGCCTCAACTTTTCTTTTGATGCCCTTAGTGTCTTCTTAGGCAATGTGTTTGGAGAAGCTGCTGCAGAACAATTTGATGGATATGCCAGAGACATTCTTCAACACAGAGAAATGATCTTCAATTATCTTCTGTTTCCTGATCTGGTTGAGCAAAGAAATGAAGCCCTCTATGAGTCTGAAAGAAGAAAACTTGGAACAATTATCAAATGGTTTCCACCAGGAGATAATTATTTCCAATGGGCAAAGGATAGAAAGAAGATAAAATCTGAATTGTCTCAAACTGTTCTTGAAATCCATAAGAAGATGAATTCAGAAGCTACAGGTGTTGCCAGTGTACCAGAAGCTGAATCTTCTCCCTCCACATCGTCAGTGGAAATGGTTACAATTCCTAAGGAGGAATTTGAAACCATGAAGGCAACCTGTTTGAAAGTTCCTGAGCTTGAAATGCAATTGAAACTCATCATGGAACGAATCAACCTACTACCTCAAAACCCTTAAACTTTGTTTTGTTTTAAATTTTTATTTAATTTTTTTTGCACTAAGTGATATTTCTTAATTTTTGGTACAATCATATTGTGACTTTATTACTTAAATTTTTCTTCTATTTTGTTTTTTTGACTATGATGTGTTTTTACACTCTTTTTGTCTGATGACAAAAGGGGGAGTAAAAGAAAGGCTTGATGAACGCTAAGATAAACACGCTAAGGATAAATGAATAGTTACACATGCTAAGAAAGGCTTGGCGAACGCTAAGGATAGATAGATATTCATGCTAATCAATCATTCATAACATCATTTCAGCATCCGTTCTCAACGTCTTTTATTGCTATACTTATCTAAGTTGTTGAACTCAGGGGGAGACCCTTAAAACTCTTATTTGAGACTTAAAATTGTTAATCAACCTTGGATATTTGTCATCATCAAAAAGGGGGAGATTGTTGGAACCTAAACGATTAAGAAGTTTAGACCCTCATTAATTTTGATGATAACAAAGTATTCACAAGAGAACAATTTATGTTCTAACAATTCTTGAAGTGTGCAGATACTAATATTATATATACTTCTAAGCCACTTAAGCAAGAAGGAAGAAGTTCACAAGAGAAGGATACACTCCATGTGTCAGCATCCGGCTCATCATAGTAAACTATCTTCGTGAGCGTCTGGAATTATCTTTTTGTGACACAAAGCTTATCCATTTGCTACGAGCGTCCGACCTTCCTGTTCTGAGCGAGCGTCTGAACTTCATTTTATATCACGTGATGTTCACGTAGTTGCTCTTCCTCTTAGAAGCTTCTGGAACGGATTTCGAGTTTGATCTTATGAGCTAAAATTGTTGTACGAGGTATCAAAGGTGACACCTTTAGCTAAAAGACAAAAATCGTACAAGCATTTGTGAAAAGCAAGGTAGTACGAAAACGGTAATGTGTACTACTGAGATATTCTCTGGAAAGCAAGAAAAAGACAGTTTTTTGAAATTATCTCACTCAAGGGAAAGGAGCCATTTTTACTGTAACGGTAATATCCTTTATAAATCCTATAAATACCCCAAGGTATCCATTGAAGATACTGCCGAAACTCCACAAGAGAATATTGCTTCATTTACTGAGAACAAGCACTGTTGCTATACACTACAAAGAGTCAATACTCTGAAAGCACTGCTTCTGTGAGCAATCAAGTTTCGAGCCAAGTCTCTGGACTACAAGAATCGAACTCGTCGACACTTTCTTTTAGAAAGCATTTCTATATTGAGCTTAATTTTTGAGTTATTTTTGCTTGTATTCAACTTACTTGTAAAAGTTGTTTTGGCCTAGTTAAAAATTTGTTCCTCAAAGGCTCGAATGTCTTGAGTCGTTTTGAGAACTTGAGAGTATTGTCAAGGTTGTGTGACAAGAGAATACTCTTAAGGTTTTGTAATCGATTGATTATAGTGGAAAATCCTTCAGGAACGAAGGGACTAGACGTAGCTACCAGTTTGGTAGTGAACTAGTATAAATCTCTGTGTCTCTTGCTTTACTGCTTTACTGCTTTATATTTATCTTTATCTTACTGTGTTAAAAACAAGTTTTCACAAACTGCTTTTCATCGTCCGTTTATTTCAAATATCAGATATACAAACTGTTTTGAAAAACCTGTGTTCTAAGTGTTTTTAACTTAAAGTTTGCAAAAAGTTTTCAACACAATTCAACCCCCCCTTCTTGTGTTCACGTTCAAAGCTGGCCTAGATTGTTGGGAATTGTCGGGTATAAGTTTGTTATGCCTAGTTTATGTGAATCTTGTTTGTGATTGTCTGTAATGTTTCCTAGTTGAAACATATGTGACATTGTGTGAAATTGTATGCTATGGTATTTGACTGCTTGAGTGTAATAATTATTATGTTGTATGGAATTTCAAAGTCCAAATTTATGATATGCTTTTAGTGTTAAGTTATGACTTTTCATATTTCTGATTTTGATTTGGTTTATAAGTTAATTTTCGGGGAGGAAATTTTTTTTAAGGAGGGTGGTAATGTAACATCCCAATTTTTATGAAAATTATTTTACAGTTTTTGACTACTTAAAAATAAATCATAGAGATTGATTATCTCAATGGTTTGTTAAAAGTACGAAGAACTACAAAGATTTATTGTAAAAAAATTTCTGTTTTAGTAATTAATTTAGATTAAGAGACAGTGCAGGCATATACTATTTTTAATATGAATTAATCTTGAAAAATGTGAAAAATTGTTGTTTGATTAAAGAAAATTATTTTATTGAAAGAGAAATAATTTCCAGGATTTAATAGATATTTTTAAGTCACAGTTTTGATTTTCGATGTTTAGTTATTTGTTAAATTGTCTGTTTTATGTCATATTTAATATGACTTCTATTTTAAAGATATTTTATTGATAATTTTATTGTTTGAATAATATCTAGATGACAAGAGAAATTGAAATTAGTGATCCTCACTAATTTACAGTTTTTATTGCGCTATGAGAATTGAATTCTGCCGTAACTAGGCTATTGAGTGAGTTTCTAACTGAAACCTGCCCAAACGTGATCCAAATTTTATAAAATTTGAGATCTTAGCATTTTCCAATATTTAGAATTTATTGGAATGTTTCTAGAATTTTTGGGCATAAAAAAATATTTAGTGCATTTTCTATGCCGAGAAACTGCCTAATTACGGTGGTTTGGTTCGTATTTTGAGAAAACGAGATATGTGGGTGCTTTTCTCATGTCTTGAGGAATATTTTGGCTAAATAATAATTTTTGGGTTGTGGACTTGTTTATTAGAATTATTTTTTGAATTTTTGGTATTAAAACCTAATACACGCATAACGCCGCGCACTCGATTGAGCGAAAACGAGACGAAACGAAATATCTAGATATTTTGGGCTAAGGGGAGATGCATCCAGCAGCTACGGGGGGCTGAATCCAAGATTTAGAAGCTTCTTTACCATGTGTTAGATTAGCATTGGCTAAGTTGTAAATGGTAGGAAGTTAGTTTAGTTAGTTTGTAACTAGTTTAGTTAATTCCTAACCAAATGAACAAATTCATTCATTCCATGTCCCCAAAATTTTTGTGGCTCCTTAGCTGAACTAGACTTCATTATTTCACTTCTTCCATTGTTGGAAACCTTGAAAAATATTGGCTAAATTACAAAATTGGTCCTCTATGTTTATTTTAGGTTTCAATTTGGTCCTCTATGTTTTATTTGTTTCGTTTTGGTCCCTTACGTTTTAAAAGTTACAACAGGTTGGTCCTTTCCGTCACTAAAAGCCAATTGTCCGTAGCTAAAAGCCAAATAACATTTTGGAAAATTAACTTCTAGCTACGGACAATTGACTTTTAGTGACGGAAAGGACCAAATTGAAAACTAAAATAAAACGTAGAGGACCAAAACGAAACAAATAAAACGTAGAGGACCAAATTGAAACCTAAAATAAACTTAGAGGACCAATTTTGTAATTTAGCCAAAAATATTCTAGAAAGAGAAAGTTGATTTAGGTGCTTAATCTTGAGATTTTGGAAGCTAAACCTTAATCCTTTCTCCTTCCTTCTTGTTCAATCATGTCCATCATTGTGGAAAGCTTATTTTCCTTTTCTTCATGGCTGCCATGGTTGGGTTTTCATGGTATTAGTGTTGTTCCTCATGATTTTAGTGTTGATTCTTGAAGGAAATTGGTGTTTAAGCTTGCAACCTTCAATCCTTGTTCTTAATCCTTGATCAACTATCATCAATCTTGTTAGTAAGTGTTCTAATTCACTTTCCTCTTCTCATGGCTTCCACGGATGAGATCTCAATGATTTTAGAGTTGTTTTGCTTAGAAAGTGATGGATTTTTCTAGATTAGTGAGATTAGTCCTTTGATCCTTTAATTCCTTCCATGATTAAGCATGTTTAGAGTTTTAAAATTGAGAAATCCTAAGTTTTGGGGCTGGATGAAATCAGGGGCTGTTTAAGGAATTGTTTAGGCTTGATTTTGTTGATTTGGAGTTAGTTCTTTGCTGGGTTTTAGTGGTATGTTTGAAACTAGTTATATGTGCTTGCTTTACAAAGTTTTGAGAAATTAATTTGATTAAATTTGGGGCTGAAAACCGTGGCTCATTAGTATGGTTTTGATGATGTTTTAATTTGTTTTTAAAGTGTGTTAAGTGTTTAAGAAGTTGGTTTTTGGTTAGGACTTTAAATCTATAAGGATTTGTATGTTTAAAGCTTTGAAAAATGGGTTGAAACAAAATAAATTTGGGGCTGTTTTAGGGTTGCAAAAACAGTGGCTTATGATCAAGTTTTGAATAAGTTTTAACTTGGTTTAATTTTATTAAAGTGGTAAACAAGTTTGGTTTTGGTAAGATGTTTAGATGTATCAAAGTTTGTGTAATTTAGAAGTAAAATGTTTGAAAAATGGAAGTTATATTTGAAGCTGAAAACCGTGGCTCTCAACGGAAATTGGGGCATGTTCTTAAATTGTTTCTATGCCTAAAATAGTTGTAAAAGTGGTTAATGATTTGATTTAGCAAAGCTTTTCAAAGACGCTTGGTTTTGGGGAAAGATTTGGGTTATGTTTCAAGAATAGTTTTGGACTTGTAATGAAATTCTTTCTAAAATTTGTGGCATGTTTAGTGTTTTAAAAAGTGGTTCAAAGTTGGGAAAACACTATTCAAAGTGGTAAAACACTATTCCAATTGGTAAATTTTGGTTTAGGTATTTTTCTATGTGTGTAGCTTTTGTAAAAGTTTGAAAATTGCATGATTTGAATATGTGTCATGGCATATGGCTAGATAGAACCTATTAGGGATTAAATTAAGTAATTCCTAGGTTTAGGGAACCCTAAACCCGTGGCTGCCCTAGGGGCATTAGATTGAGTTTTTAGTTCTAATTGATTGAACTTGCGTTGTTATGGTTCATGCGCTGAACAACTTGACGACAGTTTGAAATTACCTTGCTTGGATTGTTAAAGCACCCAAGGTAAGGGAAATTCTTACATAATGAGTTTGGGCTTTTTGCCTTGTGTGTTGTTTGCTTGATTATTGATTGGTTGTGTGGTCGTACTTGTAGTATTACTTTATGCTGTCTGAAATGCTGTAGCATGTTCTTGGCCTTGCGTGGCATTATGATTTGTATTGTTTTCCTTGAATCATGTTAGATTTAATTGGAACTTGGTATTGATTTGGAGTATGAAAAATATTGTTGATGATAGGGATTAATTAACAATGCGTTGATCGACTGCTATTGGTTTGACGACTTATGTAACGACCCGTTTTCGAACCGCTACCGAGCTCAACTTACCGAGCTCAACTAAACCTGTATGCGATGCGTTTTAAAAAGGTACTCTTGTGCCTTTTAAAAAAATTACGGTATATTTTTTTTTTATCCAGCTAGTGCACATCAGAGTAATTACAACTTTTCGAAACCTGGTGCAACTAAGACACAAGACTTAAATTCTAATAAAACATACATGCATAATATACATATATACCACTCGAAATGATAATGTATACAAAATATAGAGTAATAAATGTACAAAGAAATACACCTAAGGTATGACGACTTCAAGAGAGCAATCATACTCGGGTACTTAGCAGAACTCACGCAGTGGGCTACTCCAAAAGTAAACCGCCGCCTACCCTGTAATAACAAAACATAACCGCCCAACCGGGTCACAACCACTATACACAAAAACATAGACAAAGCAAATCACGACAAGTAGAGGTCGCCGCCTCGATCCTCGCCGAGATCCTCCTCGCCATCATCCGTTGTCGAGTTCCTCGCGCTTCGACCTACCTGGGTAACCATCATGGATTGAAGGCACCACGGAAAGTGGTCAACTTCTCAACAAATCAAGATAATCCAGGCATAAAGAAATAAGTAAACAACAAAGTATAACATTCACCAAACGTGACTCAACCATCTCACTCTAGACTCGACTAACTCGCTATCCATTTCCTCTCGACTCGACACTTTTTCCTGAATGCACACGCCGCATCAGATCTTTGGAAAGTCCAGCGAAGCCTTGGGATCTTCGCTCTCCCTAGGCGATCCAACTCGGGTCCCATAGCGTGGCAACGCTAAGTCCCCATAAACGGAAAAGGGACCTAGCACCCTCTCCGCTATCCGGTCGCAACTTCAAACGCCAACGACTCGCTAAGCTCTCTCACTCGATGAACAATTCGCGCATACGATATTCAAAGAGTTATACGCAAGATATTCAACCGCATGTCAAATAAAAAGAGCGGGCTCAACATGAAGAAACGCAATTCAACAAAGAATACACAATTGTGGCATATATTCAATCATATCACAACACTTCAAGCTCGACACAAATCAAGGAATCCATACATAGGAATATAACAATAAAAATCCTAGAATGTCTGAAGTGCCCTTACCGAACTCCAAGCTACGCTGGCGTCACGCTGTCCTCAATCGAGCTCGACAACGACCTCAACACGCACCGCCCTCAATCTGGATCCCACTTGCTCCCACGTCCTCGGGTTCGCTCTCCGTACACCTCGATTCTAAATCACACGATCTCTGAATCGACTTCCTAATACAAGCACAACTTAGTTCCATCTATGGGTTCTAATAGCACTTAGCTCTCATTACCCCAATCTTAACTACAACCCAAGTAAATATTAAAACTCAAGAACTTAAACAAATACAACAAGAATTCAAGCATTACAAATTAACTCCTTTTCTCTAATAATTTTTTTAAAACTTCTTTCATACATATCATCAGACAAAGCCATTTTTCCTAAGTATTAACTCAAGCTTAAAATCAAGTAGCATATTAAGCACAAATTAATAAAAATCTAAGTTTATGTTTTCTGAAAAATATTTTCATCATGAAGAAGAAAACCTATCAATACGACATGATTTGGAAGCATAAAAACTAGCTAAAATGGAGGGAAGAAGTGGCGCTAAACAGTAGCATGAAGGAAGAGAAAATTCTGTTTTTCATACCTCAAATGATGATCAAGATGATGATATATGTAGAGGAGATGATGAGGAACAAGATTGATGAAGAAGGTTTGTGCAAAGACTCAATAAAAACCAAGGTTCTTCGATGGAAGTTTGGAGAGGAAGAGGAAACTTAGAGAAGAAGAAAGAAGAAAAGAGAAAGTGAGGGTTATGGGGGGCTGATCGTGATATACAGCTGGTAAAGAAACCATTTAAATGAATTTTTCTTTTTTAAAAAAACACAAATAAGTGACGTGTAACTACTGTTATGAGATGCTAATCCCATTAATCATTCTACCCATCTAATCTCTCCTCTCTCATGATTACCCTCTAATCTATAGGTTAAAGATCTAAAAACACAGCGACGAGAACTGCAAACCGATAATATAAATTTATAAATATTACAAACAATATAATCATTAACGCTAAATAACGTTCGTAAAAATACGAAGTGTTCTGAGCCTCGACACGAGGTCGATCGTGGTGCTTGTGCAGCGCACAAGGCTCTAACACGAGTTCGTGCACGCCGATCTTGGCACGGGATCTCGACACGAGGCCTTGGTACGAGGTCTCGACACGAGGTCGATCTCGTCATCGGGTGTTACAATCTCTCCCTCTAAAAAATTTCGTCCTCGAAATTGCAAATAAGATTCTTACCGGAAAAGTTCAGTGGTACCGAAGTCTTCATCTTCTCCTCCAGCTCCCAAGTCGCATCTCCGCCTTCTCGATCCCACACAACTTTGACAAGTTGAATCTCTTTGTTCCGCAATCGCTTGGCTTTCCTGGCCAACGATCCTTCTTTGGTGATGCTTCGAAGGATAAGTCGTCCCTCGCTTGAATCACATCCGCTCGATGACATGAGAGGGTCGGAAATATATCTCCGCAATTGTGAGACGTGGAAGACGTCATGAATGTTTGACAAGAAGGGTGGCAGGGCAATCTGATATGCCACTGGACCGATACGACGCAGAATCTGGTTAGGTCCAATAAATTTAGGGGTAAGTTTCTTGGACTTGATCGCTCGACCAACTCCAGTAGTGGGGGTGACTCTAAGAAATACATGTTCTCCTTCTTCGAACTCTAGCAGTCGACGTCCTTGGTCGGCATAACTCTTCTGTCGGCTCTGCGACGGTTGCATCCTATCTCTGATCAAACGGATCTTCTCAGTAGTCTGCTGGATCATATCTGGTCCCACAATGTAACGCCGCCATCCTGGTACCAACAAAGAGGCGTCGACATTTACGCCCATACAAAGGCTTCAAAAGGTGCCATTCCAATACTCGCATGGAAATCTGTTATTGTAGGTGAACTCCACCAATGGTAAGACGTCGTCCCAACTTCCTCGGTGATCTAAGGTACACGCCGCAACAAATCTTCAAGCGATTGGATCGTTCTCTCGCCGACCGTCGATTTGGGGATGATATGCCGAGCTAAGCTCGAAGCTCTGCCTCCCATCGCTTCTTGCAATTCCTCCAAAAATGAGACGTGAACTTCGGATCTCGGTCCGACACGATTGAAGAGGTATACCATGAAGTCACACTATCTCCGCGATGTAGATCTCGGTCGCCTTTTCCACGTGGTACGCCGACCACCGGGCAAGAAATGAGCGGATTGGTCAATCGGTCGACGATCACCCAAATTGAATCATTCTTCTTGCGCGCCTTCGCAAACCTACAACGAAATCCATGGAGATATCGCCCCATTTCCATACCAGATGCGTCAGCGATTGTAGCATTCCCGCTGGTCGCTGGTGCTCCACCTTCGCTTCGACACGTTAAACACGGTTACGTGCATCACCACTTGCTTTTTCATTCCTGACCACCAAAAATGCTTCTTCAAGTCTTGATATATCTTCGTAACCCCTGGATGAATACTAAAGTTGCTCTTATGCGCGCTTCAAGTATTAACTTTCACCCGCCACGTTAGGTACACACACTCGCCATTGCACCTTAAAATGTTGTCCGCTCCGACTTTGAATTCGCCGCTTCTTGCGTTTTCAATCAGATCTTCTCTTGCAGTTCGCTATGAACCTCGCTGGTCTCTCGATCTCATCCAATAATCTGTTAGAAATGGTAAGCATACCAAATCTCGCCTTCCCGGTGAAACTTCCACACTCAACTTCAAGTCTCGAACTTCTCGAGCATCTCCAACTCCTCGATCATCATTGCCTGAGGCTAAAACGCTTTTCTCGCCAATGCATCCGCTACTACGTTAGCCTTTACCGGGATGGTATTCCAACGTAAAGTCGTAGTCCTTGAGAAATTTCGCCCATCTTCACCGACGCATGTTGAGCTCTTCTCGATCGAACAGTACTTCAAGCTCTTGTGATCGCTGAAAACAAAGAAGAGTGCTCCCATAAAGGTAGTGTCTCCATATCTTCGCCAAGAAACCACCGCCAACTCCAAATCGTGAGTAGGGTAGTTTCTCTCGTGAATTTTAAGTCGCCTTGAAGCATACGCTACCACTTTCGATGTTGCATCAAAGACGCATCCCAAACCCTGGTGTGACGACGCAATAAACCTCGTAAGGCTCTTCCGGTTGAGGCAAAATCAACACAAAGCGCCGCTGCCAAGAGCTCCTTCGCCTTTGAAAACTGGATTCGCACTCCTCAGTCCAGGCAAAAGGTTGATCCTTCCTCGTAAGCCGTGTAAGAGGCGCGACAATCTTCGAGAAACCTTCAATGAATCTTCGATAATAGCCTGCTAAGCCAACAAAACTCCTGATATCAGTGACTGTCCTCGGCTGTTCCCACGCTAGCACAGCTTCAATCTTAGTTGGATCCACAGCTATCCCTTCTTTGGAAATCACATGTCCAAGAAAATTCACCTCTTCAAGCCAAAATTCACACTTCGAAAGGTTGGCATAGAGTTGCTTCTCTCGTAATATCTGCAATACTCGGCGTAGGTGTCCTCCATGCTCTTCTCTGTTCCTCGAGTAGATCAGGATGTCGTCGATGAACACTACTACAAACTGATCCAAGAACGAATGGAAAATCCTGCTCATATAGTCCATAAACACACCGGGCGATTTGTCACTCCAAACGGCATCACCAAATACTCGTAGTGACCATACCTAGTCCTCGAAGTCGTTTTGGGACATCTTCCTCCTTCACGCCGAATCTAATGATAACCGTGACTTCAAATCTATCTTGGAAAAGATCGCCGCTCCACGGTTGATCCATCAAGTCGCCAATACGGTAACGGATACGCTTCTTCACAAGAACCTTGTTGAGCTCGCGGTAGTCCACGCACGCCTTGATCGCCCATCCTTCTTCTTAACCAACAACACCGAGCTCCCACGGTGACACGCCTGGCCGTGATGATTTGCTTTGACTCAAGTGTTCGATCCGGGACTTCGCTTCTTTCATCTCGGCAGAGACATCCTGTATGGCGCTTTGGAAATCGGTCTTGTTCTGGAATCAACTCGATGGAGAACTCGACCTCTCAGACCGGTGGTAACCCCGCACGCCTTCTGAAAACGCCCACAAAGTCACACACCACCGTACATTCTTCACTTCGATCTGGCCGGAAAACTTCAACTAGCCAGATACATGTATTCTCTAGTTCCTTCTTGCAAAGAAACTCCAATATGTTCAAGATGAAAGATAATCGAGACTCCAAGGTCCGGGAAAATTACAGCTTTACTGGCACACCAAGAGGACATGGTGGTGTGACAACCAATCCATCCCGAGGATGACATCTAAGCCCTTAAGAGGCAAACAAACCAAATTGACCACAAACTTTCTACTCAATAACCACTACACAATTAAGACATGCAAAGTGTTTGTGACTAAGGTTTTAGCAATTGGGTCAGAATCTACCAATTTGAACTGCAGCCACGCCAAGCTCAAATGGTTCACACAATCGAGGAAATAAAGGAACGGGTTGCACTAATCAAAGAGAACGGATAAGGATTTACCCTCAATCTCACATTCACCTTGAATAAGATCATCACCGCTTCGCTTCTCACCGCCATGCGTAAGACTCGCTTTAGCTACTTGACGCTTCCGCCTTTGGCCTTTGCCGCAAGCATCACGGTCAGCCTTTAGGTGTGGGACAATCCTTGGCAAATGCCCTGGCTTACAGCTTGAAACATACCTCCTCCTTCCGAGTGCGCCACCGCATAATGTCCTGGCCTTCCACAACGATAGCAAGTCACCTCGGCACCGGCCTGACCTCCGCTTCGCTCCTGGTCATCTGACGATATTGTCCCTCGTTGTTGTTCCCCGAGGTCGGTTGTAAGGCTTCTTCGCAGCTTGTTTCCCTTCTATGTAAACCTCTCGCTTCGCACTCGGGTCTCACCGGTCCGCTTACAACAGCTTTTCTTCTTGTGGCTTTACACCGCTCTACCTCAACACAACGATCTATCGCCTCTTGTAGATTCCTCGATCCTCGCTGACACCACCGACTTGAATGTCAAATCTTAATCCCCGCTGAACCTCTCACTTAACCATCCTTGGTCACCGATCACGAAATGTAATCAAATACCTCGCCAAAGGACTCAAACTTGGTCGCATACTCGCACTGGGCCATATCGCTTGTTGTAGTTGAAGAAACTCTTGCTCCTTCTCACCGCAAGATCTGGGAAGTATTTGTCCAAGAACCTTCCACGAAAAGCTCCTAAGTTATCTCGCTGACGCTCCGCTTATCGTTGCTTGCTTTCACTCCTTCCACCAATACTCTGCGCCTCCTAGCAAAGCAGTAGGTGGCGTAGTCTACCTTCACGCTGTTTGGGCAATGGAGTGCCTCAAGATCTTCTCGATCTCTTGCATCCAAAGATCGCCTTTATCCGGGTTAACGCCACCGCCTGGCTGAGCCATCGCGTTAGCCTGTTGAGTTGCGGAATGATTGTTGAGCCATGGTCGCCGCCATCTCGGCCATAGCTTGAATTGCTCGTTCCATGTCGACGTTTCTGCACAAATTGTCGTATCCCTACGAGGTGGCATTAGATTCCACAAAGTTCAAAACCTGGCTGAATCTCACAACAAGGATGTGTTAAAACACACCGCATCAATCAAGAAACAGCTCAAACAATTTTTCAAGCAATAAGTGCTTCACTTAATCAAACAAAGAATCAAGATAGTACAACCATGTACCCGACACACATATCCCGACACAAAGGACCAGTCCAAAATTCCTATACACGGCCCGTAATCGAATCAAGCTCGATACCAACATTGTAACGACCCGTTTCCGGACCGCTACCGAGCTCAACTTACCGAGCTCAACTAAACCTGTATGCGATGCGTTTTAAAACGGTACTCTTGTGCCTTTTAAAAATTACGGTATATTTTTTTTTTATCCAGCTAGTGCACATCAGAGTAATTACAACTTTTCAAAACATGGTGCAACTAAGACACAAGACTTAAATTCTAATAAAACATACATGCATAATATACATATATACCACTCGAAATGATAATGTATACAAAATACAGAGTAGTAAATGTACAAAGAAATACACCTAAGGTATGACGACTTCAAGAGAGCAATCATACCTGGGGTACTTCCACAGACTTCCCACGCAGGGCTACTCCAAAGTAAACCGCCGCCTACCCTCGTAATAACAAAACATAACCGCCCAACCGGGTCACAACCACTATACACAAAAACATAGACAAAGCAAATCACGACAAGTAGAGGTCGCCGCCTCGATCCTCGCCGAGATCCTCCTCGCCATCATCCGCCGCCGAGTTCCTCGCGCTTCGACCGCCTGGGTAACCATCATGGATTGAAGGCACCACGGGAAAGTGGTCAACTTCTCAACAAATCAAGATAATCCAGGCATAAAGAAATAAGTAAACAACAAAGTATAACATTCACCAAACGTGACTCAACCATCTCACTCTAGACTCGACTCAACTCGCTATCCATTTCCTCTCGACTCGACACTTTTTCCTAATGCACACGCCGCATCAGATATCTTTGGAAAGTCCAGCCGCCTTGGGATCTTCGCTCTCCCTAGGACACTAACTCAGGTCCCATAGCGTGGCAACGCTTAGAAGTCCCCATAAATGTAAAGGGGACCTAGCACCCTCTCCGCTTATCCGGTCGCAACTTCAAACGCCAACGACTCGCTAAGCTCTCTCACTCAATGAACAATTCGCCGCATACGATATTCAAAGAGTTATACGCAAGATATTCAACCGAATGTCAAATAAAAAGAGCAAGCTCAACATGAAGAAACGCAATTCAACAGCAATACACAATTCGTGTCATATATTCAATCATATCACAACACTTCAAGCTCGACACAAATCAAGGAATCCATACATAGGAATATAACAATAAAAATCCTAGAATGTCTAGAAGTGCCCTTACCAAACTCCAAGCTACGCGTCTACGCTGTCCTCAATCGAGCTCGACAACGACCTCGACACATACCGTCCTCAATCTGGATCCCACTGCTCCCACGTCCTCGGGTTCGCTTCTCCGCACACCTCGATTCGGAATCACACGATCTCGAATCGACTTCCTAATACAAGCACAACTTAGTTCCATCTATGGGTTCTAATAGCACTTAGCTCTCATTACCCCAATCTTAACTACAACCCAAGTAAATATTAAAACTCAAGAACTTAAACAAATACAACAAGAATTCAAGCATTACAAATTAACTCCTTTTCTCTAATAATTTTTTTAAAACCTCTTTGATACAAATCATCGACAAAGCCATTTTTCCTAAGTATTAACTCAAGCTCAAAATCAAGTAGCATATTAAGCACAAATTAATCAAAATCTAAGTTTATGTTTTCTGAAAAATATTTTCATCATGAAGAAGAAAACCTATCAATACGACATGATTTGGAAGCATAAAAACTAGCTAAAATGGAGGGAAGAAGTGGCGCTAAACAGTAGCATGAAGGAAGAGAAAATTCTGTTTTTCATACCTCAAATGATGATCAAGATGATGATATATGTAGAGGAGATGATGAGGAACAAGATTGATGAAGAAGGTTTGTGCAAAGACTCAATAAAATCCAAGGTTCTTCGATGGAAGTTTGGAGAGGAAGAGGAAACTTAGAGAAGAAGAAAGAAGAAAAGAGAAAGTGAGGGTTGTGAGGGGGCTGATCGTGATATACAGCTGGTAAAGAAACCATTTAAATGAATTTTTCTTTTTAAAAAAAAAACACAAATAAGTGACGTGTAACTACTGTTATGAGATGCTAATCCCATCAATCATTCTACCCATCTAATCTCTCCTCTCTCATGATTACCCTCTAATCTATAGGTTAAAGATCTAAAAACACAGCGACGAGAACTGCAAACCGATAATATAAATTTATAAATATTACAAACAATATAATCATTAACGCTAAATAACGGTCAGAAAAATACGAGTGTTACAGCCTCGACACGAGGTCGATCAGTGGTGCTTGCAGGTAAGCGCACAAGGCTCTAACACGAGTTCGTGCACGCGCCTCCTCGATTCGACATGCGACCTCCTCGATTGACGCGACCTCATCAGCTCGACATATGACCTCGGCACGCGATCTTGGCACGGGATCTCGACACGAGGTCTTGGTACGAGGTCTCGACACGAGGTCGATCTCGTCATCAGGTGTTACAACTTACAATGGTAAGTCTGATGCGATTCCATGAGCCGAGAAATATGTTCGAGGTAAACTAAAGGTATCTTCTAAAATAAGTCGGCGTACACACACGCTTTATAGATCAGAGGGTTAGAAGTTGTTTAAGAGGTTCTTTTAAAAATAAAACATTGTAAATTTTGAAAACGGTTGAGTTAAGTAATATATCCTAGCGTATTCTTGAGCACAACTAGGGTTTCAACGAGCTAGAGCTAAAAAGTATTTTTAGATAAATGGGAGTGATACAGGAACTGAGATCGAGATTTCGAAAGATTAAAAAGTAGGGAACCTAGTGTTCCTATTGAGCATACAGGCCATGTGTCCTGTGCTGGGACTTAATGTCCTGCTTGCGTGCGTATTTTCTTGATTAAGGATTAGATCTAGTATTCCGTATGGCGTGCATAGTACCTCAACCTAAAAATTGAGCCTAGTGCTCCGCATTACGTGCCTACAATTTTAATCTAAGATTGAGATTGAGATTAGCGTTCTACAGTTGAACACCTGGATCTAGTGTCCTGTGTTTGAACTCTAAGGGGTATTTTCCATCATCTAGTTTACTGCGTGATGAAGAATACCCAAACATTACTTGAGTAGTATGGGATGCTCATTATGTTGCTCAAACTTTGAGTTCCCTCCACCTTTTTGAATGTGAAACATAGTTGATTTTCGTTTCGCATTGATTAATTAAAACATTACTTGGGCGCTCCCTACGGTGGGCATGCCATATTGAAGAATTTGTTTGGATGCATACTGACCATTGAGCATCGACACTCGGAGCGTTTGATTTGTCTTAAAGACTTCAAAAGACGAGTTGTCACTGCACTGCCTAATGTATGTCAAGCCTAATGCGTGGCTATATTGTTGGGACATTGGGAAAATTCCTCGTCTACTGCTGACTTATTAAGGCTGCAGGTGTATACACAAACTTGTTCATAATGCATTGGCATGCATGGCTAACCACATTTATATTATGTGATGATTTGTTTGATGAAACTGATTTTGTGATGACTTGATCATTGATCTGTTGATAGAATTGTCTGCTCACATGCAATTATTTGATATTTTGGTGACTTGATTGTTGATCTGTTGGTTGATTTGTTTGTTCACATGCAAATGCTTGATATACTATGATGATGCATGTGGTCTATTAAGTATGTATATGTATATAAAGGTATGTTGTTGTATTATATATGTATATTGTTTGCGTGCGACATAGCCTATGATAAACTCGTGGACAAAGAATTTACCCTTGCACTATTGTTGGATTAGGCATTCTTATGAATGTCACTTCCAGATGGAGTTCGATAGCTGCAGCAGTTACGTTTTTCTAGGAGCGTTGAAGATTTAGCCAGTGGAGGAAGAGTCCTCTGAGTGCTTCGTGTTTTGACCTTGCTGAACTGTTTCTCAGTAAGAGTTATAGTTATTAGCCAGCTTAGCTTAGGGTTTTGTCGTTGTTATTTGCGTAATTACCCATTGTTTTGTAATAACTTTTTCCAGAAAACCTCGCCTCAGTGCAAAACGATTATGTTATGTTTTATGTTATGAGAAGTATTGATTGTGATGCTTTATAATCAGATATTTGCAAAAGACTGATTTTGCATTATTTAGAAAACTGAGGGTTTCAAAGAGAAGAAAGAGAAAAAAAAATAATTACTCCTATTTTCCACTGCGAAATACGTAAGAGTACTTTTTAACTGAAAGCATACAAGCATCAAATGTTTTCAGCATTAGATTGGGTTGCACAGTTTTACTAGCTCAGTTGGTGATGACAAAGTGCTTCTGGGTTACTTAAGCCCCGGAGTCCCGGGTTTGAACCTTGCTGAAGGCAAAAACTCCACATGGGGGGTGGAGAAGATCATGACAATAGTGCGAGGTGGATAGAACTCGGCTGTTACAAAAAAAAAGGTGCCTTTTTTGTAACAGCCGAGTTCTATCCACCTCGCATTGTTCTCATGATCTTGTCCACCCCCAATGTGGAGTTTTTGCCTTCAGCAAGGTTTGAACCTTGGATTCTGGGGCTTAAGTAACCCGAAAGCACCTTTCCATCGCCAACTAAGCTAGTAGCTGAGTTGGAACTAGCTCAGTTGGTGATGGAAAGGTGCTTCCGGGTTATTTAAGCTCCAGAGTCCCGGGTTCAAACCTTGCTGAAGGTAAAAACTCCATATGGGGGTGTAGATGATCGTGAGAACAGTGTGAGGTGGATAGAACATGACTGTTACACCCTTGGAACCACTTATCTTTGGTTTCTCCTTCTCGAATTGTGGATATTCAGGCTTGATATGTCTTGGCTTCTTGCACTCGTAGCAAACAACTTGGCTCTTGTCTTTGTATTCCTTCTTTTCCCTTAAGTCCTTCTTATGGAATTGCTTCCTGAACCTTCTTTCTTCTTCCATATACGTTGAATCTTCCTTGAAATAAAGGAAAGGTCATCGTCTGCTCCATCACAACTCTCACCAGACGATCCTTCCTCTGTTTCTAGTTCAGTTTGCAGAGCCTTGGAGGTGGAAGCTTTGTTAGTAGATTTCAAAGCAATAAACGTTGACTTCTTTGGAGGTTCTTCTTCATTTAGCTCAAGCTCATGAGCTCTCAAGCAACTAAGAAGATCTTCTAGACGTAGTCTGTTTATGTCCTTGGCTTCTTGGATAGTCGTGACCTTAGGTCTTCATTACCTGGGCAAGCTTCTTAATATCTTCTTCATGTGATCAACAGTGGTGTAGCTCTTGTCAAGAATTTTTAAACCATGAACCAATGTTTGAAATTTTCCAAACATGGTTTCAATATCTTATCCCTCTTCCATCTTGAAGAGTTCATACTGTCTAACAGGAATGTTAGCCTTAATTTCTCTCATTTGGGCAGTACTCTCATAGGCCACGGCCAATGAGTCCCAAATTTCCTTAGCAGTACAATTTTTCCCACATTTCTCGTACTTTTTCTCAGAAATAGCAGATAAGAAAGTATCTTGCTTTCTGATTCAGTTGATAAGCTTTCTTTTGATCAGGTTCCTACTTATCCCCAGGAATGGGATTTCTCTTCGAGTCAACTCGATTGGTATATTGTTTTTCAACCATATCCCACAGCTCAAGTTATTGTGACTCAAAAAAGGTTTTAACTTTATTTTTCCAGTAGTCATAGTTTGTTCCAGTGAACAAAGGAGGACGGTTAACATGACCATCAGTATTGTTGCTTGCCATAGATAAAGTATAAAATCTTTTCCTCTCACACAATTAAGTGCTCAACTAAGAGGCTGAGCTCTGGTACTAATTGAACGTGACAAAAACACAAGAAAGGGGCTTTGAATTGGGTTTTATAAATATTTTCGAAATACTTGTGTGTTTTTTAAAACATTTTCAAAACAACTCTTTAACAAAAATAATACTTTGAATAAGTAAATAGAAAAGAAGGAGTAGGACACAGTGATTTATACTAGTTTACTATCACCTGATAGCTACGTCAAGTCCTTTCAACACACTTGAAGGATTTCTCATCTATAATCAACTAATTACACTTGAGAGTATACTACTGTCAAACTGGCTATACTCCAAACTTCTTAGAACGACTTTGTGTAGTTAAGCCTCTCACTACAACAGATTGTTAAAAAAAGCGCCCGTTTAAACAGCGTTACATAATAAAAGCGTTGTTTAAAAATTATTGAAGGCCTTAAACAGCGCTTCCTAGAGAAAGCGCTAATTAAAAGTTTTACATAGACAACATTTATTTGAGAAAACGTTGTAAAAGAGACACACGGGACGTAAACAACGCTTTCCCAGGAAAGCGCTGTTTCTTTTAGCGATACAAACAGCGCTTGTTTAAGAAAACGCTGTCTAATGGTTTTCTAAAATTTTAATTTACTCAAACATAATAGCTAGCTCTCATTCCCTCGTTCTCTCGCATGCAAAACACAATATCACCGCCACTTCCTCGCTCTCATTCCCTTTTCCTCGCCGTCTTCAACCACGATACCACCGCCGTTTCAGCTACCTCTCTTCGATTTCTCTACGCCGCATCTTCATCTTCAACCACGATACCACACCGTTTCATCAGCTCTTTCTCCCTTATTGTCCCTCTCTGAAACCACGACTCTCATTGTCCCTCGTGCGCGAAGATGACCTCCCACTACAGGAATTTCCGCTATTGCCGATAGCCATTTTCCATCGATAAATCACGAAACTGTCGGTAAATCAAGATTATCGACAGCCTCAGCCGTTGGCTAATGGTTCGTTGGAAATCTGTTACTGACGGCTTTTTAAAGTCGTCAAAAAATTATACACAGCTGTCGGTAAAGTGATGGAATTTTACCATTTTTTTTGGGTGGTTACCGATGGCTTAGCCGTCCGTAATGACCACCGTACACGGTGGCAAATTACCAACGGCTCTACCGTAGTTTTCTGACGGCTAAGCCCACTGTAATATTTAAATTAAAACAAAAAAAAGTCAGAAATATTACCGACGGCTTAGCCATTAGTAATTTTACCGACGGCTAAGCCCACTATAATATTGAAATTAAAACAAAAAAAAAAGTATGACATTAAAAACAATTTTTCACTTCTAGTAAAACGTTGCAACACATTTTTACACAGATGCCACCAAATAATTTACAAATAGTTAAAATTTTTATACTAACAGTGGATCAAAATTAAACCCAATGTTAAAACTTATAAAACTAGGGCAATATTGTAAAACTTTTAACTCCTACTTTATTGAGTGAGATTACCTTCCTTTACCAAACAATCAATATTTGATAGCTATTGTGTTGAATGAAACAATGCTAACAATTAATAGGGGCCAAGTTTTGAAGACTACTCCAACTAAAATGTTTATTAACAAATAAAATCAGTAACTCAATACTTACAAAGTTTCAACTCTCTATATTTTAGCTCTTCCTCTAATGATTTCCATGCCATATACTGTACAGTGTTCAAGAATTCTGGATTAGATAAAGGAGAAAAAGTAAGGAGAAAAAAAATCTCGAAAACAGGAGAAGCAAAATACATCAGAGAACCCAAAAAATAAAAGAATGCAATTGTAGGAATGTGTGACCCTTAATTAATCTATAAAGCTATATAAAAATGTTTGTAGTATTTTTTTTAGTATACTAATATACTAAAACAACATGAAACAGATTATTCATGATAACCTCTCTAGACTGGTATTATTAAACTGATGAATACAACCAATGAGTTTAACAGGCAGAATTCACACATTTTACTCCTTTTTTTTTCCACACACACATTACCTTCTATATATTTTCCATTCATAACACAAGAAACCCTCAACCTAGAGTTATCCTCTTCCTCCACTCTTGAATACACAGATCTTTTATCGTGTGAATATGCCTTTCTTTTTCTGAGCAATTCGACATTCTTCTTTTGGCTAACATATTATGTTTGCTACTAGCCACCTGAATCTGGATCTTCCTTTTCTAATTTGTCTTCCACCTCAACATGACCATTGACATCCATTACACCAGGTTAAATGCCACTAAATCGAAATTGTGAATCAGTAGTCCAATGTCAACATCATTTAAAATAGGAAAATTGTCAAATTGTGTAAAGCTTCTACATGGTGATTAAAATTTAACATAAATACATGTGTGTACGTATTTTGTTATAGCCCTTGAAAAGCAGGTTAAAGCTATCAGAAATCAAATGGCAGCCAAATAATATTATGAATGTAAATATATAGCTGTTAGTTATTAACTATTGTTATGTTAGTTTAGATTAACTATTGCTAAGTCAATTACTTTGATATAGTTAGTTAGAGCTAACTGTTAGCCCAACTATCCTAACAGTAGTTAATCTAAACTAACTTAATAGTAGTTAATAACTAACAACTATTTACATTCATAATAACATTGATTGACAACTACTTACTTGTAAGTCAACTGGTTTAGTAAAGGAATACACTCACAACTTGTAAGTCGAATGTTTCTGTAATGCTTTAGTAAATGCTTTACAAAATATACTCTTCAAATACTGTGCCATTCAATAAATGCATTTTGTATACATGTTTCATGAACTATAAGCCTATATATGCCTTCCTACAGCTATCATTATTTCATCCAACTTTCATATGCAGAAAAGCAGAGCATTGAGCTACCAAAATGAGTAGAACATAGTTTAAAAGACTATAAAGCAAACTAAAAATTTGAGACAAAGGAAACTGAATCCAACTGAAAGTTAACTTTGCATGGCCACAACAGAAAGAAATCTAAGTGCAATTTGTGCCATAGGTGAAAAGCATTAATGAGCTTTTCTGTCAATAGAACTCTCGACTATATTGGAATCTTAGTCTATATACAAAACAAAGCCAACAATCCAAAAGAAAAAAAGAAGGAAGTAACAAAGCTTGTACTTCATCAATTCTGGCACCAAAAAATTAAATCCAAATCAGAGTGAGCATTCAAGTCCATATCAGCGTGCCTACTTTTTTTAGACTACAAATTGTGTTTGCCAATCTTTGTGAGGAGGGGGAGAAAAAATTTAATGAGATGAGAATACAATTGTACAATTCTCCAATCTAGTATCACAAAGGAGACCCACCAAAGACAGACAAGCAGGTGGAGATTATACTTTATCTGAAAATTGAAAGCAAAGAAATCTGGATTAGGACATGAAACAACAATAAGAAGATAAAAATTATAAGAAGGAAACAATTTGGATAATATAGCTCAGAAAGCTGATGACCAACACCTGCAGCTGATTTGCTAAGACTCCTTTTCACTTCATCTAATCTCTTTCATAGTAAACAAATTTGGACCAAACCCCTTACTTGTTTCCACTCTTCCTCGTGGGAAAATTGAGAAATTTTACTGAAAACAAATGAAACTAAAATCATGGAAACACAGTGTAGCATTATCATTACTGTTGAATATTCACTTTTTTCTCTTTCTCCATTCATGGCATAATAGTTTTACTTTTGAAAAGCAAACAAATATCATTGGATTGGTCCTGTGGCAAATTAAACTGTCCTGAATCATCACTGAGAGTAAGCAAGCTCATTACACAATCTTCTACCCCCACCTTCCAACACAGAAATAGATAGTCATTATGCAATCATGAAACACAATTGTCATCGACTAAAGCAGCCAACAATAACATATACCAAAAGATGACAACAAAAATTCACAAAAAAAAGAAGCTTTTGGTTCGGCTACTCTACAAGACTTACAATCACTCTTCACCTATCATTAAGCTGCTATGAACTGAAGACAACAAACAATGAAACACCTAGAAATACAAAACTAACAATTGCGCACTAATCATGCACCAATTATCCCAAAAAAAAAAATTAAAGTACTGGCTTAAATTAAACTAACAATTGCGCACTAACTTCAGCCTTAACAGCAAAACCCTTAGCCAGTAACTGCTTAATGATTCTTTTCTCGGTGCTACCAGTGGCTCCAGCAACAAAAAAATTCTTCTTCCACACACTCAAATCCTCCCACTAAAACACATTGAGATAGAGGGATGGAGATCTAAGTTGAGAAGCCCTTCCTGCTGCCAAAACATTCGAATATTAGCTCTCAGCACCAAATGATCCTATAATCATAACAAAAAGTTCACAAATCTATAAACAAAATCCCTAAATTAAAACATCTCAAAACAAAACTCTTCCCGAATCCTCCACTTTGATATAACCCATAAGAGTGAGTATTGCATGAAAATTGGAAGGAGGAAGAAGGTGTTGGACCTAAACGATTAAGAAGTTTAGACCCTCATTAATTTTGATAATAACAAAGTATCTTCTGATAAGTCTTTAAGTGCGCAAGTATTAAAATCTCTTATGTTTTATCTCACTCAAAAAAGAAGAAGAAAATTCACAAGTACTAAATACATTCCATGAGTGTCAGCATCCGGTTCACTCCAGCGTCTTACGTAAAGCGAGAGTCCGGTAGTGTTATTCTTTGAACGTGTATTACTCAATTGCTGTGAGCGTCCGTCTCCTGTTCTAAGCGAGCATCTGGTCTTTTAATGAATCACATGATGATCACGTTGTTGCTCTTCACCTCAGCTACTTTGGAACAGAATTCGAATTTGATTTTGTGCGCTCAATTTTATGTACGAGGAATCAAAGGTAACACCTTTAGAATAAGAAAAATTCGTACAAGGCAATTGTGTGAAAAGCAGATAATATAATAACGAAAATATGTCCTATTCTGATATTCTCTAGAAAGGAAGAAAATGACAGAATTTCAAATTGCCTCCCCAATGTTTTGGAGCTGAAATATCTGTAACGGTATTATCCTCAAGACTGCTATAAATACTTCAAGGTATTCATTGAAGAAATGGCTAGAGAAACTGCAAGAGACTACATTCTGAAAAGATTATTACTCAAGTAAGCAATCAAGTTTCGTGCCAAGTCTCTGGACTACAAGAACTGAACCTCAGCATTTGATTCTTTCTTTTAGAAAGTTATTAGTTTGAACTTAATCTTTTCATCCTCTCTGTGAGAGTTATTTTGATTATATTCAAAACTATATCTGTGAAAGCTGTATTGCCTAGTTAAGGCTTTGTTCCTCAAAGGCTCGAATGTACTGAGTCGTTTTGAGAAGTTAAGAGTATTGTCAAGTTTGTGACAGTATAATACTCTTAAGGAAGTTTGTAATCAGTTGATTATAGTAGAAAATCCTTCAAGAACGAAGGGATTAGACATAGCTACCAGGTTGGTGGTAAACTAGTATAAATCCTGTGTCTTTTGCTTTACTACTTTATACTTACAACTATCTTGCACATAAAAACAAGTGTTCGAAAATCTTATTTCCAGCGTCTGGTCCTACTCCAGCATCCGATTTCAAACAGATTCATTTTCAAGTGTTCTAAAGTGTTTTTAACTCAAAGTTTGCCAAAAGTTTGTAAACACAATTCACCCCCTTCTTGTGTTCACGTTCAGTTAGTATCAGAGCTCGGCCTCTTGGTTGAGCACTTAACAGTGTTAAGAGAAAAGATCATATACTGTGAACATGTCTGCAGAAGGTGATCACATGAATCGTCCTCCTCTATTTACTGGAGAAAAATTTGACTGCTGGAAAGATAAGATGAAAACTTTCTTTGAGACACAACAACTTGAGTTATGGGATATTTTTGAAAGTGGTTACATTCTTCCCACTAATGCTGCTGGTGTTGCCATTGCCAGAGAAAATTGGAATGATGAGCAGAAAAAGAGATATCAAATCAATCAAAAAGCTAGATTCATTCTTATCTGTGCTATGTCAGAAAAAGAATATGACAAATGTGGCAAATTTGATACTGCCAAAGAAATCTGGGATTCACATGTTTTGTCTTATGAGGGCTCTGCCCAAGTAAGAGAAACTAAAGCTAGCATGTTGGTTCGCCAATATGAGTTGTTTAAAATGGAAGAGGGTGAAAACATTGAATTTATGTTTAGAAAATTCCAAACACTTGTTCATGGGTTACAGGCCCTTGGAAAAAGTTATACCACACTTAACCATGTGAGAAAGATCCTGAGAAGCTTGACCAAGCAGTGGAGACCCAAAGTCACTGCTATTCAAGAAGCAAAAGATTTAAATGTCTTAAGACTTGAAGATCTTTTGAGTTCTCTGAAAGCTCATGAACTTGAGTTGAATGAGGAAGAACCTGTAAAGAATAGCAAGTCTATTGCTTTGAAAGTCAACAAACATAAATTCGGTACTTCTAAAGTTCTTCCAACTGAAGAAGAATCAGAAGATGAAGCTTCAGAAGGAGATGTTGATGGGTCGGATGATGAGCTCGCGTTCATATCCAGGAAGATCCAAAGGAAGTGGAAGAAAAGAGACTTCAAGAAGAAATTCCACAAGAAAGATGTCGAGGACAAGAAGGAAAGCAAAGACGAAAGCCAAGTTGTCTGCTATGAATGTAAAAATCCTGGACAATTCAAATCTGAATGTCCTAATCTTAAGAAGAAGCCCACAAGAAGTTCTTTCAAGGGAAAGAAGAAGAGTGTCATGGCTACATGGGAAGATCTAGATTCATCATCCTCTGAGAAAGATAATGATGAAGAAGCCAATCGTGCCCTTATGGCAAATACAGACTTAGACTCTGAAGAAGAAGTTGAAGAGGTAATAATATATTGGCTTCTTCAGTTTTTAGCTTCTGGTTCTCTTCACTGAGATGCAAGTTGAAGAGGAAGATAATGATGAAGAGAACCAGAAGCTAAAAACTGAAAATCAGCGTCTGGTGGATAGTCAGCATCTAGTGACATATTAGCAACCAGAAGCTGAGAGCTCTCAACCTGAAAGCTCTAAAGCTAAAGACAATCCTTAGTGTAAATCAAATGATCATGAATATGCATTTCAAAAGTTTCTTGCAGAAAGTGTAACTCGAAGCAAGCAAGCTTCTATGATTTGGGGTGTCAGTAAAACGATAACTCAAGGTCTTTGTTACATATCAGATGAACTCTCATTAAAAAATAAAAATCCTGCATCTGATAAATCCAATGATCACAGTGAATGCTTGCATTGTACCTACCGCAACAAACCTGGTCATTTGAAAAGTGCATGTACTGCTTTTAAGATTAAGAGGGACAAGTATCCTTCAAGAACTAACAAGAAAGGACCCAAAAAGATATGGGTACCTAAAGATAAAATAGTCTATGTTGCAGACATGCTTAGGAACAAAGTCAACACACCTATCTTGGTACTTAGACAATGGATGCTCGCGTCACATGACGGGAGAAAAACATATGTTCCAAGAGCTAAGGCCTAGAGAAAAAGGATTTGTTGGTTTCGGTGGAAACCAGAAAGGTAAAATAGTTGGGATTAGTCGCATTGGTAAAGGCTCTCTTCCCTCTATTGATAATGTACTTTATGTTGAAGGACTAAAGCATAACATATTGAGCGTAAGTCAATTATGTGATAATTATTATGATGTCATTTTCATAGAAACTGGATGTTCAGTAAAAAGCAAGAAAGATGGCTCTATTTTCTTTACAGCAAAGAGGAAACAAAATATTTATAAAATTGATCTTTCTGAACTCGCACAACAAGATGTCAAGTGTCTCATGTCTGTTAAAGATGAACAATGGATTTGGCATAAAAGATTAGGTCATGCCAGTTTGAGATTAATCTCAAAACTAAACAAGCACAGTCTTGTTAGAGGCTTACCAAATCTTAAATTTCAATCTGATGCTCTCTGTGAGGCATGTCAAAGAGGAAAACAAGTTAAAACTTCTTTTCATTCAAAAAATGTTGTTTCAACCTCTAGACCACTTGAGCTTTTACATCTTGATCTTTTTGGTCCAACAAGGACAGAGCCTCTTTAACAGGAAAGAAATATGGGTTAGTCATTGTTGATGATTTTACTAGATGGGTATGGGTTAGATTCCTTGCCCACAAGGATGAGTCATTCAAGGTATTTATTGTTTTCTGCTAACCAGTTCAAAATGAAAAAGGAATTTGTATTTCTTCTATTAGAAGTGATCATGGGGGAGAATTTGAAAATGAAAACTTTCAAAAATTTTATAAATAAAATGGCATCTCCCACAATTTCTCCTCTCCTAGAACACCACAACAAAATGGTGTTGTAGAAAGGAAAAATAGATCCCTCCAAGAAATGGCCCGGACCATGATCAATGAAGCTGATATTGCTAAACAATTTTGGGCAGAAGCAGTAAACACAACTTGTTATATTCAAAATAGAATTCTTATTAGACCGATTTTGAAGAAGACTCCTTATGAACTGTGGAAAGGTAGAAAACCAAACATATCTTACTTTCATCCCTTTGGTTGTATATGTTATATTCTGAATACTAAGGATCAACTTCGTAAGTTTGATTCCAAAGCTGACAAGTATTTTTTTGGGACACTCTGAAAGAACTAAAGCTTTTAGAATATACAATAAAGAAACTTTGATAGTGGAAGAATCCATTCATGTCAAGTTTGATGACAAGAAGCCTGACACTGCCATGTTAGAGCTGGATGAGTTATTTTCAGATTTCAATATTGGTGGCACTACAAATGGTGATCCAGCATCTTCAGCGTCTGGTGGTAACCAGACTCTAGATTCTACTCAAGCAGAAGCTGAAGTCAGAAAGAATTAGAGATACAAAACCAATCATCCCAAAGATCAAATCATAGGAGAACCTAGAGATAGAGTTAGAACAAGATCCTCTTTCAAAGAGCATGCAGATATTGCACTTCTCTCTGAAATGGAACATAAGATAATTGATCAAGCCTTGGAAGATGAAGGTTGGATTCTGGCTATGCAAGAAGAGTTGAATCAATTTCAAAGAACAAGAGCACTATCAATTTTAAATGCCCAATCAAAGCTCTTTCAAGAATGCAAGCTTTTTCACAAAATTTACCATTCCTTGATCCAATATCAAAATTGACAACTACAACAACAATAACAATTCCTAGGAACCAAGAAACACAATCCAATTTGAATGATTCACATGAAGATCACCTAACCCCTTTCCTCTAGGTATTGCACCCTAGGGTTGGGATTTATTGGTTCATCTCATTCATGATCATGATCAAGTACTAAATCAAACATAAAACACGAAATGAACAAGAAAAACTACCTCCTACACCCTATTTGAAGCTCACGGCCTAAGGGGCTAAAATGGGGAAGGGAAGTTTGGCTCTCAAGTTGCTTAAATGATGGAATATGTGATAGCAAGAAGAAGAAGAAGCTAGGAGCAAAGGAGGTTAAGGATTAGAGATGAGGAAATGTGAAGAAGAAAAAGCATGGAAGCCATGGAACCTTCGAGCTTCTCTTTCTAAAACTAGAAGATGAAAAAGAAATGAGGGTGAGGGTGACGATGGGGGTCTCGGCCAACAGCTCATAAAAAGGAGGAGAGATTAAAATTTTATTAAGAGTAAAATACTTGGTTAAAAACAAGCTTAAAAGTAAGCATAAAAATTAAACCACCACTCAAGTGACACCTAGATTAAAAGTGAGATGCTAATCCCATCAATGAGTTTAACCCATCTAATCTCTCATCTGTCATGATTTCCCTATAATCCTAGAGTCCTAAGAGTATTAAAAATACGGCGTCGAGTAATCACGTTACCGATTAATTCTTTCACCGATTAATTCGCGAAAATTAATTTTCCGAGAAATTAATTTACCGCGTGATAAAATATTATCATAAATAATAAAAACAATCTAAAACACTCAAAAATAATCACAACAAGTCATGATTCAATTTTCATCGAAATCGAAGTTTGTTTAAAATTTTATCTGCGGCCAAACTGCCCGATGATTCAAAACGCGGCAAAACTTTGTTAGAATATTCGACAATTTTTGAACCATGAATCAATATTAAATATTAATTCTTAAATTTAATTTTATCTTGATTTAAGTTGTAAGTCCAGGTTAGTACATTCTAGGGTGTCTTCCCTTAGGATGTCTAACAAGCTTTCAAGTAAGCCCTTATGATACATAGGGAGAGTATGTTAGGTTTGAAATACCTAAGTTAGTCTTATCAAACAATATGATTCGTCGAGAGAATGGTGAGGAGTCCGTGAAGGGCTCACTGAGATTTATAATCTCACCAAGTTCCTTTTATTTGTTTTTCAGAAAAACAGGTACCGAAGACTGAAGAGGCGAAGCTCCAAGCTTGGGAGTCATAGACTAGTTGTCTATTGTAATGGAATTTTATATTCCAAGTATTGTGCAAGTTGTAATATATTTATTAGATTATTGATTTAATTTTAATTTCTGACTTGGATTACTGTAATTAAGTTTGTAAATTATTAGTAATTCCTGTGCTTTAATGTAATTTGTCGTACTTTCAATTATATTGAGGTATGGGTGTTACATTATGGTATCAGAGCAGTTCGATCTTATCGGCCTATGAGTCATGAGTTTAATAGTGACTCAGTTTAGGAAGTGTCAGTTTAGTCCTTGTTGGACTGTGGTCAGTTAGCTGGAATTTTCTCTTGTTCGAGAACTTCTCTCTATATTCTTATGCTTAGTATGGAATATTAAGCCTGATCAACTTAATACTCCATACTGTGTACGAAGAATGTTGTAGATGGAGCTGGCGGACGAGGGAGAGGACCGAATAGGAGCGCAAACTCTAAGAAAGATTAATGGATAAGGATGATGTGGATGAGGAAGGAACGACTGCAATAGCTCTCAGTAAGTGAGAATCTTCGGAAGATACAGATAGAAGGGAATAAACTTCCACCACTCTGGAACTAAGAATCAAGGAATGTTTTAAGTGTGGTCGAAACCACAGAGGCGAGTGTTCGGTTGGACAAGCGAGTATTTTATGTACCGTCAATCGGGATGCTCTGCAAGAGATTAGAAATGACGAGCCAGTAAGGGGTCTTAATTGTAAGGTTTCAATCGACTTAGGATGGGCGTTTATAATCGGTTAGGGTTCAATAGCTGTTGGTTCACCCAATTGTTTAGCCTAACCTATTATGAATGGATCCAAGATTGATTGAGATCCTGTGATGATACCTAAGTGATCCATATAGGGTCAGGAGTAGGTTGAAGGTAAGTTATTTACTCCAGTGCCTAAATGGTAGTGTGGAACCGCGAAGGTGAGCAAGTCTTAGTGAAGCAGAAGGAAACCCTAATCCTTTTAGGTAAGGTAACCTTAGTTGAGAAGCTAGCCTAGAAAGAGAAGTGGACTATGGCTTTTGAGTTATAGGAGTTATAAGTAAAGTTCAGTCGGCGGAAATTCGAGGTGATCAATGTTTGCATTCGATCCAACTGGCCGATAAATGACGTAAATTCATCTGACCAATTAGAGACTTTATCATAACTAAATAAGAATATTATTTGGAATGAGACTTAGTCTATAATTGGATAATGAAATCACGAAATTCTCAAGACAGTTAGTTTCTTTGCAGAGGTTAATTCCTTTCTGAGCTTCCAATGATCTAGAAGTAGTAGAGAAGGTAAATCTGATGAGTTAGATAGATTATTTCCAAGAATATCAAGGATTTATTTTCTTGATATTACTTAGTCCATTGGTTATTAGATGCGTTGATCCACATTGCTATTCGATATGGCTGCGTGATTCTTCGGTTTAATTCCAGTTTAACCAAGATAGGGGAATTAGTCCCTCAAGTTGAAAAGAGTATTAGTAAAGTTCAACTAAGAGTGAAATGTTTTGGACACGAGTTAATCTGTGGACATCTGAGATTATAAGTTACTGCGAGTAAAGTCGTTAGGTTGGGTCTGATGTGATTCTAACTAGCCACTTGCGAGCTGAGTCCCCAACCAAGTGAGGCTTAGACCTCGTGTGAGACAAAGTTTGTAACCAACTAGTGAAAATCAAGTCAGTCTAACCAACGAATACCTCCTAAGAGTTGAGCAACCCTAGAATTTCAAGTTGTCTAGGCCAAGTCGATCGTAAGACCACGTATAGTTTGCTAGAGATGAGTACCAACTCCTTGAATTGTGGAAAAGGTCTATGAGGAAAGGATTTCCATTGGTAACATAAGAGTGAATGCCGTGAATGGAAATTTTCAAGGTATGAATTAGTTACTTCAATGTGACAATCTTATTTTGATAAGTTAGTTGGCCAACGAAGAGTTACGAAACCACCAACGTAGTATGGGATGTTGTTTTGGGCAAATTACAAAGAGTATTACTAGGAAAGTGATTTCCAAGGAGTATTCATAGGAAAGCATCTTCGAAGGAGCAAGGATCCACTCGTTTGACACCAAGATGCACATCCGTAGGGAAGTGTGTAGCAGAATTCGAAGAATTGTCCACATATTCAACCTACCTTCAACGTGTATAAGATGATGAGTAAGAGACCCTCCAGATGGAGCAAGAACTCGAGCCGAATCAAGTAATGTCGTGTGTCAAATTGAGGAGGATGACTATGCGAGACTGTAGATTACTACAGGACTGGGAGGAAGTACAGACTGCTTTAATAGCAGAATGTCTAGGCAAGTAGCAGATGATGCAGTGCAAACGTAAGAATGTCCAACAGTTAAGGACAACTAAATAAGAGAGAAGCAATAGAGTTAGATTCTCCAACTGCAAGAAGGGTATTCCACTTGATGGAAATGCCCCGAAAGCCAATCCTACAGAAGGATGAGATAAGAAAGTAAGGCAAAATTTGGGACGAAATTCCATAAAGGTGAATTTCAGACCTCACCCCATGTTGATGTCATCACGAAGTTCCTACACTTTTAGCTCCACAGAGGGAATCTTGAAGTAAAAACCTGTTTCATGAGAAGGATTTAAAGTTAGTGAGGACGTAAGTTGCCAACAATTCGGAGGATATTTAAGTTATTCACGATTACAAGTATTTTGTCGATTAGTGCTTAGAGTGATTCCACTTAACCAGTCGCAGACTGCGCCCTAACTGGTAAAGTAATATTTATCAGTTAAGGCCTAATCTGTGACCGGTTAACACTATCACAACTAATCTAATTGATTGATGCTTTGTAAGAATTAATCATTTCTAGGTTTTTCCAGTGGATGGAATGAGCTATGAAAGGAAGCTGTAGTTGAAGTTCTAAGGTAAGATGTAGTAATTTTTTAGGACAAATTTTTTTACAAGCTGGGTAGTAATGTAACACCCCAAATTCTCTAAGTTAAGTTAGGAATAAGTTATGAGGAGTTGTGTGATTGCATTCAAGCTTAATTTGGTTTCAAATTGAGTGAATAAGATTATACAAAGTTTTTATGGCTAAGTTGTTGATTTGGAGTTAAGAAATAAGTTGGATTTAATCCTAAGATGATTGGAAGTGTTAATTTGGTGTTAAAATCAAGTTTCTTTGAGTTTTGCATAGTGTGAATTGAATTCACAAGCCTGTGAATCGAATTCACAAGCTGTGAATCGATTCAAGACTGTAAAACACACCAGGAATTGAATTCCAACAGGTGTGAATCACACACACTGTGAATCGATTCACAAAAAACAAGCTGCTGGGACACGAACTGGGGAGCTGCAGGAATCGATTCATTCACTTAAAATTCGAATCTGGTGTTTTTCTGACTGAGTGAATCGATTCACCCCATGCTGTGAATCGATTCACAGCTGTCAAGAAGCTTAAAAACGCAGATTTTCAGCAGAACACGAAAATGCAAAGGGAAAAAGGAAGAGAGGGGCGATTTGGGAGAAGAGAAAAAGGGGAAATTGCTAGGGTTTCATAATCCTATGAGAGATTTGTGAAATTCTTGCTATATTACTTCAAATACTAGCTTGAATAAGAGATTAGAGAGTTGAGATTGAGTTGAAATGGGGGATTTGGAGGAACCCTAGAAGATGGAAGAAGAAGAACATGATGAAGGAGGAGGAAGATCAAGATTATTCAACAATGGCTCAAGTTCTTGGGAATGAAGAAGAAAATTAAAGGTGTAGATCAAGATTTAGGAAATGTTGGAGAAACCCTAAGATGAAGGAAGACGAAAAACGTGAGGAGGATCAAAGGGGCCAAAACTCCACCCTTCTAGCTCAAGGTCTTGAAGAATCATGGTGAGTTCTTCATCCCTTAGGTGATGGGCAACCAATAAGACCCACATATAGGAATTTTCTCAAAGAAGTCTTTGAACCCCAGGGGTTCAAAGTTAGGGTTTGTTAACCCCTTTGATTTTTAAGTTAATTTTAAGTTTATTATTATGAGATTATATGGGGTTTGACTGAAATAGGGTTGGATTTTGTCCCCAACCCCCCTAATTATTATTTGATGTTTACACCCTTGGATAGTTCCATGGAACTTCAAAGGGATGAGTTGGTCCATTCATGACTAAGTCCAAGTAATGTTGATGATTTGTTATGATCTTGTTGAGTCTTGATTGTAAGTGTTGTCAAAGCATGATTCGTATACTTTGTTATTTCAAATTCATGGTTAAGCTTGATTCATAGAATTTACCATACATTCTTTTGGAATAGTTAAATGTTAATGCGGGTTGAAAATCATAGTAAGTTAAGTTGCATTTTTTTTTAACATGCATTCAAGAAGTAAAGATGTGATAAAACTCACTAAGAAGTCCATGGCAAGACTCCTCTGTTTATAAGAGTAGATCGGTTTGGTTAGCCTCGTGGGACGCCACTTGGACGGTTAAAAACGTCTAACCATCTTGCCGAAAGCATGTAATTGGGGTCTAGGGACCAAATCCTATGACACAACCCAATAATACAAAGCAAAGAAGAAATAAATATTCTTAGTAAGAAGATGCATTGCATAGCCCCATATTATCTATCTTCTTGTGAATGGTATAATATGTGAAGTGATGTTCAGTTTATGAATGTTAATGAATTCCTTGCATATATGTATATATATATATTTGGAATTAGCTTAGTTAATTGTATGAAGCCTTGGATTGTAAATTCCTAGTCGCTTAATTACTATATAGTAATCATGCCTAGAAGTAGAAAGAGATGTGATAAGATCACTTAAGAAAGCAAGCAAGTTAGGTTAATTGGAGTCTATAGAATAAAGTATATGACCCAATCCAATTACACAAGAGAAAAGTAAAGATGCTCTAAGTATAGAGAAAGTAAGAACGAAAGATTCTTAGTTAAGAGAGAGTTATATTCAACATGCATCAAGATTAGCCTGTTAGGTATCGGTGAGAGAATGAATGTTTATAGAATTAATGTATGTTGCTATACCATTTTGTGCCTATTTATTCACAAGCCTTTAAGTGGTGTATGGGACATAGAATTATCCTACCCTGTAATATACTAAGTTGTAAGTCCAGGTTAGTACATTCTAGGGTGTCTTCGCTTAGGATGTCTAACAAGCTTTCATGTAAGCCCTTATGATACATAGGGAGAATTTGTTAGGTTTGAAATACCTAAGTTAGTCTTATCAAACAATATGATTCGTCGAGAGAATGGTGAGGAGTCCGTGAAGGGCTCATTGAGATTTATAATCTCACCCCGTTCGTTTTATTTGTTTTTCAGATAAACAGGTACCGAAGATTGAAGAGGCGAAGCTCCAAGCTTGGGACTCATAGACTAGTTATGTATTGTAATGGAATTTTGTATTCCAAGTATTGTGCAAGCTGTAATCTATTTATTAGATTATTGATTTAATTTTAATTTATGACTTCGATTTCTGTAATCAGGTTTGTAAATTATTAGTAATTCATGTGCTTTAATGTAATTTATCGTACTTTCAATTATATTGAGGTATGGGTGTTACATAAAACATCTGCAATTTGTCTGACTAAGAATCCTATATTGCATTCTAGAGCAAAACACATTGAGATTAAACATCACTTCATAAGAGACTATGTTCAGAGGGTATTCTTGAAATAAAATTTGTAGACACTGATCATCAGTGGGCTGACATTTTTACAAAACCCCTTACTGAGGATAGATTCAATTTTATAAGAAGAAATTTAAATTTTCATCTTATAGAAGAATGATTAATCTCAGCGTCTTATGATACACATCATTCAGCATCTGGTATGACATAAGCATTCACACGTGTAATCATATGATATGTCATTCATAATGCATAACTCAACGTCCGGTGAATTCGGTTGCGTGCGTCCAAGCACACACTTGTTGAACTCGTGTGGGACTTAAGAGTCTCATCACACCTAATCTGAGTCATGATTATTTATATTTTCAATAAAATCTTTTTCTTGATTTTATCCTCATTTTGGCAACTACATTTATTAAAAAAAAAAAGGAATCTTTAATTTATTTTCTTTTTGAATTATTTTTATTCAGAGGAAATGTGAAGAGTTTTCAAAAAGTAATTGTACCATTTATCAAAACTTTCCCACTACTCCTTCACTTTCGCTCCACTCTCTGTTTTTGTCTGTGAAAACTATTTTCTCTATCTTTCTCTCTCTCTTTCTCTCTGTGCGAATTTCTCTGAAACCCTAAACGTCCATCAAATCACTCTCTAACTGCTACCATGGCCAACATTAAGGTCGGTGACTACACTGCTATCTTCGATACCATAAAAGAAGCAAAGCTTTTGACTGAGAACAGAATCGACTTGAAAAGATTCAAGCTTTAAGGGTTTGATTTAGATGAAGGTTTGACGAATCTGGGCTAGAAAAACTACTTCCTTTGGGAACCTGTTGATGTGTTAGTTAATGATATCAAGGAATTCTGGGGTTAATGATATCAAGGAATTCCGGGGTAACGTTCATATGCTTCCGGGTGGAATAGTTGAAGGTCATGTCAGAGGTTTCAAGTTGGTGTTCACCATAAACACCATTGCTGAAATGATTAAGTGCCCCTGTGAAGGCATTAGTTACTATGTTAGTTGGGAAGATGCTTTCAGAGGAATGGAAGACGTCAACGAGGCTCTGCTCGAGAACTACCGCCAGTTGAAGGAAAATGATGTCACTCTTATTGCCAGGAATCTGAAAAGTCTTACAGAATTCTACATAAAGTTATTACTAATAGCGTTATTCTGAAGACTGGGTCAAGTGACATAGTGAACTATGAGCAGAAGTTCATTATGAGAAATTATATGGCTGGTCACAAAAGCAACTTGCGTAGGTTAATTTTCAACAATATTGTCAATACACTTGTTGGTTCAAGGAAGGGTTATGCGGACAAGAAGAACATTATCAAGGTTATTCCTTATGGAGTTCTTCTTACTGCTATGATGGTCAAGGATGGAATTGCAAGAAGACTCAATGCCTTGATAAACAAAGAAGAAAGAGATAAGTATTTTGGAATGGGTGCTATTGTTCGTCCTGAGGTTTTTGGAGTAAATAGCCTTGTGAGAATGAAATTGATCAATGCTGATATGATCAAGAAGGTGAAAAAAGAACAAGAAGAAGAAGTTGGTGCTTCTGTTGGTGAAGAAGCTAAAACAAAACCCACCAGAAGCTCAGTATCTGGTGCTAAGAGAACTGGTGAGTCTCTAGTAAGGGAGGCAAGAAGCAAAAAGTATAAGGTGCCTCCTGCACCAGAAGATGAAGAGGACCGAGTCTCCATTAGAAGCCTTATGGAAAAGAAGAGAAAGGCAGAAGCTGAAAAGCCTGTTTCAGCGTCTGGCGCTAAGAAGCAAGCTCCTCCACCTCCTCTTCCTCCTGATGCTGCTGCTCCACAAAGCAAAAGGAAGAGATTGGTTAGGCATTCTGAGAAGCTTAATCCAAAGGTACTAGATTTTACCATTGATGATTCTGTGACTACCTTTGAGTCTAATGATACTATTCTTGCACCACCATTGTCTGTTGCACAACCACAAACAAAACCACAAACACACAACACATAATCTCCATGCACCAAACCACAAACCTCCCAATTAACCACAAAGTCCAAAACACTTACATTTCCCTCACCACAAACCTCTACCTCATCAAACACATCCCTCACTACATACATATCCTCACTCCACTCTCACCCATTCAATCAACTCTTCAAAATCAAATCTGTAACGACCCGTTTCCGGACCGCTACTAAACTAAAAATAAACCTATATGCGACGCGTTTTTAAAACGGTACTCTTGTGTCCTTTGGAAAATGCGGTCTATATTTTTTTTAAAACAAACATATCCGCATAGTACTCATAGTACAAACAGAGTTGCCACAGCATTTAGAAACATGGTGCAATCTAAGACACAAGATACATGCACTGTAAATACATACAATATATATATATATATATATAAACAAGTTAGCGAAGACAGTATGTACAAAGTAAAGACAGTGTATAAAGATGTCCCAAAAGAATACACCTTTCGTATGAAGACCCTCATTAGAGCAATCATATCCCGGTGGTACTCCCAGCAGACACCCACGCAGGGGGCTACTCCAAAAGTAAACCACCAGTCTACCCTATAATAGAAAAAAAATCCATCAAGCCCGACTGGTCACCAGACAAACTGTACACCAAAAGTAAATAGTACAGTCATCCAAAACAACATAAACAGATAGTCAGACAACACGACGACTACAGATAGCTATCCGAATACTCAGATGGATCCTCCTCCTCCACATCGTCCATCGGGTCCTCTCCAGTCAAATCGATAAAAGGTGTTGTCGCAGGCACACCCTCCGGCACGTCCTCTGCTATCACCGCCTCCTCCAGGAATCCCGCGCCGCTACACCCAGCCTCACCACACTCTTTGCAGACAGGTGAGAGGTGTCCTGGTGGGGTAGGGGTCCTGAATAACACGGGAGAAACTGGTTCTGCCTCGGGCTCAGATCCTGCTGGAGAACTCTGGATAACAGCTACCCTGGAAGTAGATGCTCCTGCAGTCCCGCGTCTAATCACACTCTTACGAGCGGTCCATCGAACCCTCGATCCTCATCCTTATCCTCGGGAAGCAAGTCGAGAAGCAGTGCGCCTCAGAATCTCGAGGGGTCCCTCTGGCGAGGAAGATGATGCTAGCATATTCCTCTCTCCCTGAATAGCTCGCCAAGCGTCCACCACCTGCATCATCCGAATCGGGAAGCTCACTATGCGCCACAAAGTCTCTTGTCTCACTACTATACAACCCTCTCGGAAGCTCTGTACAATGTTCCCAATATAAACAACGCGACGGAAGATGGGGTCAAACTCCATCGCCACGGGCATCTCGATGTCTGGAAAATCAAAGATGATCTCCGGTGATGTCCTCATCGCTGCTATCAGCATGCTCTTCGTCATCGCCTGGGTAACCATCATCGGTTGAAGGCACCACGATAAAGGGTCAACTTCTCAATAAATCATGAAATAACAAATCATAAACAAGAGGCAACACAACAATATGCACAGTTCTGAAGACGCAACTCAGGACTCAACTTAAGACTCATTCCCTTACGACACTTTCGACAATCTTCCGGAAGGTAACGCCGAACAAGCTGCTGAATTCCAGCCATTAGCCTTGGGCTCCACGACCACCCTAGGAATTTCTGGATATGTTCCTTGACGCTACGACGTCTAACTAAGCTGTCGAAAACCAACTATAGCCTTTTAGGGGATCCTAACACCCTAGGTTATTCGGGATATAGTTCATAAACGACATGATAACTCCAAATGACACGATGCGTACCTAAACTGTCGAACTCCAGCCATTGGCTTTGGGTTACACGACCACCCTAGGATATCCGGGATATAGTTCATGCACGTCACTTTGACACTTTTCACCATCCCAATGAAACAATCACCGCATATAATCAATCAAGAAGCAATCGAATAATTAATTAACCACATGTCAATAATATTTATGCCAACCTTAACACAATGCACTCAGGTTAATAGTATAAGAAGTATAAGCATTCACATCATATCAAGCACCGACACCGACAACTCAGTTCATCCCTCTGCAACTCAGTGGAGTTGGCCGAGAGGTAATCATACAAGTGTGGGGGTTAGGGAAGCTACCAACCACTTGCAGACAAGCCCACTAAATAATCATAAATAAAATTTTAAGAATTAAAAAGTCGAAGGAGTACGAGACCCTCACTTCGATGTCTAAGAGTTGCCCTTACCACAGTTGGTTGCTAGCGTGGTACCGCACGCCTCGAGTCCACGTCGCACGATCTCCGAATTCGTAACTCCTATCACCACGAGTAAACTTAGCACAATTCTATGAACTAACTTAAAACTTAGGCTCTCAAAAACTAACCCTTTCCTAACCAAGCATTTTCATTCAACCATTTACTTACTAACAACTTGAAAGGAATAAGGTTTTGGAATTAAAACATTTCTTGAAAAGTTCACATAACACACCTTTAATTTCTTGAAAACTTTAAAGTGATCACAACTTCAATTAATTTTTTTTTTTTGCATAAATTCTAAAGTCTAAAAACATACTCATTCAAGCATTATGTCCAAGTTTACAAACGAAATCTTCCTTCCATCTTCTCCTATGGCCTCTCGGCCACCAACTTTTTCTATAAAAAAATTGCAAATCTTCTTTTAAATAGGTAACCACTTCTATACATTATTCCCAAAACTCAAACAACATCATGTGAAAATTAGTACACATAAGAAAACTTAATCAAGCATCAAAACTATTTTCTAAATACACATAACAAAAGGTTTTCCAACATCTTCTTTATTACCCCTTGAATCCAAATCTTTTCATCAAATCAAATTCAATACAAGTCCAATTACTAACACCAATTAAAAGCAAGATGCAAAACATTTTTTTTTCTCCTATTCCTCTCCTAGGGCTCGTGGCCTCAACACCCTTTTTTTCAGAAAAAATTGCAAACCTTCTTCCAACATTAACAACAGCATTTTGATCAATTATTTTCCTTCATTAAACCACAATTTAACACCCAAAACCAATCATCATCAAGTCTAAGAATACCCTGCAACATTTCAAGAGTCCCAAATTTTCAATAAATCGCATAATCATGGTTCTAACACAAAACTATATACTACAACAACAAGAACAACACCTAGCAAGATAGAAACAACAATTAATTTTATGATTGCTCATCAAGATCACACTACCCTTCTTTTCCCCTTTTTGCTTGCTCCTAGGGTTCTAAGATTAGGGACTTGTGACACCCTCTACCCCAGCAAGTCATTATAACAACGTAATAATGTAAAATAAAACACGGAGAAACAAAAATACTTTTTATTTATGTCAAATTATAACTTCAGTTATCGTGGAATAGAGTCGTCATGCTCATTTGCGGAAAACAACAATCAAAGGAGTTACAACCCAGGTTCCCGATGTCGCAATAATTCAGAGCTCTTTCCCTAATTATTACATCGGAAGAATACAAAAAAAAAACTTAAATGAGTAAACACATGCAAATCTTCTATCCATCCCGACTGACTATCGAGATTACTCATTGGCATTCACATCCTCAACACCTGCAGTCTCAACATTTACACATACCTGGTGGGATATGCGTAGCCACAAAAGGGTTAGTCGTCATAACCTCAAATAGTGCAATCAGTGTAGGAAATCAATGAACAATGCGCATATACAATAATTCCAATAAAACGTCTACTCACTAGTACCAAGGCATAACATATCACAGCAACGGTCAAATACCACAAGCCACAGCATTAAACGCAACGCTAAAGTACATTACCACAACTTTCCAATATCACATGCTACAACATCAATCACAACATTATGATACACCACACAAAAAACTGAACAATTGTTAGCGTATTTTATACACTACTTTTTAAGGCAAGTGCACCAATCGCAACCAGTAATATAGTAATGAATAGAGTATCGTCTCCACAGGGATTATGACGGTTATCAATAAGAATAAGTGTGTAATTACTTTGAACGGAAATGATTTGGATATTTTGATTGTAATTGTAACTTTGAACAATTTAAAGTAAAAATAGAATTGACTTGGTTGATAGAAAACAACTAGGATTTGAATCCTCTTGTACTTGCTCTTATGTAACTAGTTCATCATTAACTTAAGTAATTTCATATAAATTGAAGTTCGAATCAATTGAATTAGCCTAAGGACAATCCCTTGCCTCATAAACCCTTTATTCTAGCCACAATCCCTAATCCCTTAGGTGATTAATGATTAGACTAAGCAATAAGATCAATGATTCATTAGAACACATAACCACAAGTTATATTCCTATAATCTTCATGAATATGGTTACTAATCTCAGTTCAAGTTCATTCATCCTATTTTTCAATAAAGATGAAAAACCCAAAATCAATGCAATAGTGATCAAGTATTGAAAAGCATGAAGTATAGAGATTAGAAACTCAATTTACATAACATATACTTGTATTAATATAAGAGAACTAACTACATAAGAGTTTGTACATGATTCATCTCATCCTAATCTAAGGAATTTAGCTACTCATGGTAGTAAAAGAAGAAAACAAACATATGGAAGAAAACAACTCCATTGATGATCCAAACCTTGTTCCCAAGATTGAATCCTCCTTGAAGATGAAGAACAATGGAACCCTAGCACTCCTAATCTTTCTCCTCAGTGTTTTTGATGTTAGAAAAGGTCCAAGATCATCAAAAAGTGAACAAATATCTAATTATACAGATTCTGCAGCACAGTGCGCGTCATGCGCATCACAATTGCGCGTCACGTGCACTGAGGCGGCTTGCGGATTGCACTGATGCGCGTCACGCGCATACTCAATAACTTGGCTTTTTTTCGCATTTTTGGCTGCCTTCGAATCTTATGCTCTCATGAATCATCTTCTTTGCCTTTAATTGAATTCTTGAGAGTGTCTTCTTTTGGTTTAGTTTCCATTCCTAACAATTCAAGTGCAATATACATGAGAATAATGTAAGAGTTAAAATATGCAATCAATCAACCAAGTGTAAAGAATTTCAAAGTTTAAGCTCAATATATATTCAACTCTCTCAATTCCTCATGTATTTAATTCAATTAATCACTCTAAATTCACATAAGATGAAAACTTATCACAACCCCAAACTTGGCAATTTGCTTGTCCTCAAGCAAAAATTAAATTAAAAACATGGGTCAAAAAATGAAATTAATGGATGTATTTTCAATCTCCACCATAAACACATGCTCAATCAACTTTCTTTTTAATCACACTTGTCAAAGGTGACAATTCATGCCTTCTTATATCACTTGCTTTCTCAATTCCAAATTCTCCCAAATAAACAAATCAAGCAATATAACGTACAATTATCAATTATGCTCAACTTATCAGACTTTCCTCACAAATGATATTTCACTTTCACTCAGGTGTCAGTCAGATCGTTCTCTCAATCACATCATACGCAACACCCTACCATAGGCTTGACCAAGTTCTAAAGAATTAAATACAATGCAATGTAATACACATTTAAGAGGCCTTTAAGGTTGTAACGGGGCTTAGGTAAGGGCAGGAATTATTTGGATAGTAGGCTCATAATCTTGGAGTAAGAAATAAACCACTTCACGACATTGATATCAAACCCTTGTATTCATTCACACAAATCTCCCCCAACACAATTGATTAAGAACAATAGGTAATATTTACACATTAATGACTTTTTTTTTTAATTTTTTTTTTTAACAATTTAAGTCCTTGTACATCCACCCCAAACTTAGAATCTTTGCTTGCCCTCAAGCAACCCCAAACTTAATCAAATGCTAAGACATGTTGTAATATGGCCTACTGAACTCCAAGTAAGTAGGGACAATTGAGATTCTGGTCTTAGGCTTGCAATGAAGGTAGATCGCAAATAATGGACAATTAGGCTCAAACGGGCTAACAAAGGATTAAATAAATTAGGTGGTGAATTTAGGCTCTAGGTATTAGAAAAAATATTGCCTCAATATGTGTAAACATGCAAGTACAAAACCCTAAGAACGAGGTCAAATTCTGAAGACTGTCACATATAGCTAGCACACAAGAAGAAAAAGTTACATTTGGCACAAAATGCTCACTGGTTAGAGAGGAAATTAAGCACAAACGAATCTTGCAGTTAAATTTTACTTAACATGCTTCAAAGGGTTATTTGTGAACTTTTTGATCAAAAAGAGGCATGCAAAGTCACAATCCAATTGTGTATCCATTACAATTCATAAGCATGCATATCATGGGGATTATGAAAATAACAAACCAAAATTCCACTTATCAAATCAACATCTCAACTCAAAAATTCATGTAACACAAGGTACAAGAAAAGGAAATTAGAGTTCCAAAAAAAAAAACAATCAGTACAATATACATTGAATATTGATATTTAAATAGAAAAATAAAAGAAAACAAAAGATAAAAGTAGAAAACCAAAACGGTGAGCCATGGGACTCAACCGCTGAGTGAAATGATGGGGCGGGCCGCCCGATGCCACCGCTGAAAGAAACTAGGGAGCTGGCTCTGAAGGCCCTGCCTCGTCATCAGGGTAAGGCTCATGGAAAATGTCGGCGTCATAGTTCCCTGCACATAGAACGAAGATTTGTGCAAAAATTGTTTTCTATGTTAGTACCAACACAAACATCTTAAAATTCTATGAGCATTATCACTTCACCACTATGGTTTTCCAACAAAGAGATTACCAATGCAATTCATATTTTCATATTAAAATTCTTGCAAAAGTTGAAAATCTCAATGGTTTTTGACAAACAAAAAAAAAATTCCTTATGCACTAAGTTGCAATTAGACAAACCTTTGGTCATCTAATAATTTTGACAATTATTTGATTGAGGACAACCAAATTTTGTCATTTGAAACAATCTATGGCATAAACATGAAGTATGGCTTGGCTCATTATCAAGTTCTATTCCCTATACTCTCATAAGCATTTTATCAAACACATTGTGTGCACACAAAAGCATCTAACAAACCAACAATGGCTTCATCATGCAAAACTTCCCAAAATAAGAAAAATTCAAGTTTTCACAGCTCAATTGCATAAGAAAGAAACAAATTCCCAACAACAACATCAAACTTCAAGCAAGAACTTCATATTTTCGACAACTTTCTTCATGGAGATGAAGGAAAACTAAAAATTAGAAAAAGGAAGTCATGAAATCACTTACTTGAGGATGAATGATGTATGAAGTGAAGAAAATGTGAAGATTTATCTCTCTATGCAATTTGAGCTTGAGTGGTTTGAAGTTTTGAGAGTTAGGGTTTGTTAAGAAATGATTTTTGAGTGAGTGAAATGAGGGAGCTGCGCGAACACCTCCCTTTAGTAAGCCAGGTTGCGCGTCGCGCGCAACAATTCATGTGTATTTGGCGTCACGCGCACTCCGGTCACAGAGGCAAAATTAAAAATGCGCGTCATGCGCTTTTGTTCTGGCGTCGCGCATCACCGCCTACTGTTCCAAATTCACTCATCAGGTGCTATGCGCGTCGCGCGCAGATTAGGCAGTGCAAATGCGCGTCGCGCGCATGACCTGCAGCAGTAAAAATGTTTTTTTTTTTAGGGCAAACTTGTTGCCATGGGTGCTTCTTTAACGTCACTAGCTTGACGCTTGGTCATTTCATGGATCCTGCAAAACGAGGGCTACTCTTGCCCTGGAGACTTCTCCTCCAAAGAATGGCTTCAATCTTTGCCCATTAACTTTGAAAGTTCTTGTGGAGCCGGGATCTTCTAATTCCACTGCTCCGTGTGGAAAAACTTCTCTGATTATAAATGGTCCCGACCACTTGGACTTCAACTTGCCTGGGAAAAGTTTCAGTCTTGAATTGAAGAGTAGAACCTGTTGGCCTGGCTGGAAGTCTCTTCTCACCAATTGCTTGTCATGATAAGCCTTGGTTCTTTGTTTGTAAATGGTTGCATTCTCATAAGCCATCAACCTCATTTCCTCCAGCTCATTCAATTTCAGCAACCGCTTTTGTCCAGCCAATTTGGAATCAAAATTCAGAAATTTTATGGCCCAAAATGCCTTGTGTTCCAACTCCAATGGTAAGTGGCATGACTTCCCATAAACCAGCTGATAAGGAGAGAACCCTAATGGCATTTTGAATGCTGTCCGGTAGGCCCACAAAGCATCGTCAAGCTTCTTTGACCAATCCTTTTTTTGAAGCACCAACTGTTTTCTCCAAAATCTTCTTTATCTCCCTATTGGAAACTTCAGCTTGCCCACTAGTTTGTGGGTGATAGGGAGTGGCAACCTTATGCTTTACATCATACTTGTTCAGCAATGTCTCCAAGTACTTGTTGCAAAAATGCGTGCCCCCATCACTTATGAGCACTCTAGGCACTCCAAATCTGGAAAATATGTTTTTCTTCAAAAAATTGACCACTGTTTGGGAATCATTGGCTACAGCTGCACATGCCTCAACCCATTTGGTGACATAGTCAACACACACCAAAATGTATAAATTGGAATAAGATGATGGGAAAGGCCCCATGAAATCAATACCCCAACAATCAAATGGTTCAATTTCCAAAATGCTATTGAGGGGCATCTCATTTTTCCTGGAAATGCTTCCTGTGCGCTGGCACTTATCACATCGCTTGACATATTCATGACAATCTTTGAAAAGCGTTGGCCAAAAGAACCCACTTTGTAGCACCTTGGCTGCAGTTCTTTCTCGACCATAATGACCTCCATACGGTGAATCATGACAATGTTTCATGATACTTTGTGCCTCCTCGGATGTGACACACCTTCTCAATAACCCATCAGGGCCCAGTTTAAACAAAAATGGATCATCCCAAATGTAGAAATTTGCATCTTTAAAGAGTTTCTTCTTCTGCTGCCAAGTATAATCCTCTGGTATCACACTTGTTGCCTTAAAGTTAGCCATATCATCAAACCATGGCCTCTCAGATACCATCAACAAGTGCTCATCAAGAAATTCTTCGTTAATCTCTTTCTCCTTGACTGTTACTTCAGAATTTTCCAGCCTTGATAAGTGGTCAGCTACCACATTCTCACTTCCTTTCTTGTCTTTTATTTCCAAATCAAACTCCTGCAGCAACAATATCCATCTACGCAGACGAGGCTTAGAATCAACTTTAGTGAGCAGGTATTTGATGGCAGAATGATCAGTATAGACAATGACTTTCGATCCAATCAAGTATGATCGAAATTTCTCCAAAGCAAATACTATAGCTAGCAATTCTTTTTCAGTGGTGGCATAATTCACCTGATTCTCATTCAAGACCTTGCTAGCATAATAAATAGCATGAAAGAATTTTTTTGTTCTTTGTCCCAAAACAGCCCCGACTGCATAATCACTTGCATCGCACATGAGTTCAAATGGTAAACTCCAATGGAGCCACTATAATAGGAGAGAAACCACTTTTCTTTCAACACATTAAAAGCATTCAAACAGTCTTGATCAAACTTGAAATCAGAATCTTTAACAAGGAGATTGCACATTGGCTTTGCAATCTTTGAGAAGTCCTTAATAAATCTTCTATAAAAGCCCGCATGACCTAAGAAACTCCTTACTCCTTTGACATTCACAGGAGGTGGTAACTTCTCGATTACCTCAATCTTTGCTTGGTCCACTTCAATTCCCTTTGCTGAAACTTTATGTCCCAAAACAATCCCTTCTTTAACCATAAAGTGGCATTTCTCCCAATTTAACACTAAATTGGTGTTCACGCACCTCTTAAGAACAGAAGCTAGATTGGATAGACACAGATCATAACATGAGCCAAAAACAGAGAAATCATCCATGAACACTTCAATTGAGCTTTCAATCATGTCAGAGAATATGGAGAGCATGCACCTCTGAAAAGTTGCAGGAGCATTGCATAATCCAAATGGCATCCGTCGGTACGCAAACACACCAAAAGGACAAGTAAAAGCTGTCTTTTCTTGGTCCTCCGGATTAACTGCAATTTGGTTATACCCAGAATAGCCATCAAGAAAACAATAAAAAGCTTGGCCTGCTAACCTTTCTAACATCTGATCCATGAAAGGCAATGGAAAATGGTCTTTCCTCGTGGCATTATTGAGCTTGCGGTAGTCTATGCACATTCTCCATCCGGTTACTGTTCTTGTAGGGATGAGCTCATTCTTTTCATTTTTGACCACCGTCATCCCTCCTTTCTTCGGAACAACTTGCACTGGACTCACCCATGCACTATCCGAAATGGGATAAATCATACCCGCTTCAAGAAGCTTCAGGACTTCTTTCGACCACATCCTTCATTGTTGGATTTAATCTCCGTTGAGGTTGCACCACCGGTTTATATTCTTTCTCCAATGTAATTTATGCATGCGAGAATCTTTAGGGCTTATACCTTTTAAGTCGGAAATAGACCAACCTATTCTTTGTCTTGTACTCCTCAATACTCTCATCAATTTTTCTTCCTCCAAGTTTGACAATGAATTGCTCACAATAACTGGACTTTCCTCATCATCATCAAGGAATCTGTACTTCAAGTGGGAGGGAAGTGGTTTCAACTCAATTTTCTGTTTTTCTTGCTGACCTCCTTCTGTTTTGAATTCTTCTCTTTTCAAATTAGCTTGTTCTGTACTTAGTGCTGCCAACTGTCTCACACATTCTGCTATTTCCTCTTCATCCTCCTCACAAAGATTTTCAACAGCTGTACTAGTACTTTCTCAAGAGGAGTTGAAGGATAATGCTGAGAGAAATTTTCCTCCACCAAGTAATTGGCGATGTCTACTGGCTACAGGTATCTCTATCAGTTGGATGTTGCATTGCCTCAAACAAATTGAAGGTCACCTTCTCATCATGAACTCTGAGCATTAGTTGGCCTTGTTGCACATCCACCAGAGCTCTACCTGTTGCAAGAAAGGGTCTTCCCAAGAGAAGAGGAACTTCTACATCTTCCTCCATGTCCAGAATAACAAAATCAGCTGGAAAAATGAACTTATCCACCTTCACCAAGACATCCTCCATAATACCGTAAGGATATTTAATTGATCGGTCTGCTAATTGAAGCGACATCCTGGTAGGCTTCACATCATCTGTCCCCAACTTCTTCAACATAGAAAGTGGCATGAGGTTGATACTTGCTCCTAAGTCACATAATGCCTTCCCAATAGTTATATTCCCTATAGTGCAGGGAATTGTGAAACTACCGGGATCTTTGAGCTTTGGAGGAAGTTTCCGTTGAATTATTGCACTGCATTCCTCAGTCAAGGTGATTGTTTCATCTCTCAATTTTTTCTTCTTTGTGAGAATTTCCTTCATAAACTTGGCATATGTAGGCATTTGCTCAAGAGCCTCAGCAAAAGGTATATTAATCTACAACCTCTTAAAAATGTCCAGAAATCTTGAATATTGCTCCTCCTTTTCTTTTTTCTTGTTCTCCCTTTGAGGATAAGGAAGTCTCACATATGGAGGAAGAATTTGAGGCTTGTTCCCATCCTTCAAAATTTCAGCTTTTGTTCTTCTGAGGATAGAACCTTCATCCACCAATCTCGAACTATTTTTATCATCATTTTTCTTTTTCTCACTCTTCTTTTCAACTTCTTCAACATCAATCACCTCATTTTTTCTCTTCAACTCCTCATCCAACATCACCTTGTCATTTGCATCATCACATTCAGGGATTAATGGTTCCACCATAGATGGTGTTACCACCTTTCCACTTCTCAGAGTAACAGCATTACAAGACTCATTTTTTGGATTGTCTACAGTGTTTGCAGAAAACTTACCCTTGGATTGCTCCGCGAGTTGCTTGGAAAGTTGTCCAATCTGATTTTCAAGGTTTTTGATGGATGCATCTTGATTCTTGAAATGAGCTTCATGACTTTGGAGGTTTGTTTGAGTCATCTTCATAAACTGAGTGAGAGCATTCTCTAAGTCAGATTGCTTATCTTTTGATTCTGCTGGTTGCGGAGGCTTGCTTGATTGAGGAGCATCATTTTGCTTCCAAGAAAAGTTGGGATGATTTTTCCACCCTGGATTATAGGTGTTGGAATATGGATTCCCTCCTTGCCTTTGGAAATTTGCCATGTATTTGGCTTCCTCACTAAGCTCACCTTGGGCTTCACATTGCCCATTTTCATGCCCTCCACCACAGAAATCACACCTCTTAGCATCAGTTACCGCTTTAGCTTGTGCGGTTGAAGAAAATCCTGCTCTTAAATCTTTAAGTTCTTTGGTAAGGGCTTCAAGTTGTTGTGATACTAATTTGTTTTGAGCCAAAATAGCATCACTTGTCTCTAGCGCAAACATACCCATTTTAGCTTTGTGCTCCTCTATCATGGTGAACAAGATAATCATTTGAGACCATTGCCTCCACTAGTTCTCTTGCTTCTTGGTAGTCTTTGAATTCATTGAGCCTCCCGCGAAGCATCAAGCATCATTCTTGTGTTAGGCCTCAACCCATGACAAAACATTTGCATTTGGCACAAGTCATCATAACCATGACCAGGACATCTCTTCAACAACACCTTGAATCTTTCCCAAGCATCATAGAGGATTTCACCATCTTTTTGTTCAAAGCTACTCACTTCAGCTCTCCTCTTGACAAACTTGGCAGTGGGGAAAAACCGATCCATGAATTTATCTTCTAAGTCATTCCAGGTAGTAATACTTCCCTGGGGTAATAAACTTAGCCAGTCCTTTGCCCTATCCCTCAAAGTAAAAGGGAATAATCTCAGTTTCTTTGCTTCCTCTGTAACACTGTCCAGCTTCAAAGTTCCACATATTTCAAAGAAATTCACCAAGTGTTGGTTGGGGTCTTCATTCTCAGCTCCAGAAAACTGATTTTGCTTGAGTGCACTCAGGAGAGAAGTCCGGATCTCGAATGCATTGGCCTCCACTGGTTGGTATCCAATAGCCAATCTCTCCCTGTTGTTTCTGCGCCCAAAATCACCAAGAGTACGCCTAGGTGGCGGTTCTGCCATTTCTTCCTCTACCCGAGTATGAGTAGAAGCAGAAGCTTGAGATTGTTGCTGTTCTTTCTGCTGCCTTGCCTTCTTAGCCTTCTTCCTATTTGCTTTTGCTGTCTTTTCTATCTCCGGATCAAACACCAATTCAGATGTCTGTTTCCCTCGCATACATAACAACTAGAAAGATGATTAAGCACACAACAGCTGTATTTTTAAACAAGATAAAGTATATCCACAAAAACTAACTAACTAGAAATAAAACTGTAAAATTGTTCAAAGTAGTAACTCCTTTGCCTTGTTGACAATCAAATCAACAATCCCCGGCAACGGCGCCAAAAACTTGTTAGCGTATTTTATACACTACTTTTTAAGGCAAGTGCACCAATCGCAACCAGTAATATAGTAATGAATAGAGTATCGTCTCCACAGGGATTATGACGGTTATCAATAAGAATAAGTGTGTAATTACTTTGAACGGAAATGATTTGGATATTTTGATTGTAATTGTAACTTTGAACAAGTTAAAGTAAAAATAGAATTGACTTGGTTGATAGAAAACAACTAGGATTTGAATCCTCTTGTACTTGCTCTTATGTAACTAGTTCATCATTAACTTAAGTAATTTCATATAAATTGAAGTTCGAATCAACTGAATTAGCCTAAGGACAATCCCTTGCCTTATAAACCCTTTATTCTAGCCACAATCCCTAATCCCTTAGGTGATTAATGATTAGACTAAGCAATAAGATCAATGATTCATTAGAACACATAACCACAAGTTATATTCCTATAATCTTCATGAATATGGTTACTAATCTCAGTTCAAGTTCATTCATCCTATTTTCCAATAAAGATGAAAAACCCAAAATCAATGCAATAGTGATCAAGTATTGAAAAGCATGAAGTATAGAGATTAGAAACTCAATTTACATAACATATACTTGTATTAATATAAGAGAACTAACTACATAAGAGTTTGTACATGATTCATCTCATCCTAATCTAAGGAATTTAGCTACTCATGGTAGTAAAAGAAGAAAACAAACATACGGAAGAAAACAACTCCATTGATGATCCAAACCTTGTTCCCAAGATTGAATCCTCCTTGAAGATGAAGAACAATGGAACCCTAGCACTCCTAATCTTTCTCCTCAGTGTTTTTGATGTTAGAAAAGGTCCAAGATCATCAAAAAGTGAACAAATATCTAATTATACAGATTCTGCGACACGCGCGGCGTCATGCATCACAATTGGCGTCCACGCACCGAGGCGCTTAGGATTGCAGCGATGCGGCGTCACGCGCATACTCAATAACTTGGCTTTTTTTCGCATTTTTGGCTGCCTTCGAATCTTATGCTCTCACGAATCATCTTCTTTGCCTTTAATTGAATTCTTGAGAGTGTCTTCTTTTGGTTTAGTTTCCATTCCTAACAATTCAAGTGCAATATACATGAGAATAATGTAAGAGTTAAAATATGCAATCAATCAACCAAGTGTAAAGAATTTCAAAGTTTAAGCTCAATATATATTCAACTCTCTCAATTCCTCATGTATTTAATTCAATTAATCACTCTAAATTCACCTAAGATGAAAACTTATCAACAATCAAGCATGTTATCATGGAAAATGATGTGATTCGAAGAACATAATTATATGCATGTGGATCCACTTCTAACGAGGCCGGGATACCTTGCCCGTTTCGGAATACCATGTCCGTAGTGCCCCATGTAACACCCCAATTTTCGTATTAATACATATGTATATATGCCTGAATATATTAATAATTTTTGTGATAATTTTTATGTAAGTTACTTTGGAAATTAGTACTTTTAGCAATGCTTTATTGTTTTATTATTATCTTTATTTTTGTAAAACATTAGTTTGAAATATTAATATTATCTTGTTAATAATTATTTAAATTTAAGGAGTATTGGAATGATATTTTATTATTATTCTTAGTACTATTGTTAAGAGAGAATTGTAACACCCTCAAATTTGAATTTTTAGGATCTATAAATTGTGTGCTTATGTGGTAATTTTGTGACAACTTGTGTGTGCTTACCTTAATAATTAGTATATTTAATTATATTATTTTACATTATTTTATTAAATATTGGTCTTGAATTTATTGTGAATATTTTATAATAATAGTTTATTCTAGGAGTAGTATAGAAATGATGTGTTATTTTTTCTGAATATTAAATGTATGTAGGTATATATGCACAAGAGTGCAGCTGATGCTTCTTTTATAAAAAAAAAAAAATGAAAGACAGGCCCACGTTTTAACCCTCTAGGTCACGTCCAGGTTTCTTTTTTTTATAACTGTTCATCGCCTCTTCCAGTTTGTGCGCGCAGTGCCTCAAGCCCTCACTTTGAATTTCTCTATTCTTGTTCTGACTCTTTAGATCGCGAAAAATTTCCAAATTTCATCCACCCACTCGAAATCGACCATAGAATTCGTTTCCAGCCTATGTTCGTTCAACCGTTGCTCCGTTCGTCGTGTTTATTTTGGTTGGACGAGCTGTAATTTCCTTTCTTCGGCCACCACAGTTTTCGGTTCGAAAAACGGACGCCAATTTCAGATTCCTCGCGTCGAAACCTTCAAGAACCACTACTCCTTTGCTCAATTCGGTGAAGTTGACGCCGGGCCCCTTGTAACCCTTTTGTCTCGGTATGGCGTTTTCCGGTTACTCTTTTTACTCCATGTTGATTTCGTTTTAGCCTTAAAAATTATAAAAAAATATATTATACTAATTATTATTTTTTCCAGCCGCGTTTCGCTCTTCCGTAAATTTTATCATGTGCTCAGTCGGTGCTCAAATTGTCGTTGTAGCCAGTTTTCTTCGCCTTGGAATACTTCAAACTTTTTATTGAGGTAAGGGGGTAGATGGATACAAGATTAGTGGGCTTATGGATATAATTAGGCAATAGGGACGTCCCATGGTCCCTAGACTTGGCGCGGTTGTGCAAAATAAGTACCATTGCCATTGTGATGAGAAAATTTGATATTAAATTATGTCATAATGTTAATGTTAATTGAAATTATCTTATAAGGTGTTGTTTGAATTGATGTGTTACGATGAAATGTCATGTATGGATCATATGATGATTTGGTTGTCTTGGCTTGTTATTGATAAATGTATGTAAATGTGTTTAAATGAGATTGCTTGTTGCTATTTGATGTTCTGGATTTGTTGTGTTGAGTGAGAGCTAGATGATCATAGAGTGTGGTTTGTTACACTTAGATTCTCTAGGTGGTATATCATGGTTATGTGAAAGGATAAAGTATGGATGATGGGTGTAATTGTTAGGAGTTAACTAAGGTATAATGATATTTTTAGCGTTTAAGTTATGGTACAAGCAAGTCTTAGGACTAGGATATGATGGTCATATTGTGGTGTCGATGGTTTAAATGCTTTAGAAGCAAGATTTGGTGTTATGAGTATTTCAAATTAGTTGACAACTTAGAGTAATAGTTATACGTAAAAATTATGCAAAGATGACTAAGTCTAGAATTATTTTAGCAAAGTCTCACTAATTGAATTTTTAAATTCAGGATATAATAAGTATTGACCCAAACTCTCTTGGATAGTGTCCTATAATTTTAGGGGAGTAGTACGGGACGTCCGGTCAAATAAGTAAGTTGAAACACTTGAGTTAAGAGTTGGAAATTTAGTTAAGTTAGCCTAGACTTAGTGTGGTGAGGTAGGTTGATAACTTGGACTTGTTCCAAGATTGTGGGAAATTTGTCAGTTTACTGACGAGTAGTACCTTGTTATCGTTGTTATAGCCGGCCGCTTGATGAGATGGTTGGTGAGTTGTTGTTGTTGTTGTTGTTAGACACTTGCTTGGTTTGTGTTCATGCATCATATGTGTCTTGTTAAGTTAACGTTATTGGGGGTGAGCAACGATGATGCGATATAGTATCGGCCATGATGGGTAAGGTACGACCTTGGGGTCAATCGGGTAGAGCGTCTTATATAAAGGCGGTGGGTAGCTACCACAGCTGGGGCGTGACCAATAAATATACCGGTTACCCTGACTAGACACTGTTCGTACTCAAGAGTGATGATGTTTTCTCACTTGCTCATCTGAGTTGGTTTGGATCCACATGTTCTGTGAAGTAGACGTTGTCTAGGATTGCATAAGTACTCGTTGAGTCAAGCATTCATGTTATGTGTTGATTAAGTTAACGTGTTGTATGCGCATTGCTTAAGCTATGTCCTTTGCCGTTTTGTGCTATGATTGTATATGATGTCTAACCCCTTTTTTTGCGGTGGCTACTCATACACCATTGTGTGTGTTTAGACGATGAGACTACAGGTGACGATGACGACGTGGCTGAGGAGTGATCTATGGGCGCGGTCATCGTAGATTAGGATTTTCGATGTTTTGGTTATTATCGATGTTGTTATTTTTGAAGTATATGTTTAGGGTCAGCTCTGAGACGTTGTGACATCAGGGTGTTTGTATCATTTGAATTTTATTCGTGACTGTCAATTGATTATTTCCGCAAGTTTATGAGAGTGTGACGACTCTATCCTTATTTATGAAAATTTTAGTTGACTGTATTTTTCAGCAGTTACATTTTTTCTTAATTTATTTTCGTAACGATAACATGCGGGGTAGAGGGTGTCACATTTAGTGGTATCAGAGCAGTTCGGTTCTAACCGGGCTTTGTGTGTGGTCTATTGTGTTTCAGTGCGTGAACTCTGAGTTGAGTTACATGCATTACTTGTCTAATTTTGTTTGTTCTAGTACACGAACAATTCTCAGTGGGCTAAGTTCGCAGGAGTATATGATAGATAGAGCTAAGATAGTAGGTACCTGAACCGTTAGCTATGAATCTTGGGTTAGCAATTTCCTAAGTTGTTAATTTCTTAGTATCTTGTTTAAAATTATGCTTAGTGAATTGAGAAGGATCAACCCAGAACTGAGAGATGCAGGTTAACCCTTAGTTGTTGCACTTAAGGTGCAAGACTTTTATCCATTACCTTAAAGGAATTCTAGTAAGTACAATGGGCTAGTAGCTTAACTAGAGAGGATAGCTGACCTTATTTTAGATTTACAACATTGTTAGCTGGGAAATATGTTATCAGAGTAGCGCAGCGGAATCGTGGCTATGCTATAGGAAGGATCTTTTGTAGAGCTCGAGGGTAATCATGTGGCGTCGACATCTTTACGCTTAAGCCCCTATCAGAGAACCTTATGGAAGAATAGGTGATTGTTGCACATGGTTATTATTGCTTGGATTACCTGGCTGAACAAGTAGGAGGGACTGCAGCCCAATCACTTACCGCCGGTGAGAAAAGCAATGATAATCAGTTTGGTGGATAGTATTAGTTTTTTGAATTACCTTAGCTACTAGAATTAGTTATGGGCATAGATTATCTACATTGCAGTTAAATTCTTAAGGGCTTCGGATAGGCATAAGGCTTTGAAACCGTAGATTCTAAAAGTGGAAAGTAATTTTTCCTAGGCCTAGAGACAAGCTTAGAGTGAGGATAGAAGTAGAACGTAATGGGGGACATTAGTTAATCTTTGGGAAATATATTGTTTTGCCTTCTGATAAGACAACAAAACCGATTTTAGATGTTCTAACAGAAACCGAGTCTATCATTGTGTAGCACCCTATAGAATGTTTTTCCTAGAGTAAGTTGAGCAGTAGGAATAATAAAGGTTTTGCGTAGGGTGCCTTAAGATAAATACTGTAGTTAGTCATGCCTTAATTTACGATAAACTCCTTTCGCTATATTGTGTGCTTAACTTTAATGACTATGAAACATTGCATGCAAACATGTTATTTCTTTTAGGATAAATAGGTTTCTATTTTTTTTACGGAATAAATAGATTAAAAATGATGAATAATTTTTTTATTCATTTTATTTTAACGTTTTTGTCTAACATACTTTAGCCTATAATTTTTGTGTGTGCATTATGCTTAACTAAGTCTTGATTGCTGAATTATTTTCAATATGATATTAAAAAAAAATTAAAATTATTTTGTTACATTCATTGACATGTGGTTAATTGATCTTTCTATATTGTATGTTTCATTTGACTCTCTATTAAATACAATATACAAACGTCATTTCTCAAGGGGACTTCAGGTTATACTGAATATTTCTATTGAAATGTGAAAGCGCTACGTTATATATGTTGCTTAGTTTGCTTTGAAAATGTTACATGCTTGAACTGAGGTAAGTTTTTGAACTCTGTTAGATAATTATATGACTGTGTTGCATTACTAAATTATTGATTTCTAGTTTAAATGTCTGATGCCTTTTGATCAGCTTATGTATTTAGCTCGTGATTAATCTTGGCTGCAATATAAAATGCCTTTGATAAGGGAAATTGTTTTGTTTGTGTTTCATTTTTTCTATTAGTATTAATATTTATAAAAAATGTTATTTTCTCTTTCTAAATTGATGCTTTAGTCTGTCGTACTTTGGTCGTTAACTTTTGTATATTATGTTTAAGTGAATATTGATTGCTGAATTGTTGTTTATGATATGTTGCTAAATGTGTGTATATATATATATATATTATAGCTTTAATTATGATTTGGTTTTATAAAGGTTGTATGTCTAGCTTCGCATGATTTTACCATAAGATAGTCAACCTCAATCTCGTTTTAGTTCCACCTGACCTTAGTAAACCTTGTACGGTGTTTTGTATTAAGTTTTAAAGAACGTGGTTGTGCGAAATAAGGACCGGTAATCAACACCTTTAAGTTGAGATTCGTGGTAAGAATTGGAACTCATAGCTTTTGGTTTGGAAGGTTAAGAAAACATTGCCTTTATGGAACCTGATATAGAATGCGTAGTGATATGGAACTAGGTGTCTTACAATATAGACACATGAGAATAGAATGAAATAGTGCTTTTGAGTTGTAGCATGTTATAAGAAAGATCAGACGTAGTGATTAATGTCTAAGAAAGAATCCTTGCATATTTCAATTGTCATGATTTGGAAGACTATTTTGTTTGAGTAAGAGGAATCTAATTCTTAGCTTAAGGACTAAATCTCAAATTATGAACTGGTTCTTAAGGATTTAGATGTTAGCCTTGTTGATTCGTTGTGGTTGTTGCAGTTTTGAAGCCTTAAGATAGTAATTTTTAGTATTCCTTAGTTTAAGGAGTTAATCCTAGAAAGAGCCATGAAAGTCACTTGAGCATTATTGGTTAGTACACCAGACATTTAAGTTACAATGATGCATGAACATGACCAAACGCGGTGTCTAACCATAACATCCTTTATCGCAATATCTTCGACAGAGCAATAACAACAACAACAGCAGAACACAAATTCATAAGCTAGCTAGTGCCTTCTACCAATAACATAAACATTTAATGTTCTTAGCAATTTTGATTAACCACATAACATCCAAGTGAAGCTTTGGAATAAAAGGTCTAGTCCTCTCAGGTTATCATACTAATAAATCAATAGGCATCATAAATGAATTTTAGACATCCTACTTAGGCTTTACAATATCAACCTAACTGCGGGAACTCGGGGAAACGCGACGAAACATGAGGGTGCATGCTGTCAGGCGCCTGGCAGCGTGGGCGCCTGGCGCCCTGCCACTGTCACCCAATTCGAAAACAGAGGATTTATACCCGTTCGGGGATCTAATGCCTCACCATTACATCCCTCCGAACTTAGTTGGACATGGTCTAGAGTTCCTTGATCCATACTTAGTGGCTACACATTCATAGGGTCTAAAACTTACCATTTAGCTATTTAAATTCCTGACATTATCATATGGTAGCAAACAACTTCTGCACATCAAGCGTGTAAACAACTAAAGCTCAATCATCACGCCAAATTCATCAACCAATAAAATCATCACAAGTCGTGACAAATAATTTGGGGAGTTCGAATATCCCCCTATCACGGCGGTGATAGTGCCCGTTGTTCGTTACCGCGCGAGGCATAGGGGTCTTGGGACACCCCTATTGTTCACACAAGTTCCATACACTCACTAGGAGAGAGCAACTATCCCTTACCTCAAGTGAATTTCGTGCTCCTAGGAGGGGATGAGGTAACACCAAGCTTTTCCTTTCCTAGTGAAGCTTTCTTCAGCAAAACACAAGAGCAAGGGTTTAGGAATGGAAAAATCGTAATTTAGAACCCTAACATCGATCTTAAAGACAAGGCTATCATTAGAAGGCTTACCTCTTCCTATTCCTCTCAATGAGGCTGTACGAATTACAGTAACTATGCTCCCTGGTCGAGTTCCATAGCGAAGTCTTGAGTCAGAGCCCTTGACAGCACCAAATTGGGGGAAAAGGGAAGAAGGGTTTTTCTCTATCTTGGTTGATCCTATGAGCAGCTCCTAATCATGTTTAGGGTCTTAGAACTGATGCTAATTGGCTAGGTTAAGTCTAGGGGTCGTGGTTGCTCTTTCAGGTCGAGAATGGGTCACACTGGGTCACGTAATCCACCCAAACGAAGTTAAAATGCGGCAGTGCACAATCACTTAACGGTGGCGCTGGCGCCAAGAACCCTGGCGCCTGCGCCCGACTCTGTGAGGCCTCGGCGCCCAAGCTCGATGCAGGCGCCTGCGCCTGCTCTCGGTGAGGCACTGGCGCCTGCGCCTACTCTGGGCGCCTTACTAGGCTGCATCAGTTGCTAGTTTTATGTCCCGACTCGCCTATACGGGCACTGTGCCAATCTCATTGGACTTCTAGCCAGTCAATAGCATGACTAACACATTCACATACATGAAAGGCTTAATCAAACACACAAGGAATTATAAGGTTCTAGCACAAAAAATGAGGGTGTTACAATCCTCCCCCCTTAGAAAAATTCCGTCCTCGGAATTATTACTGACCTGTAGTGAAAAGTTGCGGATACAGTTCCCGCATCTTATTCTCCAACTCCCACGTTGCACTTTCATCGCTTGCTCCACTCCAAATTACCTTCACCAAGGGAATCTCCCTTCCGCGTAGTTGCTTCCTCTTCCGGTCCTCAATCCTTACCGGTGACGTCTCAAATGTTAGATTGTCCTTGAGTTGAATCGCTTCATGTGCTATCACATGACTGGGATCATGTATGTACTTACGGAGTTGAGACACGTGAAATACATTGTGAAGGTTTCCCAACAACGGTGGCAGCGCCACCTGATAAGCTACTTCACCAATTCGCTTCAAAATTTGGTAGGTTCCGATGAACCTAGGAGTAAGCTTTTTAGCCTTTAAAACTCTACCAACCCCCTTGGTTGGGGTAACACGTAGGAAAACGTGTTCACCTTCCTTAAAAGTCAGCACCTTGGTCCGGTTGTCGTAATAACTCTTCTGTCTGCTTTGAGTAGTCCTCATCTTCTCTTGAATCAACTTCACTTTCTCGGTTGTCTCTCTCACCACTTCTGGCCCCAACACTAGGCTTTCACCGGACTCACACCAGCAAAGGGGAGTACGGCACCTCCTCCCATAAAGCGCCTCATATGGGGCCATACCAATACTAGAGTGATAGCTATTGTTATAGGTGAACTCCACCAAGGGCAAGAACTTATCCCAAGTCCCGGATTCCTCTAACACACAAGCTCGCAACAGATCCTCTAATGACTGAATAGTCCGCTCCGATTGACCATCCGTTTGGGGGTGATAGGCTGAGCTCAGTCTGAGTTTGGTTCCCAACGCTTCATGCAAGCTATTCCAGAACCCGGATGTGAATCTAGGATCTCGGTCAGATATGATACTAGAGGGAACACTATGTAGTCTAACAATCTCTTTGATGTACAGTTTCGTTAACTTCTCTAGAGGGAATTCCATGTTCATCGGTAAAAAGTGAGCCGTCTTGGTTAGTCGGTCAACATTCACCACACTGCATCGTAACCAGCTAAAGTCCTGGGAAGTCCGGACACAAAATCCATAGCGATACTGTCCCACTTCCATTCCGGGATGAATAGTGGCTGCAACGTCCCAGAAGGTTTCTGATATTCAATCTTGGCCTTTTGACAAGTCAGGCATGCGTACACAAATTCAGTTATTTGCTTCTTTATACTAGGCCACCAGAATAATCTCTTTAAGTCTTGATACATCTTAGTAGCCCCGGGATGTATGCTCAGGCTACTCCTATGACCTTCTTCCAGAATCGTCTTTTTCAATTCGGGGATGTCCGGAACACAAATTCGACCCTGGAGCCTTAAAATTCCATCCGTCCCCTCAGTAAATTCACTTGGCTTCCCTTGAGCAATCGAGATCTTCTGCTCAACTAAGAACAGATCGGTCTTCTGCCCTTCCCGGATTTGACCCATTAGATCATTAGTCACTTTCAACATGCCAAGCTTCACGCTCACGGGGGTCCTTTCACACACTAGACTCAGATCTCTGAACTCTTCTATTAACTTCATTTCCCTAATCATCATAGTCGAGCAATGCAACGCCTTTCTACTAAGCGCATCTGCCACGACATTTGCCTTGCCTGGATGGTAGTTCAACTCAAATTCGTAGTCTTTTAGGAATTCCATCCACCTACGTTGCCTCGTGTTTAACTCCTTCTGGTCAAACAGATACTTGAGGCTCTTATGGTCGCTGAAAACCTCAAACCGAGCCCCATAAAGGTAGTGCCTCCATATCTTCAAGGCAAAGACAACTGTACCTAATTCCAAGTCATGGGTAGGATAATTCTGCTCGTGTAACTTTAATTGACGAGAAGCATACACCACGACCTTACCATACTGCATTAGCACACCACCTAGTCCTTGCTTTGAAGCATCACGAAGAACCACAAAGGTTTAAGCGGCCTGGCAAAGACTAACACTGGTGCCGTAGTCAACTTTTTCTTTAGTATCTGAAAGCTTCCCTCACACTTAGCATCCCACAAGAAAACTTGCCCCTTCCTGGTAAGCCGGGTCATCGGTAGTGCTATCTTTGAAAAACCTTCGATGAACCTTCGATAGTAACCAGCTAGGCCCAAAAAGCTTCTTATCTCGGTTGCCGATTTAGGAGCTTCCCAATGCAACACAGCTTCCACCTTCACTGGGTCCACCGCTATACCGCCTTTAGAAATTACGTGGCCTAGAAATCCCACTTCTTCCAACCAAAACTCACACTTCGACATCTTGGCATACAATTGTTTTTCCTTCAACACTTGTAGTACAGTTCTCAAGTGCCCTTCATGCTCCCTTCGGGTCTTGGAGTAAATCAAGATGTCGTCTATAAAAACAACCACAAACTTATCCAAATATGGGCGAAATATTGTGTTCATGTAATCCATAAATACCGCGGGTGCGTTAGTCACACCGAATGGCATAACTTGGTACTCATAGTGACCGTAATGCGTCCGTAACGCGGTTTTCGGGATGTCCTCCTTCTTCACCCGAATCTGGTGGTACCCAGACCTCAAATCAATTTTAGAGAAAATACATGCTCCTACTAGTTGGTCCATAAGGTCATCTATCCTCGGCAAAGGGTAGCGGTTCTTGATAGTAACCTTGTTAAGTTGCTGATAGTCAACACACAACCTCATCGAACCATCCTTCTTCTTTACCAATAAAACCGGCGCTCCCCATGGGGACACACTTGGTCTAATAAACTTTTTCTCCAGCATGTCTTCCAATTGCCTCTTTAATTCTTCTAGTTCCAACGGAGACATCCTGTAAGGGGCCATGGAGATCGGTCCCGTTCCCGGAACAAGGTCGATAGCAAAGTCCACATCTCGTTCCAGTGGTAAAGAGTTAACTTCTGCAAATACTTCCGGAAACTCACAAACGGTGGGTACATCTTTGGCTTCTACTTTCGTCTCTATAGCCATAGAACACAACATCACATATACCTGTGCACCTCCCTTCAAGGACGATCGAATCTCCTTGGCGGTAACCACCCGTGGATCACTAGGCTCAGGCGCTCCAAACACCACAGTTTTATCAAAGCAGTTCAAAAGTACATGATTAGCAGTCAACCAATCCATACCTAAAATAATGTCTATCCCCCGAAGAGGTAAACACACTAGGTCCACTACGAATTTCTACTCCCAATCACAAGAGTGCACTCCTTGCACACAAGAGAAGTAATAACGGGTTCATGCGAAGGAATATCCACAGACAAATCAAAGGTTAAACGAGATGTGGGCAGTTGCAAATTTTTCACACACTCGGCAGAGATGAAAGAGTGGGTCGCACCAGAATCATACAACACCACTAAAGAAATTCCTCGAATAAAGCAAGTACCTTGGATAAGATCTTCTGATTCCGCTGCATCTGTGCCAGTGAGAGCAAACACCCTGCCCGTCGACTTCATCCTGTTAGCCTGAGGTTTCGGAGTTCTGTTATTATTTGCTGGCTCATTCTTCAGTCCATCACAGTCGCGGCTGATATGACCGGGCTTGTTACACTTGAAGCATATAACAGATGTTTCCTTGCATAAATGAGTATAGTGGTCCTTGCCACACTTGCCACATCTAATCTGATTGTAGGGCCAAGAGCTTCCCCCAACTGCTTTTCCCACGACAGGATTAGCCCCTCTAAAGCTGGTATTCTTAAATGCTTTAGCCGTAGGTGCTAAGGGCTGTCTCCCTCTTCCTTGGGTGGGTTTAGGTTTCCCACTGATGTTTCTGAAAGTGTCTACCCTCTCATTATAAGCCTCCTCAAAGTCTCTGGTCTTCTGGACAAAGTTCCCAAAGTCGGTAAGTGGCAAGACAGCCACGCCCTGCTTGAGTTCAGGTCGTAAGCCGTTCTTAAACTTAACGCACTTCGAGCGTCGCTTGATTGCTAGTTGATAAGCAGGATAGTAGCGGGATAATTCCTCAAACTTCACCGCATACTCATCTACAGACATATTCCCCTGTGTTAAAGCTAGGAACTCAGCCTCCTTTCGGTCACGAATCTCAGCGGGAAAATATTTTTCCAAAAATCTGTCTTTGAATATCTCCTAAGTTACAGCGGTTGCGGTATTCTCCAACCTCCGACTAGTGTTCTCCCACCAATACTTTCGGCCTCGTCGATTCGGCTTGAAAGCAGCAAAAGCCACCTTCTGTTCATCAGTGCAGCCCATCACTCTAAAAATCTTCTCCATTTCACGTATCCAGTGTTGGGCTCCATCAGGGTCAAATGCCCCCTTAAAGGTTGGGGGGTTGTTTTTCTGAAAATCAGAAATGCTTCTGAAATTAGCAGGTCTATCAGTACGGTTCTGGTTGCACTCCAAAGCTTCAGCAACCCGCCCTAAGGCGTCAATCACAGCACGGTCAGCCCTGCCTGTCATTCCTCACTTCTGAGGCAAACAGAAAATGGTTAGCCTATAAAATGAGTCTTACCCTTCATACTCCTATCTATTTTAGCATAAACAATCACACCGAGCACACAGACAAAAACATAATAGACACATACCACGGCCTGAGAATCAAGCCGAGCTCTGATACCACTAAATGTGACACCCTCTACCCCAGCAAGTCATTATAACAACGTAATAATGTAAAATAAAACACGAAGAAACAAAAATACTTTTTATTTATGTCAAATTATAACTTCAGTTATCGTGGAATAGAGTTGTCACGCCCATTTGCGGAAAACAACAATCAAAGGAGTTACAACCCAGGTTCCCGATGTCACAATAATTCAGAGCTCTTTCCCTAATTATTACATCGGAAGAATACAAAAAAAAACTTAAATGAGTAAACACATGCAAATCTTCTATTCATCCCGACTGACTACCGAGATTACTCATTGGCATTCACATCCTCAACACCTGCAGTCTCAACATCTACACATACCCGGTGGGATATGCGTAGCCACAAAAGGGTTAGTCGTCATAACCTCAAATAGTGCAATCAGTGTAGGAAATTAATGAACAATGCGCATATACAATAATTCCAATAAAACGTCTACTCACTAGTACCAAGGCATAACATATCACAGCAACGGTCAAATACCACAAGCCACAGCATTAAACGCAACGCTAAAGTACATTACCACAACATTCCCATATCACATGCTACAGCATCAATCACAACATTATGATACACCACAAAAAAAACTAAACAATCAAGTATGTTATCATGGAAAATGATGTGATTCGAAGAACATAATTATATGCATGTGGATCCACTTCTAACGAGGCCGGGATACCTTGTCCGTTTTGGAATACCATGTCCGTAGTGCCCCAATAACAGCGGGACCGAACCTCCCGATCACGGGATACTGAGTGCCCGATTCGCCCCGTGCTTAACCGTAGGACCGGGTAACCTCGCCCGTCACCGGATACCTTGCCCGATACGCCCTACTAACAACAACAACAACAACAACAACAATGCCGACACCATGATGCATGAACATGACCAAACGCGGTGTCTAACCATAACATCCTCTATCGCAATATATTCGACAGAGCAATAACAACAACAACAACAGAACACAAATTCATAAGCTAGCTAGTGCCTTCTACCAATAACATAAACATTTAATGTTCTTAGCAACTTTGATTAAGCACATAACATCCAAGTGAATCTTTGGAATAAAATGTCTAGTCCTCTCAGGTTATCATACTAATAAATCAATAGGCATCATAAATGAATTTTAGACATCCTACTTAGGCTTTACAATATCAACCTAAGTGCGGGAACTCGGGGAAACGCGACGAAACATGAGGGTGCATCTTTGTCAGCGCGCTGGCGGCGTGGCGCTGGCGCCACCTGCCCTTTGTCACCCAATTCAGCGGAGGATTTATACTGCTCGGGATCTAATGCCTCACCATTACATCCCTCCGAACTTAGTTGGACATGGTCTAGAGTTCCTTGATCCATACTTAGTGGCTACACATTCATAGGGTCTAAAACTTACCATTTAGCTATTTAAATTCCTGACATTATCATATGGTAGCAAACAACTTCTGCACATCAAGCGTGTAAACAACTAAAGCTCAATCATCACGCCAAATTCATCAACCAATAAAATCATCACAAGTCGTGACAAATAATTTGGGAGTTCGAATATCCCCTATCACGCAGCGGTGATAGTGCCGTTGTTCGTTATCACGAGGCATAGGGGTCTTGGGACACCCCTATTGTTCACACAAGTTCCATACACTCACTAGGAGAGAGCAACTATCCCTTACCTCAAGTGAATTTCGTGCTCCTAGGAGGGGATGAGGTAACACCAAGCTTTTCCTTTCCTAGTGAAGCTTTCTTCAGCAAAACACAAGAGCAAGGGTTTAGGAATGGAAAAATCGTAATTTAGAACCCTAACATCGATCTTAAAGACAAGGCTATCATTAGAAGGCGTACCTCTTCCTATTCCTCTCAATGAGGCTGTACGAATTACAGTAACTATGCTCCCTGGTCGAGTTCCGTAGCGAAGTCTTGAGTCAGAGCCTTTGATAACACCAAATTGGGGAAAAAGGGAAGAAGGGTTTTTCTCTATCTTGGTTGATCCTATGAGCAGCTCCTAATCATGTTTAGGGTCTTAGAACTGATGCTTAGTGGCTAGGTTAAGTCTAGGGGTCGTGGTTGCTCTTTCAGGTCGAGAATGGGTCACACTGGGTCACAGAACCGGCCCAAAACGAGTTAAAACGCGAAACAGCGCACAGTCACTTAACAGCGGTGGGCGCCTGGCGCCAGCAACCCCTGGGCGCCCCGAGCTCCAGTCTGGGCGCCCTGGGCGCCCTGCGCCTGCTCTCGGTGAGGCCTGGGCGCCCTGCGCCCTACTCTGGGCGCCCTGCGCCCCCTGGAACTGTATCGGTTGCTAGTTTTATGTCCCGACTCGCCTATACGCGCACCGTGCCAATCTCATTGGACTTCTAACCAGTCAATAGCATAACTAACACATTCACATACATGAAAGGCTTAATCAAACACACAAGGAATTATAAGGTTCTAGCACAAAAAATGAGGGTGTTACAATCCTCCCCCCCTTAGAAAAATTCTGTCCTCGGAATTATTACTGACCTGTAGTGAAAAGTTATGGATACAGTTTCCGCATCTTACTCTCCAACTCCCACGTTGCACTTTCATCGCTTGCTCCACTCCAAATTACCTTCACCAAGGGAATCTCCCTTCCTCGTAGTTGCTTCCTCACTTTGACACTTTTCACCATCCCAATGAAACAATCACCGCATATAATCAATCAAGAAGCAATCGAATAATTAATTAACCACATGTCAATAATATTTATGCCAACCTTAACACAATGCACTCAGGTCAATAGTATAAGCAGTATAAGCATTCACATCATATCAAGCACCGACACCGATAACTCAGTTCATCCTTCTGCAACTCAGTGGAGTTGGCCGAGAGGTAATCATACAAGTGTGGGGGTTAGGGAAGCTACCAACCACTTGCAGACAAGCCCACTAAATAATCATAAATAAAATTTTAAGAATTAAAAAGTCGAAGGAGTACGAGACCCTCACTTCGATGTCTAAGAGTTGCCCTTACCACAGTTGGTTGCTAGCGTGGTACCTTGCGCCTCGAGTCCACGTCATACGATCTCCGAATTCGTAACTCCTATCACCACGAGTAAACTTAGCACAATTCTATGAACTAACTTAAAACTTAGGCTCTCAAAAACTAACCCTTTCCTAACCAAGCATTTTCATTCAACCATTTACTTACTAACAACTTGAAAGGAATAAGGTTTTGGAATTAAAACATTTCTTGAAAAGTTCACATAACACACCTTTAATTTATTGAAAACTTTAAAGTGATCACAACTTCAATTAATTTTTTTTTTTTGCATAAATTCTAAAGTCTAAAAACATACTCATTCAAGCATTATGTCCAAGTATACAAACAAAATCTTCCTTCCATCTTCTCCTATGGCGTCTCGGCCACCACCCTTTTTCTATAAAAAAATTGCAAATCTTCTTTTAAATAGGTAACCACTTCCATACATTAGTCCCAACACTCAAACAACATCATGTGGCAATTAGTACATATAAGAAAACTTAATCAAGCATCAAAACTATTTTCTTAATACACATAACCAAAGGTTTTCCAACAACTTCTTTATTACCCCTTGAATCCAAATCTTTTCATCAAATCAAATTCAATACAAGACCAATTACTAACACCAATTAAAAGCAAGATGCAAAACAATTTTTTTTCCTCCTATTCCTCTCCTAGGGCTCATGGCCTCAACACCCTTTTTTTCAAAAAAAATTGCAAACCTTTTTCCAACATTAACAACAGCATTTTGATCAATTCTTTTCCTTCATCAAACCACAATTTAACACCCAAAACCAATCATCATCAAGTCTAAGAATACCCTACAACATTTCAAGAGTCCCAAATTTTCATTAAATTGCCTAATCATGGTTCTAACACAAAACTATATACTACAACAACAAGAACTACACCTAGCAAGATAGAAACAACAATTAATTTTATGATTGCTCATCAAGATCACACTACCCTTCTTTTCCCCTTTTTGCTTGCTCCTAGGGTTCTAAGATTAGGGACTTATGTGCTCATCTCCATCATTTAATCTTGATCAAACAACATAACAACACCAAAACAAGCATAAAAATCAAGAAGGGAAAAGAAAAGAGCACCACCTCCTCCCTCCTAGATGCTCGCGGCCAAGGGGGGCTGTTTTGGAGGAGGAAATGCTTCTTCAAAGCTTGATGATGAACTAGATGAGGATGAAGGGAAGAAGAAGTTGGTAGCAAGAAAAATGAAGAAGAAAGGTGAAGTAGTTCAAGAATGGAGAAGCTTGGAAGCCATGGAGGCGGAGAGCTTCTCTCACTAAAAGTAGAAGATGAAGATGATGTGACGGTAGAGAGAAGGGGGCCACAAAAAATGGGGCTGATGGGAGGGGTTCCATTTCTTTTCATTAGCTTAAAAATAATTTAAACATAGTTTAAAATAAGATAGTTTTAATCACACAAATAATGATACCTAGCAATAAAGCAAATATGCTAATCACATCATCTAATCCTACCCATCTAATCTCACATCTCTCATGATTACCCTCTAATTCTAGAGTCTAAGGGTTGCTAAAGCACGTCGTCGAATAACCGTGTTACCGATTAATTACCCGTCGATAAAATCGCGAAAATTAATTTAGCAAGAAATTAATTCACTACGTGATATTATTTTATTATACATAATAAAAACACTATCAAACATTCAAAAATAATCACGACAAGTTACGATTCGATTTTCATCGAAATCGGGGTTCAGTTAAAATTTTATCTGCGGCAAAACTGCCCGGCGATTCGAAATGCGACGAAACTTCGTTAGAATTTTTGACGATATTCGAATCATGAATTAATATAAAATATTAATTCTCAAATTCAATTTGATTTGATTTATTTAAATCACTTACTTAGCGAACAAGAAATTGCTTACTATAGCATAAATACGACCAAAATACACTATAATAACGCTAAATAACATACCGTAAAAATACTGGTGTTACAATACCCCCCTCTAAAAATAGTTTCGTCCTCAAAACTACGAGTAAGATACGTACCGAGAAAAAGTCTTGGATATTGGTTCTTCATCTTCTCTTCCAGCTCCCGTGTTGCATCTCCGGTCTTCTAATCCCACACGACCTTGACAAGTTGGATTTCTTTGTTCCTTAACTGATTAGTCTTTCGATCGACAATCCTTGCAGGTGATGCTTCAAACGATAGGTCTTCCTTCAGTTGAATCACATCCAGTTCAATAACATCAGAAGGGTCGGAAACATACTTCCGCAACTGTGAGACGTGAAAGACGTCATGAATGTTTGACAAGAAAGGTGGCAAAGCAATCTGATATGCCACTGGACCAATACGACGGAGAATCTGGTAGGGTCCAATGAACTTAGGAGTAAGTTTCTTGGATTTGATCGCTCGACCAACTCCAGAAATAGGTGTAACTTGGAGGAACACATGCTCTCCTTTTTCAAACTCTAACGGTCGGCGACCCTAGTCCGCATAACTCTTTTGTCGACTTTGAGACGTCCGCATCCTATCTTTGATCAGTTGGATCTTCTCAGTCATCTTCTGAATCATGTCCGATCCCACAACAGTGCTCTCACCATCCTGATACCAACAAAGAGGCGTCTGACACTTATGTCCATACAGCGCTTCGTAAGGTGTCGTGCCAATGCTCGCATGATAATTGTTGTTGTAGGTGAACTCCACTAACAGTAAGACATCATCCCAACTTCCTCTGTGATCCAACATGCACGCTCTCAGCAAGTCTTCGAGTGATTGAATCATCCGCTCAGTCTGACCATCAGTCTGGGGGTGATATGTTGAGCTAAGCTTGAGCTTGGTTCCCATTGCTTCTTGCAATTCCCTCCAAAAGTGAGATGTGAACTTCAGATCTCGGTCAGAAACAATAAAGGAAGGTACGCCATGCAGTCGTACAATCTCTGTGATGTAGATCTCTGTCAGCTTCTCCACGTTGTAAGTCAATCTCACCGGCAAGAAATGAGCAGATTTGGTCAATCGGTCAACGATTACCCAAATCGAGTCATTCTTCTTCTGCGTTCTTGGCAATCCCATGACGAAATCCATAGAAATGCTATCCCACTTCCACACAGGTACGTCAAGTGACTGTCACATCCCTGCTGGTCGCTGATGTTCTACCTTCACTTTCTGGCAAGTAAGACAACATGCCACATACTCTGCCACTTGTTTCTTCATTCCGGGCCACCAAAAATGTTTCTTCAAGTCCTGGTACATCTTCGTAACTCCTGAATGAATACTCAATCTACTCTTATGCATGTCATCGAGAATCAACTTCCTCAGTTCCGCCACATCAGGCACACATATGCATCTGTTGCACCTCAAGATGTTGTCCGCTCCAATTTTGAATTCTGTCGATTTTCCTCGTGCTACCAGTTCAACCTTCTCTTGTATTAGCTTGTCATCAGTTTGATGGTTCCTAATCTCGTCCAATAATCCATTAGAAATGGTGAGCATTCCAAACTTCAGCTTCCCCGGTGACACTTCCACGTTCAATTTCAAGTCTCGAAACTTCTCTAGCATCTCCAACTCCTTGATCATCATTGCTGAAGCTAAAATACTCTTCCAACTCAGTGCATCATCTACCACGTTCGCCTTTCCTGGATGGTATTCCAAAGTGAAGTCGTAATCTTTCAAAAATTCTATCCATCTTCGCTGTCACATGTTAAGCTCTTTCTGATCGAACAAGTATTTCAGGCTCTTGTGATCGCTGTAAACAGTGAACGTACTTTCATAAAGATAGTGTCTCCAAATCTTCAATGCGAAAACCACTGCAGCAAGCTCCAAATCATGCGTAGGATAGTTCCTCTCGTGGATCTTGAGCTGTCTCGAGGCATAAGCCATAACTTTCTGATAGGTCCACGGCAAGTGTACTGGGTCGTTACAAGTAATAATTTCGGTAAATACCGGTTATCGTCCTCAAGGATCGAAAGCCAAATACCAATAATTGACAACAACTTCTAAGTGAACACCAAATGGTTTTGATTATGGTTGGAAAGTTCAAGTGACAGTGAAATTGGTTTAAAGAACAACAGGAACACAATGTAAATAGTGATGTAAGGCAATGGAAAGATGTTGGAGTTAAGCTTCATTCTACTTCAACTATGACATACTTTAACATAGTGATTAACACAAGTTTGTTCTCTAGTTTGTCTATCAATTTCTCTAAACAAGTTAAATCCCAATTCCTTAGGTAAATAACCCTTTTTATCTAGCTAGAAGTCCAATTCCTTGGATGCATTCAACAAGATAAAAGCATGAGGCAAAAGAAATTACAAAGATAGCAAGTTCCCAAAGGCTATTCCTAGCTCATAAGAAACAAGGGTCACCTTCCTAGAGCACAAAAACATATTAAACTTCCATTCAACACACAATTCAAAAGTTCATTCCAAGATTGATCAAGTCTCAAAAAGCATTAAGAAAAAGGAAGGAGACCACCAAACTAAGAGAAATCACATGCATTAATAGGAAACTACATCAAATATCCATAGTGTTCATAGAAATCCACTTAACTCCAACAAAAGGAGATTTAGTTCAACATGATGATAGTAGAGAATGAAAAGAAAAACAGAGAAAAGAGATAAGAACCCATCCACAAGCCAAGGAGTTGAGCTTCCACCCTTCTCCTCTTGCCTCCTTCAATGGGTGTGCTAGGGTTTGTGCTCCCAAGTCCTCTTTCTGCCTCTAATTCGTTCTCCCTCTAGTTCAGACCATTAGTTAGGTATTTATACCAGCGCCGCCTGCGCCTGCGCCTAAGTGGCGCCCTGCTCCGTGTCACCGAGAGCGGCGCCAGGCGCTTCGAGCGCCTGCGCCGCCTGGTTCTCTGCCGGCGCCACTGCGCCGTAGCGCCCTGCCAGGATCACCGAGATCAGCGCCAGGCGCTAGCTTTGTCTGGGGGCTGCGCCTGCGATCTTACGCTACCAAGCTTCCCAGCGCCTGCGCTGGATTGTGGCGCCCTGCATACGACTTGTGCAGCAACTCCACTTCAATTTGCTCTCATGATCTTAGGTACATGTCTCAAATTAACCCTTTTCATACCTACAAAAAGGCAAGACCAAATTAAGGACATTTCTTCCATCAAAATAACAAAAGAGCTAACATGATTGTCAACTAGAATTTCTCCACAACAAAGACTCAAACACCTAAGATTAGAGGCCAAACAAGGAATAGAGTCTAAGTTTGCATGAGAATTCCCTTCAATTAAGTGCATGAAATTAAGCATACTAGGGAACAATCACTTTCCTATGTTGCATCAGCACGCATCCTATTTCTTGGTGTGACGCATCGTAGTAAACCTCGTAAGGCTCTTTCGGTTGAGGCAAAATCAACACAGGCACTATCGTCAAAAGATCCTTCAACCTCTAGAAACTGAATTCACACTCTTCGGTCCAAGTGAACGGTTGATCCTTCCTCGTAAGTCGTGTAAGTGGTGCTACGATCTTCGAAAAACCTTCAATGAACCTCCAGTAGTAGCCTGCTAAACTAACAAAGCTTCTGATATCTGTTACAGTCTTCAGCTGTTCCCATGCTAAAACAGCTTCAATCTTGGCTGGATCCACAGCCATCCCGTCCTTGGTTATCACATGTCCGAGAAAATTCAATTCACCTTTTCGAGCCAGAACTCACACTTAGAAAGATTAGCATAAAGCTGCTTCTCTCGTAGTATCTGTAGTACTTGGCATCCGCTTCATGTTCTTCTCTGCTCTTCGAATAAATCAAAATATCGTCTATGAATACCACCCCAAACTGATCCAAGAATGGGTGAAAGATCATGTTCATGTAGTCTATGAATACTGCAGGCGCGTTCATCACTCCGAATGGCATCACTAGGTACTCGTAGTGACCATATCTTGTCCTGAATGCCGTCTTGGGAATATCCTCTCCCTTCACTCGAATCTGATGGTAACCTGACTTCAAGTCAATCTCGGAAAATATTGCAGCTCCTTATAGTTGATCCATCAAATCATTGATACGTGGTAACGGATACTGATTCTTGACAGTAACTTTGTTGAGTTGACGATAATCCACGCATAATCTTGACCGTCCATCCTTCTTCTTCACCAGCAACACTGGAGCTCCTCAAGGTGACACGCTCGGTAGTATGAATTGCTTTGACTCCAAGTGCTCAATCTGAGACTTCATCTCTTTCATCTCGGCTGGAGACATCCGATAGGGCGCTATTGAAATCGGTCCTGTTCCTGGAAGCAAATTGATGGAGAATTCGATTTCCCTCGCTGGCGGTAATCCCAGCACATCTTTGGGAAAAACATTTGAGAAGTCGCAAACCACAGGAACATTCTTCAACTCGAGTTCTTGAGAAACTTCTGAACTAGCCAAATACATGTATTCCTGAGTTCCCTCTTTCAATGAAACACCAATATGATTAACAGATAGGTAGTTAGAAATTCCAAGATCAGGAAAACCACTGCTTTTCGGGCACAGTCCAAAAGGACATGGTGGTGAGATAACCAATCCATCCCGAGAATGACACCTAAACCCTTAAGTGGCAAACAGACCAAATTAACCACAAATTTTCTACCCTGGATGATCACTACACAATTAAGGCATGTAGTATTGGTAACCAAGGTTTTAGCAACTGGGGTAGTAACTACTAGTTTGAAAGGTAAGGCAATCACAGTCAATTTTAAATGATCTATGCAATCTGAGGAAATAAAAGAGTGGGTTGCACAGGAATCAAAAAGGATGGATAAGGATTTACCCTCAATCTCACAATCTCCCTGAATGAGATCATCAGCCTGCTCTGCCTCTTCACCACTCATGCAGAAGACTCTGCCTTTGGCCATCGGACGCTTCCCTTTTGTCTTTGCTGCGTGCATTGCCAGTTCAGCCTTAGGTGCTTGACAATCCCTAGCAATGTGTCCAGGCTTCTTACCGTTGAAGCACACACCATCCTTCTCATTATAGCTGCTCGCATAGTGCCCTGGCTTACCGCAACGGTGACAAGTCACATCGGTGCTACTCTGACTCCTGCCTCTCGTATTCTGAGCCATTGGACTGTACTGGCCTTTGCTGTTGTTCCCTTGAGGTCGACTGTACGACTTCTTCTGCTGCTTTCCATTCTGAGCAAACCTCTTTCATGCGCTCTGGGGTCTCACTGGTCCCCCTGTACCACTCCTCTTCTGGGCGTTTCTCATAACTTCCACCTCAACACACCTGTCAATCAGTTCTTGAAGATTCCTGATTCTTAGAGACGTCACAGATTTCTTGATATCAAACCTCAATCCCCGCTGAAATCTCTCGCTCAACCATCCCTGGTCAGCACGGTCACGAAACAGACTAAAGTACCTTGCAAGTGATTCGAACTTAGCGGCATATTCCGACACCGTCATGCTACCTTGCTGTAGTCGGAGGAACTCTTACTCTTTCTCCGCCCGTGTAGTATCAGGAAAATATTTGTCCATAAATTTTCTGTGGAAAACTTCCCAAGTAATCTCACGACGCTCTTCCGTCAAAGTCTGCTTCACTCCCTTCCACCAGTACTCGGCATCCCCTAGCAGCAAGTAGGTTGCATAGTCCACCTTAACATTCCCTGGGCTATGGAGTGCCTCGAAGATTTTCTCTATCTCTTGCATCCAAAGGTCTGCCTTGTCTAGATTCAGCTCGCCGTAGAACTTCGGTGGGTCGTGCTTACGGAAATTGCTAGTCCTCTAGCTTCCGCATTTCGTTCTGCTCTCTAATATTGTTGTAGATTTTGCTGGGTCAAAGCTGCAGTCTGCTGAGCCATAGCATTGGATTGTTGAGCCATAGCCGCCGCCATCTCTGTCATTACTTGAATCACCCTTTCTAGATTGGGACTATCAGATCCAGTCGTAGGGTCTCTGCGAGCTGGCATGAGATTCCTCCAAGGTCCAAAAAACCTGTCAGAACCTCAAAATCAAGAATGTGTTAACACACACTGCTTCAATCAATAAACAATTCAAACAATTTTTAGGCAACAATTTGATTCACTCAACAAACAATAACAATACAACACGACTAATTACCCAACAAACATAACCTGACACGATGACTAGCTCCAAATTTCCTGTGCACAGTCTGGTTAGAACCGAACTGCTCTGATACCATTATTGTAACGACCCGTTTTCGGACCGCTACTAAACTAGAATAAACCTATATGCGACGCGTTTTTAAAACGCTACTCTTGTGTCCTTTGGAAAATGCGGTCTATATTTTTTTTTAAATAATCGTATCCGCATAGTACTCATAGTACACACAGAGTTGCCACAGCATTTAGAAACATGGTGCAATCTATGACACAAGATACATGCACTGTAAATACATACATATATATATATATAAACACGTCAGTGAAGACAGTACGTACAAAGTAAAGACAGTGCATAAAGATGTCCCAAAATGAGAGCAATCATACCCGGGGATACTCCCGGCAAACACCCACGCAGGGGGCTGCTCCAAAAGTAAACCACCAGTCTAGTGTAATACAAAAAAAATCCATCAAGCCCGACTGGTCACCAGACAAACTGTACACCAAAAGTAAATACTACAGTCATCCAAAACAACATAAACAGACAGTCAGACAACACGACGACTACAGATAGCTATCTGAATCCTCAGATGGATCCTCCTCCTCCTCATCGTCCATCGAGTCCTCTCTAGTCAAACCGATAAAAGGTGTTGTCGTTGGCACACCCTTCGGCACGTCCTCTACTATCACCGCCTCCTTCAGGAATCCTTCGCCGCTACACCCAGCCTCACTACACTCTCTGCAGATAGGTGAGAGGTGTCCCGGTGGGGTAGGGGTCCTGAATAACATGGGAGAAACTGGCTCCGCCTCGAGCTCAGATCCTGCTGGAGAACTCTGGATAACAGCTGCCTTGGAAGTAGATGCTCCGGCAGTCTCGTGTCTAATCACGCTCTTACGAGCGGTCCATCGAAACCTCGGCCCTCGTCCTCATCCTTGAGAAGCAAGTCGAGAAGCAGTGTGCCTCGGATTCTCGAGGGGTTCCTTTAGCAAGGAAGATGATGTTGGCATAATCCTCTCTCCCTGAATAGTTTGCCAAGCGTCCACCACCTGCATCATTAGAATCGGGAAGCTCACTGTGCGCCGCGAAGTCTCCTGTCTCACTGCCATACCACCCTCTCGGAAGCTCTGTACAACGTCCCAAGTATAAACAATGCGACAGAAGATGGGGTCGAACTCCATCGCCGCAGGCATCTCGATGTCTGGAAAATCAACGATGATCTCCGGCGATGTCCTCATCGCTGGTATCAGCACGCTCTTCGTCATCGCCTGGGTAACCATCATTAGTTGAAGGCACCACGGGAAAAGGTCAACTCTCAATAAATCAGGAAATAACAAATCATAAACAAGAGGAAACACAACAATATGCACAGTTCTCAAGAAGCAACTCAAGACTCAACTTAAGACTCATTCCCTCACGACACTTTCGACAATCTTTCGGAAGGTAACGCCAAATAAGCTGCTGAATTCCAGCCATTAGCCTTTGGCTCCACGACCACCCTAGGAATTTCAGGATATGTTCCTTGATGCTACGAAGTCTAACTAAGCTGCCGAAAACCAGCCGTAGCCTTTTAGGGGATCCTAGCACCCTAGGTTATTCGTGATATAGTTCATAAACGACACGACAACTCCAAACGACACGACGCCTAACTAAACTGCCAAACTCCAGCCATTGGCTTTGGGTTCCGCGACCACCCTAGGATATCCGGGATATAGTTCATGCACGTCACATCGACACTTTTCACCATCCCAATGAAACAATCACTGCATATAATCAATCAAGAAGCAATCAAATAATTAATTAACCACATGTCAATAATATTCATGCCAAGCTTACCACAACGCACTTAGGTCAACAGTATAAGCAGTGTAAGCATTCACATCATATCAAGCATCGACACCGACAACTCAGCTCATCCCTCTGCAACTCAGTGGAGTTGGCAGAGAGGTAATCATACAAGTGTGGGGGGTTGGGGAAAGCTACCAACCACTTGCAGACAAGCCCACTAATTAAATTGTGGGGGAGACCCTTGAAATTATTTTTAAAATTAAATTTTTCACCAACCTTGGATATTTGTCATCATCAAAAAGCGGGAGATTGTTGGAACCTAAACGATTAAGAAGTTTAGACCCTCATTAATTTTGATGATAACAAAGTATCTTCTGATAAGTCTTTGAGTGCGCAGGTATTAAAATCTCTTATGTTTTATCTAACTCAAGCAAGAAGAAAATTCACAAGTACTGAATACATTCCGTGAGTGTCAGCATCCAGTTCACTCCAGCGTCTTGCGTAAAGCGAGTGTCCGGTAGTGCTATTCTTTGACACGTGGATTACTCAATTACTGCGAGCGTCCGTCTCCTGTTCTGAGCGAGCATCTGGTCTTTTAATGAATCACGTGATGATCATGTTGTTGCTCTTCACCTCAGCTACTTTGGAACGGAATTTGAATTTGATTTTGTGCGCTCAATTTTATGTACGGGGAATCAAAGGTAACACCTTCAGAATAAGACAATTCGTACAAGGCAATTGTGTGAAAAGCAGATAGTACAATAACGAAAATATGTACTATTCTGATATTCTCCAGAAAGGAAGAAAAGGACAGAATTTCAAATTGCCTCACCCAATGTTTTGGAGCTGAAATATCTGCAACAGTATTATCCCCAAGACTCCTATAAATACTTCAAGGTATTCATTGAAGAAATGGCTAGAGAAACTTCAAGAGACTACATTCTGAAAAGATTATTACTCAAGTGAGCAATTAAGTTTCGTGCCAAGTCTCTGGACTACAAGAACTGAACCTCAGCGTCTGATTCTTTCTTTTAGAAAGTTATTAGTTTGAACTTAATCTTGTCATCCTCTCTGTGAGATTTATTTTGATTGTATTCAAAACTATCTCTCTGAAAGTTGTATTGCCTAGTTAAGGCTTTGTTCCTCAAAGGCTTGAACGTACTGAGTCGTTTTGAGAAGTTAAGAGTATTGTCAAGTTTGTGACAGTAGAATACTCTTAAGGAAATTTGTAATCAGTTGATTATAGTGGAAAATTCTTCAGGAACGAAGGGACTAGACGTGCTACCAGGTTGGTGGTGAACTAGCATAAATCTCTGTGTCTTTTGCTTTACTGCTTTATACTTACGGCTATCTTGTGCATAAAAACAAGTGTTCAAAAATCTTATTTCCAGCGTTTGGTCCTACTCCAGCATCCGATTTCAAACAGATTCATTTTCAAGTGTTCTAAAGTGTTTTTAACTCAAAGTTTGCGAAAAGTTTGTAAACACAATTCAACCCCCTTCTTGTGTTCACGTTCAAAAGGAGGAGGTGGATGATGAAATAGAGAGAGAAAGAAAGCGAGATAGAGGTGGAAGAAAAAAAGGAAAAAAGGGAGAGAGGGAGACATGGCTCACGGCGACAGCGTGACAGTTCAAAGCTCCAGCAGCGGTGCTAGCTGAAGTGTTGTGGCCTTCTATTTGGGAGAGAAAAGAGATTCAAATGGGAAAAATGAAAGAAACATATTGATATATTGATATATGGAATAACAACATTGATCAAATTATGTTGAATCGCTGCAGCAACGATCCAGCAATGCTTGCTCCACCCCAATCAGCCGCTGTCGCACGGCTCCGTCCCAGCGATGTGCAGCCCACCTTTTCCCTTACTTTGGGTTTTCGGAGCTTCCTAGGGTTTCCAGAGATATTTGAGAGGGGCAAGAATGAATCGAGGGAACAAAAAACATGTTTGTTTTACCGACGGCTAAGCTGTCGGTAACTAAAATATCAAAAAGTGTGTTTATTTTATCGCCCAAATTATTGATGGCTTGGCCTTTGGTAATTACTGACGGCTCCGAAGCCATCGATAATTATCGACGGGCAAGCCGTCGGTAAAAGTAGTAAAAAATTAAATCCCCGCTCAGCATTTTCCGATGCATTATCGATGGCTAGGCCGTCGGTAATTAAAATATTACCAAAGGATTCGGGGTCGTCGGTAATTCGCTGTTTTCTTGTAGTGTCCGCCACCTAGCCCCTCTTCCTTGTGCTTCTTCTTTCGGTTGTGAAGTTCTGAAACTACCGGCACCTTAAAACCCTAGTCACAGTGCCTCGTTGCTCATTACATCTCTGCTTAGTTCTCAGGAACACCGTTACAAGCAGGAATGCGATACAACTACACTCTTATTATCATTTGCGGTTGATTATGTTGTACTATAATTTTGCTTTATGTGATGCTACTACTTGAATCTATTTTGTTTTCTTTTTCTCTTTTGATTCCCAAAAGAAACAAAACACATGATAATTTATGTATTTAGGTATTATCATATAAAATCCGTGTTGCAAAAAAAGGTGCAGTTTGAACTGAATTAAAAACCACAAAGATTTGATTTTTGTTTAGGGTTTAGCGTACAATCTCTCATTGGTTTTTGGAAATACAGCTTATTTGATGTTGTGGTTTTTCCATTGCTCGATTTGTACACAAATGAATGAGATGAGAATATAAACGAAACCATTAGAAAAGATTTGGAGTTAAATGGTTTGTCATTAGGCATGATCCATGATAGGACATTATGGTGTCATTTAATTCATGTAGCCGACTAGTTGAAACTACCAATATTAATGTTGAACAGAACTTTTAATTAGTGGGCTTTATAATTTGTGGAATTTGATTGGATTGAATATATTTTGGAATGTCCATATTTTAGGGGAGACTCTGCCGAATTTTTTTTTAAAAGTTGGAACTTTGAAGTGTCTTATGGTTGATTGGATTGGATTAGCTATTAACATGTTTGTAGATTACGGATAGCTAGATGGCTTCTCCTGGACATGAAACTATTGCTCATGATCATAGTGATGCTGCAGCGGCCCAAACTGTGAAGCGTCGTCCCCATGGTAAGACTGTCAAGAAGAATCTCATCCGAGGTAGGAGTAGAGGACAGAGACCAGTGGTAAGTTACTTACTAATTAATTAATATAATTAGTTATTTTTTTTCTATTTATTATCTAATGTTGTACACTTAATTTGTATAGGTTGAATGGAATCTTAAAGGTCAACCCATAGGCAGAAGTGGCACAGAGTTGGTTAGTTTCATTGGATCTCAAATGCGACAGACTTTTCCAATTACTTTAAGTAATTGGAGGGAGAGAAATAATCCAGTCTTGGATCGATTGAAAGAGGAGCTTTGGTACGAGATACAAGTATATACAATCAGTTGTATTTTTTAAATGACTATGTAAATATACTTACCCTACATATGTTAGTTTCATGGTTGTCCAATAATTGGCTGAGAGATGAAGATGGCAATGTTAGACATGAGCCTCCACCTGATTATGAATCAGTCATAGGAGTGGATGCCTAGAGAGAATTCGTAGGAAAGCACACCGGAGACCCTGAATTTCTGTTATACTTATATATGTCTCTATTTGTATACTTGTATATGTCTATACTTTTATACTTATATGTTTGTTCCTAAGCACATTTATATGTCTATATAGAGAACAAGTAACACAAATCGGTAGAGAGCATCAAATCCTCCTTACCAATATAGAGGAGGGGCTAAAGGGTATCCCTGCATTAAGGAAGATTTGGTATATAGAGTAACCCTACATTATATTTAACCCTAAACTCTAAGCCTAATTAACACAGATTAATTTCAATTTCTTTGTTAATTTGTATAGCTGAAGATGACTGGAGAAAATGTAACATTATCATCAATTGATCGCCATTTCTTGTGGATAGAAGCCCGCCACAACAAGGATGGTCTAATTGTGGACCCTTACTATGGAAATTGCTGATAAAATTATAAGTATATGATAGATTAATTAACATTTACATTTGCAATTTTCTTATGATAGTGATAATATTTAACAATCTTTGTTAATAATATTTGTGTGTCTCAGGAGAGCCTATCACAACAGTCTGTGACACGGGGTAACAGACATCCTTTTCGAAGCCATACTGATCAGAGAGTATTCTGGTCGTGTAAGGGGCATGGGATTGGGTGTTTCTCAAAAGGCTAATTTCAATAAACCAAAGCGCGCTGGAAAAGATGAAAATGGAGAGTTGAAAAAGATGGTAGCTCATCTCTTTCGGGAGGTCCAGGATTTGAAAAGTAAAATGCCTCAGAACAAAGGACCAGTAGAGATAGATCAACACCTTAGCGCCGGAGAACCGGTAGAGATGGATCAGCACCTTAGAACCAGAGATAGTTGCACCCTTAGGTCTCACAAGGTAAATCAAATTACTTCAAAGACTTGTTTGATAGATTAAGTATTTGTGAATTGCATTCTAATTTAATATTATTGTGGATCTTGATTACTTAAGGAACCGGTGGAGGTAATGAAACAGGAACCGGTGGAGGAACACGAGCCTATTTTACCCATGGATAGATGCACTCTTAATTCATCTGAGGTAATTGAGCATTATAAATTGCTCTTGTTACTTGTACGTATTGCATCATTGATTTATCATGTCTAATATTTTGTTTATTAAATCATGGTTTAGGGCATCGTAGAGTGTTCCTTGTTTTTGCTTGGCTTGTCTTGACCAGTTAGTAAGGGCATTTCTTACACCGATTTAAGTGTTAAGTTGCACAATTGTCTATTACCTCCCGGTTGTGTGAAAGTCAGAGTTGACATTTCTTACAAGGCGAAAGCACTGTTGCCAATTCCACTTGAGGACGTAGGTATCAACAACATGGGAGAGGCAATAGGTACTTTTGTGGCATGACCGCAGCGACTCGTAAGAGTAAGTGACATGTTATTTTTTAATAATCATGATTCATAATAGGACATTCAGCTGTAGCCGTAGCCTTGGGTTCTCCGCTCACCCTAGGACATTCAGCTCAGGTTCCTTGACGCTACGACGTCTAGCTAAGCTGTCGAAGAACCAGCCGGAGCTGTTTAGGGGATCCTAGGACCCTAGGTTAATCGGATCAAAGCTCATAAACGTCACGACAACTCAACGATAGGTCGCCGCATACGATAATTCATGAAGCAAATTGAATAATTATTTAACCGCATATCAAATAATATTCATGCCAAGCTCGATATACTGCGAAACATTTTAGCAGTATAAGCAATTCATTTCAACCAATCATAACTCGGCAAACAACACAAATTGACAATTTAGTTCATCCCTCTGCAACTCAATGGAGTTGACAGAGAGGAAAATCAAACAAGTGTAGGGGGTTGGGGAAAGCTGCCAACCACTTGCAGACAAGCCCACTAAATAATCATAATTATGATTTTAAGAAATAAAAGTCGAAGGGCTACGAGACCCTCACTTCGAACCCTGAGGTTCTCAGACTTCTTCGCTTTATGACAGAAATTTAAAGTCTATCTATATCTACAAGTTGCCCTTACGCTAACATACTATGAAAAGTATTAAATGTGAAGCACCCTTACGTACAAAACATAAACACGTAGAATATGAAGTGCCCTTACCGAACTCCAAGCTGCGTGCATCTACGTATTCCTCGATTCTACACCGCACGATTCTCGGATTACTCAAAGCCTAACACACGAAGCAAACTTAGTATAATCTAAAGTCTTAATTCTATATCCTTAGGCTCTCAAACCTAAACCCTTTTCCTAACCAAACATTTTCACTTAGGAACTTAGTTTAAAAATACTAGTTTTTAATAAATTACATACATCTTGAAAATTCATTTTACTACTACGGAATCAAACTTTAAGGACAAGGAATCTTTCTCTTGAAAACTTAGAGCAAGAATCAACTTCAATTAACCACTACTTTTCTCAAATACTCAATCAAGGCTCCACTTGGTTTTCTTGGGATCTCAAAGAGTCCAATTTACCTATTGTGTTTCATAGCCTCAAGGATCCAAAACAACTTCAATTCTCAATCCAATCACTTTCATAACTTTTCAAACTTATACAGCAATCACAAACAACTAATTTAAATGCTAAGAATACAATTATTTTTGCCTCCCAAGCCTTAAAATGCTCGCGGCCAACAGCCCCTTTTTTCCCAAAAAAATCTTGCAAGTTCCCAAACTACTTAAACAACATCATTCCTATTCCAAATTCTTTCACAACAACAATTAATTTCTAAAACAAGAACACTAATCATGACCAATCCTAAATCAAGTCTTTTTTCAAGAACAAAAGGTTTTCATAAAAATCTCTCAATCCAAGTTTCAAATCAAAGTTAACTATTACAACAACAATTATAACCTAAAAGAAAGCTTCCCTAAGACCCAAAACCATTTTCCAGAATTGGTTTTCCATCAAGTCAATACCCAAAAATTGCTCTAATTCCAAAACTATTAACCACATCATTCCAAATCATTTATTTCTTATAAAGCAACAATTTGCTTCCCAACACAAAACATTAATCAAGCCTAAGGACAAATCACAACTTCTTCAAGAACAAGAGCTTCATGCAAAACTTATAAATCCATCCTTAAATTCAAAACTAATAATTAAAATATCAACCATAACATCTAATAGGCAAGAAACATCAATTAATTAACTTGATTCACCTCAAAATCACACAACCCATCTTTCCCTTATGTTAGGGTTTTCAAGAATTTGGGGATTTAAGTGTTCATGTCTCTCATTGATCATGATCAAGCAACTATTAAGACATAAGACAAGAATTAATCAAGATAAAAGCAAAACTACCTCCTACCACCTATAGGAGCTCACGGCTGTTAGGGGCTGTTTTGCGGGGAGAAATTGGTGCTCTCAACTTGCTTGAATGATGAAATAGATGGTTGGAAGATGAAGAAGTAACTAGGTGTAGGATTGATTGCAAGTTGGAAGTAGAATCAACCCAAAGAAGAAGATGGAAATGTAGCCATGGATGGTTTCATGCTTTCTCTCTCAAGAAGTTGGAGAAGTGAAAAAGGAATAAGGTGAGGGGTTAGAGGATGGGGTGTTCAGCTGAATCAATAAGGAAAGGAAGGAAGCAATAAAATGAGGAGTAAAATGGGAGGTGGTTCACGCCCAAGGAGAAGAAAGGGGTGGGAGTCATGGAAGTACTTTGTTTCTCACTCAAGAGCAAGGTGAGAAGATGAAGGTGAAGTGAATATTGGGGATGGGGGTTAGGGTCGCAGACCTGTTCTCCAAATAGGGGAGGGATTAGTATTGTATATAACAATTAATAAAAAGGAAAGATTTAATAGACTTTCACTTGGCTCAAGGAAAAAGCATTTAATGGAAATAAAAATGAGGGAATATTAGGGAGAGGAGAGTCACGGCCTGGAAGGCACAAGAAAGAGTGAGGAAAATTTTAATTAAACAATTGAAATACTTGGCTAGGATTAATTAGGAAAAAGTACCACTACTAAACCACAAAAATGTGACACCTAAACTATAAAGTAAGATGCTAATCAAATCGCAAATCTAACTCATCTAATCTCTCATCTCTCATGATTACCCTCTAGTCCTAGAATTTAAGAGTACTAAAAACACGGCGTCGAATAATCATGTTACCGATTAATTCTTTGCCGATAAATTCGCGTAAATTAATTTACCGAGGAATTAATTCACCACGTGATAAAATATTATCATAAATATTAAAACAATCTAAACCGCTCAAAAATATTCTCGACGAGTTACGTTTCGATTTTCATCGAAATCAGAGTTCGTTTTAAATTTTAAAGCGGATAAAAATTACCCGGTGATTGAAAACGCGACGAAACTTCGTTTGAATTTTTCGACGATATTTGAACCATGAATTAATATAAAATATTAATTCTTAAATTTAATTTCATCTTGATTTAATTCAATCATTTTGTTAGTCAACAAAAATACGCGTTACCGCGTCACACAGAAAACTTATATAATGTTTAAATTGATGAATTCACATTAAAGCAGCACACGTCTATGTTGTCTATTAATTTGAATTGACATCATGAATAATAATTATTTATAATGAATAAATTATTTAAAATAAGTCAAAATAATTCCACGTGCTCTTAGTAAATCACTGAGGTGATCAATCTCTATGACTTATCTTCAAGTATTCAGGATTTTATCGCTAAAATTACTTTTCTTAAAAATTAGGATGTTACAAATAGTACCTCTTCGAGCCAAAACTCACACTTTGACAGCATAGCATAAAGCTGCCTATCCATCAAAATCTGAAGTAATGTCCTTGGTAAGCGAATAAATTAGCATGTCATCAATAATGACGACTACAAATTTATTTAAGAACGGTCTAAAGATTCGATTCATGTAGCCCATGAACACTGCGGGAGCGTTAGTCACACCAAATAGCATAACTAGGTACTCATAATGTCCATATCTAGATCTAAAGGGAGTCGTAGGAATATCTTCTTTCTTGACTCTAATCTAATGGTAACCAGATCTCAGATCAATGTTAGAAAATATTGTCACTCCTTTCAATTGATCCATCAAGTCATCTATCCTAGGCAAGGGGTACTTGTTCTTAATCGTTACCCGGTTAATGTAACATCCATTTTATTTTACGATGCGTTATTTAGCGTTATTATAGTGTATTTTGTCGTAATTATGCTATAATAAGCAGTTTCTTGTTCGTTAAGTAAGTGGTTGAATTAAATCAAGATCAAATTGAATTTGAGAATTAATATTTTATATTAATTCATGGTTCAAATATCGTCGAAAAATTCTAATAAAGTTTCGTCGCGTTTTGAATCACCAGATAGTTTTTATCCGCGAATAAATTTTAAACGAACCCCGATTTCGATGAAAAGTGAATCATAACTTGTTATGACTATTTTTTAGTGTTTTAGATTGTTTTTATTTTTTATGAAATATTATTTTCATGCGGTAAATTAATTTGTCGGTAAATTAATTTTCGCGAATTATCGGCAAAAAATTAATCGATAATGCGATTACTCGACGCCGTGTTTTTAGTACACTTAAGACTCTATAATTAGAGGGTAACCATGAGAGATGAGAGATGAGAGATTAGATGAGTTAGACTCATTGATGGTATTAACATCTTACTTTGGTGAGAGGTGTCACTTTTTGGGTGATTAGCACTTTAGTACTTCTCCTAAATCATTCTTAACCATGTGTTTTATTTTTTTTAGTAAATAAAATTACTCCCTCCCCTTTAAGGCTACAGCAGTGCCCCTCCCACTCTCTATCCCTCATTTTAATTTTTCTTCTTGGTTCTTGAGAGAGAAAGCTTGAGAGCACATCCATGGCTTCATCATCTTCTCACCTTTCTTGCAAGATTCTTCCTCATTTCTCCAACCTTCTTTGCACCTAATTCTTCTTCTTCTTGCTACTATTCATTTCATCATACAAGTAAGAAGAAAAGCAAACTTTTCCTCCCCATTTTTCAGCCCTAGGCCGTGGGGGGTGTGTGTATAGGATTGTGTTTTCTTGCTTTATGCTTGTTTTTATGCTTTGATTGATGCTTGATCATGATCAATAGAAGAGACGAACACTTCATCCCCAATTTCTTGGAACCTTAGGTGCTAAACCTAAGGGAAGAAGAGGTGTTGTGTGATCTTCAAGTGAATCACTTCAATTAGTTCGTGTTTCTCGCTTATTAGATGCTTTTTGTTGCTATTTTAGTCACTAGTTTTGAATTGAAAGTTGGATTGATAATTTTTTCATGAAACCCTTGACTCTTGAAAGAGGTTTGAAAGAGGATTAGTTTTGATTGGGCTTATTTTGGGAAATGGTTTCTTGTTTTGTGAAAGAATGGGTACATGAAATAGTGTTGTTAATTAAATTGGAAGTTTGCAATTTTTTTTTGAAAAAGGGGAGGTGTGGCCGCAAGCTCAATTGAGCCTTAGAGGCATGAGTTTTGCTAATTGTAGTTTATAATAGTTGTATTGGTGTGTTAAGAATTGTGTTTAAGCTTTGGAAAAATTTTAGAAGGTGACTCTATGGAAAATTTAAGAGTTGTTTTGATTTTAAGGCTATGAAACACATGAGGTGAATGAGAATCCTTGAGACCCAAGAAACCAAGTGGAGCCTTGACTTAAGTATGTTGAGAAAAAGAATTTGATAAATGATGTTGTCCCAAGTTTTAAGGTTGAGAAGAAATGGTTCTTAGTCTTTAGGATTTTATTCTTTTAATTGTTGTTAGTTTTTCAAGTGTATATAATTCTTTAAAAACATGTATTTCAAAGTGTGTATTTTAGTGTAAGTGATTTGGTTAGTCATGAGGTTTTTGGGTTTTGAGAGTCTAAAGAGTTAGAACCAAATTCCCTGGGAATTGTACTAAGTTTACTTGTGGTGATAGGAGTTGAGATACGAGTTCGTGCTGACTAGGATTGCGACGTGTTTGACACGTGAGCTGCGGACCTTCGGTAAGGGCTACTTCTAGACACGTTTAGGCGATGGCCACTTAGGATTTTATTTGTTTTCCGATCAAAGAAGTCTGAGAACCTCAGGGTTCAAAGTGAGGGTTTTGTTACCCATTTAATCTTTAAAGCTTTATATATGATTATTTAGTGGGTTTGTCTGCAAGAGGTTGGCGACTGCCCCAACCCCCCACACTTGTATGGTTACCTCTTTGTTAGTTCCACGGAACTTCAAAGGGACGAATTGTGCTATCGATGTTGATGATTGATTGTGATTTGGTAGTGTTTGTTTGTATGAGTTATCACGGAAGCATGACTTGTATGAAACGTATTGTTGGTGATATTGGCTAGTTGAATATTTATTTGATGTGGATGGCTAAATAATTATTTGATTATGCTTGATTGAATTGTCATATGTATTGATATATTCATTGGAGTTGTGGAAGCATTGTCGTGTCATTGGAACTTTGACCTGAACAACCTAGGGTAATGGAAGAGCCCAAAGCTCCGGCTGGTGTTCAGCTGCTTAGTTCATTGTCGTGTCGTTAGGGAACTCGACCTGAATATCCTACGGTGAGAGGAGAGCCCAAGGCTATGGCTGGTGTTCAGCTGCGATGTTCGTCATTCTGCAAACATAGACAGTAGCATGTAGTTGCATTAGTGGGCAATTATATAGAATTATGATTTTTATATTCTGTTGTATTTTGTTATACTTGTTGATTTGAGAAGTTGACCCTTTCCCGTGGTTCCTTCAATTGATGACGGTAACCCGGACGATGGTGAAGACGACGGTGATCCCAGCGATGACGACATTGCTGGAGATAGTGTTTGACTTCTCGGATTTAGAGACCCCCTCGGCGATGTATATATGGGGATGTAGTTCAGACCATTCGAGTGGACAGACTGGCACTACGACAGAAGACCTCTAGGAGGACCATGAGCTTCCCTGTGAGGATGATGTAGATTATTGATGGTTGGCATAGCACTCAGTAGGACCGAGTGTTACAGGCTTCTTCTTCTTCTCCAGAGGGATCTTTTGAGATTCCTAGGCTGATCATGACTCGCTATTCACCATTGCCTAGAGGCCCAGGATCACGAGGACCGCTCGAAAGAGCATGGGTGTCAAACATTGGACAGTCAGGGCCTCGACCTCACGTGCAGCAGCAGCTAACCCGAGCCTAGTGGCGGAGCCAAAGCCAGAGGCAGCACCGACCTCCCCTTTGATTGTCAGGACCCCCACTCCACTGGTGGGTCCTCATCCTGTTTGTGGAGTGTGTGGTGAGGTTGGTTGTCATGGACCAAGTTTTATCGATGATGTACTAGTTGAGGAGGATGTGCCCGAGAGTGTACCAGCATATGCACCTCTTATAGATCTGACTGGCGAGGACAGGGATGACCTGATGGAGGAGGATGACGAGGACCCATCTGAGGATTTGGGTAGTGATGTTTAGCTGATGTTGTCGTCTGCTTGTTTATATGTTTTGGTTAGCTGTGAGGTCTATCTGTTGTATATAGTTTTGGGTGGTGACCAGTTAGTCCTTTTGTTGTAGCCTTTTGGTGTATAGTTGGTTAGTCTGGAGGTCTACTTTTGGAGCAGTCCCCTACGTGGGTAACTGCCAGGAGTACCCCAGAAGTATGATCGCTTTTGTAGGGTTTTCATACTTTAGGTGTATTCTCCTTTTGGACATTTATCTACTTATATTTTGTACGTACTGGTTATGGCATATCTTTGTAAATGTATGTATGTATGTAGGTATTTCAGTGCATCTGTCTCTTGTAACTTAGAATTCCATCATATTTCTAAACATTGTGGATACTTTGATTGCGCTTTGCAAAAGACGTTTTTTTTTTAAAATATACCACATTTTCAAAAGGGCAGAAGAGTATTATTTTAAAAGCTCATTGCATTTAAAGTTAAGTTCTTGTCCGTAGCACTTCAGAAATGGGGTGTTACAGTTAAGCTGCCTTTAATCAATACACATCATTGCAGATCCATCCCTCTTCTTCACAAATATCATCGGAGCTCCCCACGGTAAAACACTGGGTCTAATGAATCCTTTCTTGGTTTGATCATCCAATTGGGTTTTCAACTCTGCTAATTCAGCTGGGGACATTCTATAGGGTACTATGGATATAGGTCCTGTACTAGGGATAAGATCTATGGCGAATTCCATCTCTCTCTTGGGTGGTTGTCTGGGAACGTCATCCGGGAATACTTCTGGAAATTCTCTCACTACAGGCAAAGAGTCAATGCTAAGAGAGTCCTTAGCTTCCATTGAAAATAGCATCACATACTTCTGAGAGTTACCACTATAGGTAAATTGATTTTCATTGGCAGATACCATCCAAGGTTGTTCAGGAAAAGTAAGGGTCTTGCGAGAACAATCTAGTAAAACATGGTTAGGCGCAAGTCAGTCCATTCCTAGGATAATATCTAAGTCTTGCAAAGGAAGGCAAACAAGGTCTACTAGGAAATTCTTATTCTCTATTGTTATTGGACATTTAAGGCAAACAGAAACAATAGTTAAGGGATCACTAGTAGGAGTAGAAACTACTAGCTTACATGGTAATGAAGAAACGGGTAATTTCAAATGATCCACACATGCAAGTGAAATGAAAGAATGAGTAGCCCCAGAGTCAAACAATACAGATAATAGTTTGCTAGAGACTAGGCACATACCTTGTATCAGATCCGGCGATTGAGAGGACTCAGCTCCCCTCACAGTAAACACTCTCTCATGAGCAGGTCTACCACGCGGAAGAGCGATGAAGTCTTGAAAAAGAAATCATTAGCTCGAGATTCATAACATGTAAAGAATCATATAAGTATATGCAATATATCTTATGAATTTACAACTTGTCACCTTTATTTAAGGCAACAAAGATTACTCGGACACTCTACTCAACTTCTAACAATAGTCATATTCGGTGGGAATACGACTAGACTCAGCCAGAATTAACATCCTAAATTACCCTCACAGTCCGAATAGGGCCGAACTGCTCTGATATCACAAATGTAACACCCCGCTATCGTATCTATGCTTTATCATAAATTACTTAACCTAAGTCACTTAATTAACGTAGATACGCGAATATTATAATAATAGGATGAGGGAATTAAAACCGAAAACATAAATAAGATAACGACGTGTCACGATAGAGTAAACTAAGCGTTATAATATATATATATATATATATATATATATATATATATATATATATTTGAGAACACACACACACATATATATATATCAGTATGGCCTAGATCATTAGAGTGCAAAAGTAAACATAGTGTATAAGTGTCGTACAGTAATCCCAAATATGAGTACATATCCTATGAGGCTAACCTGCGCCTCATCTAAACATACCAAAACTAAGCAAAACCTCAGCAAAAGACTCATGACCAAAGAGACTTAAAACCATCAGCGAGGTGGATTCTGAGAGCTCCCACTCTAGGATCCAGCTCTCTTGCATCTCAAAATTTCCCGTAAACAGGGATCCTCGAGGGCTGCATCATCACAGGATGCATCAAAACGAACATGATGCCCTGTACAAAAACACTTCATTTTATTGCACGACCCCATAAACCCTAGCCCTAGGCCTATCCTAATGACTCAATAAAACATGTGATCAAGCACACCATCAAATACTAAGCAAGACATGGAAAATTGGGATGTTACATTTATGTCTCGTGTTCAATTTAGACGTTTGACGAAGGGACACGAGCTTCACAATATACATGGCAGCGACCAGACTCATGTCAGATAACTGATTTTCCACATATTGGATGGCAATAATGCACTGCAAGATGCTACTCACGGTTTGTGATATTAAATATTATATTGAATATTTAATATTAATATAAGATTTATTACCATGGTAATCTAGTGGAAACCTATAAAGTCACACACTTAAAGGGTTGTTGGAGCTAAAAGAATTAATTAAATTAAGTGAGACTTGATTTAATTAATGAGAATATTATTAAATAAATGTTATTAAATTTCTTAGTAGTGAATAAATTCCTTAATAGTGATTTACTAGTACTATTAATGGTAAGTAATTAATTCATTTATGGACTAAGCATTCATTTGCAAGTTTTCCATCCAATGTTGGCTAGCACCTTGAAGGAGGGAGAAGACTCCAAGATCCTCGTGTGGGCTAAAGTAGAGGGATTGCAAATTCAATCCTTGGTGAACATCATCGTTCATAATCAAGAATGGCAAAGGCTTAGAAGTAATCTTCAATCTCTTTTGTGTGACCATATGATTAATCTAGGTCCTTAATCACTGAGAATTCTGCCTTGTCTAGAGAAATTTCAAAAATTACTTATACATGCTCCATAACATACATATTGCACGCCATTCTTTTGCTAAATGTAGAAGTAGAATAAATGATTATTTTACTTAATCATATAATGCCTTTATTTATTGAAGTTGCTAGTTATAATTATGTGGTAACGTTGTAGCTCTCCATTTGTAAAAGCGAACCAAGCTTCAGATGTTGTCAAACAAATTGAAAGGTCGGAAAAGTATAAATCAAAGTGTGAGAGAAATCATAAGAGTAACAACATCATGACGTGCAAATAAAATTTTAGGCTTAGAAATAACATAGAATTATTTTTTTAACTTAACTATTAAAGGCAGTAACATGTAAAATTATGGCACTCTGCAACAAGAGGAGGGATACACAATGATGCTGGACAATCAGAGTCTTGAGTACATCCAGAAAATGCTGTGATGTGAAAATAATAATAAAGAAATGTTACCGAAAGTGGATGAAAGATTGTGTATAAGATAAAGAAGAAAATTTGAAAAGGATGTGAAAAAATGGCTTACCCCTAACGTCAGTTACAACAAGAAATAGGGAAAGAAAGAATATCATAGCATAAACAAACATGAGAATTTGCGCCATATTTTTTCTCCTTTGCTTATAACAAACATAAAGTAGTTTGATCACTTTATAATGTGAAAAACCCCATGCTCAGATTACTTCAATTAAATAGTTTTTAGCACTAATAGAGTTGCAAGAAACACTTCCTAAAATTAGAATCATTGTTAAATGTCTCTTAATTACATCGATGTGTCATGTTTGTCCTTTTAACTCACTCAATTGGTCACTTGGTCTTAGTAAGGATCTCATATAAAAATCTTGCAAATCATCAGAGTTCATTCTTTTTTACCAACCTTCCATTATTTTCTTATTTTTTTAGCCTTTCATGATAGACAAGGCCCAAATACCAAAAGAGAAGTAATAGTGTTGAACAATTGCAAAGTTAGTCATAAGAATAATGCACCAATTAGGTGACAAAATATTTATGCATAAATTGAAAGTATTGTAGGATCAAAGTTTTTTTTGACAGATTCATATCATGAAAGTTAATGCATATCAAATGTGGGAATTGCATAATTTATTTCACATTCTCATTCATATCAAATTTATGATTTATATTGATTAACATTTACAATAGAATGTGGTATTAAGTGTTAATCTAATTTGTTTGTCCAAATGGTTCAAGAATGATATTGAACCATGTTTTAAGTAGAGTTGCATAATTTTTACATCTTTTAAAAACAAATTAACTACAAATTTTTCTTTGATTATAAAAAGGGAATCACATTATTTAACACTTTCTTTATATTTTCTGATCCCATTAAGAAAGGTGTGAAGATTCAACGTAGAAATAGATATGCAAATAACATTTCTTTTGAAACATCCTTAGGAGTAATGAAAAAAATAAAAGATCAGCGCTTGAAAACACGTATACATAAAACGAGTGGGCAACTAGCAATCCAAATTTCTCATGCACTATCCCCACTAAGAACTTTAAATTTTTAGTCTTGAAATACCTTCACCTTATTAATTTTTTATTCAAATTGGATTTTATTAGGTATTATAATCTTTGTTTATTCACACTTCACAATTTCAATTGATTTATGAAAGTTGCACTTAGCCACCCGAACTCTAAAGTTTTTCTAATTAACCCTTAAATTGTTTTTGATTTCTCTCTAGGTCCTTTTGTTAAGTGTAAGTTAGCTACCTAATTACATGGTGCATTAGCTGTGATTATTTCCCTACAAGAAGTGAGCCTTAGGCTAGCAAGGCTATAGTTACTATGAGAGGGATGTAAATTATAATATTTCCTTGGAGAGCAAGAAAAGCTAATGGTTGGTAATTATGTATGTTTGGAGCGATGGAAAAGGCTGTTGTAATTATGTATATTTTAAGGATTATATTATGAAAATATAAGAAAATTGTCTGACAACCACGAAGTATTTGATTTGAATATTTTGCCAAAATGTAATCCATTTATATAATTCCTTGGAAAAAAAATTGTGATAAGAATTTATATTATCAAGCCAACTAGAATATTTTAATTCCAATAGTTTTCAATTAGGTATAAATAGATGTGAACACTTTAAAATCCATGATTCATATAAAGTATGTGAGTTCTTTAGTTAAATGATTTAATGCAAAATTTAATAGAAGTATTCTATCTTATAATTCAGAAGTTAATAATAATAATAATAATAATAATAATAATAATAATATTTAAGCTATATAGAATTAATTAAATTATATAGATTATATACTTATTAATATATTTTTTTAAGCAAGAAATGGTATGCAAAAGCATCACCAATTATTTGCAACATACCATTAGTTTATTAAAATAAAGAAAAAGAATACAAGGCATTGGGGGGGGGGAAACTGTTGTCAGGTTGTAGCATCAATTGTCCCATGGCGGAGGCTCAGGTGGGATCAAGTCACAGTCGACACGTGGCGCTTAGGCTGTTACGGTTAAGTAGAAAGGGTTACGCCCTCACTAACAGCTATATCTTTTGGCCTAGTGGTAAGCACTCGATCCAACAATTGGTAACATAGTCAAGGTCACGTGTTCGATTCCCAGCGGGAGCACTTTTTGAGAGAGAGATTGTTGCCAGGTTGTGGCATCAATTGTCCCATGGCGGAGGCCCAGGTGGGGTCAAGTCATAGTCGACACGTGGCGCTTGGGCTGTTACGGTTAAGTAGAAAGGGTTGTGTCCTGACTAACAGCTATAGCTTTCGGCCTAGTGGTAAGCGCTCGATCCAACTGAAACCAAACCCATGAAAATAATCAAGAAAATCTATAGGTAGGAAGACCTATTATATTGCGAACAAAGTTTTCTCTTGTGAATATAGGAATTGTATTCCACCAATTTAATCCCTGTACGGACGTGCCAAAATGAGCCAGTTTATCAACGCAAGCATTCCCCTCTCTGTAGATGTGAGAGTGGATAAAAGTCATCCTCTTTATTAGCTCAATGCAATTAAGCCACCTATTTTTCAGATTCCAAGGAATAATGCCGGTGTTAGAGAAGGCTAGATTGACTAGCTTTCAGTCGCACTCCAGCCATAATTTGTGCCATCCCTTTTTGTAGGCAATTTCAATAGAAACTATAGCACCTAGTTGTTCGGTGTTGTAACATCCCAATTTTTAAGAAAAGTGATTTTAGCAATAAAATCCTAAATACTCAAAAAATAAGTCATAGAAATTGATCACCTCAATGATTTACTGAGAGTACGTGGAATTATTTTGATTTATTATAAATAATTTATTTATTAAAAATAAATATTAATCATGATGTCAATTCAAATTAATTGGCCAATAGACGTATCTTTGCGTTAATGCAAATTCGTCAATTTAAACTTTATATAAGTTTTCTGCGTGACGCAGTAACGCGTATTTTGTGCTAACCGAGAAATTGATTGAAATATATCAAGATGAAATTAAATTTAAGAATTAATATTTTATATTAATTCATGGTTCGAAAATCGTTGGAAAACTCTAACGAAGTTTCGTCGCGTTTCGAATCGCTGGGTAAATTTTATCCGCATTAAAATTTAAAACCAACTCCGATTTCGATGAAAATCGAAACGTAACTTCTTGTGATATTTTTTAATGTTTGATAGTATTTTTATTATTTATAATAAAATATTATCACGCGGTGAATTAATTTCTCGGCAAATTAATTTCCGCGATTTTATCGACAAAGAATTAATCGGTAACGCGGTTATTCGATGTCGTGTTTTTAGCACGCGTTGGACTCTAGGACTAGAGGGTAATTGTGAGGGATGAGGGATTAGATGGGTGAGACTTGTGATGAGATTAGCATCTTACTTTGATATATGTGTCACTTAAGTGGTGGTTTATTTTTATGCTTTCTCAAAATCATTCTTGACCAAGTAAATTCCTTTTAATTATTAATTTTTTTTCCCTTCCTCTCTTTTCTTGGAGCTGGCTGCAGCCCTCCCTTCCTTTTATTTTTTTTAATTCCTTTTAATTATATCTAGATGGATATAAGGAGAACATGATTTTTTTTCTTTCCTCATTTTTCTTTGGTTTCCTGATCGTGACCTTTCCCCCAATTCCCTTTCATTCTTCTTCTCCTCCTCTATTTTCTTGCTGGCCGTGACCTCCCCTTTTCACCACCCAATGATCATTCTTTTATCCCAAGTTATTTTAGGTATATGAGATGAAGAAGTGAAGAAAAGTAAAGAGACTCATCCCTCTCCTTCTCCCATGCTGCGTAACCTTCCTCTCACCCACCCTATTTTCATGGTTGTTCTTCTCCTTATTTTTTTTCAGCAACGTAATCACTCTCCCATTCTTACTCCTCCATTTTAGGTTCCTCCTAATTTTTCATGTGTGAGTAAAAAAAAAAAAAAAAAAGAAAGAAAGCAAGCTCCTCTTCTGCTTCCTTGCTGCAGCGTAATCCCTTCCCCTTAATTCCATTCCATTTTATTTTTCTTCTCCTCTCCTTTAAAACACCAGCGCTGCCCCTTCTCCCTCCCTCTCTTTATTTTATTTCATTTTTCCAATTCCAAGCTTCCATCCCTTTCTCCTCTTTGATGCTCAAACCGTGAACCCTAAAAGATTTTTGGGGTAAGGATTTATGTTTATGTTCTTGTACAATTTCCTGCTTTGGCTCTTAATTTTGTGTTATTTAAATGCTTGATTTTGATCAATGATGGATGTGAGCATTGAATCCCCAAATTTTGGGAACCCTAGGGTGAAACCCTAACAATTAGTTGAAGTTATTGGATGCTTGTTTAAGTTATAGTTTTGATTAAGCATGTATAACTTGTTGTTTTTGGGTTTTGCCTATTCTTGAACTATAGGGAATATGGGTCTTTGATGTTGAATCATGTGTTTAAATGTTAAATGATATATTTTGGGTAATTTTAAGACTAATGGAGTAGTTATACATGAGTTAGCATAAGTGCTAGGTTATGTTTTGGGCAAAATTGAAGCTTGGAGGACTAGAATGGCATGTAAGATTTGATTGAGTTATTCTTTAATTTTTAGCATGTTATGACTATGATTTAAATATTTTTGGAATTCTTGAATTGGTTTGATTGAAAGAATTTTTGGGAAAAAACTTATTCTTGAAAAGTTTGAAAATGGGTTTTTGGAACTTAATAGTTTGGTCTTGAAAGCATGATTAGGTATTTATTTAGAATTTTGAGATTCTTGAAGTGTTGTATAACATGCCTAGACTTGTTGATATAAGTTGTCTTAGGGGATTAAATGCTATTTGATGATTGTTTTGAGTTTAGAAATCATGCATGGAAATGGTTACCTATTTAAAAGAAGATTTTGCAAATTTTGTTAAGGAAAGAGGGGTTGTGGCCGAGAGGCCTACAAAGGTGTAGGGAAGGAAGTTTTAATTGTGAACTTAGATTTAACACTTGTATGTGAAATGTTTTAGACGTTAGAAATTTTATGAAAAGTGTTTAATTGATTTTGTGTTATGCTTAAGGCTTCAAGAAAAGGGTTTTTTAAAAGTTAGTATTTTCTTAAATTAGGTGCTATGTGTTAACTTTGCAAGAAAATTGATTTTGAGTCAAAATCTTATTCTTTTCAAGTAAGTTAGTATTTCCGAATTAATATGTGTTATGTTAACCTTTCAAGAATTGGTTTTGATTCTAAAACCCCATTTTTTTTCAAGTAGCAGGTAGATTAGATATTGAATGGAAATGCTTGGTTAGAGAGGGTTAGATTTTGAGAGCCTAAGATGTTAGTGTAGTTTTAGAGTTGTGCTAAGTGTGCTCTGTGTATTAGGCTCGAGGGATCCGAGACCGTGCGGCATAGAAATCGAGGAGTACGTGGACGCGAGGCTTGGAGATCGGTAAGGGCGCTTCATATTCTAAGTGTTATTGTTTATGTATCTATGCGTAAGAGCAACTTTTAGATACGATAGGAATTTAATTTCAAGTGTTTATGCGAAGAAATCTGAGAACCTCAGGGTTCGAAGTGAGGGTCTTGTACCCCTTCGCTTTATGTTTTTTGATAAACTGATTATTTAGTGGGCTTGTCTGCAAGTGGTTGGCAGCTGTCCCCAACCCCTCACACTTGTTTGTTCCTCTCTGTGAACTCCATCGAGTTGCAGAGGGATGGATTCTATGATTGATTGTTGAGTTGTGCAATTATCTAATATGAGATTGAATGCATACTACGAATTGCGTATTGCTTGTTGAATTGCGTTTCTCCATGCAAACTACTTGTATTGCTTAAGTTGTTGAATTGTGTTTCTTCATATTAAGCATGCTCTTATTATTTGATATGCGGTCGAATAATCTTGCGTACCACTTTTTGAATATCGTATGCGGCAAATTGTTCATCGAGTTTGAGAGCTTTGTCGAGTCATCGTGACGTTTTTGAACTTCAACCCGAATAACCAAGGGTGATAGGGTCCCCTAAAGGTATGACTTGGGTGATAGGGTCCCCAAAGCTATGGCCGGTGTTTGGAATCGAACCACCTAGGGTGATAGGGTCCCCTAAAGCTACGGCTTGGGTGATAGGGTCCCCAAAGCTACGGCGGGTGTTTGACTGCTTAGTTCACTGTCGTGTTATTTTTTAACTCGACCTGAATAACCAAGGGTGATAGGGTCCCCTAAAGCTTCGGTTTGGGTGATAGGGTCCCCAAAGCTACGGCTGGTATTCAGCAGCTTGTTCGGCGTTATTTCCGGAATTGTAAAGTGTGATGGGAGAGTGTCGTGAGGTGCATTATGGGGCGTTTGTGTACCTTGTTATCTCTTGTTCTATAGTGGCGTGTAGTTGAAATTGCAGGCATTGTTGTATTCTTACTGAATGGTGTGTTCTGTTATGCTGCGTTATATTATATCATGGTATTTTTGGATTATCTGGTGTATTTTAAGAAGTTGACCCTTGCCAGTGGTTCTTTCAATTGATGAATGTAACCCAGATGGCAGGACAAGCGGAGGATTTGGAACTGCAAAGGGAACAGCTGAAGATAGTCGTCCAGCATTCTACCTGTGTTATGTTGTAGAACTTACTAGTAGGCTAGCAAAGAGTATAGCTTGTCGACCAGCTATAGGATATTTGTCTTTTAATTTAGTGTTGTAATAAATCTCTGTTATGTTTCATGACACGTTTATTATATATGATTTGACAGAATAAATGAATGTAGTCTATGTGGTGTCTTAAATTATTTTCCGCCATGTTTCTAAAAGTCGCTGTGATGCTCTGACTACTTCTTTAAAGAACTTTTAAAAAAAAAAAACTAAGACCACATTTCTCGAAAACCCTACGAACAGAGTATTCCACCTTTCGGAAACATGTCAACTCTTGTCAGAATGTTCACCTAGTAGCACTCCGGAAACAGGGTGTTACAGGTGTGAAGCGCATGGGAGACGCCAACATGATAGCAGAAGCATCCTAAAGTGGCTACACTCCGGTATCTGAAAATCCCTCCACAGGCTGCAAGCCCAGGAGCACCTTTAGCAGAGCCATTAGTATTAACTTTATCCAGTAGCAACTAGGAGGATGCCAAACCACTTCTTTTATTTGAGGAGCTTTGTGAGGCTTACCAGTAATGGAGAATCTCTTTAGAATCATAAAATCGGCGACATCACATAACATGTGACCTGTAGATGTGTTTCCAGATAAACAGGTATTAGCATAAATTAAATTAATTGCTCACTCCACTGCAATTCTGTTGTTTTGAAATCTCAATTAGTTTCGACAGTGCCAGATAGCCCAAATCAAGTTTGCAATCACTGAAACAATAGCATCCTTTGTTTGAGAACTCCAAGGCTTGTGATACAAAGAAAGAATAGAATGAATTGAAGAGGTGTCAATGAAAGTGCCAATGCAATTACTTAGCTAGGCCCAAATAGCAGAGGCAAAACTGTAGGAAAAGAAGAGATGATTTGAAGTTTCATAATGAGCACCACATAGACTACACAGAGACCACTACAAGAAATCAGTTAATTACCTACAAAAAATTTCCTAGGGTTTGGGTTCTAGGAAATTACCTAAGGTCAAAACCCTAGAAAAATAACACAGTCCCTCAGTTTTTTCGTGTGTAGTGACTGGCAGTTTTTTTTTTATTTCTCCTATAACCTAGGGTTCAACCCGTGGGAAATTGGTGGACAACAGAAAAAAACAAAACCTACGGCCAAGACCGTCGGATTTTGTGTTGCTGATCATGACACTGGGTCAGCGTCTGTCAGCGACCTGCAGCGTGTTAGCGAGGCACGAAACCGAGTGCCACTGACCGTCGGTTCTGCTGCGGATTTTTTTTAAAAAAATTCTGGGACAAAACCAAGGGGCAGTGACCGTAGCATTTAAGTTTCACCACACGTTTTGCAATGGCTATTTCCCCTCCCTGATCAATATACGTTCGACCATCACCTTCATTTCTACACCTTCTCCTCATTTCACCTTCTCCTGATTTTTTCTTCCCCTAATTTCTACCTTCTCCTGATTTTTTGTTTTCCTAATTTCTACCTTCTCCTAATTTTTTTCTTTTCCTAATTTCTACCTCCTCTTCCTTATATCTCTTATTACAATAGTAAGTTTTTATTTTGTCTCTAAAATAATTAGTTCTGTATGTGTTTAAAAAAATTATTAATTTGCCAAATTTTTTGTTACAGCTCCGGAGTCACCATAACAGTCTCACCACGCAGAAATCACTCACTCATATGTTAGTGGTAATTTATTTATTTTTTTATCAAATTAGTTTCTCTATATTTTTTGTATTTTATAGAAAAATATGAATATAAATTGTTAATATATGATGTATTTTTGTTATATATATAATTATTTTTTTTTCTGACATGAATTTTATTATTTTTGGATTACATAAATATATGTTATATATGTGTTTAAATGTTTATTGTATATTTTCATAATTTTATATACAATTATAGTTACTTTATATTTCTTATAATATTTTATTATATAAATATATATTTACACACACAAATATATATAATTGGAAAATTATTTTGTATATATATATATATATAATACAACTATATAGTATTTTTGACATACTCTAATATTTTTTCTTGATTTATTATATTCGGATTTTTTATTAAAATATTATTATATTTTTAGCAATATGTTAATTAATTATAATTTTTTATTATATAAATATATATTTACACACATATATATAAGCAGAAAATTATTTTCTATATATATATATATATAATGCAACTATATAGTATGTCAAACATACTCTAATATTTTTTTATTGATATATTGTATTCTGAATTTTTATATTAAAATATTATTATATTTTTAGTAATATGTTAATTTCTTGTAATTTTTTATTATATAAATATATATTTACACACACATATATATAATCTGAAAATTATTTTCGATATGATCTGGAAATTATTTTCTATATATTTACACACACACACACACACACACATATATATATATATATATATAATCTGAAAATTATTTTATATATATATATAATGCAACTATATAGTATTTTTGACATGCTCTAATATTTTTTTCTTGATATATTATATTCTGAATTTTTTTATTAAAATATTATTATATTTTTAGTAATATATGTGTGTATATATATATATATATGTTGTATTTTTGTTAAGTAGTATATGTTAATAATTAGTTGTAATAGAGATTTTTTTTTGAATGGATTCATATATTAACATATATGTGTTTAACAATTTAATAAATTAGATTTTTGTGATGATAATTGTTAATTGTTACATATTAGGATTAGGGTTGGGATAATTTCAAATTATGTGTTGTCAAATTATCACCCAGTGGAGGATGATGACGAGGAGGATCCGTCTGAGTATTCAAATAGCTATCTATAATTACTGTAATTGTCTGACTGCTAGTTTTGTATGTTGGATGACTGTAGTATCTTGTTTATAGTGTACAGTTTGTTTTGGTGACCAGTCGGGTAGGTGGATGTCTTTTTGTACTGTAGGATAGACTGGTGGCATACTTTTGGAGCAGCCCCCTGTGTGGGTGTCTGTCGGGAGTACCCCCGGAGTATGATTGCTCTCATGAGGGTCTTCATACCATAGGTGTATTCTCTTATACATGTTTATGCACTTTTTATTTTGTACGCACTACCTATGGCTACTTGCTTATATATATGTTTGTATTTCCAGAGCATGCGTCTTATGTCTTAGATTGCACCATGTTTCTAAAAGCTGTGACAACTCTGCTACCGATTAAACTAGACATAGGCAATCAAACCCATAGAATTGATCTGAGTCACACTTAGAAGACAAAGGGGAACATAATGGGGGCTTAGACATAAGGAACCATTTACTTAACCTTGGTGAAAGTGACTGAAAAGCACACACATTAGCACTCTGCATTCAGATGCCATAGCACTCATTCACAGCACCTAGCCAACTTGGTGGAGTTACAATGGATATGATTCCTAGCTGTTTTACTCAATTAATCTCATACAACCTGTGACTGTTTCATTCTCCAATCACTTGTTTACAATCAATGTTATTATTCACTGCATGATTCCACAAATGATGATAATTTTTAATTCTTATTTTTATTTACTCAGTAGCTTTCTTACATAGCCTAAAACTTGTGAAAACAATTAATCAATCTTCATGGGAACGATCTTGATTTACTCTTTACTACTTATTGCGATTGTGTATACTTGCACAACTGTACCTTATTTTACACAATAAGAAGCCTGACAATGAAACGTCAGAGCTAGATGAGATCTTTGCAGATATGCAGATAAGCAAAGGAACAGATGATGGTGACACAAGTGCTGATTCTGATTCTGCATTCAGTGACAAGACTCAAGAAGAGACCATAACAGACTGGAAGTTCAAAACTCATCACCCAAAAGACCAGATTATTGGCGAACTAAGTGATAGAGTTGGAACAAGATCGTCTCTAAGGGAACACTCTGAATTTGCGTTGCTGTCAGAAATTGAGGCTAAGACAACTGATGAAGCACTAACAGATGATGGATGGATACTTGCTATGCAAGAAGAGCTAAACCAATTCCAGAGGAATGACGTTTGGAAGTTTGTGCCTAATAAAGTGAAATATGGATCTCAGCCCACTAGAAAATCTTCCAACGGGAATTTTTGAATCAATGTTGAGGGTCATTGATTTGAGTAAAATAGTGGGAGGCGTATTTAACTGAAGACCTAATTAAATATGTTTATTACATGATACTTCTCAACCAAGAGAAAAAGTTGTATGTTCTCGAAGGGCCCATTCCCCAAGAGCCACCAGCTGCTACTACCCCTAGGGCTGAAAGGGATGCTTATAAGAAGCATCAAGATGATGCCCTGGATGTTGACTGCCTCATGCTGGCTATCATGAACTCTGAGCTTCAGAAGCAACATGAGAACATGGAAGCGTTCGATATGATCGAGCACCTCAAGATGTTGTATCAAAAGCAAGCAAGGCATAAGCGGTATGAAGTTTCCAAAGCCCTTTTCCAAAGCAAACTGGCAGAAGGATGCCCTGTAGGTCTTTATGTACTCAAAATGATTGGGTACGTTGAGAACCTTGATCGATTGAGTTTTTCCTTCAGGCGAGAGCTTGCGATTGATTTGATCCTGCAATCATTGCCGGAGAGTTTCAATCAATTTGTCATGAATTTCACCATGAATGACATGGACAAAACTCTGCCAGAACTGTTGAGCATGTTGAGAACTGTTGAACATAACATAAACAAAGGGAAAGGGAAGGCCATTTTGATGGTCAATGGTGGAAAGGGCAAGAAGCAGTTCAAGAAGCACATGAACAAGTATAAGGGCAAGGGCAAGGAAATTAACAAGCCCAAACCTACTACTTATGCTTTGAAGCCTAAGGGCGGTGTTGAAATCTAAACGATTGAGAAGTTTAGACCCTCATTAATTTTGATGATAACAAAGTATTCACAAGAGAATAATTTATGTTCTAACAATTCTTGAAGTGTGCAGATACTAATATTACATATACTTCTAAGCCACTTAAGCAAGAAGAAAGAAGTTCACAAGAGAAGGATACACTCCATGTGTCAGCATCCGGCTCATCCTAGTATACTGTCTTCGTGAGCGTCTGGAATTATCCTTTTGCGTCACTAGTCTTATCCATTTGCTATGAGCGTCCGATCTCCCGTTCTGAGCGAGCGTCTAAACTTCATTTTATATCACGTGATGGTCACGTTGTTGCTCCTCTTTTCAGAAGCCTCTGGAAAGGATTTCGAATTTGATCTTATGCGCCAAAATTGTTATACGAGGTATCAAAGGTGACACCTTTAGCTACAAGACAAAAATCGTACAAGCAATTGCGAAAAGCAAGGTAGTACGAAAACGGTAATATGTACTACTGAGATATTCTCTGGAAAGGAAGAAAGAGACAGCTTTTTTTGAAATCACCTCATTCAATGGAAAGGAGCCATTTTTACTGTAACTGTAATATCCTTTAGAACTCCTATAAATACCCCATGGTATCCATTGAAGAAACTGTCGAAACTCTACAAGAGAATATTGCTTCACTTACTGAGAACAAGCACTGTTGCTATACACTACAAAGAGTCAATACTCTGAAAGCACTGCTTCTGTGAGCAATCAAGTTTCGTGCCAAGTCTCTGGACTACAAGAACTGAACTCAGCGTCCAACACTTTCTTTTAGAAAGCATTTTTGTATTGAGCTTAATCTTTTATCCTCTCTGTGAGAGTTATTTCTGCTTGTATTCAACTTACTTCTAAAAGTTGTTTTGGCCTAGTTAAGGCTATACCCTCAAAGGCTCGAATGTACTGAGTCGTTTTGAGAAGTTGAGAGTATTGTCAAGGTTGTGACAGTAGAATACTCTTAAGGTTTTGTAATCAGTTGATTATAGTGGAAAATCCTTCAAGAACGAAGGGACTAGACGTAGCTACCAGTTTGGTAGTGAACTAGTATAAATCTCTGTGTCTCTTGCTTTACTGCTTTCTATTTATCTTTATCTTGTTCTGTTAAAAACAAGTTTTCACAAACTGCTTTTCCAGCGTCCGATACACAAACTGTTTTGAAAAACCTGTGTTCTAAGTGTTTTTAACTTAAAGTTTGCGAAAAGTTTTCAACACAATTCAACCCCCTTCTTGTGTTCACGTTCAGTTGGTACCAGAGCTCGGCCTCTTGGTTGAGCACTTAACAGTGTTAAGAGAAAAGATCCTATACTGTGAACATGTCTACTGAAGGTGGTCATATGAACCGTCCTCCTCTATTCGATGGAGAAAAATTTGATTACTGGAAAGATAAGATAAAAGCTTTCTTTGAGACACAACAACTTGAGTTGTGGGATATAGTTCAAAGTGGTTACATTCCTCCCACTAATCCTCGTGGTGTTGCGATAGCCAGAGAAGATTGGAATGATGAACAGAAAAAGAGATATCAAATCAATCAAAAGGCTAGATACATTCTTATCTGTGCTATGACAGAAAAAGAATATGATAAATGTGGCAAATTTGATACTGCCAAAGAAATCTGGGACTCACTTGTTTTATCTTACGAAGGCTCTGCCCAAGTAAGAAAAACCAAAGCTAGCATGTTGGTTCGCCAATATGAGTTTTTCAAAATGGAAGATGGTGAAAACATTGAAACTATGTTTGGAAGATTTCAAACACTTGTTCATGGGTTACAGGCCCTTGGAAAAAGTTATACTACACCTGACCATGTGAGAAAGATCTTGAGAAGTTTGACTAAGCAGTGGAGACCCAAAGTCACTGCTATTCAAGAAGCAAAAGATCTAAATGTCCTTCGGCTTGAAGATCTTATGAGTTCTTTGAAAGCTCATGAACTTGAGCTAAATGAAGAAGAACCTACCAAGAAGAGTAAGTCTATTGCTTTAAAAGTTAATCAACATAAACCTAGTACTTCTAAAGCTTTTCAGGCTGAAGAAGAAGAATCAGATGATGAAGCTTCAGAAGGAGATTATGATGGATCAGACGATGAGCTAGCGTTCATATCTAAGAAGATCCAGAGAATGTGGAAGAAGAGAAACTTCAGAAGGAGGTTTCAGAAGAAAGATACAAAGGACAAGAAGGAAAGCAAAGACAAGGACAAAGCCCAAGTCATTTGCTATGAATGTAAGAAGCCTGTACATTTCAAGTCCGAGTGTCCTAATCTTAAGGAAAAGTCCACAAGAAGCTCCTTCAAGAAAAAAAAGAAAAGTCTCATGGCAACATGGGAAGATCTTGACTTATCCTCCTCTGAGGAAGATAAAGAAGAAGAAGCTCACATTGCCCTCATGGCAGACACTGATCTTGATTCAGAAGAAGAAGTTGAAGAGGTAATAATATATGATTCTTATTCTGAACTTCAACTTGCATTTGATGATCTGTTAAAGGACTCTGCCACTCTCTCTATTGAGTATAAGAATTTGAAAAAGAAATTTTCAAAACTATCACAAGATTTTCATTCTTTATACAATGAAAACTCTGTACTCAATGAAGAGAACCAGAAGCTGAAAACTGAAAATCAGCGTCTGGTGGATAACCAGCGTTTGGAAGCGAACAAGCAACCAGAAGCTGAGAGCTCTTAAGTTAAAAGCTTTGTAGTTACAGGCAATCCTAACTGCAAATCAAATGACTATGAACATGCATTTCAAAAGTTTCTTGCAGAGAGTGTAACTCGAAGCAAGCAAGCTTCTATGATTTGGGGTGTCAGTAAAACGACGACTCATGGTCTTGGTTATATATTAGATAAACCTCCTTTAGAAAATGATTCAGCATCTGATGACACCAATGATCATAGTGAATGCTTGCATTGTACTTACTGCAATAAATCTGGTCATTTGAAAAATGCGTGTACTGTGTTTACAACTAAGAAGGACAAGTATCCTTCAAGAACTAACAAGAAAAGACCCAAAAAGATATGGGTACCTAAAGATAAAATAGTCTATGTTGCAGACTTGCTTAGCTACAAAGTCAACACACCTATGTTGGTACTTAGGCGGTGGATGCTCGCGTCACATGACGGAGAAAAGCATATGTTCCAAGAACTAAGACCTAGAGAAGCTGGATTCGTTGGTTTCGGAGGAAACCAAAAAGGTAAAATAGTTGGAATTGGTCGCATAGGTAAAGGCTATCTTCCTTCTATTGATAATGTTTTATATGTTGAAGGACTGAAACATAATTTATTGAGCATAAGTCAATTATGTGACAATGGTTATAATGTTGTCTTTACAGAAAATGGATGTTCAGTAAAAAGCAAAAATGATGGATCTATATTCTTTACAGCAAAGAGGAAACAAAACATTTATAAAGTTGATCTTTCTGAACTTGCAAAACAAGTTGTCAAGTGTCTTATGTCTGTTGAAGATGAGTAATGGATTTGGCACAAAAGATTGGGTCATGCCAATTTGAGGTTAATCTCAAAATTAAATAAGCACAATCTTGTTAGAGGCTTACCAAATCTTAAGTTCCAATCTGATGCCCTGTGTGAGGCTTGTCAAAGAGGAAAACAAGTTAAAACTTCCTTTCATTTAAAAAATGTTGTTTCAACCTCTAGACCACTTGAACTTTTACATCTTGATCTTTTTGGTCCCACAAGGACAGCCTCTTTAACTGGAAAGAAATATGAATTAGTCATTGTTGATGATTTTACTAGATGGACATGGGTTAAATTCCTTGCCCACAAGGATGAGTCTTTTAAGGTATTTACTGTATTCTGCAAATCAGTTCAAAATGAAAAAGGCATATGTATTTCTTCTATTAGAAGTGATCATGGGGGAGAATTTGAAAATGAAAACTTTCAAAAATTTTGTGAAGAAAATGGCATCTCCCACAATTTCTCCTCTCTTAGAACACCTCAATAAAATGGTGTTGTAGAAAGGAAAAATAGGTCCCTCCAGGAAATGGCCAGGACCATGATCAATGAAGCTGATATTGTGAAACATTTTTGGGCAGAAAACCAAACATTTCTTACTTTCATCCTTTTGGTTGTATTTGTTATATTTTGAATACTAAAGATCATCTTGGTAAGTTTGATTCCAACGCTGACAAAGGAATCTTTTTGGGATACTCTGAAAGATCTAAAGCTTTTAGAATATACAACAAAGAAACTTTGACAGTTGAAGAGTCCATTCATGTCAAGTTTGATGATAAGAAGCCTGACACTACTATGTCAGAGCTAGATGAGTTATTTTCAGAATTAAACCTCGGTGACAAGTCAGACGGTGAACTTGCATCTTCATCATCCGGTGGTGACAAGACGAAGTATTCTACTCAAGTAGAAGTTGAAGCATGAAAAAGCTGGAAGTACAAAACCAATCATCCAAAAGATCAAATCATAGGAGAACCTGGTGATAAAGTACGAACCAGATCCTCTTTCAAGGAGCATGCTGATTTTGCACTTCTCTCTGAAATGGAACCTAAGACGATTGATCAAGCATTGGAAGATGAAGGGTGGATTCTAGCAATGCAAGATGAGCTAAATCAGTTTCAAAAAAATGATGTATGGAAGCTAGTCACTCTACCAGAAGATAAGCAAGCTATTGGTACTAAATGGGTATTTAGAAATAAGCTTGATGAAGATGGTAAAGTTGTGAGAAATAAAGCAAGGTTAGTTGCTCAAGGTTACTCACAAGAAGAAGGTATTGATTTCACTGAAACTTTTGCACCTGTTGCAAGACTAGAAGCTATTCGCATTTTACTTTCATTTGTAGCAATCACGAGATAACTCTATATCAAATGGATGTGAAAAGTACTTTTCTAAATGGTTTTATAACTGAGAAAGTTTATGTTAAACAACCTCCTGGTTTTGAAGATATTGAATTTTCAGAACATGTTTTTAAACTTAAAAAGGCTCTATATGGTCTTAAGCAAGCTCCCAGAGCATGGTATGATAGACTAAGTTCCTTTTTAATGGAAAATGGATTTACAAGAGGTTTAGTTGACACTACTCTTTTCAGAAAATCTTCTAACAAGCATTTCATACTTGTTCAAATCTATGTTGATGATATCATTTTTAGAGCCACTAATGAAAGCCTTTTCAAAGAATTTTCTAAGCTTATGCAGGCTGAATTTGAGATGAGCATGATGAGAGAATTAAAGTTTTTCCTTGGAATACAAATCAAGCAATGCAGTGATGGTATCTATCAAAGCAAATATATCAAAGAATTATTGAAGAAATTCAAAATGCTGGATTGCAAGCCTATGTGTACACCTATGCATCCTACCTGCACTCTTAGTAAAGATGAAATTGGTAAGAAGGTAGATCAGAAAATGTACAGAGGTATGATTGGATCTCTACTTTATCTTACGGCTTCAAGACCTGACATTATGTTCAGCGTCTGCCTGTGTGCTAGATTTCAATCAGATCCTAGAGAATCACACATGAGTGCTGTTAAAAGAATATTCAGATATTTGCAAAGAACTACTAATCTTGGTTTGCTTTATAAGAAATCAAAAGATTACAAATTAGTAGGTTTCTATGATGCTGACTTTGCTGGAGACCGAATTGAAAGAAAGAGCACAAGTGGAGGCTGCCAGTTCTTTGGAGCTAATCTTGTGTCTTGGTCAAGCAAAAGACAAAGCACTATTGCACTCTCAGCAGGAAGGCTGAATACATCTCGTGACAAGTTGCGGTTCTCAACACGTGGATGAAGTATCAACTTGAAGACTACTTGATAAAAGAGAGTAACATTCCTATCTTTTGTGATAATACATCTGCCATTTGTCTTACTAAAAATCCTATATTGCATTCTAGAGCAAAGCACATTGAGATTAAACATCATTTTATAAGAGACTATGTTCGAAGGGACACTTGAAATCAAATTTGTAGTCACGATCACCCGGTGGGATGATATTCTTACAAAACCCCTTCTTTGAAGATAGATTCAATTTTATAAGAAGAAATTTAAATTTCCATCTTATAAAAGAATGATTAATCTCGGTGTCTTATGATAGATATCATTTGAGCATACGGTATGACATCATCATCATACGAGTAAGCATTTTTATATGCCAAGCGCATCATAACTTCGACATCCGATGAATCGACTATGAGCATCTGAAACACACACGTGGTAAGCTCGTGTGGAACTTAAGCGTCTCATCACACCTAATCTGAGTCATGATTATTTACGTTTTCAATAAAATCTTTTACTTTATTTTGTATTGCATTTAATGAAAAGAGGTATCTTTATTTTAATTTCTTTTTAAATTTATTTTTATTACTCGGATAATGAAGAGGTTTTTGAAAAGTAACTGTACCAATTACAAAACCTTCCTACTACTCCTTCTTTTTTTGCTCCACAATCACCCGCTCTGTTTTCAGTCTGAAAAACAGTTTTTTTTTTCTCTTCTCCTCGTGACTGTTCTGAAACCCTAAACCTCCATTTCTCTATCTCTCAACTGCAATCATGTCTGGTGTAACAACCTCTGAGTATACTTCTATTTACGACACCATGGCTGAAGGAAAGGTTCTGTTGGAAAATCGAATTGATTTAAAGAACTTCAAACTCTATGGCTTCGATTTCTACAGTGGTTTGAAGGCAATGGGTTGGGAACACTACTTCTTTTGGAAATAGGTTGAGGTTCTAGTTACTGCTATCAAGGAATTTTGGGGTAATGCTCGTTTACACCAAGGTGGTATTTTTGAAGGAACTGTGAGAGGTTACAAGTTCATTTTTACCATTACCAATATTTCTGAAGTCACTGGTTGTCCCTGTGAAGGTATCGTTTATACACAGATTGGGCTGATGCATTTCATGGCCTTGAGAAGGTCAATGAGGATTTGTTTGAGAATTATAAACAGCTGAAAGAATCTGGTGAAACCCCTACTGCAAAGCATTTGAAGAGTCATTACAGAGTTCTTCACAAGATAATCACTAAGAGCATCTGGTTGAAGGCTGGTTCTAGTGACATAGTCAACTATGAACAGAAGTTCATTATGACGCACTACATGGCTGGTCACAAGGTAAACCTGCCAAGATTGATCTACAACAACTTGATTAATGCACTGGTTAATTCGAGGAAAGGTGTTGCTGACAAGAAAAACACCTACAAGTGCATTCCTTATGGTGTTCTTCTCACTAAGATGATGGCCAAGAATCTGGTTGTAAACAAGGTGTTGCTTTGCGGATCAAGAAAATATGAAGTATTTTGGCACTGAGAGTGTTGTGATTCCTGACACCTTTGGAGTTAACAGCTTGGTCAGAATGAAATTGATCACTGGTGAACAAATGAAGAAGGTGAAAAAGGAACAGGGAGTAGAATCTGGTCCCTCTCTTAGCAACAAGTCTACTACTGATAAAACCACCGAAGCTTCGATGGCGGTGTGAAAAAGACTTCTGATTCTCCAGAAGAGGAGACAAGAAGCAAGAAGCAGAAGGTGGCTCCTGCACCTAAAAGAAAGACTGAATAAGAAGATGAGGACCGCGTTCCCATCAGTTAGATTCTGAGGAAAAGAAGCAAGCCAGAAGCTGAGAAACAAGTTTCAGCGTCCGGTGCACAGAAGAAGGCAATTCAACGTTCGCCTCCGGTGCGCCCCTAGGCTGAAGAGATTGGTCGAGCGATGCGAGCTTGAACCAAAATCTTGAATTTTCTTGATGATTCTGTATCATTTTTGAAACTGATGATACCATTCCTGCTCCACCTATATCTGTTGCACAATCATCAACCATTCAAACCCGTGCACAGAAAGCCAGAAACACAACCACTTCCATAGCCCCCAAGCAACCTACCCAAACACAGACCAATACACTCACCATCTCCTCATCTCAAACCTCCACATATACCTCCCTCACTTCATACATTTCCAAACTTCATTCTCATCCTTTTAACCTCCTTTTCAAAGTCCTTCCATTTAATCCTTTCAAACTCTACATTCCCCCCAAGTACAATATCACAGTAGTGACACCAAAAACTACTGCCCTAATTCCAAAGAAACCTATCCCTCTTGACATTAGACCAAAATTTGTTAGATATGAGTCATATAACTCTATCTACAATCACCCATCTTTATGGCACTTGAAGACCTTCACCTCTGGAGTTTCCAGACTAGAGATACCCCCTCTAATGAATGCTGTCTTCAAGGATGGCAAAGACAATGTTGAGATGTCCTTAAAAGGAAGGCTGAGACCCAAACCAAACAGCAGGCTATTCCCTTTTCTGTTGATGTACCAAGGTTCCTGCCCCAGAATGAACCTCTTACATTATAGGAATGTGGTAGGTGGATCACAAAAGTTGAAGCCTGTATGATGGCTCATTGTTATGAGCAGAAAAGGCTTGAAGTCATTGGCAAATATACAGACCCATCATCTGTCTCTATAAAGATTGCAACACCCTCAAAATTTAAATTCTTAGGATCTATAAATTGTGTGCTTATATGGTAATTTTGTGACAACTTGAGTGTGTTTGCCTTAATAATTAGTATATTTTAATTAATACTATTTTACTATATTTTTATTAGATATTAGTTTTGAATTTATTATAGATATTGTAAAATAATGGTATATTTTAAAAGTTAGTAAAAACATGAATTTATTATATTATATACATTATTATATATATATATGGATATATGTGTGTGTGCGCTGATGTTTCAAAAAAAAAAAAGATATAGTTATAATTATATATTATATATATATGTATATGCAGCACGCTTCTTCTATTTTAAAAAAAGAAAAGTGGGCTTTTTTTTTATACAACCAGAATGGGCCACGTTTTCTTGTTTTCCAGCGCCCACAAGCCACGCCCGTTTCAACTTTCAATTGATATACACTGTTTATCGTCTTCCAGAAATCAGCCGCACAGTCGTATCCTCTTTCTTCTCTGTTCCTGTTCTCTCATTCTAGGCCACGAAAAAATCCCAAAACTTACAACCCAACTCGAAATCGACCAAAGAACACGTTTCCGGCCTCTGTTTGTTCAATCGCGGCTTCGTTCGTCGCGTTTTGTTCTGTTGGGCGAACTGTACTGTCACTTTTTCGGCCACCACAGTTTTCGATTCGAAAAACGGACGACATTTTTGGATTCCTCGCGTCAAAACCTTCAGAAAGCGCTACTCCTTTGCTCGATTCGGTAAAGTTGACGTCGGACCCCTTGTAACCCTTTTGTCTCGGTATGGCATTTTTTGGCTACTCTTTTTGCTTCCTTTTAATTTCGTTTCAGCCTTAAAAATTCTAAAAAAATATATTATACTAATTATTATTTTTTCCAGCCGCGTTTCGCTCTTTCGAAAATTTTATCCTGTGCTCAGTTGGTGCTCAAATTGTCGTTATAGCCAGTTTTCTTCGCCTTGGAATACTTCAAACTTTTTATTGAGGTAAGGGGGGTAGATGGATACAAGATTAGAGGGCTCATGGATATAATTAGGCAATAGGGATGTCCCATGGTCCCTAGACTTGGCGCGGTTGTGTAAAATAAGTACATTTGCCATTGTGATAGGGAAAACTTCATATTGAATTCTGTCATGATATTTATGTTAATGGAAATTGTCTTATAATGTGTTGTTTGAGTTGATATATTATGATATGTAAGGATTATATGATGATTTGCTTGTCTTGGCTTGTTGTTGATAAATGTATGTATGAGATAAATGAGTTGAAATGAGATTCCTTGTTGTTATATGATGTTCTGAAATTGTTGTGTTGAGTGAGAACTAGATTATCATAGGGTATGGTTTGTTATACTTAGATCCTCTAGGTGCTATATCATGGTTATGTGAAGGATAAAGTATGGACGGTGGGTATGATTGTTAGGAGTTAACTAATGTATAATTATGTTTCTTTTGCATTTAAGTTACGGTATAAACAAGTCTTAGGACTAGGATATGACGGTTGACATTTGGTGTTGATAGTTTAAATGCTTTAGAAGTAAGAATTGACGTTGTGAGTATTTAGCGAGAGTTGTGCAGAAAAATGATTAATTCTGGGATTGTTTTAGCTAAGTCTTACTCATGTAATTTTTGTAAAATTCAATACATAATAATTACTAACCCAAACTCTTTCGGATAGCGTCCTATAATTTTAGGGGGGAAGTATGGTACTTCCGGTTAAATAATAATAATAAGTAAGTTGAAACACTTGGCTTAAGAGTTAGAAATTAAGTTAAGCTTGCTTAGACTTAGTGTGGTGAGGTAGGCTAATAAATCGGACTTGTTCTAGGATTGGGGAAACTTGTTAGTTTACTGACAAATAGTACCTCGTTAATGTTGTTGTAGCCGACCGCTTGATAAGATGGTCGGTGTGCTGTTGTGCCGTTGTTGTTGTTATTGTTAGACACTTGTTTGATTTGTGTTCTTGCATCATTGTGTCTTGTTAAGTTAACGTTATTGGGGGTGAGCAACGATGATGCGATGTGGTATCGGCCATGATGGGCAAGGTACCCGGCCTTGGGGGTCAATCGGATAGGGGCGTCTTACATAAAGGCAGCGGCTTGCAACCAATGCTGGGGCGTTGACCAATTTACCTGGTTACCCTGACTAGACACTGTTCGTACTCAAGAGTGATGATGTTTTCTCACTCGCTCATCTGAGTTAGTTTGGATCCACATGTTTGGTGAAGTAGAGATTGTCTAGGTTGCATTGGTACTCGTTAAGTTATGCATCCATGTTATGTGTTAATCATACTGAGGTTGTTATATGCGCATTGCTTAATCTATGTCCTTTGCCATTTGTGCTATGATTGTATATGATGTCTAACCCCGCTTTACTGTGGCTACTCATACACCATTATGTATGTTTAGACGATGAGATTGCAGGTGACGATGACGATGCGGCTGATGAGTGATACGTGGATGCAGTCACCGTAGTTAGGATTTTCGTTGTTATTGTTTTATTGTTGTTGATTGTTCCGATGTAAGTGCTTGGGTCAGCTCTGAGACGTTGTGACATCGGGGTGCTTTTATTTATTTCTGAACTTGGCATAATTGTTATTTGATTTTTTTTCCGCAAGTTTGTACGAGCGTGATGACTCTACCTTCGTTTATGAAAAATTTTATTGGACCGTATTTTTCAGTGATTATATTATTTTAATTTAATTCTTTAATAATAACATGCGGGTAGAGGGTGTCACATTTAGTGGTATCAGAGCTCGGCTTGTTCTTCAGGCCGTGGTATGAGTCTATTATGTATTCTCTGTGTGCTCTTATAAGGATGTCTATGCTAGAATAGATGTGATTACAGAATTGTACGTACTTAGACCGAATCTAATCTCGTTCTACTGTTTGTTTGTGAAGGAGGAAATGGCAAACAGGACTGACCGTACTGTGATTGAGGCTTTAGGCCGGCTTGCTGAGGCGATGGAACGCGACCACGCTCGTCAGGATAGGACTACCCACTTTCGGGGCATTGCTGACTTCCAGAAGAATGACCCTCCGTCGTTCAAGGGAGCTTTTGACCTTGAAGGAGCACAACACTGGATCCGCGAAATGGAGTAGATTTTCCAGGTGATGACTTGCACTGACACCCAGAAGGTAGCTTTCGCTACTTTCAAACTGATGGATGAAGCCGAGCACTGGTGGGAGAACACCCGTCAGCGCCTGGAGAATGCTGAAGTGGTTATCACCTGGAATCTGTTCAAGGAGCATTTCCTGGAGAAGTATTTTCCTGCCGAGTTACGTGACAAGAAGGAAGCTGAGTTTCTGGCATTGACTCAAGGCAACATGTCAGTGGATGAGTACTGTGATCAAGTTTGAGGAGCCGTCTTGCTATTACCCTCCTATCGATCACTGCAAGTGACCGCTCTAAGTGTGTGAAGTTCAAGAACGGGCTGCGTCATGAACTCAAACGGGGCATAGCCATTGTAGAGATGAACAACTACGGCAACTTGGTGAAGAAGACCAGAGATTATGAGGATGCATATAAGGAGAGCGCAGGGGCACTGAGGAACGCCGTAAGCAATCGGATCAAGGAAAAGGGAAGCAGCCTTTAGCCCCTACTGGTCGAGGGTTCAAGCATGAAGGTAACAAGAAGAACAACACATCTGCAGGGGGCCAGCTGGAGGAGCCACTTGGCCGTACAGTCGTATCAGGTGCGGGAAGTGCGGTTCGGATCACTATACCCGGGAGTGCAAGGAGACTTCAGTCATCTGTTTTAAGTGTGGTAAGCCGGGGCACATTAGCAGGGATTGTGGGGAGGCCAAGTCTGAACCAGCAAGTGGAAGCAAACCTCAGAAGTCTCAAGCTAACAAGATGAAGACCACTGGCAGAGTCTTTGCTCTCTCAGGAACCGAAGCAGCAGAATCAGAGAATCTCATCCAAGGTACTGGTTTCATCCAAGGAACTCCTGTTTTAGTATTGTTTGACTCTGGCGCGAGCCATTCTTTCATCTCGCATGACTGTGTGAGAACCTTGCAACTACCTTTGACTCGACTTACTTTAGATTTGGAGGTAGCCCTCCCTGCGAAGGATCCAATAATTACTTCTTATGCGTGTAAGAACAACACTATAGAGATTGGCGATAGGACCTTTGTCGTGGATCTGGTGTGTTTACCTCTTCGAGAGTTGGAGGTCATACTCGGAATGGATTGGTTGGCTGCCAATTAGGTGTTTTTGAACTGCTTCAACAAGACAGTGATGTTTGTAGGACCTGAGCCTAAGGACCCAAATGTTGTCACTGCTAAGCGTGTGGAATCATCTCTGAAGGAAGGAGCCCAAGCTTATATGATGTTGTGTACCATGGTGACAGAGAAGAAATTGGAAGTGAAGGACATTCCGACTGTCTGCGAGTTTCCGGAAGTATTCGAAGAGATTAATAGCCTACCACCGGAGCGAGATGTGGAGTTCGCAATTGATCTTGTTCCGGGAATGGGACCCATTTCTATGGCACCTTACAGGATGTCCCCGTTGGAATTGGCAGAATTGAAGAAGCAGCTGGAAGAGATGTTAGAGAAGAAGTTTGTAAGGCCCAGTGTGTCGCCATGGGGAGCACCGGTTTTATTGGTCAAGAAGAAGGATGGTTCTATGAGGTTGTGTGTAGACTACCGACAACTCAATAAGGTTACTATCAAGAATCGCTACCCGTTGCCACGTATAGATGATCTTATGGACCAACTGATAGGGGCTTGTATTTTCTCGAAGATTGACTTAAGGTCTGGATATCATCAGATTCGAGTGAAGCAGGAGGATATTCCGAAGACCGCGTTCCGAACGCGTTACGGTCACTATGAGTACTCGGTGATGCCTTTCGGCGTAACAAATGCACCAGCAGTATTCATGGACTATATGAATAAGATTTTTAGCCCCTACCTGGATAAGTTTGTGGTGGTGTTCATTGATGACATTCTGATCTACTCTAAGACTCGAGAGGAACACGAAGGACATCTAAGGATTGTCTTGCAAGTCTTGCAGGAGAAACAACTGTATGCAAAGATGTCGAAATGTGAATTCTGGTTGGAAGAGGTGAGTTTTCTCGGGCATGTGATTTCTAAAGGAGGCATAGCAGTCGATCCAACCAAGGTTGAAGCCGTCTTGCATTGGCAAGCCCCTAAGTCTGTGACGGAGATTCGAAGCTTTTTGGGACTAGCAGGTTACTACAGGAGATTTATCGAAGGCTTTTCCAAGATTGCACTACCGTTGACTCGTCTTACGAGGAAAGGACATGTGTTTCTATGGGATGCTAAGTGCGAGGAGAGCTTCCAGGAGTTGAAGAACAAGTTGACTTCAGCACCAGTGTTAGTTTTGCCAGACCCTGGTGAACCGTTTGTGGTGTATTGTGATGCTTCCAAGCAAGGATTGGGTGGAGTGTTGATGCAGTATGGTAAGGTGGTGGCGTATGCATCGCGACAGCTGAAGGTGCATGAGCAAAATTACCCCACTCATGACTTAGAGTTGGGAGCGGTGGTTTTTGCTCTAAAGATCTGGAGACATTATTTGTATAGCGCCAGATTTGATGTTTTCAGTGACCACAAGAGTTTAAAGTACATGTTTGACCAGAAGGAGTTGAATATGAGACAACGTAGGTGGATGGAGTTCTTGAAGGACTACGAATTCGAGCTGAGTTATCATCCCGGTAAGGCTAATGTGGTGGCAGATGCTCTGAGTAGGAAGGCCTTACATTGCTCAGCCATGATGGTTAAGGAGATGGAGTTAATAGAAGATTTCAGAGACATGAGTTTGGTGTGTGAAAGGACTCCAGTGAGCGTTAGGCTCGGTATGCTGAAGGTGACCAGTGAGCTGATGGACCTAGTCCGTGAAGGACAGAAGACTGATTTGTTCTTAGTTGATCAGAGGGCCCTGATGGTACAAGGGAAGTTAGCGGATTTAGTCGAAGGTACAGACGGTATTTTGCGATTCCGGGATCGGATTTGTGTACCGGATGTTCCGGAGCTAAGGAAAATGATTCTGGAGGAAGGTCATAGGAGTCGTTTGAGCATTCACCCCAGAGCTACAAAAATGTACCAAGACTTGAAGAAGATGTTCTGGTGGCCCGGAATGAAGAAAGAGATAGCTGAGTTTGTATATTCATGTCTGACTTGCCAAAAGTCCAAGATTGAGCATCAGAAACCGTTTGGGAAGCTGCAGCCGCTACCTATTCCCGAATGGAAGTGGGACAGCATTGCCATGGATTTTGTTTCAGGACTCCCGAGGAGTCCAACAGGTTGTGACGCCATTTGGGTGATTGTGGACCGGTTGACGAAAGCAGCTCATTTCATAGGCGTGAACATGGAGTACTCACTGGAGAAGTTGACTAAGTTGTATATTCGCGAGATCGCCAAAGGTTGCCACGAGTACCCTCCAAAGATTGTATCGCATCGAGATCCCAGGTTCACATCGGGTTTTTGGGAGAGTTTGCATGCCGCTTTGGGGACCAAGCTTAAGTTAAGCTCTGCCTACCATCCTCAGACAGATGGGCAGTCAGAGAGGACGATTCAATCCTTGGAGGATTTGTTGAGAGCCTGTGTCATGGAGGAGACTGGGGGCTGGTAAAAGTTCTTACCTCTCGTAGAGTTTACCTACAACAATAGCTTCCATTCTAGTATTGGGATGGCACCGTATGAGGCCCTATATGGGAGGAGGTGTAGGACACCGTTGTGTTGGTATGAACCCGGTGAACAACTTGTGTTAGGACCGGAGATAGTGCAAGAGACCACCGAGAAAGTGAGGATGATTCAAGAGAAGATGCGGGCGGCGCAAAGAAGACAAAAGAGCTATCACGATAAGAGAACTAAGGACTTAGTGTTTCAAGAAGGTGACCATGTGTTTCTACGGGTTACGCCCACCAAAGGAGTTGGAAGGGTAATGAAAGCTAGGAAGTTAACGCCTAGGTTCATTGGACCCTATCAGATTTTGAAAAGGGTCGGCGAGGTAGCATATCAGGTGGCGTTACCTCCGTTTCTGTCGAATCTGCATAACGTGTTTCACGTGTCGCAATTGCGGAAGTACATTCACGACCCGAGTCATGTGATCGAGCCGGATGCTATATGTAACACCTGAGGACGAGATCGACATCGTATTAGGACGACGTATCGAGACCTCGACCAAGACCTTGTGTCGAGATCGTTTGCCGAGATCATTTGCCGAGCTGAGGAGACCACGTGCACTAGCTGCTGAGCTGAGGAGGTCGCGTGTCGAGTTGATGAAGTCGCGTACCGAGCTGATGAGGACGCATGTCGAGCTGAGGAGGCCGCGTTCACGAACTCGTGTTAGAACTTTGTGCGCTTGCACGAGCACCCTTGTCGACATCGTGTCGAGATGATACCTCGTATTCTTTCGAACGTTATTCAGCGCTATTATTATATTGTTTGTAATTATTACATTGTCGGCTTGCCGTTGACCGACAGAGTAGAAGGTAATTATGAGAGGAACGATTAAACGGGTAGATGATTGATGGGATTGGCATCTTATAGCTAGAGTTACGATTATGCCCTTCCAGCTGTATTCACGATCGGTTTTCCCTCAAACACTCATTTCTCTTTTCTTCTTTCTTCTTCCTTCCTTCTGCTCTGTGTTTCGTTGTTTTCTTCAAAAACTTCCATCGACGAAACCGTGAGTTCCATCGAGATTCTGCACAAGCTTTCTTCATCAATTTTGTTCATCATCATCTTCTCGACATATCTCGTCTGCTCGATCACCGTTGAGGTATGAAGAACAGATTTTTCTTTTCATCTGTGCTACTGTTTAGCGCTATTTCTTCTTCCATTTTTAGCCAGTTTTATGCTTCCAAATCATGTCAAACTGATGGGTTTTCTTCTTCACAATATTACCTATCTTTCTAACCGATTAATTGGGCTTGTAAAACAAATTTCTTTCTCTGATTTCTGCAATCGGCAGTGCCGTAAACTCTTCATTTTTGGTTTATTTCGATTTCTTGTTTTCGTTTGTTGCTTCTGGTTGATGTTGTTGTCGATCTATCTGTTGAAGCATCAGATAACTTTTTCATGAACTTTGATCGAAATCCCTAACTTTGTGTTAGAGGAAAAATATATTCAGTTCTTGAGTATTATATTTTCTGGGTTGTGGTTAAGTTTGGGATGAGAGCTAGATGTATTAGAACCCATGGATCGATCTGAGTTATGTTTGTTTTAGGAAGTCTGATTCCCGAGATCGAGTGATTTCCGAATCGAGGTGTACGGGAAAGCGAATCCAAGGACGTGGAAGCGGAATCCAGATCGAGAAGCGTACGTGTCGAGGTCGATTGAGGACGGTACGTGTCGAAGTCGTTGTCGAGCTCTTTGAAGACAAATTGTCGAGGTCGTTGTCGGCGGCATTAACTTTTAGTTGATGAGTAGCGCTTCACATTAAATCTTCCATAGTATGCTCGCGTCAATGCTTTTCATATTGTACGTGGTTATGTTATTGTGTATGGATTTTCCTGATTTGTGTCGAGATTGGAATGTTGTGATATGATTGAGTTTTTGCATGTATTTAATATGTGATTGAATATATGTCGTGAATTGTGTATTGCATGTTGAATTGCGTTTCTTCATGTCGAGCTTGCTCTTTGTATTTGACATGCGGTTGAATATATTGTGTTTAACTCTTTGAATATCGTATCTGGCGGAATTGTTCATCGAGTGGCGAGCTAGGTGAGTCGTATGACGTTTTGAGCCGTGACCGGATAATCGAGGGTGCTAGGTCCCCTTTGTTTACGGAGATTGACTAGACGTCGCCACGCTATGGGACCTGAGTTGGTATCCTAGGGAGAGCGAGGATCCCAAGGCTTGGCCGACTTTCCGACATACGGTACGGCGTGTGCATTCCGGAAAAATTGTCGAGTCGAGAGAAAATGGAATTGCGAGTTGTGTCGAGTTTAGAGTGAGATGGTCGAGTCACGTCGGTGAATGTTATAATTTGTTGTTTGCTTATATCTTTTATGTCGAGCTTATCTTGAATTGTTGAGAAGTTGACCACTCGTGGTGCCTTCAATCCATGACTGTTACCCAGAGATGTCGAGCGCGAGGAACTCGGCGATAGATGATGCCGAGGAGGAGCTCGACGGGGACCCGAGTGACGACCTGTACTTGTCGTGATTGATTGTTTGTTCGACGTATTTCTTTTGATGACTGTACCTTGTTTTCTTTTGGAGTAGTATGTCGTGACCAGTTTTGGGCAGTGTTGTTTGTTGTTTCAGGGTAGACTGGTGGTCTTACTTTTGGAGCAGCCCCCTGCGTGGGAGTCTGCCGGAAGTACCCCCAGGGTATGATTGCTCTTTTGAAGTCGTCGTACCTTAGGTGTATTTTCTTTATACATTGCTACTCTGTATTTTGTATACATTATTATTTCGAGTGATATATATGTGTATGTTATGCATGTATGTTTTATTAGAATTTAAGTCTTGTGTCTTAGTTGCACCATGTTTCGAAAAGCTGTAATTACTCTGATGTGCACGAGTTGGTTTTATAAAAAAAATATATATCGTATTTTTAAAAGGCACAAGAGTTTCGTTTTAAAACACATCTCATATAGGTTTATGTTGAGCTTGGTGTGTTGAGCTCGGTAACTCGAGCTCGGTATATTGAGCTCGGTAGCGGTCCGGAAATGGGTCATTACACTGTTGGTATCAGAGCAGTTCGGTTCTCGAAAGTGTGCATAGGAAGATTTGAACCAGTCAGCATCGGGTTATGTGTGTGGGTACCTAGTTGTAATATGTTGATTGCTGTTTGACTAAGTGAAGCACTTATTGCTTGCGAAATTGTTTGAACTGTTTCTTGATTGAAGCAGTGTGTTTTAACACATCCTTGTTACGAGATTCGGCGGGGTTTTGAACTTTGTGGAATCTAATGCCACCTCGTAGAATACGGCATTTGCAACCGAGAACGTCGACATGGAGCGAGCAATTCAAGCTATGGCCGAGATATGGCGGCAGCCATGGCTCAACAATCACCGCTGCAACTCAACAGTTAACGCGATGGCTCAACAGACGGCAGCGGCGTTAACTCGGCAGAACTTGCGGCAACAGAACGGCGAGCGAAATCTTTGGCGAGAGGATTGGCCGACTTTAGGAAGCATGATCCACCGAAGTTCTACGGTGAGCCAAATCCGGATAAAGGCGATCTTTGGATGCAAGAGATCGAGAAGATCTTTGAGGCACTTCATTGCCGGGACAACGTGAAGGTCGACTATGCCACCTACCTACCGCTAGGAGACGCAGAGTATTGGTGGAGAGGTGAAGCAAACGTTTATAGCAAAACATCGCGAGATGACACAGGAGCTTTTTCATGAAAGGTTCTTGGACAAGTACTTCCCAGATCTTGCCGCAGCCGAGAAGGAGCGGAATTTCTTCAATTGCGGCAAAGGCAACTCGGCAGTGTCCGAGTATACGTCCAAGTTCGAGTCGTTGGCGAGGTATTTCAGTCCATTTCGTGATCGAGTTGACCCAGAGATGGTTGAGTGAGAGATTCCAACGGGGATTGAGATTCGACATTCGTAGTCGATGAGTGTCGTTGAGGATCCAAACCTCCAAGAGTCGATTGATCGATGTGTCGAGGTAGAAGGAGTAAGGAGCCACAAGAAGAAGATTATTGTGGGCGGACCGGTGAGACCCCAGAGTGCGGGCGAGATTTGCACGTAAAGAAACAACCGCAGAAGAAGCCTTACGACCGACCTCGGGGAACGACAACAGGGACAATATCGTCCGATGACCCAGGAGCGAGTGGAGCGGGAGGTCGACCGGTGTCGAGGTGACTTGCTATCGATGTGGAAAGCGGGACATTACGCGAGTAATCAGACTCGAAGGAGGAGGTGTGTTTCAACCGCAAGAAGCCAGGGCATTTTGCTAAGGATTGTCCTACACCTAAAGTCTGACCGACGATGCTTGCGGCAAGAGCCAAAGGAAGCGTCAAGTGGCTAAAGGCGTAGTTTTCTGCATGAGTGGCGAGAAGCGGTCGAGCCGATGATCTTATCCAAGGTGAATGTGAGATCGAGGGTAAATCCTATCCGTTCTTTTTGATTCGTGCAACCCATTCCTTTATTTCTTCCGATTGTGTGAACCATTTGAACTTGTGATCGCTTTACCGTTTAAATTAGTAGTTACAACCCAATTTGCTAAAACCTTAGTCACAAACACCGCATGTCTTAATTGTGTAGTGATTATTCGAGTAGAAAGTTTGTGGTCAATTTGGTTTGTTTGCCTCTTAAGGGCTTAGATGTCATCCTCGGGATGGATTGGTTGTCACACCACCATGTCCTTTTGACTGTGCCGTAAAACCGTAATTTTTCCGGACCTTGGAGTCTCCAATTATCTTTCTGCGAACGTATTGGAGTTTCTTTGAAAGAAGGAACTAGGGAATACATGTATCCGCTAGTTCGGAAGTTTTTCAGCAGATCGACGTGAAGAATGTTCCATGGTGTGTGACTTTGAGGGCGTTTTCAAGGCGTGCGGGGTTACCACCGATGCAGAGGTCGAGTTCTCCATCGACCGATTCCAGGAACAGGACCGATTTCCAAAGCGCCATACGAGGATGTCTCCCGCCGAGATGAAAGAGTCAAGTCCCGGATCGAACACTTGGAGTCAAAGCAATTCATACGACCGAAGCGTGTCACCGTGGGGAGCTCCGGTGTTGTTGGTTAAGAAGAAGGATGGGACGATCAAGATCGTGCGTGGACTATCGCGAGCTCAACAAGGTTCTTGTGAAGAACCGATTATCCGTTACCACGTATTGGCGACTTGATGGATCAACTTCGTGGGCGGCGATCTTTTCAAGATAGACTTGAAGTCGGGCTACCAAGATTCGGCGTGAAGGAGGAAGATGTCGCCAAAACAGCTTTCAGGACTAGATACGGTCACTACGAGTACGTGGTGATGCCGTTTGGGTAACGAATCGCCACGGTGTGTTTATGGACTACATGAACAGGATTTTCCATTCGTTTTTGGATCAGTTCGTTGTAGTGTTCATCGACGACATATTGATTTACTCGAGGAACCGAGAAGAACACGCAGAACACCTATGTCGAGTACTGCAGATATTACGAGATAAGCAACTCTATGCCAACCTGTCGAAGTGTGAATTTTGGCTTGAAGAGGTGAATTTTCTTGGTCACGTGATTTCCAAAGAAGGGATAGCTGTGGATCCAACTAAGATTGAGGCGGTGATAGCGTGGGAACAGCCGAAGACGGTTACCGAGATCAGGAGTTTTGTCGGCTTAGCAGGATATTACCGAAGATTCATTGAAGGTTTCTCGAAGATTGTCGCGCCTCTTACACGACTGACGAGGAAGGATCAACCTTTTGCCTGGACCGAGGAGTGCGGCCGCCAGAGATCAAGGAGCTTTTGGACGGCAGCGCTGTCTTGATTTTGCCTCAACCCGAAGAGCCTTTCGAGGTGTATTGTGATCACGTCGCCACACCAGGGATTGGGATGCGTCTTTGATGCAACATCGGAAGGTGGTCGCGTATGCTTCAAGACAATTTAAGATTCACGAGAGGAACTACCCTACTCACGACTTGGAGCTAGCGGCCAGATAGTTTTTCTTGAAGATATGGAGGCACTACCTTTATGGGAGCACTCTTCGCTTTCGCGATCACAAGAGCTTGAAGTACTGTTCGACCGTAAAGAACTCAACATGCATCAGCGTAGATGGACAGAATTTCTCAAGGACTACGACTTTACGTTGGAATACCATCCCGGTAAGGCTAACGTAGTAGCAGATGCGTTGAGTAGGAAGAGCGTTTTAACCTCGGCGATAATGATCAAGGAGTTAGAGATGCTCGAGAAGTTCCGAGACTTGAAGTTGAGTGTCGAAGTTTCACCGGGGAAGCTGAGATTTGGTATGCTTACCATTTCTAACAGATTGTTGGACGAGATCCGAGACCAGCAAGTTCATGACGAGCTTCTGCAAGAGAAGATTGATTGATAAGCGCAAGGAAAGCGGCGAATTTCACGTCGAGCGGATGAGATCTTGAGGTGCAATGGCGAGTATGTGTACCTAACGTATCCGAGTGAGAAATTTGATTCTCGGCGAAGCGCATAAGAGCAACTTTAGTATTCATCCTGAGTTACGAAGATGTATCAAGACTTGAAGAAGCATTTTTGGTGGTCCTGAATGAAGAAGCAAGTGGCGAGCACGTAACCGTGTTTAACGTGTCGTAAAGCAAAGGTGGAGCACCAACGACTGCGGGAATGCTACAATCGCGTACGCATCAAGTATGGAAATGGGACAAGATTTCCATGGACTTCGTTGTAGGTTTGCCGAAGACGCAGAAGAAGAATGATTCGATTTGGGTGATCGTCGACCAGATTGACCAAATCTGCTTCATTTCTTGCCGAGATCGACATACAACGTAGAAAAGCCGAACCGAGATCTACATCGCGAGATAGTACGACTTCATGGAATACCCTCTTCGATCGTGTCGGACCGAGATCCGAAGTTCACGCCTCATTTTGGAGGAATTGCAAGGCGATGGGAACCGAGCTCGTGCTTAGCTCGGCATATCATCCACGCATCGACCGGTCGGCCGAGAGAACGATCCAATCACTTGAAGATTTGTTGCGGCGTGTACCTTAGATCACCGAGGAAGTTGGGACGACGTCTTACCATTGGTGGAATTCACCTACAATAACAGCTTCCATGCGAGTATTGGAATGGCACCTTTGAAGCGTATGGACGGAAATGTCGACGCCTCTTTGTTGGTACCAGGGCGGCGAACGAATCGTCGTAGGACCGTGATATGATCCAGCAGACTACCGAGAAGATTCGTTTGATCAGAGGTCGGATGGGAACATCTCAAAGTCAACAGAAGGGTTATGGGGACCAACGACGAAGAGCACTCGAGGTCGAGGAACGAGAACACGTAGTTCTTAGAGCCACCCCCACTCATCGAGTTGGTCGAGCGATCAAATCCAAGAAACTTACCCTAAATTTATTGGACCTTACCAGATTCTTCGTCAGACGGTCGGTGGCATATCAGATTGCCTTACCACCATTCTTGTCGAACATCCACGACGTCTTCCACGTCTCACAATTGCGGAAGTATGTTTCCGACCCCTCTCATGTCATCGAACCGGATGTGATTCAACTGAAGGACGACTTATCTTTTGAAGCATTACCAGCAAGGATCGTTGATCGGAAAGCCAAACAGTTGCGGAACAAAGAGATTCAACTTGTCAAAGTTGTGTGGGATCAGAAGACGGGAGATGCAACTTGGGAGCTGGAGGAGAAGATGAAGATTCAGTACCCTGAACTTTTCTGAGGTAAGAATCTTATTTGCAATTTCGAGGACGAAATTTTTTTAGAGGGAGAGATTGTAACACCTGAGGACGAGATCGACATCGTATTAGGACGACGTATCGAGACCTCGACCAAGACCTTGTGTCGAGATCGTTTCACGAGATCATTCTTGCCGAAATGAGGAGACCACGTGCACTAGTCACGAAATGAGGAGGTCGCGTGTCGAGTTGATGAAGTCGCTGCATCGAGCGATGAGGACGCATGTCGAGCTGAGGAGGCCGCGTTCACGAACTCGTGTTAGAACTTTGTGCGCTTGCACGAGCACCCTTGTCGACATCGTGTCGAGATGATACCTCGTATTCTTTTGAACGTTATTCAGCGCTATTATTATATTGTTTGTAATTATTACATTGTCGGCTTGCCGTTGACCGACAGAGTAGAAGGTAATTATGAGAGGAACGATTAAACGGGTAGATGATTGATGGGATTGGCATCTTATAGCTAGAGTTACGATTATGCCCTTCCAGCTGTATTCACGATCGGTTTTCCCTCAAACACTCATTTCTCTTTTCTTCTTCTTCCTTCCTTCTGCTCTGTGTTTCGTTGTTTTCTTCAAAAACTTCCATCGACGAAACCGTGAGTTCCATCGAGATTCTGCACAAGCTTTCTTCATCAATCTTGTTCATCATCATCTTCTCGACCCATATCTCGCCTGCTCGATCACCGTTGAGGTATGAAGAACAGATTTTTCTTTTCATCTGTGCTACTGTTTAGCGCTATTTCTTCCTTCCATTTTTAGCCAGTTTTATGCTTCCAAATCATGTCAAACTGATGGGTTTTCTTCTTCACAATATTACCTATCTTTCTAACCGATTAATTGGGCTTGTAAAACAAATTTCTTTCTCTGATTTCTGCAATCGGCAGTGCCCAGAAACTCTTCATTTTTGGTTTATTTCGATTTCTTGTTTTCGTTTGTTGCTTCTGGTTGATGTTGTTGTCGATCTATCTGTTGAAGCATCAGATAACTTTTTCATGAACTTTGATCGAAATCCCTAACTTTGTGTTAGAGGAAAAATATATTCAGTTCTTGAGTATTATATTTTCTGGGTTGTGGTTAAGTTTGGGATGAGAGCTAGATGTATTAGAACCCATGGATCGATCTGAGTTATGTTTGTTTTAGGAAGTCGATTCAGAGATCGTGTGATTTCGAATCGAGGTGTGCGGAAAGCGAATCCAAGGGCGTGGAAGCGCTAATCCAGATCGAGAATCGACGTGTCGAGGTCGATCGAGAAGCGTCGACGTGTCGAAGTCGTTGTCGAGCTCTTTGAAGACAAATTGTCGAGGTCGCTGTTGTCGGCAAAGATTAACTTTTAGTTCGGTAAGGGCGCTTCACATTAATACTTTCATAGTATGCTAGCGTAAAGGCATTTCATATTCTACGTGGTTATGTTATTGTGTATGGATTTTCCTGATTTGTGTCGAGATTGGAATGTTGTGATATGATTGAGTTTTTGCATGTATTTAATATGTGATTGAATATATGTTGTGAATTGTGTATTGCATGTTGAATTGTGTTTCTTCATGTCGAGCTTGCTCTTTGTATTTGACATGCGGTTGAATATCTTGTGTTTAACTCTTTGAATATCGTATGCGGCGAATTGTTCATCGAGTGAGCGAGCTAGGTGAGTCGTATGACGTTTTTGAGCCGTGACCGGATAAGCGAGGTGCTAGGTCCCACTTTGTTTACGGAGATTGACTAGACGTCGCCACGCTATGGGACCTGAGTTGACTGGCCCTAGGGAGAGCGAGGATCCCAAGGCTTACCTGGACTTTCCGACATCTGATGCAGCGTGTGCATTCCGGAAAAATTATCGAGTCGAGAGAAAATGGAATTGCGAGTTGTGTCGAGTTTAGAGTGAGATGGTCGAGTCACGTCGGTGAATGTTATAATTTGCTATTTGCTTTATCTTTTATGTCGAGCTTATCTTGAATTGTTGAGAAGTTGACCCTTTCCCGTGGTGCCTTCAATCCATGACGGTTACCCAGGAGATGTCGAGGGCGCAGGGAACTCGACAGTAGATGATGCCGAGGAGGAGCTCGACGAGGACCCGAGTGACGACCTGTACTTGTCGTGATTGATTGTTTGTTCGACGTATTTCTTTTGATGACTGTACCTTGTTTTCTTTTGGAGTAGTATGCCGTGACCAGTTTGGACAGTGTTGTTTTGTTGCTACAGGATAGACTGGTGGTCTTACTTTTGGAGCAGCCCCCTGCGTGGGAGTCTGCCGGAAGTACCCCCAGGGTATGATTGCTCTTTTGAAGTCGTCGTACCTTAGGTGTATTTTCTTTATACTTTGCTACTCTGTATTTTGTATACATTATTATTTCGAGTGATATATGTATATGTATGTTATGCATGTATGTTTTATTAGAATTTAAGTCTTGTGTCTTAGTTGCACCATGTTTCGAAAAGCTGTAATTACTCTGATGTGCACGAGTTGGTTTTATAAAAAAAATATATATATATCGTATTTTTAAAAGGCACAAGAGTTTCGTTTTAAAACACATCTCATATAGGTTTATGTTGAGCTTGGTGTGTTGAGCTCGGTAACTCGAGCTCGGTATATTGAGCTCGGTAGCGGTCCGGAAACGGGTCATTACACTATACAATTGAAGAAGAATCTTACTTTTGAGGCGCTTCCGAAAATGATTGAGGATCGAAAATTGAAACAGTTAAGGGGAAAGGAGATCCCGCTAGTGAAGGTGATTTGGAGCGGAGCTACGGATGAGAGTGCCACATGGGAATTGGAAAGTAAGATGAAGGAGCTTTACATGATTGTTCGCGACAAGTTAGTGACAATTAGAGGACTAATTTTTCTAAGGGGGGGAGGATTGTAACACCCTCAAAATTTAAATTCTTAGGATCTATAAATTGTGTGCTTATATGGTAATTTTGTGACAACTTGAGTGTGTTTGCCTTAATAATTAGTATATTTTAATTAATACTATTTTACTATATTTTTATTAAATATTAGTTTTGAATTTATTATAGATATTGTAAAATAATGATATATTTTAAAAGTTAGGAAAAACATGAATTTATTATATTATATACATTATTATATATATATGGATATATGTGTGTGTGCTGATGTTTCAAAAAAAAAAAGATATAGTTATAATTATATTATATATATATATATATATATATATATATATATATATATATATATGTATGTATATGCAGCACGCTTCTTCTATTTTAAAAAAAGAAAAGTGGGCTTTTTTTTTATGCAACCAGAATGGGCCACGTTTTCTTGTTTTCCGGCGCCCACAAGCCACGCCCGTTTCAACTTTCAATTGATATACACTGTTTATCGTCTTCCAGAAATCAGCCGCACAGTCGTATCCTCTTTCTTCTCTGTTCCTGTTCTCTCATTCTAGGCCACGAAAAAATCCCAAAACTTACAACCCAACTCGAAATCGATCAAAGAACACGTTTCCGGCCTCTGTTTGTTCAATCGCGGCTTCGTTCGTCGCGTTTTGTTCTGTTGGGCGAACTGTACTGTCACTTTTTCGGCCACCACAGTTTTCGGTTCGAAAAACGGACGACATTTTTGGATTCCTCGCGTCAAAACCTTCAGAAAGCACTACTCCTTTGCTCGATTCGGTGAAGTTGACGTCGGACCCCTTGTAACCCTTTTGTCTCGGTATGGCGTTTTCTAGCTACTCTTTTTGCTTCCTTTTAATTTCGTTTCAGCCTTAAAAATTCTAAAAAAATATATTATACTAATTATTATTTTTTCCAGCCGCGTTTCGCTCTTTCGAAAATTTTATCCTGTGCTCAGTTGGTGCTCAAATTGTCGTTATAGCCAGTTTTCTTCGCCTTGGAATACTTCAAACTTTTTATTGAGGTAAGGGGGGTAGATAGATACAAGATTAGTGGGCTCATGGATATAATTAGGCAATAGGGACGTCCCATGGTCCCTAGACTTGGCGCGGTTGTGCAAAATAAGTACCTTTGCCATTGTGATAGGGAAAACTTCATATTGAATTCTGTCATGATATTTATGTTAATGGAAATTGTCTTATAATGTGTTGTTTGAGTTGATATATTATGATATGTAAGGATTATATGATGATTTGCTTGTCTTGGCTTGTTGTTGATAAATGTATGTATGAGATAAATGAGTTGAAATGAGATTCCTTGTTGTTATATGATGTTCTGAAATTGTTGTGTTGAGTGAGAACTAGATTATCATAGGGTATGGTTTGTTATACTTAGATCCTCTAGGTGCTATATCATGGTTATGTGAAGGATAAAGTATGGACGGTGGGTATGATTGTTAGGAGTTAACTAATGTATAATTATGTTTCTTTTGCATTTAAGTTACGATATAAACAAGTCTTAGGACTAGGATATGACGGTTGACATTTGGTGTTGATAGTTTAAATGCTTTAGAAGTAAGAATTGACGTTGTGAGTATTTAGCGAGAGTTGTGCAGAAAAATGATTAATTCTGGGATTATTTTAGCTAAGTCTTACTCATGTAATTTTTGTAAAATTCAATACATAATAATTACTAACCCAAACTCTTTCGGATAGCGTCCTATAATTTTAGGGGGGAAGTATGGTACGTCCAGTTAAATAATAATAATAATAAGTAAGTTGAAACACTTGGCTTAAGAGTTAGAAATTAAGTTAAGCTTGCTTAGACTTAGTGTGGTGAGGTAGGCTGATAAATCGGACTTGTTCTAGGATTGGGGAAACTTGTTAGTTTACTGACAAATAGTACCTCGTTAATGTTGTTGTAGCCGACCGCTTGATAAGATGGTCGGTGTGCTGTTGTGCCATTGTTGTTGTTATTGTTAGACACTTGTTTGATTTGTGTTCTTGCATCATTGTGTCTTGTTAAGTTAACGTTATTGGGGGTGAGCAATGATGATGCGATATAGTATCGGCCATGATGGGCAAGGTACCCGGCCTTGGGGGTCAATCGGATAGGGGCGTCTTACATAAAGGCAGCGGCTTGCAACCAATGTTGGGGCGTTGACCCATTTACCTGGTTACCCTGACTAGACACTGTTCGTACTCAAGAGTGATGATGTTTTCTCACTCGCTCATCTGAGTTAGTTTGGATCCACATGTTCGGTGAAGTAGAGATTGCCTAGGTTGTATTGGTACTCGTTAAGTTATGCATGCATGTTATGTGTTAATCATACTGAGGTTGTTATATGCGCATTGCTTAATCTATGTCCTTTGCCATTTGTGTTATGATTGTATATGATGTCTAACCCCTCTTTACTGTGGCAACTCATACACCATTGTGTATGTTTAGACGATGAGATTGCAGGTGACGATGACGATGTGGTTGATGAGTGATACGTGGATGCAGTCACCGTAGTTAGGATTTTCGTTGTTATTGTTTTATTGTTGTTGATTGTTCCGATGTAAGTGCTTGGGTCAGCTCTGAGACGTTGTGACATCGGGGTGCTTTTATTTATTTCTGAACTTGACATAATTGTTATTTGATTTTTTTTCCGCAAGTTTGTACGAGCGTGATGACTCTCCCTTCGTTTATGAAAAATTTTATTGGACCGTATTTTTCAGTGATTATATTATTTTAATTTATTTCTTTAATAATAACATGTGGGTAGAGGGTTTCACAAAGATTGTTCCAGATAGGCAAAGGTGGTTACCTTGGTCTATTCCTGGAAAAAGAAAGGAAGCTGCACCTGGAAAAATGCCATTCAATAAGATAGGCCCTAAGGAATATGAGAAAGCTCCCAGAGACTACAAGGTCAAGGAGTTCACCCAGCTTCCGGTAAAGAAAATTTCTGAAGATCATGCCAGAAGGTATTATCTGAGTGCTCTGAAGAAAGATCAATGGAGAACTGGATCTTCCAACTGCTGTAATGCAGAGAAGGTAACAATCCCTACTGTTGGTATCATCGAGAAGGTACCTGAATCCAATCTAGGAACTGCTTATTTTGATGATATGTTCATATGTTCTGTGATTAGACCGCTCAACTTGGTGAAGCTATATGCTCCATGGGATCTAGTCTGGAAACACTTTTACATTGGATTTGGCTGGATGCAATGGTCTGCGTCTTGGAAAGACAAAGCCATTATGCCTTGTTTTGAGCCCCTGACTATTGACAAAGATGACAGAGAAATTTTGAGGAGACTATTTATTGCTGAAAATGAAGGCCTCAACTTCTCCTTTGATGCCCTAGGTGTCTTCTTAGGCAATGTGTTTGGAGAAGCTGCTGCTGAACAATTTGATGGGTATGCCAGAGACATTCTTCAACACAGAGAAATGATCTTCAATTATCTTCTGTTTCCTGATATTGTTGAGCAAAGAAATGAAGTCCTATATGAGTCTGAAAGAAGAAAACTTGGAACTATTATCAAATGGTTTCCACCAGGAGATAATTATTTCCAATGGGCAAAGGATAGGAAGAAGATAAAATCTGATTTTTCTCGAACTGTTCTTGAAATCCATAGGAAGATGAATTGTCGCAGTGTTGCTAGTGTGCCAGAAGCTGAATCTGCTCCCTCCACATCTTCAGTGGAAATGGTTACAATTCCTAAGGAGGAATTTGAAACCATGAAGGCAACCTGTTTGAAAGTTCCTGAGCTTGAAATGCAGCTGAAACTCATCATGGAACGAATCAACCTGCTACCTCAAAACCCTTTGTTTTAATTTTTTTTGGTACTGAGTGATATTACTTAACTTTTGGTACAATTATATTGTGAATTTATTACTCAAATTTTTCTTCTATTTTGCTTTTTGACTATGATGTGTTTTTACACTCTTTTTGTCTGATGACAAAAGGGGGAGTAAAAGAAAGGCTTGATTAACGCTAAGATAAACACGCTAAGGATAGATATACATGCTAATCAATCATTCATAACATCATTTCAGCATCCGATCTCAGCGTCTTTTATTGCTATACTTATCTAAGTAGTTGAACTCAGGGGGGGACCCTTAAAACTCTTATTTGAAACTTAAAATTGTTCATCAACCTTGGATATTTGTCATCATCAAAAAGGGGGAGATTGTTGGAACCTAAACGATTGAGAAGTTTAGACCCTCATTAATTTTGATGATAACAAAGTATTCACAAGAGAACAATTTATGTTCTAACAATTCTTGAAGTGTGCAGATACTAATATTACATATACTTTTAAGCCACTTAAGCAAGAAGGAAGAAGTTCACAAGAGAAGGATACACTCCATGTGTCAGCATCCGACTCATCCTAGTATACTGTCTTCGTGAGCGTCTGGAATTATCTTTTTGTGACACAAGGCTTATCCATTTGCTACGAGCGTCTGACCTTCCTGTTCTGAGCGAGCGTCTGAACTTCATTTTAAATCACGTGATGGTCACGTAGTTGCTCTTCCTCTCAGAAGCTTCTGGAACGGATTTCGAATTTGATCTTATGCGCTCAAATTGTTGTACGAGGTATCAAAGGTGACACCTTTAGCTAAAGACAAAAATCGTACAAGCATTTGTGAAAAGCAAGGTAGTACGAAAACGGTAATGTGTACTACTGAGATATTCTCTAGAAAGGAAGAAAGAGACAACTTTTTTTGAAATCACCTCACTCAATGGAAAGGAGCCATTTTTACTGTAACGGTAATATCCTTTAGAACTCCTATAAATACCCCATGATATCCATTGAAGAAACTACCGAAATTCTACAAGAGAATATTGCTTCACTTACTGAGAACAAGCACTGTTGCTATACACTACAAAGAGTCAATACTCTGAAAGCACTGCTTCTGTGAGCAATCAAGTTTCGTGCCAAGTCTCTGGACTACAAGAACTGAACTCAGCGTCCGACACTTTCTTTTAGAAAGCATTTCTGTATTGAGCTTAATCTTTTATCCTCTCTGTGAAAGTTATTTCTGCTTGTATTCAACTTACTTGTAAAAGTTGTTTTGGCCTAGTTAAATTTGTACCCTCAAAGGCTCGAATGTACCGAGTCGCTTTTGAGAAGTTGAGAGTATTGTCAAGGTTGTGACAGTAGAATACTCTTAAGGTTTTGTAATCGCTGATTATAGTGAAAAATCCTTCAGAACGGCGGACTAGACGTAGCTACCGGTTGGTAGTGAACTAGTATAAATCTCTGTGTCTCTTGCTTTATCGCTTTCTATATATCTTTATCTTGTTCTATTAAAAACAATTTTTCACAAATCGCTTCCAAATGTCCAGGTTTATTTCAATATCCGATACACAAACTGTTTTGAAAAACCTGTGTTCTAAGTGTTTTTAACTTAAAGTTTGCGAAAAGTTTTCAACACAATTCAACCCCCTTCTTGTGTTCACGTTCAGGCGGTGTGGCTAAAGAGGGCAATTGCTTCCACTATGGTAAGACTGGACATTGAAAGAGGAACTGCCCAAAGTAGGTGGAAGAAAAGAAGAAGGGAAGTGAGACTTCCACCTTAGGTAGTTTTGTTATAGAACTCAATTTATCTACTTTTGCATCATGGGTATTAGATACTGGATGTGGGTCTCACATTTGTACTAATGTGCAGGAACTCAAAAGGAGTAGACCATTGGCAAAGGGCGAAGTTGATCTACGAGTTGGCAATAGAGCAAAAGTTGCTGCTTTAGCTGTTGGAAATTGTATGTTGACTTTGCCCAGTGGGCTTATTATTCAGTCAGAGAACTGTTATTTTGTTCCTGCAATTAGCAGGAATACTATTTCCGTTTCTTGTTTGGACAAGTTTGGTTTTTCATTTGTAATAAAGGACAAATATTGCTCTATTTATTAAATGATATTTTCTATGCTAGTGCACAAATGAGTAATGGACTTTATGTCCTTGATCTCAAAACGCCCATTTATAACATTGATACTAAAAGGATTAAACCAAACGAGTTGAATTCGACTTATCTTTAGCACTGTCGTTTAGGCCACATTAATGAGAAGCGCATTTCCAAACTCCATAAAGATGGATTCTTGGACTCTTTTGATTATGAATCATTTGAGACATGTGAATCTTGTTTATTAGGAAAGATGATAAAAACTCCATTCACAGGAAAAGGTGAAAGGGCTAGTGATCTTTTGGGCCTCATACATACTGATGTATGTGGACCACTAAACATATTAGCCAGAGGATGTTTTCAGTACTTCATCACATTTACTGATGATTATAGTAGATATGGATTCGTGTATCTCATGAAACACAAATCGGAATCTTTTGAAAAGTTCGAAGAATTCAAAAATGAAGTACAAAACCAACTAGATAAGAATATTAAGACCCTTCAATCAGATCGAGGTGGTGAATATTTGAGCCTAGAATTTGATGACCATATGAAAGAGTGTGGGATCCTATCCTAACTCACCCCTCTTGAAACACCGCAATGGAATGATGTTGCTGAAAGGAGGAACTGAACCTTGTTGGACATGGTCCGGTCTATAATGAGTCATGCGGATCTTCCAAATTCCTTTTGGGGACATGCTCTATTAACTGCAGCTTTCACACTTACCCGTGTTCCCTCCAAAACAGTGGAAAAGACATTATATGAGATATGGACTGGCAAGAAACCCAGTATGTCTTTCATGAATATTTGGGGCTGTGAAGCATATGTGAAACGACAAGTTTCCACTAAGCTTGATCCCAAATCTGATAAATGCTTCTTTGTGGGGTATCCTAAAGAAACCAAGGGATACTACTTCTACAATCCTTCTGAGGGCAAAGTGTTTGTCGCTCGAACTGGTGTATTCCTAGAAAGGGAATTCGTTTCCAAAGGAATCAGTAGGAGGAAAGTATAGCTTGAAGAAATTCAAGCATCACAGAGTATCGACACACCTATGGAGGAACTAGAGCAGCCTACACAAGATGTTGTGGTAGAATAGCATGCTCAAGTAACACAAGACTAGCGTAGGTCAAGCAGGATACGTCACCAACACGAGAGATTTGGATTTCTCATGACTCAGTAGGGTGATGTATTTCTCGTGGATCAAGATGAGCCTGTGACTTACCAGGAGGCCATTACTAGCCCTGAATCTGAGAAGTGGCTTGAGGCCATGAAATCTGAGATGGATTCCATGTACACCAACTAGGTATGGACCTTGGTAGAGTCACCTGAAGGGGTTATTCCCATAGGGTGCAAGTGGGTCTTCAAAAAGAAGACTGACATGGATGGTAAGGTTCGTACCTATAAGGTGCGACTGGTTGCTAAGGGTTTCAAGCAAATTCATGGTGTAAACTATGATGAAACTTTTTCGCCAGTTGCGATGCTTAAATCTGTTCAGATTTTACTTGCCATCGCTGCATACCATGACTATGAAATATGGCAAATGGATGTCAAGACTGCTTTCTTTAATAGAAATCTCCTTGAGGACGTGTACATGACACAACATGAAGGCTTTGACACTTCAAATGATGCCAAGAAAGTATGCAAGTTACAGTGATCAATCTATGGATTGAAGCAAGCTTCCAGAAGTTGGAATCTTCATTTTGATTAATCTGTAAGACAGTTTGGATTCATAAAAAATGAAGATGAACCTTGTGTTTACAAGAAGGTTAGTGGGACCATAGTTGTATGCCTGGTGTTGTATGTGGACGACATATTACTCATCGGAAACGACATTCCTACTTTGCAACAAGTTAAGACTTAGTTAGGGAATTGCTTTTCTATGAAAGATTTGGGTGAACCTACTTACAAATTAGGAATCAGGATCTATAGAGATAGATCGCAAAGATTGCTTAGCCTGAGTCAGAGTACATACATAGACAAAGTCTTGAGACGCTTTAATATGCATGATTACAAGAAAGAATTCATGACTATGACGCATGGCGTATACCTGTCAAAGGCACAATCTCCTTCGACTTAGGAAGAAAGGGATCACATGAATAAGATTCCATATGCATCTGCAATTGGATCTATCATGTATGCCATGTTGTGTACTCGACCAGATGTCTTGTATGCCTTGAGCACAACGAGCAGGTACCAGTCTGATCCCGGTGATGGTCATTGGGTTACTGTGAAGAACATCCTTAAGTACTTGAGAAGAACTAAGGATTCATTCTTAGTATATGAAGGTTAAGAAGAGCTCACTGTAATAGGTTACACTGATGCTAGCTTCTAGACAGATAAAGATGATTCTAAATCACAATCTGGTTATGTGTTTTGCCTAAATGGTGGCGCTGTGAGCTGGAAGAGTTTAAAACAGGAAACAGTCGTTGATTCTACTACAGAGGCCGAGTATATTGCTGCTTCCAATGCAGCAAAAGAGGCTGTTTGGATCAAGAAGTTCATTACTGAACTTGGTATAGTTTCTAGCATTGCAAACCCCATTGATCACTATTGTGATAACAATGGTGCCATTGCACAAGCTAAGGAACCTAGATCTCACCAGCGATTCAAACACATACTTAGGCGCTTCCATCTCATTCGAGAGATTAGCGATAGAGGAGATGTGAAGATATGCAGAGTACCAACACTTGACAATGTTGTTGACCCACTTACAAAGCCTCTTACTCAACAGAAGCATGATGGTCATACTAGATCTATGGGTATTAGGTACATGCCTAATTGGCTCTAGTGCTAGTGTGAGATTGTTGGTGTAAGCTCTAGAGGCCAAAGGACTGTGCTACAAGAGGTAAATTGCACAATCCCTGAATCATGATCATTCATAAGGATCCTTGAAAGGGAAACTTTATTTTTCAGCTGCGTTTTATATCTGTTTGTATGCGCGATTTCCCTATATATATATATATATATATATATATATTGGTGTGTGGATGCAAGACTGGATAATATATGTTCATGGTTTGTGTGATTCTTGTAAGGGCTTATTCTAGATATTGTTTTAGTGATGTGTATGAGCTATTGTATGCTTATGTAAGGGCACTTCAAATTCAGTATTTGATATTGTGTGATTTTGTAAAGGTTTTTCTAGGCATATTGTGTTTTGATATGTAAATGTTGATTTGTGTTATGTTTAGTTTGGTTCAAATGAGTTTGCTGTGAATTGCTATATTTTAGTGATTCTGAATTTGATATTATGACTGGTATGCATATATGCTTAATTGTATTTAAGATATATGTTGTTAGAAATTGTGCTGAGTAATTAAATAAGGATTTAATTATGTCATATTTGAAATATCATATGAGTTGGTATGTTCAATTGATATGTGGAGATGCATTGACATGCATACATAGAGACCTTGACCTGAATTAAAATCCTAAAAAATGGATAATCCTATGCGGAGAGTGGGGAGTTCAGTGTCATCGTTAGTCCTATACATGGACATTATCGACTTGGCGAAGGACCATCCGATTAACCTATTGTGTCGGTTTGGGGAAGGACCAGCCGACTAGCCCATTATGTTAGATATTTTGCGATACTCCGGAATCATGTGCACTGGCATGTAGTTGCATTAATAGGGAATTTTGTGCATCCTTATTGAATTGTTCTATAATGTCAATAACATGATTATTTATCAGTGTTGTATAATGTTGATAAAAATTCTATTGTAATTGCATTATGTGTTTTATTATTATATACATTGTTGTTATTATATTTGGTTTATTTTAAGAAATTGACCCTTGGCCGTGGTTCTTTCAATTAATGATTGTAACCCAGATAATGAAGACTGCAGAGTGTTCGAGACTACTGACGAGTGTAGCTGAGGATAGTCCTATCTGGCTATCTGTTTTGTGTGACAGTTTGGTAAACTTACTAGAGGACTAGTAAGTGTTGTAGTGTGCCGACCAGCTATAGGGTATTTAATGTATTAATTACGATGTTGTAATAAGTATACTATGTTTTTCCAAACTTGTATTGTCTTGTGTGAAATGATTAAATAAATCTGTTTGTATGGTTATTGTGGTTAGATCTTGGTGTCTTTATTTATTCACCACCTTTCGAAAATGGCGCAATACTCTGACTGCTATTTTCAAAGAAGTCTTTGAGAGAAAAAAAAATTAGATCCACATTTTCGAAAACAATACACGCAGAGTATTTCATTTTCAAAAGTAACTGAATTTTCAAGAGTTACACTATGATTCCGGTCAGCTGCACAGCGAAAATAGAAGAAAGAGGTTAATGACGGTGGAGAGAATGCGGTGGGGGAGGAGAGAGTAATAGTGTGACAAAATTGCCCCCGACCCCATGCTTTGATCTCGATCGTTGATTTGCATCCAACAGTGAAAATTTTATTAGTGTATTGTACCATAGCCGCTTCCTGAATGGATAATGGTAATATTATTTATTACAAACCGGTAAAAGTAGAGAAGAAACTAGTTGTAGCAGGTCAATCCATGAGGTCCATCATTGGACCAGGACTATATTAAGGGCCACCATAATTCGATGTACTGGATTTATTTTTGACAATTGATGTACTGAATTTATGTTTTATCGTTTAGAATTAATATTAATCTACCATTATTTTGTTTTTTTTCTATTCTCATTTCATAACTATTTAATTCAAATATGAGTATTTTCTAAAAATTATAGAATTTTATCCTTATGATTAAAAAAAATTGTTTAAAAATTTATTATCCAATAAATTATTTTATGAAATAAGATTCTTAATTCAATAATTATTTGACTTTTATCAACAAACTAGCTATTTATTTATTAATAAACATAACTTATATACGTTTATCTTTTTATTATATTATTATACGGTATAACTTAAAGAAATAAGTCAACTAATCCATCAAAATCATGTATTTCTAATATACTTCCGTTTATATATTACAAAAAATAGCTTTAAAAAAAAAATTCCAACTTACATCTCACAAATGAAATTACTTCTAAGAAAATGATCAAGCAACACATTTATCATTTTTTTTTGATGAAACAGCTACACATCTATCATATATACACTTTAACAAAATAATTTTATACTAACATATATTATAAATTAGTAATACGCCTCTAAAATACAATCTTTTACATAAAAAAACAATTTTCAGTCGACAAAATATCTTTTTAAATTCCTTTAAATTATATTAGTATTTTCAATCACCTCTCCAAAAAAGGTTAAAAACCAGTGCATCGCACGAGTCACATTCTAGTGTGTGTGTGTATATATATATTATCTAACTATCACATACGTCTAAATTACATATTAAAACTATTATATTTATAATATATAATCTAACAAATATATATTATTGTACATTATTTAACTATTGTGATTTGGTCAAAAAAATTATTATGATTTAATATTTATATAATATTTGTTATTAAAATTTTTTCAGCCACCATCTAATAGATTTCTGGATCCGTTTCTAAATGAAAGAATAATTTAATTATAAATGAGTTAAACAAGTCAAACTCAGACTTTCTTATTTTTAAATAAGGATGCTTCCGTGTATTTAAGCATCATGTCACATGTTCAAATCCTTGTGGGAGACGAAAGAAATACCACATAGGATCGTAGATATTCCTATGAGTGATAGATTGGTAGCACAAGAAGGTGCCCAGTCTATTACATTTTTGTTAAAGAATTTTTTTTAACGGTCTTTTTGTTAAAGATTTTGTTCTTTTAGTTTATTGAAATATTTCAATTTATTTATAGTAATTTTGAATGAAAACAAAGTTTTCAAAAAATATTTTAACAACTATATTTTTACTTTAGTAGCTTTTAAATTTGAAAAATTTAAATTATCAAATAATTTTAATATTGTTTTTAAAAATCTCTTTTTTTTAGTTTTAACTTTTAAATAGTTTTTAAACTGAGAAAAACTGTGCCAAACAAATAATAATACAATAAACAATTTCAATGATAAATAATTTTTGTAACCAAAACTCGTGGGTACGTAGCCTCGTAATCGTAGCACCCAAGGTTGTTAAAATCCGACCGACGATTGAATTAGATAAGGTACCGATTTTAGGTTTAAGGGTTCTACCCTAAACCAGAGTCAGACAGGAAATGAAATAAATAATATTTTTTTATTTTTTAATATAATATATCAAACAATAATAAACTAAAAATAAAATAATATTCATAACTTCACAACGTTAAAATTAACATGTCATAATAACATTATAATATTCAACAATTGCAAATACTACAACGTAAGTACTCTCACAATAATTTTAGTGTACAAATTTATTTTAAATTTTTTTATAATATTCGATTTAATCTATCAATGCACAAAAAAATGGATTAAAAAAATCTCGTGTGCAATAAACAACGTCATTTACCATTTTTTTTTAAAAAGGATTTTTATCGAACAGCCGATTCAGATTTTTTTCCGATTTTTGCCCCGTTTTTCGATTCGATCCCCTGTTTTCATGCAAAGCGGTTCTCAGGTTCATTCGAATAGGACAGGAGTCCGGTTACCAGTTCTACCGGTCAGACTCCCAGGGAAGACTCCTCTTGTAGCCAAGGCAACCCCAAAAAGAAATAAAATGTTATACATTAAGTTGAACGTGATAACAAGAAAGGGGTTGAATTGTATTGAAAATTTTCCAAAATCTTTTACAATAAGCAGGTTTCTTTAGAAAACAAATATGTTACCGGACGTTGAAAGGTATCGGATGCTAGAAGTAAGCAATGAAAACTTGTTTTTCTTTTAACACATAAAATAAATCAAGTTAAAGAGAAAGAGATCAGACATAAGAATTTATACTAGTTCACCATCAATTGGTAGCTACGTCTAGCCCCTTCATTCTTGAAGGATTTTTCACTATAATTACACTGATTACAAAAAACTTTAAGAATATACTACTGTCACAAACTTGACTATACTCTTAGCTTTTCAAAACGACTCAATATGTTCGAGCCTTTGAGGAATCAGCCTACTACAAGGCTAAACAAGTTTACAAGAATAGATTTGAAAACAAGAAATAACTCTCAACACGAGAGAATAAAAAGTTTACGCACAAAAAAAATTACTTTCAAAAAGAAAGAATAAGATGCTAAGGCTTGTTCATCGTTTGGTCCACAGAATGCTTTGCGCAAAATTTTTAATTGCTCAGTTGAATTCGTAATTCTAAGTTTCCTTCTTCAATATCAGAGATAGAGTATTTATAGAGATCTTCAATACTACTTTTGTGAGGTAAATCGACTCCAATCATTGAGTAAGGTAATTGAGGAGAAATATCAGCAATTCCCTTTCCATGGGAAAATTCGAATAGTACAGCTTTATTACCGTTTGTACTATTTCTTTTTCCAATCATTTGTAGCCTAATACAATTTAAAAAGTGTACGATCTTTGTCATTTGCTAAAGGTGTTACCTTTGATACCTCGCACTATCAAATTGAGCGCAAATGAATATTTTGAATTTATTGCACAGATACGCTAAGACAGAGTATAGAAATCAAGGCTTGCTTCATATGTGCTTCATTAATGGAACCAGATGCTTGCTGAGTGATAACATACGCTCAGAACCATCAAAGGCAAACAAGCGCTTAGATGCATTCCACGTGTCTCAATATTTGAATACCGGACGCTTGCTACAACCAAGTATCACATGCAAGCAAATGATCGGATTGAACGTGAACACAAGAAGGGGGTTGAATTGTGCTGAAAACTTTTCGCAAACTTCAAGTTAAAAACACTTTATGACACTGGATTTTGAATCTGTTTGAAATCGATGTGCGGAGTAAGACCGGATCTTTGGAAATGAAGTTTATGAAAACTTGTTTTTATGCGCAAGATAAACGTAAGTATAAAGCAGTAAAACAAGAGACACAGAGATTTATATTAGTTCACCACCAACCTGGTAGCTACGTCTAGTCCCTTCGTTCGTGAAGGATTTTCCACTATAATCAACTGATTACAAATTTTCTTAAGAGTATTCTACTTTCACAAACTTGACAATACTCTTAACTTCTCAAAACGACTCAGTACGTTTGAGCCTTTGAGGAACAAAGCCTTAACTAGGTAATACAACTTTCACAAAGATAGTTTTGAATACAATCAAAATAACTCTCACAGAGAGGATGAAAAGATTAAGCTAAAAAACAAATAGCTTTCTAAAATGAAAGTATCAGACGCTGAGGTTCAGTTCTTGTTATCCAGAAACTTGAGTAATAGCTCTTTCATAATGTAGTTTCTAGCAGTTTTTGGCAACATTCTTCAATGAATACCTTGGGATGTTTACTCTGAGGGGTATTACCGTTGCAGTAAATTTCAGCTCCATATCATTGAGTGAGGTACTTAAAAAGCTGTCATTTTCTTCCTTTCTAGAGAATATCAGAATAGTACATATTACCATTTTTGTACTATCTGCTTTTCACAATTGTCTTGTACGAATTTTTTTTATACCAAAGGTGTCACCTTTGATACCTCGTACATCAAAATGAGCGCACAAAATCAAATTCGAATTTCATTCCAAATAGCTGTGGTAGAAGAGCACAAACGTGACAATCACGTGATTCATTAAAAGACCAGATGCTCGCTCAGAACAGGAGACGGACGCTCGCAGCGATTGAGTAATTCATGTGTCAAAGAATAACACTACCGGACGCTCGCTATACACAAGACGCTGGAGTGAATCGGATGCTGACACACATGAAATGTATTCAATACTTGTGAGTTTCTTCTTCTTGCTTGAGTGAGATAAAACATAAGAGATTTTAATACCTGCACACTCAAAGACTTATCTGAAGATACTTGTCATCAAAATTAATGAGGGTCTAAAATTCTCAATCGTTTAGGTTCCAACAATCTCCCCCTTTTTTATGATGACAAATATCCAAGGTTGATGAACAATATAATTTCAAAAAATAATTTCAAGGGTCTCCTCTTGAGTTCAACAACTCAGATAAAATTAAATAATTCAGGTATTATAGCGATTTTTAATAATCATATCTTTTGTTATGATCGTAAAAATACATAATAACATCAGAGCATATATTCAATTAGACGTGGGGATCGGATGCTGAAGTAATTGTACCAATGTGAGTATACTTAGCAAACAGATGTTGAAATTCGTTGTACCAATATAATAAACCAATAGATATTAATGATTATCAGAGCAGTAAATCTTATAAAGTATCAAAGCAATTTAGAAATGTGTTATGTATGATTTATGCATAAAATGTATGATACTTCAACGTATCCATCGGACATTCAACGTGTTCATCAGACCTTTCTTTTACTCCCCCTTTTGTCATCAGACAAAAAGAGTGCAAATCACATCATAGTCAAAACAGTAAGATATAATACTAGAAAAATTTGAAGATAAAAGGTCAGACCATAGAAATATAATAGTACCAAGTAAGCAGAATAGTTGTTCCAAAATGATACTAAGTGAAACATATACTTGTACCAGAAAAAAAAGATTTTATCACACAATACCAAATAAAAAAATATAAACAAAGTGTTTAAGGATTTGGTGGAGGAGGAGGAGGAACTAGTTGATTGAATTGTTCCAACAGAAGATTCATGGTGCTTTCCAACTGGTACACCTTCTGATTTATAGCCATGATAGCTTCAAATTCAGCTCTAGGCAAGATGACAACATCATTATCTGCAGCAGGAGGAGCAGATAAAGGTTCAATTTCTGGAACAGGTTCAACAGTTTCTAGTTTCAGCTTCTGATGCTCTGCTAGCACCCAGTTAGATAACTTCAATCTTAGCTCTTTCTTTTCCTTTGCCTTCTGGCAGAAGTTATCATTTAGTAAGAACCATTTGATAAAACTTCCCAGCTTTCGTTTCTCAACTTCTACAGCCACTTCCCATTTCTGCACATTCTCTTCAGGATACAATAGACTCATGAAGATAATTTCCCTGTGCTTGATCAGATCTTCAACAAAAGCATCAAATATCATAGCAACAACTTCTCCAAAAATTCTTCTAACAAAGATTCCCATTGCTTCAAAAATGAAGTTGAGTTCATCATTTTCAGCAAGATACAATCTTCACAAATTCTCCCTATCATCATCTTCAATATCCAGAGGGACAAAATGAGGCAAAATGGCTTTGTCTTTCGAAGACGCAGTCATTTGACTGCATGTGAAACCAATATCAAAATGTTTGCAAACAGTATCCCATTGGTCATAAATCTTCATAGCATTCATAGGCCTAATCATAGAACACATAAACATATCATCGAAATACATTGCTCCAAGATTAGTGTCAGGTGATGATAGAGCCGACTATAGGAATCTTTGATTTTTCTACATCCCAGTAGCCAGAGGAGCCAGTTCTCCATTCATCTATCTATAGAGAATTCAGGTAGAATCTCCTAGCATGGTCTTCACACAACTCCTTAAGCTCAGAGAATCCTTTGAGATCATATCTCTGAGGAGCCTTCTCATATTCCTTCAGTCCAATTTTACTAAACGGCATTTTCCTAGGAGCTGGTTCCTTCCTTTTTTCAGGAATAGACCAAGGCAACCACCTTTGCCTATCAGGGACAATCTTGACAGACATTGAAGCAGGGTTTCTATATTGACGAATAAGCTCAAGCCTTTTCCTCTCCAGGCAATGAGTCATAAGGGCCACTTCTTCATCTGTTATCCACCTTCTGCATTCCTCAAGAATAAGAGGTTCATTCCGTGGTAGGAACCTGGGAAGATCAACAGAGAAAGGAATTGTTCTGCTGTTTGATTGAGGTCTCAATCTTCCTTTGAAGGAAATATCAACTTTCTCATCTCCTTCTTTGAATACAACTCTTAATGGAGAGGCAACTTCCAGTCTTGCAACCCCAGAGGTGAATATTTTCAAATGCCATAGAGAAGGGTGATCATGAATCGAATGATACACGTCTTCTCTAACAAATTTTGGTCTGTTAATGGCAGATACAAGCTTCTTTGCACCAGAAAATGAGGTAGGTTTGTAAGTGAGGGTAAGTGGGAGAGGTGAAGTCTTCTTGATAGTGTAGTTTTTGGGTTTGTTTGGATGGATTTTGAAGAGAAGGTTGAAAGGGTGAGAGTGAAGTGATGTAATGTATGTGGAGAGGGATATGTATGATGAGGCAGAGGTTTGTGGTGAGGGAAAAATGATTGTTCTAGGTCTTGTGATTAATTTGGTTAATTGGGGGGCAGTGGTTTGTTGTTTGGTTTGTGGTTGTGATTTTGTTTGTGGTTGTGCAACAGACAATGGTGGTGCTGAAATAGTATCATCAGACTCAAAGGTAGTTACAGAATCATCAACTGTAAAATCAAGTACCTTTGGGTTAAGCTCAGAATGCTTAACAAGTCTTCTTTTTTTGCCTTGAGTGGCAACAGCAGGAGGAGGAGGAGGAGCTTGCTTATTGAGACCAGACGCTGAAACAGGTTTTTCAGCTTCTATCTTCTTCTTCTTCTCCATTATTTTCTTAATGAGGACCAGATCCTCATCATCTTCTGCTTCAACATTCTCTTGAGGGGCAGGAGGCACCTTCTGCTTCTTGCTTCTTGTCTCCCTAGCTGGAGACTCGACAATTCTCTTCAATCCAGATGCTGAACTTCTGATGGGTTTCTTCACAACTTCTCCAAGCACTGCTTTTTCTTGTTGTTCCTGTTTCACTTTCTTGATCATATCAGCATTGATCAATTTCATTCTTACCAAGCTATATACTCCAAAGGCATTAGGGCGAATAATAGCACCAACTCCAAAATACTTATCCCTTTCTTCTTTGTTTGTCAAGGCAGCAAGCCTTCTCGGAATACCATCCTTGATCATCATAGTAGTAAGAAGAACTCCATAAGAAATAACCTTGATAATGTTCTTCTTGTCAGTAGAACCCTTCCATGAACCAATAAGCGCATTAACAATATTGTTGAAGATCAACCTAGGCAAGTTGATTTTGTGACCAGCCATATAATTTCTCATAATGAACTTCTGCTCGTAGTTCACTATGTCACTTAACCCAGTCTTCAGAATAACGCTCTTAGCAATAACTTTGTGTAGAACTTGTAATGACTTTTCAGATTCTTGGCAATAAGAGTTACATCCTCTTTCTTCAACTGGCGATAGTTCTCGAACAGAGCTTCGTTGATGTTGTCCACTCCTCTTAAAGCACCTTCCCAACTAACATAGTAACTAATGCCTTCACAGGGGCACTTATTCATTTCAGCAATGGTGTTTATGTGAACACCAACTTGAAGCCTTTTACATGACCTTCAACTATTCCACTCGGAAGCATATGAACGTTTCCCCAAAATTCCTTCATAGCATAAGCCATAACTTCAACTGGTTCCCAAAAGAAGAAGTTTTTCCAACCCAGATTGTTCAAACCTTCATCGAAGTTAAAACCATAGAGCTTGAACTTTTCCAAATCAATTATGTTCTCATTCAGGACCTTTGCTTCTTTCTCAGTATCGTAGATAGCAGTGAAGTCACCGACCTTAACATCAGTCCTGGTAGCAGTTGGAGAGTGATTTGATGGAGGTTTAGGGTTTCAGAGAAATTCACAAACAGAGAGATAGAGAGAAAAAACAGTTTTCGCAGGAAAAAACAGAGTGTGGAGCGAAAGTGAAAGAGTAGTGGGAAAGTTTTGATAAATGGTACAGTTACTTTCTTGGAAAACTCTTCACATTTCCTTTGAATAAAAAAAAATCAAAAAGAAAATAAAATAAATATTCCCCTTTTCCAATAAATGCAGTTGCCAAAATGAGGATAAAATCAAGAAAAAGATTTTATTGAAAACATAAATAATCATGACTCAGATTACGTGTGTGCTTGGACGCACGCAAACGAATTCACCGGACGTTGAGCTATGCATTATGAATGACGTATCATATGAGTACACGTGTGAATGCTTGTATCATACCAAATGCTGAATGATGCATATCATAAGGCGCTAGATTAATCATTCTTCTATAAGATGAAAATTTAAATTTCTTCTTATAAAATTGAATCTGTCTTCAGCAAGGGGTTTTGTAAAAATATCAGCTCACCGATGATCAGTGTCTACAAATTTTATTTCAAGAATACCCTTTTGAACATAGTCTCTTATGAAGTGATACTTAATCTCAATGTGCTTTGCTCTAGAATGTAATATTGGATTCTTAGTAAGACAAATTACAAATGTATTATCACAGAAGATAGGAATATTACTCTCTTTTATCAAGTAGTCTTCAAGTTGATATTTCATCCACAGAAGTTGAGAACTGCAACTTGCTACTGAGATGTATTCAATTTCTACTGTTGAAAGTGCAATAGTGCTTTGTCTTTTGCTTAACCAAGACACAAGATTTGCTCCGAGGAATTGGCAGCCTCCACTTGTGCTTTTTCTTTCAATTCGGTCTCCAGCAAAGTCAGCATCACAGAAATCTACTAACTTGTAATCTTTTGATTTCTTATAAAGCAAACCACGATTAATAGATCCTTGCAAATATCTAAATATTCTTTTAACAGCACTCAAGTGTGATTCTCTAGGATCAGATTGAAATCTAGAACACAGGCAGACGCTGGACATAATATTAGGTCTTGAAGCAGTAAGATAAAGTAGAGATCCAATTATACCTCTGTACATTTTCTGATCTACCTTCTTACCAGTTTCATCTTTCCCAAGAATGCACGTGGGATGCATAGGAGTGCACATTGGCTTGCAATCCACCATCTTGAATTTCTTTAACAATTCATTGATGTATTTGCTTTGATGTATATAAATACCATCATTGCATTGCTTGATTTGAATTCCAAGGAAAAACTTTAACTCTCCCATCATGCTCATCTCAAATTCAGTTTGCATTAACTTAGAAAATTCTTTGCATAGACTTTCATTAGTAGCTCCAAATATAATATCATCAACATAAATTTGAACAAGTATAAAATGCTTGTTTGATGTTTTTCTAAATAGAGTAGTGTCTACTATACCTCTGGTAAAGCCATTTCCCATTAAAAAGGAACTTAGTCTATCATACCAAGCTCTAGGAGCTTGCTTAAGACCATACAGAGCCTTTTTAAGTTTAAAAACATGTTTTGGAAATTCAATATCTTCAAAACCAGGAGGTTATTTCACATAGACTTCCTCAGTTATAAAACCATTCAAGAAAGCACTTTTCACATTCATTTGATAAAGAATTATCTCATGGTGTGCAGTAAATGAAAATAAAATAAGAATAGCTTCTAACCTTGCAACAGGTGCAAAAGTTTCTGTAAAATCTATACCTTTTTCCTGTGAGTAACCTTGAGCAACTAATCTTGCTTTGTTTCTCATAACCTTACCATCTTCATCAAGCTTGTTTCTAAATACCCATTTAGTACCAATAACTTCCTAATCTTCTGGTAGAGTGACTAACTTCCAAACATCATTTCTTTGAAATTGATTCAACTCTTCTTGCATAGCCAGAATCCAACCTTCATCTTCCGAAGCTTGATCAATCGTTTTAGGTTCCATTTCAGAGAGAAGTGCAACATCTGCATGCTCTTTGAAAGAGGATCTTATTCTAACTTTATCTCCAGGTTCTCATATGATTTGATCCTTAAGATGATTGGTTTTGTATCTCCAACTCTTTTTGGCTTCAGCTTCTGCTTGAGCAGAATCCAGTGTCTGGTTACCACCGGACGCTGAAGATGCTGGTTCACTGTTTATTGTACCACCAATATTTGAATCTGAAAATAATTCATCTAGCTCTGACATGGCAGTGTGAGGCTTCTTGTCATCAAACTTGACATGAATGGATTCTTCCACTATCAAAGTTTCTTTATTGTAAATTCTAAAAGCTTTAGATCTTTCAGAGTATCCTAAAAAGATACCTTTGTCAGCTTTGGAATTAAACTTACCAAGTTGATCCTTAATATTCAGAGTATAACATATGCAACCAAAGGGATGAAAATAAGATATGTAGGGTTTTCTACCTTTCCACAGTTCATATGGAGTCTTCTTCAAAATAGGTCTAATAAGAATTCTATTTTGAATATAACAAGCTGTGTTTACTGCTTCTGCCCAAAAATGTTTTTCAATATCAGCCTCATTGATCATGGTCCTGGCCATTTCTTGGAGGGACCTATTTTTCCTTTCTACAACACCATTTTGTTATGGTGTTCTAGGAGAGGAGAAATTGTGGGAGATGTCATTTTCTTCATAAAATTTTTGAAAGCTTTTATTTTCAAATTATCCCCATGATCACTTTTAATTGAAGAAATACAAATTCCTTTTTCATTTTGAACTGATTTGCAGAAAACAGTAAATACTTTGAATGACTCATCCTTGTGGGCAAGGAATCTAACCCATGTCCATCTAGTAAAATCATCAACAATGACTAACCCATATTTCTTTCCAGTTAAAGAGGCTGTCCTTGTTGGACCAAAAAGATCAAGATGCAAAAGCTCAAGCGGTCTAGAGGTTGAAACAATCTTTTTAGAATGAAAAGAAGTTTTGACTTATTTTCCTCTTTGACATGCCTCACAGAGAGCATCAGATTGGAATTTAAGATTTGGTAAGCCTTTAACAAGACTGGGCTTGTTTAGTTTTGAGATTAATCTCAAACTGGCATGACCCAATATTTTATGCCAAATCCATTGTTCATCTTCAACAGACATGAGACACTGACATCTTGTTTTGCAAGTTCAGAAAGATTAATTTGATAAATATTTTGTTTCCTCTTTGCTGTAAAGAAAACAGTGCCATCTTTATTGCTTTTTACTAAACACCCAGTTTCTATAAAAATGACATCATAACCATTGTCACATAATTGACTTATGTTCAATAGATTATGCTTTAGTCCTTCAACATAAAGTACATTATCAATAGAAAGAAGAGAGCCTTTACCAATGCGACCAATTCCAGCTATTTTACCTTTCTGGTTTCCTCCGAAACCAACAAATCCTTCTTCTCTATGCCTTAGCTCTTAGAACATATGCTTTTCTCCCGTCATGTGATGCGAGCATCCACTGTCTAAGTACCAAGATAGGTATGTTGACCTTATTGCTAAGCATGTCTGCAACATAGACTATTTTATCTTTAGATACCCATATCTTTTTGGGTCCTTTCTTATTAGTTCTTGAAGGATACTTGTCCTTCTTATTCTTAAAAGCAGTACATGCACTTTTCAAATGACCAGGTTTGTTGTAGTAAGTACAATGCAAGCATTCACTGTGATCATTGGATTAATCAGATGCAGGATTTTTATTTTCTAAAGAGGGTTCATCTGATATGTAACTAAGCCCTTGAGTTGTCGTTTTACTGACACCCTAAATCATTGAAGTTTGCTTTCTTCGAGTAACAATTTCTGTAAGAAACTTTTGAAATGCATATTCATAATCATTTGATTTACACTTAGGATTGCCTTTAGCTTCAGAGCTTTCAGGTTCAGAGCTCTCAGCTTCTGGTGGCTGACATGTCACCAGACGCTGACTATCCACCAGATGCTGATTTTCAGTTTTCAGCTTCTGGTTCTGTTCCCTGAGCTTTGAGTTTTCATTTTTCAAAACTTGAAATTCTTGTGATAATTTTGAAAATTTCTTTTTCAAAGCTTTATACTTAGTGGAGAGAGTGGCAAAGTCTTTAAGAAGATCATCAAATACAAGTTGAAGTTCAGAATAAGAATCATATATTATTACCTTTTCAACTTCTTCTTCAGAGTCTAAGTCAGTATTTGCCATGAGGGCAAGATTGGCTTCTTCATCATTATATCCCTCAGAGGATGATGAATCCAGATCTTCCCATGTAGCCATGAGACTCTTCTTCTTTCCCTTGAAGGAACTCCTTGTAGGCTTCTTCTTAAGATTAGGACATTCAGATTTGAAGTGTCCATGCTTTTTACATTCATAGCAGACAACTTGGCTTTTGTCTTTGCTTTCCTTCTTGTCGTTGACATCTTTCTTGTGGAATTTCTTCTTGAAGTTTCTTTTCTTCCACATCCTTTGGATCTTCTTAGATATGAACGCGAGCTCATCATCTGACCCATCAACGTCTCCTTCTGAAGCTTCATCTTCTGATTCTTCTTCATCCTGAAGAGCTTTAGAAGTATTAGCTTTATATTTGTTGACTTGCAAAGCAATAGACTTGCTTTTCTTTATAGGTTCTTCCTCATTCAACTCAAGTTCATGAGCCTTTAGAGAACTCAAAAGATCTTCAAGTCTCAAGATATTTAAATCTTTTGCTTCTTGAATAGCAGTGACTTTGGGTCTCCACTGCTTGGTCAAACTTCTCAGGATCTTTCTCACATGGTCAGGTGTGGTATAACTTTTTCCAAGGGCCTATAACCCATAAACGAGTGTTTAGAACCTTCCAAACATAGACTCAATGTTTTCACCATCTTCCATCTTAAACAATTCATATTGGTGCTAGCTTTAATTTCTCTTACTTGGGCAGAGCCCTCATAAGACAAAACAAAAGAATCCCATATCTCTTTGGCAGTATCGAATTTGCCACATTCATCATATTCTTTTTTTGACATAGCACAGATAAGAATGAATCTAGCTTTTTGATTGATTTGATATCTCTTTTTCTGCTCATCATTCCAGTTTTCTCTGACAATAACAACACTAGCAGCATTAATGGGAATAAGGTAACCACTTTCAACAATATCCCACAACTGAAGTTGTTGTGTCTCAAATAAAGCATTTATCTTATCTTTCCAGTAGTCAAATTTTTCTCCAGTAAATAGAAGAAGACGGTTCATGTGACCACCTTCTGCAGACATGTTCATAGTATAAGGTATTTTCTCTTAACACTGTTAAGTGCTCAACTAAGAGGCCGAGCTCTGGTACCAACTGAACGTGAACACAAGAAGGGGGATTGAATTGTGTTGAAAACTTTTCGGAAACTTCAAGTTAAAAATGCTTTATAACACTGGATTTTGAATCTGTTTGAAATCGGATGTTGGAGTAAGACCAAACGCTGGAAATGAAGTTTATGAAAACTTGTTTTTATGCGCAAGATAAACGTAAGTATAAAGCAGTAAAGCAAGAGACACAGAGATTTATACTAGTTAACCACCAACCTGGTAGCTACATCTAGTCCCTTCGTTCCTGAAGGATTTTCCACTATAATCAACTGATTACAAATTTTCTTAAGAGTATTGTACTGTCACAAACTTGACAATACTCTTAACTTCTCAAAACGACTCAGTACGTTCGAGCCTTTGAAGAACAAAGCCTTAACAAGGCAATACAATTTTCACAAAGATAGTTTTGAATACAATCAAAATAACTCTCACAGAGAGGATGAAAAGATTAAGCTTAAAAACAAATAGCTTTCTAAAACGAAAGTATCAGACACTGAGGTTCAGTTCTTGTTGTCCAGAAACTTGGCACAAAACTTGATTGCTCACTTGAGTAATAGCTCTTTCAAAATGTAGTTTCTAGCAGTTTTTGGCAACATTCTTCAATGAATACCTCGGGGTATTTATAGGAGTCTCTGAGGGGTATTACCGTTGCTGTAAATTTAGCTCCGTATCGTTGAGTGAGGAAATTTGAAAAGTTGTCATTTTCTTCCTTTCCAGAGAATATCACAATAGTACATATTACCGTTTTTGTACTATCTGCTTTTCACAATTGCCTTGTACGAATTCTGTCTTATACAAAGGTATCACCTTTGATACCTCGTACATCAAAAAGAGCGCACAAAATCAAATTCGAATTCTGTTCCAAAAAGCTGAGGTAGAAGAGCACAAATGTGACCATCACGTGATTCATTAAAAGACCAGATGCTCACTCAGAACAGGAGACGGACGCTCGCAGTGATTGAGTAATCCACGTGTCAAAGAATAACACTACCGGACGCTCGCTATACACAAGACGCTAGAGTGAATCGGATGCTAACACACATGGAATGTATTCAATACTTGTGAGTTTCTTCTTCTTGCTTGAGTGAGATAAAACATAAGAGATTTTAATACCTGCACACTCAAAGACTTATCAGACGATACTTTGTTATCTTCAAAATTAATGAGGGTCTAAACTTCTCAATCGTTTAGGTTCCAACACGGATGCTAACAACTTTAACGCATGAGTTGTCTTGTAAACTTCTTCTTCTTGCTTGTGTGATATTTCACATATATAGATAAATTGAATCCTACACACTTCAAAACTTATCAGAAGGTAAATTGTTCTCACTTAGATACTTTGTTATCATCAAAATTAAATATGATTTAGTTTAAGTCAACAGGTTAATTGAATTAAATAAGATTTAATTTAATTACACAAATATTTAACTAAATAAGATTTAATTAAATGAGCAAGGTTATTGGGTTTGGCCCAATATTGCTTAGGACACTCACTTATGTAAGGGAAAGGAGAGCACTAGCTCATTGGGTCATGTGGAGGCTACTTTCCCTAAGATGAGAAAGAGGAGGCTAAGACACCTTGGAGAGGCCAACTAGCATTGGCACCCCAGCTCCAATAGCTGCTCACGTGGACCAAATAGAGATATGATACTTGACATCTTGGTGATAGCAAAGCACGCTTCAAGAGTAATCTCCAACCTTTTGTGATTCTTGGCAATGACATGATCCATGGGTAAAGGATTTCCGCTCAAGAGGATTTTTTCTATTAAGAAAATTAAAATTGTTCCTCTTGAAACCCCAACATATTTTATCTTTAGGTACCAAATCTTCCTGGGTCCTTTCTTGTTAGTTCTTGAAGGATACTTGTCTTTCTTCATTTTGAAAGTACAACATCCATTTTTTAGGCGTCCATACTTTTTACAGTATGTGCAAAGCAAGCTTTCACTGTGATCATTGGTGCCATCAGATGCAAGATTTGTATTTTGTAAAGTAGGTTCATCTGATTTGTAGCCAAGATCTTGAGTTATCGTTTTATTGACACCCCAAATCATTGAAGCTTGTTTGCTACGTGTCACACTTTCAGCAAGAAACTTTTGAAAAACATTTTCATAATCATTTGATTTGCATTTTGAACTACCTTCAACTTTTGAGCTTACGGTCACCAGATGGTGATTTTTAGCTTTCAGCTTCTTATTCTCTTCATTAGGTTTTGTATTTTTATCGTTCAAAATTTGAAATTCTTTTGATAGTTTTGAAAATCTCTTTTTCAATGCTTTTACTCAATGAAGAGAGTGGAGGAGCCTTAAAGAAGTTCTCAAAAGCAATTTGAAGTTCAGAGTAGAAGTTATGATTTACCTCTTCATTTTCTTCTTCAGACTCTGAATCTGTGTTAGCCACACGGGCAGCATTTGCTTCTTCTTCATTTTCATCATCTTCAGAAGACGAAGTGTCCGGTCTTCCCATGTTGCCACTCCTTTCTTCTTTCGTTTGAAGGTGTTCTTCTTAGGCTTCTCCTTGTTAAGTAGTGGACATTCTTCCTCAGCCTGTAGGGCTTTAGAAGAAGTGGTTTTATTCTTGTTTGCTTTCAAAGCAATAGACTTGTTTTTTTCTTCAGAGGTTCTTCTTCATTTGGCTCAAGTTCATGAGCTTTTAAAGAACTTAGGAGATCTTCCAGACGAAGAGTGCTAAGATCTTTAGCTACTTGTATGGCAGTGACTAGGGGTGTAAACGAGTCGAGTCGAGTCGAGCACTTGAAGCTTGAGCTTGGCTTGTAAAGAAAATATAAAGCTTGAGCTTGACTCATTCATTTAATCGAGCCAAACTAAAAGCCTGAGCTTGACTTGCTAGAAAAAAGTAGAGTTTGGCTTGGCTTGTTAAGCTCATTTAACTATTTTTTTATTTATGAAAAAATTTCTTAAATTATTTTTAAATTTTATTTAGTTAATAAAGATTTTAATATTATGTGATAATCTATAAATAAAAATATGTATTTAGCATGTATGTGAAATTAAAAAATATTAATCACTTCTTAATCAAAAGGAATAAAATATAAAAAGTATTTAATTTTGATTTCCTAAAGTAGCGCTCTCATTACTAGAAATATATTGAATATTTAATTGAACATGTTTAAAATTCTTCCAAAAATTATATTTCCTTACCAATGTGGTGTTGGTCGAGTAGAGATGACATACGAATCGGGTAGAGAGAGGGAAACATTGAGGAAAAAAATATGCAAAGACCGTTGGAGAATTACGAAAGAGGGGAAAGATTTGACGGAGGAAGAGGGGAGAGATTTGAACTATGGCGACGATAAGGATTTATATAATGTACACGGGCGAAAGTCAAAACATACTTCTCACATGGTACCTAGGAAAATGGTTTGAACTAAATACAGCAACCCACTATATCATACTTTTGAAAATTCAATGAATTACATAATAAAAATAACACGAAAAATAAAATATAAATTGAAAAATACATTATTACTCTCAAACGAGCTATTCACGAGCCGTTAAAGTTGAGCCTGTAAGGCTTGGGCTTGGCTCATTAAAATAATCGAGCTCAATCTCAAGTTTTGGCTTGTTTATTTAATTAAACAAATGGGTTTTATTGAGTATTTAACGAGCCGAGCTCGAACAGTTCAAGAATAGCTTGACTCATTTACACCCCTAGTAGTGACTTTAGGTCTCTACTGCTTGGATAAGCTTCTCAGGATCTTTCTCATGTGGTCAGCAGTTGTATAACTCTTTCCAAGGGCATTCAACCCATGAACAAGTGTTTGAAATCTTCCAAATATTTTCTCAATATTTTCATTTTCTTCCATCTTTAATAACTCATATTGGCGAACCAACATGCTAGCTTAGTTTCTCTGACCTGAACAGAGCCTTCATAAGATAGAACGAGGGAATCCCAAATTTCCTTCATAAGATAGAATAAAGGAATACCACATTTCTCATATTCTTTTTCTGACATAACGCATATAAGAATATATCTAGCTTTTTGATTCAGCCGATATTGCTTTTTATGATCATCATCCCATTTATCTCTAGTTAAGACAGTACGATCATCATTAGTAGGAATGATAAACACAGTTTCAACCATTTCCCACAGCTCAAGCTATTGAGATTCAAAAAAGGTTTTGATCTTGTCCTTCGAGTAGTCAAAGTTTTCTCCAGTAAACAATGGAAGTCGGTTCATGTGGCCACCTTTAGTATACATATTGCTAAAGATATGATCTTTTCCTCTTACACTGTTAAGTGCTCAACTAAGAGGCCGAACACTGGTACCAATTAAAGGTGAACACAAGAAGGGGGTTGAATTGTGTTTAAAACTTTTTCAAAATCTTTTAGCAAAAGCATGTTTCTTCTGAAAACAAATATGCTACCGGACGTTGAAAGGTATCGAATGCTGGAAGTAAGTAATGAAAACTTGTTTTTCTTTTTAACACGGAAAGTAGATTAAGAGACATAAGGATTTATACTAGTTCACCACTAATTTGTAGCTACGTCTAGTCTCTTCGTTCTTGAAGGATTTTTCACTATAATCACACTGATTACAAAATACCTTAAGAGTATACTACTGTCACAAACCTGACTATACTCTTAACTTCTCAAAACGACTCAGTACGTTCGGGCCTTTGAGGAATCAGCCTTCTACAAGGCTAAACAAGTTTACAAGAATAGATTTGAAAACAAGAAATAACTCTCAACACGAAAGAATAAAAAGTTTACGCAAAACAAATAACTTTCTAAAAAAAGAATAAAAAGCTAAGGCTTGTTCACCATTTGGTCCACAAAGTGCTTGGCACAAAATTCTTGATTGCTCACTTGAATTCGTAATTCTGTGTTTCCTTCTTCAATATCAAAGATTGAGTATTTATAGAGATCTTCAATATTACCGTTGTGAGGTAAACTAGATCCAATCAGTGAGTGAGGTAATTGAGGAGAAATATCAGCAATTCCCTTTCCATGGGAATATTCGAATAGTACAGCTTTATTACCGTTTGTACTATTTCCTTTTATAATCATTTACAGCCTGACATAATTTGAAAAGTGTACGATCTTTGTCTTTTAGCTAAATGTGTCACCTTTGATTCCTCGTTAAATGAACCAGATGCTCGCTAAGTGATAACAGACACTGAGAGCCATCAGAGGCAAACAAGCGTTTAGATGCGTTCCACATGTCTCAATCTCTACTGGACGCTCGCTACGACCAAGTACCGGATGCAAGCAAATGACTGGATGCTAACAGCTTTAGCGTACAAGTTCTCTTGTAAACTTCTTCTTCTTGCTTGAATGATATTTCACATATATAGACAAATTGAGTGCTATGCATTTTAAGACTTATCAGAGGGTAAATTGTTCTCACTTAGATACTTTGTTATCATCAAAATTATCGAGAGTCTAAACTTTTTAAACATTTAGGCTCCAACATAAGTATATAAATAAGTTATTTTAGCCCTTAAAAAATAAATTAGAGAGCACAAATACAAACTTTGGCTAAGGGATGATGTACAAGCCATAACATGATCTCTTGATTTAAAAAATTGTTGGGTCTAAAAGCTAGTGACGAAATATACTTAAGTTTTGTATTAATAAATTGAGTTGAGCTGTTAGTTTTGTTTAGGGGTGTCAACTATTGTAACACCTCGTTTCTGGAGTGCTACTGTGCAACCCAATCTAATACTGAAAACATTTGATGCTTGTATGCTTTCAGTTAAAAAGTACTCTTGTGTATTTCACAATGGAAAATAAAAGTAATTTTTTTTCTTCTTTTTCTTCTCTTTGAAACCCTTTTAAAAAATGAGACATAAAGAGTACTACAATTTTCTAAATAATAATGCAAAATCAGTCTTTTGCAAATATCAGAGAATAATGCATCACAATCAATACTTCACATAACATAAAATATAACATAATCGTTTCGAACTGAGGCAAGGTTTTCTGAATAGAGTAATTACAAAACAACAAGGACAAAACCCTAAGCTAAGCTGGCCAACAACTATAACTCTTACTGAGAAACAGTTCAGCAAGATCCACACACAAAGCTCTCATAGGAATCTTCCTCCACTGGCTCAATCTTCAATGCCCCTGGAAAGATGAAACTGCAGCAGCTATAGAACTTCATCTGAAAGTGACATCCATAAGAATGTCCATTCCAACAACAGTGCAAGGGTAAATTCTTTGTCCACGAGTTTATCATAGGCTATGTCACATGCAAACAATATATATATATATATATATATAATACAACAACATGTCTTTATATACATATACATACTTAATAGACCGCGCGCATCATCATGGTATATTAAGCATTGCATGTGAGCAAACAATCAACCAACAGATTAACAATCAAGTCACCACAATATCAAACAACTGCATGTGAGCAGACAATTCTAATAACAGATCAATGATCAGGTCATCACAATATCAAGCATTTGCATGTGAGCAAACAATGCAATCAGTAAATCAACCATCAATCATCACATGTTATAATGTCGTCAGTATGCATGCCAGTGCATATGAAATCCTTGTTTATACACATTACAACCCAACTTGGGGAACCAATAAGGCATCGGAGAAAACTTCCGGCATAGGACATCGGAGAAAACTTCCGGCATCGGAGAAAACTTTCGGCAATATATTAATATCGATGCTCTATGGTTAGTATGCATCAATCCAAACATTTCAGGTCATCGGAGAAAACTTTTGGCACAGATCATCGAAGAAAACTTTCGGTAATATGACATCAGAGAAAACTTCTGGCAATATTTCTTTTAATATGGCTTGTTCACCGTAGAGAGCGCCTGAGTAATATTTAATTAATCAATTCGGATCGAATAAACCTCAACTCACTCAATTTAGTGAATCTCAAACCCCAATTTACTAAGAGTTCAAACACAGGACAAAGGTCCGGATGTTCAATTGCGAAACGCGAGTCTCAATCTCGAATCAGAACTCTAGGCACGTAATGCAGAACGCTAGGCTCAATTTTTAGGTTGAGATACTAAGCAAGCCATACGGAACACTAGGTCCAACCTTAAATCAAGAAAATGCGCACGCAAGCAGGACATTAAGTCCCAGCACAGGACACATGGCCCATATGCTCAATAGGAACACTAAGTTCCCTATATCTACTTCTTTAGAAATTTGGATCTTTGGTATCTTTGAAAATCTCTTTATTAGTTCTTGTGTCTCTATTATGCACTACTGTATCAAAAAATACTTTTTAGCTCTAGATCGTTGAAACCCTAATTGTGCTAAAGAATACGCTAGGATAATTCCCAACCACATTACTTAACTCAGCCGTTTTCAAAATTTACAATGTTTTCTTTTTTTTAAAAGAACCACTTGAACAACTCCTAACCCTCTGATCCATAAAGTGTGTTTGTACACCGACTTATTTTAGAAGATACATTTAGCTTACCTCGAAAACATTTCACGGCTCATGGAATCGCATTAGACTTACCGTTGTAAGTCGTCAAACCAATAACAGTCGATCAACGCATTATTAATTAATCCATTATCGTCAACAATATTTTTCATATTCCAGATCAATTCCAAGTTCCAATTAAATCCAACATGATTTAAGGAAAACAACACAAATCATAATGCCACACAGGGCCAAGAACATGCTACAGCATTTCAGATAGCATATAACAGTTCAGTATGCTACAACATGCTACAACATTTCAAACAGCATATAGTAATATTACAAGTACTACCACACAATCAATCAAACAATCAAACAACACACAAGGCGAAAAGTCCAAACTCATTATATAAGAATTTCCCTTACCTTGGGTGCTTTAACAATCCAAGCAAGGTAATTTCAAACTATCGTCAAGTTGTTCCGCACACGAACCTTAACAACGCAAGTTCAATCAATTAGAACTAAGAACTCAATCTAATGCCCCTAGGGAAGCCACGGGTTTAGGGTTCCCTAAACCTAGGAATTACGCAACTTAATCCCTAATAGGTTCTATCTAGCTATGTGCCATGACACATATTCAAATCATGCAAGTTTTCAAACTTTTACAAAAGCTACACACTTAGAAAAATACCTAACCCAAAATTTACCAATTGAAATAGTGTTTTACCACTTTTAATAGTGTTTTTCCTACTTTGAACCACTTTTCAAAGCACTAAAACGTGTCACAAAAATTTGGAAACAGTTTCATTATTGTTTTGAAACAATTCTCAAGACATAACACAATTCTTTTTCCAAAAATTAAACCTCTATGAAAGATTTTGTTAAATCAAATCATCAACTATTTTTTACAACATATTTAAGCTTAAAAACAAGTTAAGAACATGCTCCAAATTCCATCAAAGTGCCACGGTTTTAAGCTTCCAAAAACAACTCCAAGTTTTCAAATCTTTTAACATCAAAATCTTCTGCTTAATCAAAACTTCTTACCAAAACCAAACTTCTTTACCACTTTAATACAATTAAAAATAAGTTAAAACTTACTCAAAACTTAATCGTAGGCCACTGTTTTGGAAGTCCCAAAACGGCCCCAATTTTAATTTAATTCAAACCATTTTTTCAAAGCTTTAAACATACAAACCTTTATAGATTCAAAGCCATAACCAAAAACCAAATTCTTAAACAATTAAAACAATTTAAAAACAAATTAAAACATCCTCAAAACTCATAACTCAGCCACGGTTTCTAGCCCCAAACTTTAGCCAATTAATCTTCTCAAAACTTGTTAAAACATGCATATAAGACTAGTTTCAAACATAACATCAAAAACCCTCCAGGAACTAACTCTAACTCAACAAAAACAAGTCAAGATCAAGCCCCCACAATAGCCCATGAATTCAGCTAGGGTTAAGGGTTAGGGTTCCCAAATTTTAAAAACTCTAATCATGCTTAATCATGGAAGAAAGTAAAGGATCAAAAGGCTAAACATGCTAATCTAGCAAAATCTAACACTTTCTAAAGAAAACAACACTAAAATCATTGAGATCTCATCCATGGCAACCATGAGAAGAGGAAAGTGAGTTAGAACACTTACTAACAAGATTGATGATGGTTGATCAAGGATTAAGAACAATGATTGAAGTTGCAAGCTTAAGCACCAATTTCCTTCAAGAATCAACACTAAAATCATGAGGAACAACATTAATACCATGAAAAACCAACCATGGCAGCCATAAAGAAAAGGAAAATAAGCTTACCACAATGATGGATATGATTGAACAAGAAGGAAGGAGAAATGAAGGAAGATTGAAGGCAAAATCACTAAGTTCATCACCTAAAACAACTTTCTCTCTCAAGGAATTTTTTCTCAAACCAACCAACAATGGAAGAAATGGAGGTGCTGGTCTCATGAGGAGGAAGGCCACGAAATTTTAGGTGGGACAAGGGTGAAAATACAAGTGTTTAATTAGTTGGATCTTAACCAATTTGTTAGAAACCAAATTACAAAACTAACTACAAATTACCACTTAGCCAAACATAAGACAACACTTGTCAAGGAAGGTTCTAAGACTCAAGGTTCAGCTCCCCTAGCCTTATCTCAACTGTCACTTGCCCCAAATTATCTAGATATTTCGTTTTGTCGCGTTCTCGCTCAATCGGGTGCGCGATGTTACGGTATATTAGGGTTTTAATACTAAAAACTCTAAAAATAAATCTAATAAATTATTCTATAATCAAAAATTATTAATCAACCGAAATGTCCCTAAAAATATTAGAAGCATTTCTATGAATGTCGCTTTCTCGATTTACGAGCTAAAATGCGACCGTAATGCAGTTATAGGCGTAGACAATACACTAAATATTTTCTGAAGCCCAAAATTTCCAAAAAAATTCCAATAAATCCTAAATATTGAAAAATGCTAAGATCTCAAATTTTATAAAATTTGGATCACTTTTGGCCATGTTTCAGTTAGAAACTCACATAATAGCCTAGTTGCGGCAGAACTCAATAGAATTCTCGTAGTGTAATAAAAACTGTAAATTAGTGAGGATCACTAATTCCAATTTCTCTTATCATCTAGATATAATTCAAACAATAAAATTATCAAGATAAAATCTTTAAAGTAATAGTCATATTAAATATGATATAAAACAAACAATTAATACAATAACTAAACAATGAAAATTCAAACTGTGACTTAAAAATATCTATTAAATCCTGAAAATTATTTCTCTTTCAATAAAATAATTTTCTTTAATCAAACAAAATTTTTTCTCATTTTTCAAGATTAATTCATATTAAAAACAGTATACGTCTACACTGTCTCTTAATCAGAATTAATTACTAAAACAGTAAATTGTTTACAATAAATCTATGTAGTTCTTCGTACTTTTAACAAATCATTGAGGTGATCAATCTATATGATTTATTTTTAATTAATCGAAAACTGAAAAATAATTTTCATAAAAATTGGGATGTTACATCAAAATGGATAGATTGGATGAATTTTCTTATGGATCCTAATGGATGGTTTGGAAAAATCCATTTATCCATTTACCATCAACTAAAAGTTCAATAAGAAAATCTAATCCATCCATCATCCATATAAAAAAACCATCCAATCCATCCATTAACAATTTTTTATGGATGGATATCCAATCCATCCACTAAAATTATTTTTAATCACTAAAAATATTTTTAATCACAGAATTATTTTTAATCATAAAATATATTTTTTATCTAAAAAATATTTTTAATCATAAAAATATTTTAATTAAAAATTAAAAATATTTTAATTTCTCTCTCCTCTTTCTCTCCCCTCTCCTCTCTCCCTCCCCTCTCTGTCTCTCTCCTCTCTCTCCTCGTGGCTATGGCCTGTAGCTGAACATCGAGACTCTGATCGTTGGCAATGACGAAGCAATTCTTGCCATAGCTAGGGCACTTCCATTGTATTGGAAGATCGAGCTCACGAATGCAATGATTTTGAACGGGATTCGAAGCAGAAGAACTGGAGAACGATTAAAGCAAACGAATCGAAGAGGAAACGATTTGAAGCGAATGGTGTCACGATTTAAAGAGTGAGCAACGATTTGAAGCGAACGATTTGAGTAGAAGACTTGAATCACGATCTGGTTTAGGTTAGGGTTCGTATGTGGATCTTGATATTTAGAATTTAGGATTCGTATGTGAATCACGATCTTGAATCACGAATTGCTTGAGTCTGCAACCAATGGATCTTGAATCACTTTCTGATGGAATGTGTAGCAGAAAGAAGTCATCAAGAGGATGTAACACCCTGTCTCCGGAGTGCTACTAAGTGAACATTCTGATAAAAGTTGACATGTTTCCGAAAGGTGGAATACTCTGCTCGTAGGTTTTCGAGAAATATGGTTCTATTTTTTTTTTTAAAGGTTCTTTAAAGAAGCAAATGAGCATCACAAATGACTTTTAAAACATGCATGGGAAATAATTTAAGACACCACATAGACCACATTCATTTATTCTGTCAAATCATATATAACAAATGTGTCATGAAACATAACAGAGATTTATTACAACACTGAAATAAATGACAAATATCCTATAGAATCAATCTCATATTTAATAACTTCACCGCCCAACAATCAATCATAGAATCCATCCCTCTGCAACTCGATGGAGTTTACAGAGAAGAACAAACAAGTGTGGGGGGTTGGGGACAGCTGCCAACCACTTGCAGACAAACCCACTAAATAATCAGTATATCAAAAAAAACGGCGGGTATTAAGACTCTCACTTCAACCCCGAGGTTCTCGTGACTTCTTCGCGTACATACTTGAAATTAATTTCCTATCGTATCTAAAAGTTGCCCTTACCACAGTTGTTTCCTAGAATGGTACCGCACGCCTCGGATCCACGTCGCACGATCTCGAAATTCGTAAATCCTATCACCACAAAGTAAGCTTAGCACACTTCTAAACTACACTTAAAACCTTAGGCTCTCAAAACCTAACCCTTTCTAACCAAATCATTTTCAATTAAACATTCAATTACTAACTACTTGAAAGAATAAGGTTTTTAGACTAAAATCATTCCTTTAGAAGCTAAACATAATGCATTATCAATTTTCTTTAAAACTTTTAAAATGAAAACAACTTCAATCAACCACTTTTTCATAATTTTCTAAAGCCTAGAAATACATCCATACAATCATTTAACAAGTTCACAACAAAATAGTTTGCAAAACTTCTTTTTTTTTTACAATCTAACAAACCATTTCCAAGTTATTTCAATTACACTTCAAGGCAATAAAACATCATGTCACAACCAAAGCATAGTTTCAAGCATATTTCAAGACATGTTCTAAAACATTTTCCAATCCCTAATTATCATATTCTCATGTAAGTGTTCCCCACCAAATTAGTTACTAACTCAAGCTTACAAGATAATGCACATTTTCCTTTCAAATGACAAGTCTTGTTCAAGATCGAATTTTTTACTAAATTGCATAACTCACTCACAACAACAATTTCATTTAAAAAACAACTCCTATAGCAATTAACTCAATCAAAGCATGCTATTCATCACTCAACACATAATTCAACAATTAAACTTACAAGGTTTCAAAACTCCTTTTCAAGCATTTTTCCAAAACTTCAAGAACCAAGTTTTCGGGTTGTCCTTTCAATTTTTTCCTTTGATTCAAGCCACAATCAAAGCTAAGTTTCAACTAAGTTCCAATCATTTAAATCATGATGAAACAATACCAATTACTAGAAAGCCAACCAATCAAATTTTACATACCATATTAGTCCTTCAAGAACCCATTTTCACAAAACATACACTAACTTTCTACTAACTTATGCATAACAATTCCAATAGCCCTCAACTACCTAAAACATATCATTTAACAATTAGATACATGATTCTACAACATAAACCCACATTTCAATTTAAAGAATAGGTCTAAGTCATGAAACAACAAGTTGAGCATGCAAATCAAAAACTATTACTAAAACAACCATCAAACAACTTCAATAACTCAAATAAACAACTAAATGCTTGATTCAAATGAGGATTACACAATTTCCCTCTTTTCACCTCTTAGGGTTTTTGCCCTAGAGCTCAAGGAAGGGATTGAGAGTGTTTCATCTCTTCTTGATCATGATCAAACAATAAACAACACAAAACAATCATGAAATCAAGACTAGAAATCAAAAACAACAAGAAGCAAAAAAAAGGGGAGGGGGCGCTGTTTGTATGCAGAAAAAAGGGGAAGAAAAATTATGTTTTCTCCTTACTTGAATGGCTAGGAAGTGAAGAACTAATTGAAGATGAAGCCTAGGAGCAAGATTGACGAAGGTTGGAGGTTAGAAACTCAAAGAGATGGAGATAGGAACCCATGGAGCTCAAACTCTCATTTTTCTCTAGAGCGGGAAATGAAGAAGATGTAATAGAATAGGATGTAGAGAGTGGGGGTGGGGTGTTTCGGCCAACAGAAATGAAAAGGGAGGAATGGGTTTTGATTTCTCTTTCTCACCCACACAAGATAAGCAAGATGGAAAAATGAAAAATGGAAGCACAAGTGGGAGGGGGGTCTCGCTGGTTCTTACAAGAGGAAGAAGTTAAAATAAAAATGAAATGAGGATGGGGTGGGGGTTATGGTCGTGACCTGTTCCCATAAAAAGGGGAAGGAAATAAACTTAACCAAACAATTAACTAATAATGCTTAATAAACAAATATTAAACAAGTGGTTATAAATAATTTGAAGACCAAAAAAAGAAATGGTTGAATTGGTGAAGGAAAAGAGGAGGTCACGCTAGGGGAGCTGATTAGGGAGGGTCTTCTTTTTTTTTTCCTAAAAAAAATAAATTAAACACATAGTTACAAAAAAAAAAAAAAAATAAATAAGAAGGAAATTTTTCAAATTAATCACACACAAAGTGACACCTATCCACTTTATGAGATGCTAATCCCATCAACTAATCTATCCCATCTAATCTCATATCACTCATGAGTACCCTCTAATTCTGTGGTCTTAGGGTATTAAAACACTATTTAAAAACCGCTGCTACCGATTAATTTACCCGGCCGATAAAATCGCGAAATTAATTTTTGCGAGAATTAATTCATCGCGATAATATATTATTATAAATAATAGAAACAATCTAAAACATTCAAAAATAATCACAAGAAGTTACATTTCGATTTTCATCGAATCTGAGTTGGTTTTAAATTTTAATGCGGATAAATTTATCTTACGATTCGAAACGCGCAGAAACTTCAAGTAGAGTTTTCTGACGATTAACCATGAATTAATATAAAATATTAATTTAAATTTAATTTCATCTTGATATATTTTCAATCAATTTCTAGAAGACAAAATACGCCAAGTTATCACACGCAGAAAAACTTATATAGAGTTTAAATTGATGAATTCACATTAATGCAACATACGTCTACGCTGTCTATTAATTTGAATTGACATCATGAATAATATTTATTTATAATAAATAAATTATTCAAAATAGCTCAAAATAATTTCCCGTACTCTCAGTAAATCATCGATGTGATTAATCTCTCTGACTTATTTATCGAGTATTCCAGATTTTATTGTTAAAATCATTTTTCTTAAAAATTTGAAATGTTACAGAGGACACCACAGGTTTGTAGGAGAGAGAGGATAGAGAGGGGAGAGAGAGAAGAGAGTAAAACATTTTTAATTAAAATATTTTCTATGATTAAAAATTTTTTAATAATTAAAATATTTTTTATGATCAATTTAAAAAGTTATCCATTCCATCCATTTGTTACACTAGTGTGATCCAATGGATTTTTAAAAATTAGCGTGTGTTTGGTTCTGCGGTGATGAGAATTGATTTTGACAGAATTGATTTTGTGGAATTGATTTTGGTTAAACGTGAGTTGAACGTAACGTGATTTCTGTTTGGATACGTATACACAAAAGTGATTTTGGTAAACAAATATTGTTTGGATAGTTTTGATCAAAATTGATTTTCAGTGTATAATGACCAAAATGGGTTTGAATGTTAATATATGTATACTAATTTTTTTGATAAATTATATGTATAGAATTCTTTTTTATTTATAAATTCATCTTTATTTTTTTGTTTTATCTTAATTTATTAAACGAGGAAAAATTATATATATATATATAATTTATCTTTAATTTTTTGCTTTATGTTAACTTATTAAATGAGCTTTATGTTAACTTATTAAATGAGGGGAAAAATTATAATATATATCTATATATTATATTCATTAACTTTTTTTATTTTATTTTGGTCATATATATTATATAAATTAACAAATAATGTTTTTACTTTATGCTAGTTTTTTTGTCAAATACTTTAAAATAGAAATTAAAAAAAAAGTCCAAACAGTGTTCACAATTTGACAAAAGGCTTTTTTTTTTGGTCAAGTAATTTGACAAAAGGCTAGACACGTCTCTTATTGCAGCCCAGCCCATTACAAGCTCAAACTGTAGTCTCCTCTAACCTAAAGATTGCGAAACAGTAACAAACACTGTCATCCATTCCGAAAAAAAAACGCAGAAGCAATTTGTGGGCACCATGGGCAATGAAGGAATAGACGGAAGAAATACATTTGGGTAAGAGGAGAATCTATTCTGATCAACTCAGAAGCTAGGGATCCCAGCTTCAGATGAAACGCGAGTTGATTCTGAAACGCACGACGGGGAAGAGAACCGAGCGCAAACCCAAACGACCTTGAATCACTTTTGCCGGCGTCAAACTCGCGATTGCTATTGCTCAACGCGGAACCAAACAGTTACTTAGTGAATGAATGACTAACCATTTATTCAATTAAATGGATATATTGGATCCAATCCATTTAATTTTTTTGTTTGAAATGAATGGATTATATAAATTTCTTTATGAATGAATTTGATGAATGATGGATAAATCGATTAGATTGCCACCCCTAATTTTGTTAAAGAATAGAGTTTATTATTTTTTCTTAATTACGTCGACGGAATATTAGTGGCGGGTGTGGTCTGATTTTTGTTTTTATTTTTATTTTTTTGACTAGGGTCGGGTCGGATTTTAATAACAGTGATAGCACCACAGGGAGCGTGACAAATACGGAGAAAGTGATCATTCCAATCCAATCGCTCTCGCTTTTTTACTTTTGAACCGAGCGTATCATCACGCACCAACTTCTCGCGTGGGGCCAAGATTCCCCTCTCAATCACAACAACTTTATTGAAACAGGGAACGTTACTTTACTTCCTCTCATATTCCTACTTTATCACAACACAAATTGAAAAAAGTAGTCACTTTGGTTCTTTTACTTTTTTCCCCTGCAGCTCCTCACTGTCCCCTCTCTCTATACTCAGTAGCTACGGAAACCCATTTCCCACTGTTACAGTGAAAGTTCTCACATCAAGAGATGGCAGAGGGAAGAAGTTCCACTCTTGTGCACGTTTTGGTTGTGGCTTTGTGCTTAGTCGCATTTGGGTTTGCCATTGCCGCCGAGAGAAGAAGAAGCGTCGTAAGCCACTGATTCCTCTCTCTCTCTCTGCCCCCTTTAATTTACTTTGACAGTTAGGTTTTTTTTTTTTTTTTATCAGTTCTCTCTCCTTTTTATTTTTTTATTTTATTTTACTATTTTTTTGGTCTTTGGCCTCATACAACATTATTTCTTTGGGAAAAAAAAATGCATGATAACTTGACAATTTGACAGAGATCTATGTTAGATTATTTTGTTTCTAAAGTTTTGGGTTTGCCATCCATGTATGAAGCAAAATAATAGGCTTACTAAGTTTTGTAAACTTTCGTTCTTGAAATGGTACTAGTCTATTTGCTTTTGTTTTTATGAAAATTGTGAATGGTGATTATGAGACGGCACTGTGTATTAAATTTAGAAGATTATGAACATTAAGATAGCAACATTTACCTGTCTGGTACGGAAACACGTGGAACTTGTTTGGAAGTGGTAGGAACGATTTTGGGAGGAATTAGAATTAGAAGTCAGAGTTGCGTTAACATGTCTGGGAAAACCAAGTGATCACCAAGTGTAGCAGTTCAATCTCTCCCAAGAAAAACAAATTAAAATCCCTCTTCATATACGGTAATTTGTCGAGTTGCCTTCATGTGAAGGAAGACTTGAAAGGTGTGTCATTTTCCCAGGAAAGAAATTTCAATTTTTGTTCATTGCCAATACTTTTACGCAGCTCTACAATTCTCTGAATAAAGATGAATTCTGAAGCAAGAATATTTTTTTCCAAGTTTTATTCATTAAAATTAATCAGTTTTATACTTGTGATACTCCTAAAAGGATGGGTCTTTCTCGATCTTACAATTTAGCACTAAATGAGCCTCATGCACTGGATTTCTTCTGACATCTCTGATTAAATTTCTTCTGGCCTTAGGTTGATTATGCTATTTTCCCAATTAGAAAAGCTTTCTGGTGGACGTCTATTCTGTTGTTGGGAAAATATACTTGACTTTCTCAACATTCAATAGTTAGGGTTTCATTCTATTGGATATAGAAGATAACAAATGTTCCATTCATTTAAAATAAGAACATTATGCCCGACTACCGCTACCGCCCTTTAAGTCCAAGTAATTAAGTTTTCTCAGAAGTTATGGATGGAGCTCTTAAAAAAGTAAAGGAAATGGGTCCTTCTTGACTATTATGTGGTCCAGTAGATGAAGCCATATAAAAAGGGGTCTGAAAGCAGAGATGTTTGGGTAAGAAAAAAGAGGCACTATGGTACTTCGACCCCCAACTTAAAATAGACTGAAATGGTGATGTGAGACCCAACAGAGACCTAGGAGGTGCTGACATGAGAATTGGAGGCACTGGTTAAGATAGAAGCTGGTGGAGGCCCGTGGAGCCACGTGGATGAGAGATTTTTTATCAAAAAATCTTTGATTGGTGGCGGACGGTGGACGGAATGTTGATTGGTGGCTGGGACATATTGTGACAGAAGAACGGGCCCAAACCCACTCTGATACCAAGTGGAACTTGAAGGAAAATGAGCGTGTTAGGCCCACTATTGTTAGGCCCACGATTAAAGTGAGGGAAACATGAGGAATATAGGGAGTAGAGAGAGAAAGGAGAGGATTATTGGGGAATTGATACTTTCTGGTTTTGGGTAGTCTGAGTAAGAGTGTTGTGCTTTCTCAGCAGGTGGTTACTTTTACTGCATTTCCATTTTGTAAGGAGTCTATCTCCATTCTATTTACTCAATCAATTCACAGTCTCACACTCAGTCTCTATTTGCTGAGTGCTTTCTTTCACTATTTTATCCATTTTGTTCATTTACTGGTTCAGTTCGTAACAATTTGGTATCAAAGCACTTCCTGGGATGCGTATGGTATCAACAAGAATGGAGGCAGTGATGAGAAGGATGGAAGAGGTACTGGAAATGCATATGCAGAATTGAGAGAAGAGATTGCAAGTTTGAAGAGGGAAGTCCAGGAGTGAGAAAAGCAAAAGGAAGAAGAAGGGCTAACGACCCAGATCCAGATCCATATGGGCGAACATGAAATTTTGGAGAAGAAACAGGATGAAGCAATGGTGAGGAATCACAAAGAAGAAAAAGGAACGGTCGAGATGGACGAGAAGGATGAGGCAAAGGAGAAAATTGCGATAGTAGGTCGTGCAATGGCAGAAAATAGGCAGGCTATGGTGGAGAAGAAAGGGGAGAACAAGCTTCAGAGGGGGATTTCTAGAAGTTTCAGTAGAAGCCTCCAAGGATGCGGTGAGGGTCATGGCATTAACGGAGAGGTGACAGCGTCGAAAATGGGACTACCATGGAACGCGCCAAGAACAATCAAGGAGAGGCTGATTGCATGCAAGCGGACCAACCCACCACCACCTCCAAAACCGTCGGACTGAAGCGTGGCCACGAAGTGGGCATCCACAGCGAGCAAGTGGGTCTCGTTCGCACTGGTAGCTACTCCAGTGGTGGAAATGAAAGCATCTTCACAAATCCAAGATGGGATCATAACTAATGGAAGGGAGGAGGCTTGGCAGCGGCGACCACCAAAATCAGTCGAAATCACTGCTTATGGCGGCAAATCCTGTGAGGAGGCTCCGCGGCGGAGTAGTTGCAGACCTGCAACTGTTTTTCGGTGTTATGCGGTGGAGGTGCAGACGGGTCAAGGAATGGGTCATTGTTCAATCCTAATGTGTCTAGCCCAATTTTCTGCTATGAATTCTGATCTCGAGAATGATAAAGGAAGGGCAATGATGGAAATGATGAAATTGCGTCACTTGCTTGACCTAATGGGCCTGACCCATGTCTCTAATAATTGGGCTCATGAAGGAATAGAATTAGAGGTCTACCACATACCCTCTTTTCTTGATCTATTGTGCCAAACCCAACTAAATAAAAAGAAGAAACAGCAAAGTTATTGGCATGTTTTCGTGCAAAATGAAGTTCTGAATTTAATGGGTCCAGCCCAACTCCATAAAAAGCAGATGTAGGCCTTTCAGGAAGCTGAAATTGGGTTGATCAAAGAAGAAATTAGGACCATGTGGCCTAAGATAAGGGAAACTGCTGCAGCGGTCATCCTCTGTTTTCTGGGTAAAAATAGCACCCAAAACAGAGCATTTGATCCGGGAGGGAGTTCTTCTATTTCTTGCATAGTTGGGTCATCATGCTTCAAGCTATGGGATCCTGGTGGACATCTCTTTCCGCAAGAACCTTACCCAATCCTTCACCTTGAAGACAAGGTGAATCTTTTTTGGGGGGAGTATTGTTAGGCCCACTATTAATGATAGGCTCACTATTGTTAGGCCCACGATTAAAATGAGGGAAACATGAGGAATATAGGGAGTAGAGAGAGAAAGGAAAGGATTATTGGGGAATTGATACTTTCTGGTTTTGGGTAGTCTGAGTAAGAGTGTTGTGCTCTCTCAGCAGGTGGTTACTTTTACTGCATTTCCATTTTGTGAGGATTCTATCTCCATTCTATTTACTCAATCAATTCACAGTCTCACACTCAGTCTCTATTTGCTGAGTGCTTTCTTTCACTATTTTATGCATTTTGTGTATTTACTGGTTCAGTTTGTAACAATTTTGATAGGAATTGAATATTAATAGCAGAATTAATAGGAAAATGATAAGGAGCAAGCTCCCATTACAAAGAAGTAAATGTAGAAACTATGTAAAAAGATAGAAATATCAGAGAAGCAATGCTATCTCTGCCCTTTTGGCATTGCCAAACCCAAAACTAACCAAATGATCCGATCCCCGTTTTGTTACATCCCCCCCTCTTATATTCCCCACTCTCCCTCATTTCCCTCCATTCTAGAATATTCTCCTCTCACGTTAATAAGGGGCCTATCATTAATAGTGGGCCTAACAATACTCCCCCCACGAGTTTCACCTTGTCCTCAAGGTGAACAAGCAAGTGGCCTCTTGAGCACAACTTTTTTTTTTTTCCTCTTTTCTTTTCCGGGGTCCCACTGTTTGAAACCTGACGGTGGAGCTGCTGTAGTCGTATGCTGCTGTTCACCCGGATCCCATTGTTGACCTTCGTCAATTCTCATGGAAAAACCCAACTTCTCCCGCTTCTCTTCTTTGTGGACCAATTCACTCCTCACAGTTTTGAGTTGTGGCCCCTTATAGCAAGAACTCTGATAAACAGGTTCACCACATTTCTGTCGCCACCACTATAACACTTCTTCTCCCTGCACTTCTGCTACCATCTCCATATGGTCCTTGTCAATCTCATCATTGCAGCAAAATTGTTTAGTATATACTAGGTCGTAAATTTCAGCAGCCATCAGCTCAGCTTACTAATTCAATATGGCATAATGCACATTGGGAAACTATTTGCATACCTTCACCAAAGAGGCCACATCTCATGCATTGACTTGTCCTCTCCCATATTATTGTCATTGCCAATATTTCTAATTTGTTCTTGAATCATAATCTCTAGAATAAGGGGGATAGGTGCATGCAAATAACCAAAGTAATAAAAGAAATTTGGACAAATAACTAAGCTAGAGGAACCTGTAGATCCCACTATCCTTGCTCTGATCTCCCCCACGGTAATTTTGTCAAACATCACCTGTGCACAATTCCATGTCCCCACGGTTGCTTTTGTTGGACCCTCAGTATTGCATGTCTGAAGACCCCACTTGCTTCTCTTACTTTGTTTTTGGGCTAACTCCAATAGCTCTATTTCAGCCCATATTGTAATTGCCTTCCCCAGGATGTTAACATTACGTTGGACCTGACCCATTAGGTCTAGAATTAAACCCATGTCACAAAATATCCATTTCATCCCTACTTTTTCTTTCTCTGCAACCTTAGCAGCAACAACCCCAATGAAACGGAAGTTGGCGTGCGCTAGAGATGGCTCGGCTGAGATTGGTTCATTCATCGTCGCATGGGGCCTTGCATCTGACGCCGCACATGGGGCGAGTGTCTGGCGGCTCCGGTGGCAGTATCATGGTTGGGTCAGTTCGTTCCGGCGGTTCCAACGGTGCCGTCTTTGTCGACCCTCCCTTTGCCATAGCTAACGGCCAGCCGTTCTTCAAGTACATGTCCAAATCTGGCGGCCTCGACGGTGGTTCATGCGGCGGCGGCGTCTCCTGCAGCGGCAGGTCATCGCATCCTCCCGACATCCTCCCCTTTCCAGTTGCTGCTGATTCTCCCTTTTTGGGCGTAATTGCCTTTGGTTCGACGTCTCCACCTACACTGCATTTGATGCTATGATAGCCCTCCCCAAATAATTCTCCCATGGCGTTCTTTTTCTCCGCCTCGAGCGTTTCTTCTTCTTCCTTGTGATTATTCATGATCTTTTCATCCTGTTTCTTCTCACAAACTTTATGTTTGCCCAGATCTCTCTGGACCTGTGTTGTCAGCCCCTCTTCTCCCTTTTGCTTTTCTTGCTCCTGTAATTCTCTCTTCAAACTTGCAATCTCCTCTCTCAATTTCTGCATATGCATTTCCAGCACCTGTTCCATTTTTCTTTTAAAACCTTCGACCCTTCCTTCAAATGTTGGGATGGGCTTGCTTGGACTGTTTCTCACCCTCATCTCGTCCAGTCTTTTCATCCATGGTTCCATTTTTTTGTAAATACCAAAAGCTCCAAGGATCTGAAGCTTTGATACCAATTTGATAGGAACTGAATATTAATAGCAGAATTAATAGGAAAATGATAAGGAGCAAGCTCCCATTACAAAGAAGTAAATGCAGAAACTATGTAAAAAGATAGAAATATCACAGAAGCAATGCTATCTTTGCCCTTTTGGCATTGCCAAACCCAAAACTATCCAAATGATCTGATCCCCTTTCTGTTACATCCCCCCCTGTTATATTCGCCACTCTCCCTCATTTCCCTCCATTCTAGAATATTCTCCCCTCACATTAATAATAGGCCTATCATTAATAGTGGGCTAACAGGGAGAATATAAGATAGATATGATTTTGTATATGCTGTAATGAAACACGCTCAACAAAACATCTATTTATATACAAGATATGTAGAATTTACAAGAGAAATTAAAACCAGTATGTACCTAGTCATCTATAAATAGAACATCTATTTATCTACAAGATATGTACAAAAGATATGTACAATTATCCTAAGATACAATGAACATTGGAATTTATTGTATTCTTAGATTCACTGTATCTTAGGAGTTAATACTAGCTTTAATTTATCATCTTGTAAATTATACTTGTATATAAATAGATGTTCTGCTTAGTGTGTGTTACTCATGCATATTCAAAATCATATCTATTTTATATTCTCCCATTTTTCTTCAAGTTCAATTATTTTTTTTTTTTTTTTTTTGAAAATCCACCACACCATGGCCATCAGATGGCGTGTTAGAATTCTGCAACGGCACCATCGTGACTGCCATTTGAAAATACTGCTTTCTAACCTTAATGTCTTTCTGCTTTGTAAGCCCTCTGTTGTCATTTCCCCTTCCATGTGAAAGTGAAGGATAATATGTGATTGTTAAAGGCACTTGTTATTTATTGGAGTTACCTGGTAATGGAAGAACACCTTCAAGCAATGGAGCCTTATAGTGGGCTTGGTGCTAGAATAACAAGGGATGGTCGTATTGATATAGCATTGGACTGCGTGTCCTTTATTCCACACAATAGCTTATCTCCCTGCGACGATTCTTTTTCTTTTAAAGAACATCCATTTTTCCTTTTTTTTTTTTGTGTGTGGGTACTATATATCTTCTATTGTGTGAAGACCTATAGAAGTACTAGTTAGAACTAGGAAGGGTTGACTAGATAGACGATAGTTTAATAGTTAGAAGTAGAGGGAGATCAAGAAAACTAAGAGATTTATAGGTAAATGGTTTATATTTGGACCTAATGTAAGACAGAGCATTATAGAGTTTATTGATCCATATAGTCGACCCACTTAGTGGGAAAAGGCTTGGTGGCGGTTGTTGTTGTTGATATATCTTCTATTGATTTTCCTTCTGTCTCTATATGTGTATGCTTGTGGTCAATAACGGGCATCCTGGTGGGATCTTGGGAGGGGTCAGATTTATTAGAGGTTTATTATTGGCAGTCTTATCTTGCATTTGCAAGAGGTTAATTTCACAACTTAAAACTATGACCTCTTAGCCACACGGAACCAATTCCAACCATTGCGTCAAGGCTCCCCTTTGTATGATCGTGACTGATATGTAATATTTATCTTTTGGTCACCATAATTGAGGGGATGGGGTGATTAAAGTGACTTTACAGTTTATTGTGTTAAGTGATGAATTCATTGTTCACATATGGCATTCTGTAAGTGAGATTTTTACATCTTTTCTGGTCGTTCCATTCTGTATGTGTCATGTTCATTTGGTTGTTATTAACGTATTAGTATTAATATTCTTGTTAATTTGCATTGACTTGACATCCTTTCTTTGCCCTTGCTTGACAGGGAACCATGTTCACAAATAAAGGAACAAATGAAACATACTGTGTCTACAATTCAGATGTTGCAACTGGCTATGGAGTGGGCGCTTTCCTGTTTCTACTCTCAAGTGAATCACTGCTTATGGGAGTGACAAAGTGCATGTGCTTTGGGAGGCCTTTAACACCTGGGGGAAATCGAGCATGGTCCATTATATATTTTCTTTCTTCTTGGTAAGAATTCTGAATTCTTACGTGAAGATTTCTATTTCATCTGATCACTAATATAGTGTTATTATACATGATAACATGTTCTTAAAATGTCTACTTCTCTGTTACTCTAGTGAAAATAATTATTGAAAATTTCATTGTTTGCATCATCTTTAATGGTTTGATTCATTGGTTTGTGATTATACACAGTCCCTCATACCTTTTAGCTACAGATTTGGTTGAAGATAACCAACTTGGAAACATTATTTATTCCACAATATGCTTTTTTAATTTTTATTCATGTTAAGCTTCTTGGTCTTGTCACTTTTGAAAATGTTACTCATGGAATGCCACAGTTATTCTCGTGGATCTATAAGATCATTCATTCTCTTCACTAGTGAATCATTTTAGTTTGAATTGTTACAATTTTTTTTTCCCAGGGCCACTTTTCTAGTCGCAGAAGCATGCTTGATAGCTGGTGCGACGAAGAATGCCTATCACACCAAATACCGGGGAGTGATTTATGCTCAGAACTTCTCCTGTGAATCATTGAGGAAGGGTATCTTCATTGCTGGAGCAGTTTTCGTTGTTGCAACCATGATTCTTAACGTATACTACTACATGTACTTCACAAAGGCAACCACCACTCCACTTTCTCAGAAGGCAAATCGGGTGAGCTCCACAGTTGGAATGGCTGGATATGCATGATGGACAATGGATGAAAGGGTAACAAATTTTGAGTCTTCAGTTCAATGGATGTCTCTATGATTTTCACTACTCTGTAAAACAGGTTTTCAGTTTGGTTTTGCTTAGTTAACCAGTGCTTATAATGTTCTAATGGATGTTACTGCTATAGCATTAATATCGAAGTTTAGGTAAAGAGGGTCTGTTAAGCTAAATATGTGGAAGCGAGTCAAATGTAATCAGGTTTTAGAAAAACTTCATATTGAAAGTGTAAAATGTTTCGAGGCTACTTCTATATTGTTAGTCAAATCCGACAGAAATGCTCGTGAATATTCACGATAATGAGTCATTCTGCACATGACATCGGGAATAGTTATTTTTTGTTCCAAGAAAATTAAAATTAACTAGTTTCATGGCTTTGTCTATTATGGACCACCTTTATAGTGGTCTATAATAGACTACATTTTCATTCAATATCCACCGTTACATCAGATTTTGATATGCACTCTGCACACCTCAACATTCCCCCCCCGCCTCCTTTCTCCATTCTCAATTTAGGATTCAGCCGTTGCCTCTTCCTTGAAACCGTTGTCCAGCGTGCTCGGGGGATCGATAATGTTTAGCACATTTGCAGAGATCGATAAGGTATGGGTTACAAAGAAAGCAACAATGTCGGACGAAGAGAAATTGTCAAGGAGAAAAAGAAACTTTCATGGGAGGGCAGCGTCTTTCCCAGGAACGGGAAGGTGCGCAACAAGGCCAACATCGATTTGGCTTCCCTTTTGTGACTCTGTCACAGATCCTAAGGACCTTTGCATTCATGAATTTAAATATTTTTTAAGCTTTTTTTTGTGTGTTCTGATTCGACTTGACGACACTCGCCGATCTGTGGATGGTGGATCTAGATGCAATTTTCACTGAAGTTGGTTTTAGCGAGCAACATACACCCTGTTTGCTAGATCTATAGACCATAAGTAGGAAAGTGGTAGTTTGCGTTTGGGTTTTGTCTGCTCTGTGCCAGATCTCCCAACTCACACTCCCCAATTATCCTCTTCCCCTCTCGCCCTCTCCCTCACCCTTCCCCTTGGTCGGCCACCAACTCCTTTCCCCTTCCAATCCACGACTCTGCCCCCATCTTCCCCACCCTCCTTGCCTTATCCTTATCCCCTTCCTCAGAATCACAATGGCAATAAAATTGTATGAAGACCTTAAACCCTAAATGCACATATTCAAATCTCGCATAGATTCATCCCCTTCCAGACAAACCAAACCTTCCTTCCTTTGGGTTGCAATAATTAATCTTTGAAAGCCTTCAGAAAAATATAAAACCTATTATTACACACAACAATATTGAATTCTAATTCGAAGTTGTATTAGCTATTTTCAATTTTATATCTTGATTCATTAGAAGTTTTCTCCTTTATTGGATTTGTAAGACCGTACATCATATCTAGAATAAACATAAAGTCACATTGCATGCTATTAAAGTTTACAAGTAATGCAATGAGCCAGGGTCCAAATACATAACACAGTATTCACATTACAACGTAACAGTAAAATACTATGTAATGCAAAACATCAAACAGGGTACATCTAGTCTTTTCCATCTCCTATACAAAATTACATTTAACTAAGATGTAGTCTTTTCCATTTCCTATACAAAATTACATTTAACTAAGATGTACAGAATATTGAGAAGGAAATGAAGCCCCTTGGAACTTCTCTAAGGAGACCCCAAACCTGTTTATCTGTAAAACAAAGAAAATGGAAGAGGTGAGATAAAAATCTCATTGAGTCCTCCTCTGACCCCACACAAATTACATTTCAATAAATTCAATAAACAATACCCATATAGATATACATGTGTTCAACATTCATAAGAAAGTGATGAGCCAAGAAGAGTCGTTTTAATTAAAGAGAGGGTTGAGTCTTTTACATACGCCAATACGATTTTTAATAAAAATCTTGGATTGGTGTCGTTCTATGGTATGGTTGGTTAGACGTCTACAAACACAAGTGGCGTCCCAACTTGCATAGCCATACTGCACCTTTCTGTTATCCAAGGAACTTACATTATACTTTCTTTTTAGAAGAATACACATTCACAACCTTGATGTAACATTATGTTCAATATAATTCATATACACTAAATATACTAATATCCTTCATAAATAACTAGGTATTTATCAAGCATTCCTCAAAGTATGATGTGAGTAATTTTCCCTAAGAGAAGTTCATAACAATATGTAATTGAACCATGCATAAGAAAGCTTTATAACTCGAAGGATACGGTAAAAAACATGCAAAACGAGGCAAACACAAGGCTTGGAATTGATTCCCCAATCATGGGAATCGATTCACAGCAAGCAAGTATTTTTGTCACAGTTTCCAGCACCAGGAATTCATTCTTGAGTTGCTTTGTAAGTCTGGGAATTGATTCCCAGCAATTGGTACCCTCCCAATATGCAGAAAATGTTCTTTTATGCAGAAAAATGTCATTTCCATTCATTCAGTGTTCATACTTATTTAACCAAATAACAATTTATGATGTCATAACAATCAAAAGGCTCAGGCAAGGTAGCAAGTTAAAAACACATCAAGTGATTACCAACCAACGACCATTTCACTAAATTTTATCTCACTAATTATTTCCTTCCCAAAATTTACCATGATGTGAATGCCAAATTCCCTTCGCGCAATGTCTATTACAAGGCTTATATAATAGGCATAATCAGTAGCACAAGTCAATATAAAATCACGTTATGCATCAAAACAAGTACTCCCAACGAAAACATGACCACAATGAGAAGAATTCCTATAAATGCAAACCCAACTCATGTTTTTTTAAACAAAAATTAGTGGGCAGACCAGCACACCAAACATTTATTGAAAAATAAAAAGAAAAAAGACAAAATCATGGGGGCAAAACCAAGCCCAAGAAAGGAGAGAAACTATCTAAACCTATAGTTCGGAAGACCAAACCTATTACGAAAAAAATCTTCCCTAATGAAATCAAGTATAAGATCCCAAGTGTAGTATTTAGATCTAACACCAAAAGAAGATAATTTATCAGCATAATTGTTATCCTCCCTATAAATATGACTAACTTTAAACTCCATCAAGGAGGTCAAAAGGAGACAGTTTTGCCATCTGATCTTTAATTTCCAGGACACAATATTAATTGAGGAAAAAGCCAACACCACCAAGGAAGAATCACACTCCAGCCAAAGCTTGTTCCAACCTCTATAATGGGCAATCTCAATGGTTGTAATTGCTGCAACAAACTTAGCATGCAGGGAAAAATATATACCCAAATAAGAAGAAAACCAACCAATAACAGCTCTACTCTTATCCCTGAAAATATCGCCAATAGCACCATGGCCAATAGAACCATGAGCAGCTCCATCAGTGTTAGTCTTAATCCAACCATAAGGAGGAGGGATCCAATCCACTTGCTTGATGAAGGGGGTTTTCCTAGGATGCACATTCACTAAAAACTTCTTTAAAATGGAAAACTCAATAATAGATGAAGACATGTGATTTTTAGAAAGATTTCCACATAAAGAAGTAGAGGATATATCCATATTAACTGCTGAGCTAAATGAGATCCTGTTGTTCTGAAACCTTAATTGATTTCGCCAGTACCAAATAACAGACAAAGAGTTAACCAAAGCTACAAGAATGACATCCTTAGCTTGAGGGCTCTGAGAAGCATCACGAATCAAAAATAAAGAATGAGCATAAGTAGTGTCAATAGGATACTGAGTAATTGAACCAAGCCAGACCCAACTTTTGCTAGCAAAACTGCAATGAAGAAAAAGATGACTAGAAGTCTCATTACAAACACCACACAAGCTGCAAACTGACAGAGTAATACTACCCCTAGATCTTAATTGATCATCAATAGGAAACTTGTTATGGAGAAGCCTTCAGGCATTCGAGGGAGGAATAGACTTATTCTAAATCAACTTTGTTCAATTAATAACTGAATAAGAGGGGTGTAACACCCCAAAATCCCTCAATTTTAGTTTAGAATTATGTGCATAAGCTTAGTATATGTTAATGGTGAATTTCAAGTAAATTCAAGTTTATATTATAATTGAGAAGTGAGGATAGTGTCTTTGATGATTCTAAGTGATTAGATGAGTTAAATTAGCTTTAAAGTGGTGTTAGGGATGGATCATGAGTTAAATCAAGAAGGAATAGGAAGAAGGACTCAAGATTGGGTGTTAGAATTAAGTTTCTTCGATTTTAACACAGTGGGAATCGATTCCCACACCTCCTGAATCGATTCCAGCACTTAAATCCTTCTGGGAATCGAATTTGATCAGTTGTGAATCGATTCACACACCCTGTGAATCGATTCACACAAAAGCAAGCCACTGGGAGTCGAATTGGGAGCTGCAGGGAATCGATTCACTCACTTAAAATTTGAATCTGGCATTTTCTGACTGTGTGAATCGATTCACACTTGTAAGTGAATCGATTCACTACTGTTAAAAAGCAGAAAACACAGCAGTAGAGCCATAAATCGTGAATTGGAAAAAAAACAGAGAGAGGGGGCGATTGAGAGAAGTGAGAAGAGAGAAAATATTAGGGTTTCTCAAACCTTATGAGAGATTAAAGGATTCATGCTAGATTTCACCAAATCTAAGCTTGAATCAAGGTTGTAAGAGTGAGATTTTTGGTGTTCTTGAAGTTTTGGCTTGAACCCTAGCTAGAGGAGGGAGGAGCTCGTGAAGGAAGAAGAAGAAGGAGCTGAACCTCAGCCTTTAGAGCTCGAATCCTTGTTGTTGTTTGTGAGTTCTTCCTTCTCTTAGGTGATGGGAACCTATAAGTCCCACATTAGGACTTTTCTCAAAGAAGTCTTTGAACCCCAAGGGTTTAGAGTTAGGGTATGTTAACCCCTTTGATTTCAAGTTTAATTTTATGGTTAATGTTATGTATATTTAGTGGGTTTGACTGCAAGAGGTTGGCTGTCTACCCCCAACCCCCCACAAGTTATATGTTTGATGTTTGCACCATTGGATGTTCCATAGATCTCCAATGGGAATGTGCCTTGGTTTTCAAATGTTTTCTTGACTTAAGGTTATGTAAAGTTTCATATGAATATGTTTTTTGGCTTGTTTATATGACAAGGTGAAGTTATATGTAATGTGAGCTAAATATCCTAAGTTGTGATTTTTATCTCAAAGAAAACAAGCATCTATGACAAATTAATTGTGATTTAAAGTTCACTTAAAAGACACCAAGATTCCTCATAAGAGGAGAGCACGGTATGGTTAGTCTCGTGGGATGCCACTTGGAGGTTAATGACGTCTAACCACCATACCATTAGCTATGTTGATTGGGGTCGATGGTTAAGCCTAAGACAAAACATAGTAACATAGATTCCCTGGTTAGTCCCCAAGTTAACCGTAAAAGGGAATAGTTAAAGACGTGCTACGCACGGAGTAATGAAGAACGAAATGTTCTTAGAAAATTTGCATTGCATCAAGGTGTTTGACTGTTTTCCTGAAAATTGTCTTAAGATTAAGAGAGATGGTGAGGGGTCGAGGGAAGGATTCACTGAGATTTTTATCTCACCCTTTTCCCTTTTGTTATTATCACAGATTCGCAGGTACCAAAGAAACGGTGAAGAAGCTATGAGAGTGAAGATCCTTATGTCATTTTTTATTTTGAATTATGTAATTCTATTTTGAATTTGATGCAAAAGGACTAGTATTTTGTATTAAATCTTTAGATGATTATATAATCTTGAAATATGTGATATTTCCCCTTTGTGGGATTAGGTACCATGTGTTAATCTAGACTTAATGTAAAATTTAAGTTTAAATTCCGCTTGGTAAACTCTGTATCAAATGCTAATTATCTTACTTTCAAGGTTAGTTGAATGTATGGTGTTACATTATGGTATCAGAGCAGTTCGATTCTTATCGGACTGTAGAAGAGTTAGAACGATCTTAACGAGTCCTTATTATCTATTGTTGTCCTTCTACTTATTATGCTAAGAGATATTGAGCCTGATCAACTCAATGCTTTGTGCATTTTATGCAGAATCATGGCATCAGGTGTGGGATGACGTGGTAGGCAACAACGGAATACCACTACGAACCCCAGGGAAACCCCGAAAGCCGAGCCTTGGAATGTCATGGTGGAGGCATTACGAGTGCAAACTGAGGCCTCTAATGCCTAAGCCCAAGCGACAAATGCCCTGTTTCAGTAGATTCTTCAAGGTGGAGTAGCCCCAGCTAACAATGCTGCACAACCGGATAATCCCAACCGTGCATTCTCCGAATTTCGAAAGAATAGTCATCCTCCTTTCAAGGGTGGCTCAGACCCATCTGAAGCAAAATACTGGTTGCAAGAGATGGAAAAGATATTTGAAGTCGTTGCTTGCACCGAAGAACAGAAACTGACGTTTGCCTCACACTACTTGAAGGGAGAGGCAGAGATATGGTGGAGAGGAACCAAGGCTCACATGATTTCTCTTGAAACCCTCCAAGACTGGGAAAATTTTCAGAAGGTGTTTTTGGGGAAATACTTCACAAAGAGTATGAGAAGGATGAAGGAACAGGAGTTTGCTCATCTTACCCAAGGAAGCATGTCGGTAGCGGAATATGTAACCAAGTTTGAAGACTTGTCCAAATATTCTACCTACCTTCAAAGCAAAGAAGACGATGAATGGAAGGCTCATCAGTTTGAGCAAGGCCTCAAGCCGGAACTGACGAATGCTGTGTGTGGATTTGAAGAAACTGATTATGCAAAGCTAGTGGGGAGATGTATCATTACTGAGGAGGCACATGTGGCCTTGGAGATGGATCATCGGGATCAGATACAAAAGAGGAAGGATGACAACAGTGCACAACACATGAAGCCTAAGGGAAACTTGAACAAATGAAAGCAAGTCCAATTTCAGGATCTTAAGACCTTTCACACTTGTTCCAACTGTGGTAAGATACACAAAGGAGAGTGTCTGAAAGGGAAGAACGTCTGCTATGCTTGCCACCAGCCAGGACATATGACAAAGGACTGTCCCCAGTACACCAAAGGGAAAGGATCTAAACCCAATGATCCTAACCAAGGGAGAGTCTTTACTCTTGATGCTCAGAAAGTGAAGGGTGCAAAGAATCTAATGAAAGGTACTTGTTTCCTGCAAGATGAACCCTTAGTCATTTTGTTTGATTCAGGGGCAACCCATTCTTTCATTTCTTGTAAATGTGTCCAAAGGTTAGGGTTGTACCTCATTTCCTTACAATTTCCCTTGCATGTGCATACATTTGCCGAGGGTAGTATCTCTACTTCCTTGATGTGCGAGAACTGTCGTCTCGTAATCCAAGGGAGGATGTTTTTAGTAAACCTTGTGTGTCTACCTCTTGAGGGGATGGACATAATTCTCGGTATGGATTGGCTTTCTGCCAACCAAGTTGTTTTAAATTGTTTTTGTAAGACAATTGAGTTTCCAAAAGAGCAGCCCACTATTGCAGAGTCAAGTTATAATGTACTAAATAGTGTTCTTCTATTGAGTCACTGTCTAGTAGAGGGTTATGCAGGATATATGATGTTACTTTCCTCAACCTCAGAGGCTAGCCTAGATTTAGACACTATCCCTGTAGTTAATGAATTCTTCGATGTGTTTCCTGATGAGGTAACGACCTTACCTCCAGAAAGAGAAGTGAAATTTTCAATAGAATTAGTTCCTGGCACCGGACCGATCTCTATAGCTCCCTATAGGATGTCACCTCTAGAGTTAAGAGAGCTTAAGACCCAGTTGGAGGATTTAATTGCCAAACAGTTCATTAGACCTAGTGTGTCACCTTGGGGTGCACCTGTTCTTTTAGTGAAGGAAAGGGATGGTAGTATGAGGTTATGTATTGATTACCGAAAAATCAATAAGGTCACGGTGAAGAATAAACATCCATTACCCATGATAGATGACTTGTTGGATCAACTTAGGGGAGCCTCGATTTTCTCTAAAATTGATCTAAGATCTGGTTATCACCAGATTATGGTTAAGGCAAGAGATGTTCCAAAGACGACATTTAGGACTAGGTACGGACATTACGAGTATTTAGTTATGCCTTTTGGTTTTACTAATGCTCCGGCCGTATTTATGGACTATATAAACCGAATTTTTAGGCCTTTTCTCTACAAGTTTGTAGTGGTCTTTATAGATGACATCCTAGTCTATTCTAAAAGTCCTCAAGAGCATGAGGAACATCTTAGGATCATTCTAGGTACCCTTAGGGAAAAGAGCCTCTTTGTGAAGCCTAAGAAGTGTGAGTTTTGGCTTAGTGAAGTTAAGTTGCTAGGACATGTGATTTCTCAAGCAGGAGTATCGGTTGATCCTAGTAAAGTAGAAGCAATTCTCAGTTGGGAATGACTAACCACGGTCACAAAAGTTAGAAGCTTTCTAGGGTTAGCCGGATATTACCGAAGGTTTATTAAGGGGTTTTCTCAGCCAGTACTTCCCCTAACGAGATTAACCCGAAAGGAGGAGCCATTTGTGTGGAATAAGAAATGTAAGAGTAGCTTCTTAGAGCTTAAGATTCGGTTGACTTCCACACCAGTCTTGATTATCCTTGATCCAGCCTTGGGATTTAAAGTTTATAGTGATGCCTCTAAGAAAGGGCTAGGTTGTGTTCTCATGCAAAACCGTCATGTTGTGGCCTATGCCTCTAGGCAGTTAAGACCTCATGAAGAGAACTATCCTACCCATGACCTAGAGCTTGCAGCAATTGTTTTTACTCTAAAGATTTGGCGACACTATTTGTATGGTGCCCAGTTTGAAGTGTTTAGTCATCATAAGAGTTTGAGATACCTTTTTGATCAAAGGGAACTTAACATGAGACAGAGGAGGTGGGTTGAGTTCCTGAAGGATTATGATTTTGAGTTGAAGTACCATCCTGGCAAATAGAATGTAGTCGCTGATGCTTTGAGTAGGAAGTCCTTGCATGTGTCTTCAATGATGATTGGGGAAATGGAGCTGTTAGAATCTTTTAGGGACTTAAATTTAGGAATGTTTCCTACGGGAAACAGTCTCTTGTTATGTCACCTAGAAATTTCTTGTGACTTTAGGGGCCAGATTAGACTAGCCCAAAGTTTAGATGAAGAGTTGCAATCTAGCAAACACTGCCCCAGTTTCTCTGAAGCTGAGGATGGCACTTTATTGTTCCATCAAAGAATCTGTGTACCCAGAGATGAATCCATTAAGAAATAGATTCTAGGAGAAGCCCACAAGAGTGGATTCTCGGTGCATCCTGGTTCTACCAAGATGTATCAAGATCTTAGGCAGAGGTACTGGTGGCCAGGTATGAGAAATGATATGGCAGAGTTTGTAGCCTAATGTTTGGTTTGTCAAAAAAACAAAATAGGGCACCAAAAGCCTTCGGGACCTCTCCAACCTTTAGAAATTCCAGAATGGAAGTGGGAAGGTATAGCGATGGACTTTGTGGGAGGTTTGCCTCGCACTCAGTCACGTTATGACTCTGTTTGGATCATAGTGGATAGATTGACCAAATCTGCCCATTTCCTTCCCATTAAGTCCACTTACAAGACCGCTAGGTTAGCTGAGATCTATATCAGCGAGATTGTTAGGCTCCACGGAGTTCCAACTAGCATTGTCTCTGATAGGGATCCTATGTTTACCTCCCGGTTTTGGAAAGCACTCCAATAAGCATTAGTGACTAGGTTGAACATGAGCACGGCATATCTTCCTTAGACGGATGGTCAGTCAGGGAGAACTATTCAAACCCTAGAGGATATGCTCAGAGCCTGTGTTTTAGAGGCTGGCAGTAGTTGGGATAAGTATTTATCACTGATTGAGTTTTCATACAACAACAGCTATCACTCTAGCATAGGCATGACACCGTACGAAGCTCTCTACGGTCGCAAATGCAGAACTCCCCTATGTTGGTTTGAAGTAGGAGAAAGAAGGCTGTTGGGTCCTGACCTTGTTCAAGAAACCATAGATAAGATTCATAACCCAGAGTAGGCAGAAAAGTTATGCAGATCGTAGGCTTAAACTCCTAGAGTTTGAGGAAAGTGAACATGTGTTCCTGAAAGTCACTCCCACTATAGGTGTCGGTAGAGCTCTTAGGGCCAAGAAGTTAACCCCCCGATACATAGGTCCTTTCTAATTCTCAGTTGAATTGCTTCTGTGGCTTACCGGATTGCCCTACCTCCTTCCTTGTCCAATCTCCACAATGTTTTTCATGTGTCTCAGCTTAAGAAGTACATTCTGGATCCATTTCATTCCTTTGATCGTGAGTCTGTACAACTTAGATCAGATTTGACGTATCAGCCCGAACCGGCCCAGATAATGGACCGTGCTTTCAAGACGCTCAGGAATAAGTCTATTCCTTTGGTTAAGGTTATCTGGGAAAGATCCACTCTCAAAGAAGCCACTTGGGAACTCGAAGAGGAAATGCGAGACCAGTATCCTTACCTTTTTCAATAGGTATGTAATTTTATCTAATTTTTGAGGACAAAAATTTTAAAAGGTGGGTAGTAATGTAACATCCCAAAAATCCCTCAATTTTAGTTTAGAATTATGTGCATAACCTTAGTATATGTTAATGGTGAATTTCAAGTAAATTCAAGTTGATATTATAATTGAGAAGTGAGGATATTGTGTCTTTAATGATTCTAAGTGATTAGATGAGTTGAATTAGCTTTAAAGTGGTGTTAGGAATGGATTATGAGTTAAATCAAGAAGGAATAGGAAGAAGGACTCAAGATTTTCTCGCATTTTCTGACTGTGTGAATCGATTCACACCTATAAGTGAATCGATTCATTGCTGTTAAAAAGCAGAAAACGCAACAGTAGAGCCATAAATCGCGAATTGGAAAAAAAAAATAGAGAGAGGGGGCAATTGAGAGAAGTGAGAAGAGAAAAAATATCAACGTTTCTCAAACCCTATGAGAGATTAAAGGATTCATGCTAGATTTCACCAAATCTAAGCTTGAATCAAGGTTGTAAGAGTGAGATTTTTTGTGTTCTTGAAGTTTTGGCTTGAACCCTAGCTAGAGGAGGGAGAAGCTCGTGAAGGAAGAAGAAAAAGGAGCTGAACCTCAGCCTTTGGAGCTCGAATCCTTGTTATTGTTTGTGAGTTCTTCTTTCTCTTAGGTGATGGGCACCCATAAGTCCTACATTAGGACTTTTCTCAAAGAAGTCTTTGAACCCCAAGGGTTTAGAGTTAGGGTTTGTTAACCCCTTTGATTTCAAGTAAAATTTTATGGTTATTGTTATGTATATTTAGTGGGTTTGACTGCAAAAGATTGGCTGTCTGCCCCCAAACCCCACAAGTTATATGTTTGATGTTTACACCATTGGATGTTCCATAGAGCTTCAATGGGAATGTGCCTTGGTTTTGAAATGTTTTCTTGACTTAAGGTTTTGTAAAGTTTCAAATGAATATGTGTTTTGCCTTGTTTATATGACAAGGTGAAGTTATATGTAGTGTGAGCTAAATATCCTAAGTTGTGATTTTTATCTCAAAGAAAAGCATGCATCTATGACATGTTAATTGTCATTTAAAGTTCACATAAAAGACACCAAGATTCCTCATAAGAGGAGAGCACGGTATGGTTAGTCTCGTGGGATGTCACTTGGAGGTTAATGAGTATAACTACCATACCGTTAACTTTGTTGATTGGGGTCTATGGTTAAGCCTAAGACAAAACCTAGTAATATAGATTCCCTGGTTAGTCCCCAAGTTAACCGTAAAAGGGAATAGTTAAAGATGTGCTATGCACGGAGTAATGAAGAACGAAATGTTCTTAGAAAAGTTGCATTGCATCAAGGTGTTTGACTGTTTTCCTGAAAATTGTCTTAAGCTTAAGAGAGATGGTGAGGGGTCGAGGGAAGGATTCACTGAGATTTTTATCTCACCCTTTTCCCCTTTAATATTATCGCAGATTCGCAAGTACCAAAGGAAGGGTGAAGAAGCTAGGATAGTGAAGATCCTTATGTTATTTTTTATTTTGAATTATGTAATTCTCTTTTGAATTTGATGCAAAAGGACTAGTATTTTGTATTAAATCTTTAGATGGTTATATAATCTTGAAATATGGGATATTTCCCCATTGTGGGATTAGGTACCATGTGTTAATCTAGACTTAATGTAAAATTTAAGTTTAAATTCAGCTTGGTAAACTCTGTATCAAATGCTACTTATCTTACTTTCAAGATTAGTTGAATGTATGGTGTTGCAAGGGGAACAACTAAGAGCAAGCATCCTTGAAAGAGAGCAAACCAGACTCTGAGATCTCCCAAATTAGATGATCATTACCCTCAAAGAAAGGAATAGAAATCCGCTTTATGTTTTCAATGAGATCAGGAAAATGAACTGCCAAACTACTAGGAATGTACCATTGCCCCTGCAAAATAAAGTCAGCAATTGAGCTATTAAGTAGATCATGCATATGCACTAGGATTCGTAGAATGTCAACAATGGGTCTTGAAAGCCATCTATCCCTCTAAAAATTAATTTATTGACCATTCCTAATTTGCCTGCAAGAATTTTCTCTAATTATTGGCAAATTAACTTTCAATCCTAGCCAAAGAGAGGAATTGATGAAAAACTTGATAGGAACAAAATTCCTAAGGAACCTGACTCTGGGAAAAACAACCCAATGCTTAGTTGAGGACATCATATCCCAACTAAGTTTTAACATAGTCGTCTCATTAAAGTTCTCAAAGATTTTAAACCAAGACCACCGTCCTGAGAAGGAGAACAAACAGTATGTCAAGCCACAATAACAATTTTCCTCTTATAAACGTCCCTAGACCAAATAAAGTTTCTGATGTCCATATCCAACGAATTAAGCATAGCAATGGGCCAAGCATAAACATTAAAGCTATAGGGGAGCATGCTCTGAATAACTGACTAGACTAGTGAACCCTACCCATAATGGAAAGAGTGGAACCTTTGCAAGAGGATATGTATGAGCAATATGTTTCAAATGATTCTTCCAGGGTTTACCTTTAAACAAAGGCACTCCAAGATAAGTAAAACGTAAATGACCTGCTGAAAACCCAAGCAAACTATAAATTAAGGCTATTTTATTAGGAGTAGTATTGCTAGTATAATATTTATACTTAGGCAAACTGAGACACTGGCCAAAAGCCTCACCATAAGAGGTGAACAAAGACTTTAAAGCTTCATTATTCTTTTTGGTCCACTTGAAAAAAAACCAAGATGTCATCAGCATACAACACATGATTAGGGACTACCAAATCTTTAGGGCCAGTCATTGGCTTCAGCTTCCCAAAATTCACCAGATGATGAATCCCTCTACTAAGCATATCCTTAGCAATACAAAACAATAGAGGAAATAAAGGGTCACCTTGCATGACCCCCCCTTTTACAAGAAAAGAGACATGCAAACTTGTCATTCATAGAAAAAGAAAGCTTAGCAGAGACAAGATTAACCTGATCCAACTTCTGAATTTTGAATTAAAACCAAAAGCTTCCAGCACCTCCAAAAGGAAATTCCAATCAATAGTGGCAAAATTTTTTTAATATCAAATTGCAAAGCTAAATTACCACCAAAGGATTTGTAGTCCAGAAGATTCAGAGCCTCAGAAGCAATGCAAATACATTTTGAAATTTGACGCACCCTAATGAAGTCTCTTTACTGCTCAGATATAATGTTAGAGCAATTGTGGCATGCTTATCTGCTAACACCTTTGTGATAATTTTGAACTGGAAATTTGCAGGGGCAATGGGCAAGATCCAACCTGGAGAAAAAAAATGAATAATAACTTTAAAACATTATCACTAATTACGTCCCAATAATAATGATAGAAAGTGCCGCCAAAGACATCAGGAATAGGGGCTCCCTCAGAATTTAAAGAAAAGACAATGGCCTTGATTTCATCTGTAGAAGGAATGGTAGTGGGCATATTGTTATCAGCATCAGAGACCAAAGAAGGAATGACCTAGTGAGTAAGAGAATTTGGGACACAATTATTATTAGTAGCATAGACAGTTGAGAAATAATTTAACACATGTTGCTTGATTTGGATAGAATCCACAATAACATCATCTCCATTGGTTAACAAAGTCATAGATTTATAAGCATATCTAATCTTTGTCACTCTATAAAAGTAACTTGTGTTTCTATCACCAAAGGAATGCCAATTAATTCGAGACTTCTCCTTCCAATACTGCTCCTGAAAATTTAAAGCTTGCTCAAGATCTAGTTGAGCCAAAAACTCCCGCTATTGCATATCATCATTAGGGCTTAGAGAATTGATTTGCTGCTGAATACACTCCACAGCAATCATGGCATTATCAACTCAAAGATTAACATCATCAAAGACATGCTTTTTCCAAGATTTCAATTCCTTGTTGATAGTTTTCAGCCTTAGAGAGACCATAAACATAGGACAACGAATTAATGGTTTGCTCCAAATGTCAGAAATTAGCTTAAGACGATCAGATGAGAGACCTCATTCTTCTTCAAAACTAGAAGCAGGGGATGATGATCAGATTTACAAATGTTTCTATCTAACCTTTTTTCAGTATGAAAATTAGTCCGCCTGTAACACCCCGTTGTCCTATCTATGCTTCATCATAACTTAATTAACCTAAACTGTTTAACTAACGTGAATACGCGTACAATAAAATAAAAGTACGAAGAAATTAAAACCGAAAACATAAATAAGACAACGACGTGTCACATAAAGAGTAAACCAGTGTTATTAAATATATACATACGTGTCATCAAAAGGTGGCCTCGTCGGTGGCCTCGTCAGTAGGGCCTAAAACATCAGAGTGCTAAGTAAGCGTAGTGCAAAAAGTATAATACAGTCATCCAAAATATATAAAACCTATGAGGCTAACATGTGCCTTATCTAAACATACCAAAAGAAGCAGTCATAAGCAAAAGACTCCTAGCCAAAGAAACTGAAAACCATCAGCGAGGTTAATACTGAGAGCTCCCACTCTGGGATCCATCTCGCCTCTGAAAGAGCCGACGATACTGATGAGCAGTCTTAGGTCGAGAAAGTCCAGATGTCTCTCTAGTCTAATGTCTGTATCTCCCTCTATGGGTCGATTCACTCGGATGGCTAGTAGAGGGCACCAGCATCTGCTAAGGATGCATAGGAGGATGCCCATCATAGCCAAACCTGGGAGGAATATCAGGTGCCTGCCACATTCGTGCAAACGGAAGCCTTTGACAGATGCAGAAGTCTCCAGCAAAGCTAGCAAATGGTAAACTAGGAATACGAAAGTAAATAGAGATCGTCCCAGTATACACGACTGCATGACGGACAAATTCGGTCTCCCAGCCTATGCCATCAAAGTCATGATACTGGATCTCAAAATCGCCCCAGACAGGGATCCTCGGGGCCTGCATCATCACCGGATGCATCAACAGAAACTGGTCCATCGGATACGGCTGCGGCTGCATGGTCTTCCTCAAGAGGATCTATAACAGGCACATATATATACGCACAGGCATGTAATACAGAGAGGTAAGAACAACACATCCATTATAAAACGAAAAATGTAAAAGTAGAATGAGAGTATGACAGTCAATGGACAAAATACAAATAATCACATATATTACAAATTGAGCTTAACTACCCTCTTCCACTTATCCCATGTCTCTCTTATGAATTTGTGCATATTTTCGTACCTATTGTCACTGTACTCCTCGTTCCCAATAGGAATACGTTGGCGAACCCCCTTTTTCGATAGGGTTGCCGTTCCTTTTTCCCGATAGGGACACCCGCCTCCCTTTCTCGATAGAGACGGGGCAACACTAGCCTAGTCCACAAGGCATCCCCCTTTCCCGATAGGGATCCTCCTCCCCCTTTCCCGATAGGGACGTCCATTCCCTTATTCCCGATAGGGACGAAGTTGATCTGTAATAGCCCTAATTTTTCATCCTTCAAGATTAGGATATGTCTTAGGGTATTAGAACATGCTTATTGTTGCTTGGGTTGGGTTTCATATGTTTTACCGTTCCTTCAGCCGATTAAGTGTCCAGATGTACCTTTATTCCTATATTTAGCTATTTCGGTCATCATATTCCCCATTTTCGAACCTCTTAACAACTCAATTGGATTTAAGTCCCTTCAATAAAGTTGTAGCATTATCTCTTATCTTTTAGTTGGCTTTAGTTCGACTCGATTTCGATACCTACAACTCTAGATATGCTCTCTGGAGTCAACACAACGCAAGCGTAATACTTAGGAATATTATAGTATATTTCAACTGCAATTTTGATCCTGTTAGAATCCGAATTTGGGTAAGCCTATTAGATATAAAATTGTAGGAAATTCTCTTAGCTTTCCAAAGACACCAAGAACACCTCAATCGGACATCTGTAGCTCCAGCTACGACCAAAACAAAGGGCACCGAGTGTCGGACTTCAGCGCGAGGCGCCCAGATCAAGCTTCGGGCGCCTGCACCTCACCGAGAGCAGCGCAGGGGCGCCAGGAGTGCAGGCACCGTCGCCCACAGCTGATAAGTGACTACCTGGCATTTGTTTAGCGTTTTAACTCGTTTTGGGTCGGTTCTCGTGACCCGGTGTGACCCATTCTCGACCGAAAGGGCAACCACGACCCCTAGACTTAACCTAGCCACTAAGCATCGCTCTAAGACCCTAAACATGATTAGGAGCTGCTCATAAGACCAATCCAAACAGAGAAAAGCTCTTCCTTCCTTTCTTCCAATTTTGTGGTGTCAAGGGCTCTAACTCAAGACTACGCTCACGGGACTCGGTAGGGAGCATCGTTATTGTAACTCGTCTGACCTCATTGGGAGGAATAGGAGGTGGTAAGTCTTCTAATGATAAGTTTTGTCTTTAAGATCAATGTTAGGGTTCTAAACCATGATTTTTCCATTCCTAAACCCTTGCTCTTGTGTTTTGCTGAGGAAAGCTACACTAGGAAAGGAAAAGCTTGGTGTTACCTCATGCCATCCTAGGAGCACGAAATTCACTTGAGGTAAGGGGTAGTTGTTCTCTTCTAGTGAGTGGATGGAACATGGATGAACAATAGGGTGTCCCATGCCCCCTACGCGTCGCGCGGTAACGAAAACCGAGCACTATCACCACCGTGATAGGGAGACATCCGAACTCCTCAATTACTATTCTTGACTAGTGATATTTATTGTAACGTGATGTGATAATTTTATTCGTTGTTGAAATTGGCGTGATGATTGAGCTTTGGTTGTTATATGCTTGATGTACAGAAATTGGTTGTTAACAAATGACAATGTAAGGAAATTAAATAACTAAATAGTAGGCTTTAGACCACTATGAAAGTGAAGCCACTAAGTATGAATCAAAGAACTCGAGTCCCCGCAATTATGTTGATATTGTAAAGCTTAAGTAGAATGTCTAAGGTTCATTTATGATGCCTATTGATTTATTAGTATGTTAATCTGAGAGAACTAGTCCTTCTATGCCAAAGTTTCACTTGGATGTATGTGCTTAATCAAAGTTGCTAAGATTATTAAATGTTCATGTTATTGGTAGAAGGCACTAGCTAACTTATGAATTGTGTTATGTTGTTGTTGTTGTTGTTACTCGCCGAAAATATGGCGATAGAGGATGTTATGGTTAGACAATCGCTTGGTCATGTTCATGTATCTTGGTGTCGTCATTGTTGTTGTTGTTGTTGTTGTTATTGTTAGTAGGGCGTATCGGGCAAGGTATCCTGTGACGGGTGAGGTTTCCCGGTCCTACGGTTAAAAAGGGCTAATCGGGCAAGGTATCCCGTGACGGGCAAGGTTCCCGGTCCTTTGGTTAGTAGGGCGAATCGGGCAAGGTATCCCGTGACGGGCGAGGTTTCCCGGTCCTTTGGTTAGTAGGGCGAATCGGGCAAGGTATCCCGTGACGGGCAAGGTTTCCCGGTCCTACGGTTAAAAGAAAAAAAAGGGCGAATCGGGCAAGGTATCCCGTGACGGGCGAGGTTTCCCGGTCCTTTGGTTAGTAGGGCGAATCGGGCAAGGTATCCCGTGACGGGCGAGGTTTCCCGGTCCTACGGTTAATGGGGCGAATCGGGCAAGGTATCCCGTGGCGGGTGAGGTTCCCGGTCCTGTTGTTATTGGTACACTACTGACACGGTATTCCGAAACGGGCAAGGTATCCCGGCTTCGTTTTAAGTGGATCCACATGCATATAGTTATGGTTCTATAAATACATTGTTTTACATGATCATGTGCCTGGTTGTTTAGTGTTGGTAATGTACCTTGTTGTTGTGGTTGATGCCGTGGCATGTGATATATAATTGTTGTGGTAATGTACCTTAATGTTGTGATTGATGTTGTAGCATGTGATATTTGGCCGTTGTGGTACCATCTTATGCCTTAACGCTAGTGATTAGATGTCCTTATTGGAATTGTTGTATATTACGCATTGTTCATTAATTTCCTACGCTGTATGCACTATCTGAGGTTATGATGACTAACCCCTCTTGTGGCTATGCATATCCCACGGGGTATGTGTAGATGCTGAGACTGCAGGTATTGAGGATATGAATGCCGGCAAGTAATCACGATAGCTCGCTGTGATAGATAGAAGACTTGTGTTATTTTTATTAATTGTATTTCATACTCATTTTCTATTTCCGCATGTTGTGAACGTGACAACTCTATTTCGTTTCAAAGGAAAGTTTTATCCGAATGAATATTTTTTTTATCTTGTGTTATTTTCTTCTTACATTGCTAAAATGCCATGACGGGGTAGAGGGTGTCACAGGATCCAACCTGCTGAACGAGGTATCCCCCTCTCCCGATAGGGATCCTCTCTCCTCATATTCCCGTCAAGAATGAAGTGGTCACTAATGTATCATGCTCATGCATCCAACATCTTTTATCATATGCCTCTCATCATGTTATACTCACCTGTCCCGAAATATCCCTTTAATCATTTAAGTAATGTCAGGAATCATACTTATACATATTAGCATGCTATGGCAACATGTAACACAAATCCACACATAATGCATTTTAAACATGTCACCCTAAGCATGTCACTACTCACAAATGGCATACAAAAACATAATCCACAAATAATCATATTATCCGATAATTATATTTAATAATAGATAAAACCTATATTGGCTGATGGGCCTACGGCGCCTATCCTTAGACTCCACAGACCGTAACCCCTATCCTTAGGTGTTACTGACGTCAACTCCTAGTAGGGCTTAGGTCACCCTATACATGCTATTCTACTAAACATAACCTAATGAAAATGCATTCTTTCTCCCACCTGGATTTCGGAGTAACCGGGATCACTTACAAGCGCTCAGTCTCAACCACGAGCCCATGAACACCCTCACACTAAAGATCGGGTTCAGCCAACACAAGTAAATAGGCCAAGGGTCACCCAAAAATTCCATTGAGCACAATGTTACGACCCACAATTTACCCAAACACAAAAGCACACTCAGATTAGAATTAGGGCAAACTATGGGATTATAAAAATGCATTGAACACCACGACCAACCACTGGCAAGAGGATCCAGAGGCATCAACTTACGCAATTTTCACTTCTGGTAAAGTTTCATGGACGTTCGGTACCCAAACTTCCACCAAAACCCTAAAATACGAAGAACAACTAATTAAGGACTATCAATACTATTAAAGGAATCACGAATCAGCCACCACATATAGAGAACAAAGGTTGCCTCCTCTGTCTCGTATCCTAAGGAACCCACTACTGTGATTTCGGCAAAACCCTAGCTCGTTCGGTACCCGTACGGTCCAGTCGGGGCCTAAAACATAGTCTGATTAGGGTTAGAAACTAAAACATAATTGGAGCACCTAAAATCACATATTCATATGATTTGTTATCACTCTAGGGTTATAGGTTTACCTTGGCAAAACAACATTCGGAGATAAACCCTAGAAAGTATGAACGGAAACAAACGAGTCGGTACCGTCGCATTGATGAACTGGCACTTGAAGCCACTTGATCTTTGGTTACCAACACCATAGAAATCCAAAAATGGAGGTTCTCTGGTCTGGTATATGATTTTGGGTCGTGGTAAAGGAAAGAAGAAAGTGAAAAGAAGAAAAATGGTGAAAGAAGGCCTTAAATAGAAATTTTTACCCACTGGGCGTGCTCCAGCGCGCGGCCTAATGCGCTCCAGTGCACAACCAAACGCGCTTACGCGCACTACGCGCGCGACCACACACGCAACCAAAAGCGCTCACACGCACTGTGCATGCGACCACACACGTGCCTTCATGCTAAAGAATCCTTTGCGTTCTGATCACTCTGCACTTGCAACGTGTCGTCTTCCCATTGGACCAATCGTTGGTCCAATCACAAAATACCACATGTCACCACATTATTGCACCAACTGTTGGTCCAATTGTGGGTTGCCACATGTCCTTCCTGGAAAGATACACCATTGAGTTACGTGCGTCACACACCCCATTCGCGCGCCTAAGCGCCTCCTACGCGCGCCACCAAGCGTGCCACGCGTGTCCTGCGCGCTTCACCCGCGCCCCAGTGTCCCAAACCCTGATATTTCGCGATCTCTCCGATTCTAACGCTCGCGCTGTCCAAAAATTCATGCCCTAACACTTAAACATAATTCTAAACACATAGAGCACCTAATTGACCTTGGGGTCAAGGTTTTAGAGTCCTATTTGCTTATTTGAAAGTTCGTACTCTTGTTAGGTTACGAGTACTCAAAACCTTAATCCAATTCCAATTGTTCTCAAATTTTACGTGGCTTCTAAAACTCATATCAAAATCCTATTAAGCATTCCTCTACCCTCATCCAACCTACAAAGCCTCAGAGCTTACACTCTTACAAGTACGTGATCACACAGAAAGCGAATACATGACCTAAAAGTCAAGTACACTGTTAAACACAAGAAAACACACCTAGGCACACACCAATACACTAAATCACACATAATCAACTATTAAGCAAGGTTAGAAAATTGAGGATGTTACATGCAACATCCCAATTTTTCATGTCTTGATTAGTATTTGATTGTGTGCTTGATTTCATGTTTTATTGAGTCATTAGGATAGGCCTAAGGCTAGGGTTTCTGGTGTCGTACGATAAAATGAAGTGTTTCTGTACAGGGCAGCATGCTTAAGCACGCCAGGATGGCCGCGTAAGCGCTACCACGCATGAGCGTGGGGGTTCAGCGTGGCCGTTTGAGAGGCCTAGTGAGGATTTGACACGTGGCGACTCACGATTGGACCGCACAACTAATAAAACTTCGCAATGAAGCTAATAACACGAGAGGACCGCACAACTAATAAAACTTAAGCATGGGGGGTCCAACACTTAAACGAGAGGACCTGAACCCATTCTTTTTATAAATAGCCAGCAATATTAATTCATCTGCTTCTTTTTACTTCACCACGACCAGAGAGAAAGGTAAACTCTCAGAACCTCCATTTCCATAGTTTCTAAGCTTTGGAGGTTGGATTCTAAGCAATCCAGGTCACACCGTCTAATACCGATCGTACCGTTGAGTTCATGGTTCTTCGTTCTTCGACCTATTATCTTCTGATCGTTGTTATGTCATGGTAAGTCGACACGCCGGTAATGACCTAAATTGTCATTTGGTATGGCTTTGCTCAATTCTTCCTCCATTCTAATTCCTGGCCTCAATTTGTCGACGTTTTAGGTTCCTATACGACGAAACGGGTACCGAACGAGCTAGGGTTTTGACCCGAAACTTTTGTAACCCCTCTGTTCTTCACGTGAACAGTAAGTTATGCCTCTGTTTTGATTCTGATTTCGTGACACATGTTGGAAATAGTTGGTCCTTTTGGTTCCTTAGTTGCTATTCTTCGCATTTTGGGGTTTTCGTACAAGTTGGGATACCGTTCGTGCGAGAAATCACACGAGAAATTTATTTTCGTCGTTGGTCAGTGTACTAACCTCTAAAACAGAACCTCCGTGTTATTTCCTTTGAATTATTCGTGATTCATTAGTTTCCCTAATTCTGATTCGAGTGTGTTTTTGTGTTTCCGGTATTTTATCTGTCCGTTTGTGACCCCTCGTATTTTAGGTGGGAGAAAAAATGCACTTTCATTGGGTTATGTTTAGTTGAATTGATTGTTTGGCAAATGTAGGGTGACTTAAGCCCTAATGGGGTTGACGTCAGTAACACCTAAGGATAGGAGTTACGGTCTGCGGTATCTATGGATCGGTGCCGTAGGCCCATCAACCAACATAGGTTTTATTTATTATTAAATATGATTGCCAAATACATATGCTTATTTGTGAATTGTGTTGTATATGCCATATGTGGGTAGTAACATACCTAGGACGACTTTTTAATCTGCCTATGAAATATATGATGATGTGATATTCATGATTACATGCGAAATTGGATGTCTATAAGATGTTGTGTAAAATGTTGTAGTATTACCTTGTAAAATACTTTGTGTAGGAATGTTGTAGCATCTGATTATGATATGATGCATAATATGATATTAATTAATTAAGTGTGGGTATGTGAGCATAACATGTTGTGAGGCATTTGATAAAAAGTTGTTGGGTGCATGAGCATGATACATTAGTAACTACTCCATTCTTGATGGGAATGTGAGGGGAGAGGATCCCTAATGGGGCAGAGGGATACCTCGTCCAGTAGGCTAGATCCACTCCGTCCCTATCGGGAACAGACATCCCTATCGGGAAAGGGGGAGGAGGATAACTTTTGGAAAATGGGGATACCTTGTGAACTAGGCTAGTGTTGCCCCGTCTCTATCTAGAAAAGGGAGGCGGGTGTCCCTATCAGGAAAGGGGGATGGCAACCCTAACGGAAAAGGGGGTTCGCCAACGTATTCCTATCAGAAATGGGGAGTACAGTGATAATAGTAAAGAAAAGATGCATAAATTGATAGAGAGGCATGGGGTAAGTGGAAGAAGCTTGTTAAGTGCAATATGTGATTCTCTGTTGTATTGCTTTGGACTGTCATACTTTCATTCTACTTTTACATTTCTCGCTTTATAATGGATGTGTTGTTCTTACCGCTCATGCCTAGCTTGCTCTTGATAGAGCATCTTGAGGTGTTCGATCATATCGAATGCTTCCATGTTCTCATGTTGCTTCTGAAGCTCAGAGTTCATGGTAGCCAGCATGGGGCAGCCAACTTCCAGGGCATCACCTTGATGCTTCTCATAAGCATCCTTTTCAGCCCTAGGGGCAGTAGCAGTCGGTGGCTCTTGGGGAAGGGCCCCTTCGAGAACATACAACTTTTTCTCTTATTTTAGGACAATCCTCAAGTTTCGGTGCCAGTCCAGAAAGTTTGTTCCAGACAACTTATCCTTCTCAAGGATTGATCGCAGTAGGTTATTGTGAGTGTTTGATGCCATGGTAATCTACATTAAGAAAATATGCAGAATATAAGTATCATGCAATAAACATATTTAATTAGGTCTTTAATTAAATACGCCTCCCACTATTTTACTCTAACCAATGACCTTCAACATTGATTTAGAAAATCCCGTTGGAAGATTTTCTAGTGGGCCGAGATCCATATTTCACTTTATTTTAAGTTAGCTTTGGCTGATCACTTAAAACTCAGTTATTTACGTAGGAACTCTTTCCAATTGTATCTCATACAATTCTCGGTTAGTTGGGTGAATAACTATTATCCTAATCCATCACATGGGTCGTTCCCAACTTACTTGCCTCTAAACATTTCAATCCTATTATACTCGGTTTAGTTAAGTTAGACCCAAAGATAGCATTTGGATATTACATTTATCCCATCGCATCTTACTAGTATTGAAAATGTACTCCGCTTTGGCAAACCCACATTTACGATATTAGTCTTGATGAGTGCTAACTACTGGAAGGTATTTAAATTTAACTTAATATTTCCTTTTGAGGGATGTTATTAAAAATGATCTCACCATTTGTTAAACTATTTAACCTACTATATTCATACATGCATCTCATACATATATAGAAAATAATGTGACGTGGTTAAGGCCCCTAACGCATTGATTCTCACAAGCCAATGAGAGAATCCAAGCTAAACCTAGGAACGATCAAGCTTTTCCAAGTATGACCTCCAATGTAGCCCTCTTATGAAATTTCCTTCTCGTCTCCTCTCTTACATTACATTAATGAAAATAAAAGAAAGGCACGGCACACAGGCCGTATTTTAAAAGAAAAACAAAAGGCACGGCACGCAGGCCGTATTTTAAAATTCCAAAATAAAATAAAAGGGACTAAGGCCATAACCACTCACCATGCATCACGAAACATTAATGACAATTAATAATAATAATACACACTTATTACTATTAATCTTATCATTAAATGTGATTAAAGCCAATTAATTAAAATGCCGCCTCATTGTGACCGTGAACGCTTCACGCCACAAGAACAGCATCGCCGTTTCACGTTGTTATCAACACGGTTCTGGGTACCAATGCTTGGACCCAACGACGCCAACCTTCAGACTCGCAGTACAATACACTGTATCCTCACTTGACACAAAACCGAATCGTTTATTCAAATAAGCATACAGAATCACCATATATATCTCATATATACAGATTATCCGAAGCAACATATATATCACATATATACCTAACCGGGTTTTTGCAATAATAATACAAGGTATAATTTTTCAAACGAATAGATTCATAATGTAACTATCGCATACAAGAACGCATGTCACACATACATACAGGTAATCACAAAAACCGAATCATGGTTTCACAAGTGACTTTGATACCACTGTAGGGAAATCGCGCAACAATCAAAGATAAAATGCAGCGAAAAAAAAAATAATTTCCCTTCCATGGATCCTTGTGAATGGTCATGATTCAGGGATTACGTTGGTTACCTCTTGTAGCGCAGACCGTTGTAGACGAGAACTGGAGTCGAGCATGAGCGTCGTACTGATGACAACGCCTCTACGCAGTCCACACGAACAGACTTCGAATGGGAGCGGCCACCGTCTACTTGTAGGGAAATAGCGCAATAACAGAGTTTAAAAACGCAGCGGAAATTTAAACTTTCCTTTCCATGGATCCTTGCGAATGGTCATGACTCAGGGTTATATGAATTACCTCTTGTAGTGCAGATCATTTGCAGACGAAAATTGGAATCGAGCACGAGCGTCGCACAGAAAACAACGCCTCTACGTAGTCCACACGAACAGCCTTCGAATGGGAGCGGTCTCGATCACGATGCTAGCCGACGTCTGGAACCGATCCACGATGCAAGTCACGATCTTTGGAATGGCTAGGGTTTTAATTCCGTGTACAGACTTCAGTCTTAACGAGTCTATTTATAGACTTCACTTAAGACTGACCTAGCGCACCGTAGCTTACCGTGTTCTGCGTCTTTCTTGACTCGTGCTGGTGCATCGTAAGAATGCACCACCAAATAAAATGAGTCTCACTCTTTTATTTAATCTCCCATTAGCCTGTTCTCATGTGTGTGACCCTGTAGGTTCCCGTAACGTTGGCAATAATATTAAATCACTATTTAATATTATAAACAGTGAGCGGTGTCTAGCAACACATCACTGCTACCCAAGTAACGAGAATGTCAGTGTTGTGACGTAACCTTTCCGTGATAATGATCATGTGTATAATTACCCTTTTGCCCTTATATCTATATTGAACACAAGGCATAGTATGTGTCACCCTTGTATAATTCAATATTATATTCCTTGATGCCCGAGTAGACTTAGTAACAACAAATAAGATCAATATCTCATATTGACTTATTTCAGCATGGCCATGCATTTTACAGTCATACTCTATCAAGGGGCCCACAGATATTACTCCTGTTATGTAGGAGGGGCAAATCCCATCTAGGTCACTCATGTCTCTTTGCATGACTCGTTGAGTGCCCGCTAACCGACTTTATAATTGTCCTTATGCACAATGTTTGACGGCAATAAAACACTCAACTCCTCATGTAGGGACCATAGTGGTTTCAGTCCGAGGGTGGCATACACCACTATCACTATGAGAATAACTCATGACACTTACATAACACACTATGTAGTATTCTCATGGCGGGTCAATCCAAGTACACAATTACCCTAACGTGTACCTATGTGGTGACTTGATATCTCATATCTATAACTTTGTGAGATGAGGTTATCACCCACCCACATAATAGTCTTGATGCATTATTATTGTCCTTAATAATAATAATACTCGACTACGGATATTTAGAGTAAGTTCTTTAGTATCTCACAACCGAGTCGTCTACTCGATGTTCTATTGAAAACGAACTTTTACTCAAGGACTTTATTACGTTGAAACAAACATAATAACTGAAAATGCCTCATATAATAAATAAACGACATGATACAAAATATAAGTCCAAAGGAAAAACATTGGCCTCTAGGGCTTACACCGACACTACTGTGCTAGCTGACGAACGGTGTAACATCCCAATTTTTATGAAAATTATTTTGTAGTTCCAACTACTTGAAAATAAATCATAGAGAGTCATGACCTCAATGGTTTGTTAAAAGTAAGAAGAACAACAAAGATTTATTGTGAACAATTTACTGTTTTAACAATTAATTCAGATTAAGAGACAGTGTAGACGATAATCTTGTTTTTAATATGAATTAATATCGAAAAATGTGAAAGATTGTTGTTTGATTAAAGAAAATTATTTTATTGAATGAAAAATAATTTTAGGACTTAATGATTATTTTTAAGTCATAGTTTGGATTTTTATTATTTAGTTATTGTATTAATCGTCTGTTTTATGTCATATTTAATATGACTATTATTTTAATGATTTTTTTTTGATAATTTTATTGATTGAATAATATCTATATGATAATAGAAATTGAAATTAGGGATCCTCACTAATTTACAGTTTTATTACTGTTCGAGAATTACATCGAGTCTGTAGTAGCTAAACTATTGTGTGTGTTTCTAACTGAAACATGCCCAAATGTGATCCAAATTTTATAAAATTTGAGTTCTTCGCTCTTTCCAATATTTAGGATTTATTGTAAATTTTCTAGAATTTTTGGGCATCAGAAAATATTTAGTGTATTTTCTGTGGCCAGAGACTGCCTAATTGCGACGTTTCGGTTCGCATTTCGAGAAAACGAGATACATAGATACTTTTCTTATGCCGCGAGGAATAATTGTGATTTTTGGGTGTGGGGTTATAATTAGAATTATTTTTGGGAGTTTTTAGTATTAAATTCCTAATATACGCCAGTAACGCCGTTCAATTCACCCTGAGCGAGAACGCGCAGCGTGATTTAAACGAAACCTGTGGCCAAGGGGGATGTATGGCAGCTGCACATGTGCTAGGGGAGCTGAACATGGACCTTTAGAAGCTTCCTTGACAAGTGTAAGCTTAGGATTGGATGATGATTAAATGGTAGGTAGTTAAGGTGGTTACTTTGTAACTATGTAGTCATGATCCAACTAAATGAACTTTTCCTTTCCATTCTTGCCCTCAAAAATTTCGTGGCCTTCTCCCTTGCTCAAGATCAGATCCATCCATTCTTTCATTGTTGAAGGTTTGAGAAAAAAATTCTTGAGAGAGAAAGTTCAAGATCTTGGAGAAACTTGAAGTTTTAGTCCTTAATCCTTGATTCCTTCCATCCTTTCTTCTTCCTTCATGATCAATCATCATCATCTTGGTTGGTAAGAGTCCTAACCCATTTCCTTTTCTTCTTGGCTGCCATGAATGGGTTTGGTTGGTTTTAGGAATCATTTTTGCTTAAAGGTGTTAGATTTGGCTAGATATGCATGACTAGTCTTTTAGCCCTTTGTTTCCTTCAATGATTAAGCTTGTTTTTGGTAATTGAAATTTGGGAAACCCTAGGTTTTGGGGCTGAACGAAATTAGGGGTTGTTTAAGGTTGTTTTGGTTTGATTTTGTTGATTTAAAGTTAGTTCTTTGATGGATTATACTTGATTAGTTTGGAAACTAGCCAATATGCATGTTTAACAAGTTTTGTGAAAATAATTTGGGGATTTTTAGGGGCTGGAACCGTGGCTCCTAAGCATGGTTTAGGGATGTTTTAACTTGTTTTTAAAGTATATTAGGTGTTAAGGAAGTTGGCTTTTGGTTAGTGCTTTAAATCTATAAAGATTGTTATGTTTAAAGCTTTGAAAAATTGTGTGAAACAAAATGAATTTTGGGGCTGTTTTATGAGTTTAAAGACAACAACTTATTTGGGTTTGTTTAAGTGTTATGAACATGATTTGGTTTCTTAAAAGTGGTCAAGATAGTAGATCTTAGTTTATATGTTTAGTAGCTAAACTAGTTTGCATGAATTAGTCTTAAAAGTGAAGTTGTAAATAAAAACTTTTACACCTCTTTTATGTTTGAAAACAGCAACCTTTATAGTCTTAAATGAGTCTTTTGAACTTGTTTTTATGGTCTAAAAGTGGTGTTAATGTTAGCTTTTGATTTTGGGATTAAACTTGTAAAGACTTGTATGTTAAATGTTTTAAATAGGATTGCAAAACTTGGTTATGTTTTAATCTTTATTTGGCCGAAATTGGTAAAGATTTTTAGAGTTAAATTTTAGTTGATTTCAAGCCTTAAGTGTGTTATAAAAGTGTATGGAAAATGGATTTGGTAAAACTATACAAGGAGGTTTGATTTTGGGATAAATTTTAGAGTATAGTTAAAGGTTTATAATTAAAACCAAAAGGCTTTTGTTTCTCAAAATGTTGCTTTGTTTTGATGCCTTAAAAATATGTCCAAAGTTTGGAAAATACTATTCCAATTGGTAAAACACTATTCAAAGTGGTAAGTTTTGGTTTAGGTATTTTTCTAAGTGTGTAGCTTTTGTAAAAGTTTCAAAACTTGCATGGCTTGAACTTGTAACTTGTTGTATGACTAGATAGGACCAATTAGGGATTGAGTCAAGTAATTCCTAGGCTTTAGGATGTCTAAGCCGTGGCTGCCCTAGGGGCATTAGAATTGAGTTTTAGTTCTAATTGTATTAAGTTTGCGTTGTTAAGGTTCGTGCTTGAGGTACGCGCGAGTTGCGAATTGACGATGGTTCCGAATTACCTTGCTAGGATTGTTAAAGCGCCCAAGGTAAGGGAAATTCTTATATAATGAGTTTGGGCTTTTCGCCTTGTTTGTTGCTTGTTTGATTGTTTGATAGTGTGGTAGTACTTGTAGTACTTTTATGTGTTGTTGGAAATGTTGTAGCATGCTTTTGGCCCTGCGTGGCAAAATGTATTGAATTGCGTGGCATAAATCTTGTTTGAGTGATTTGATTAGACTTGAAGTTGATGAAAGCGTGGAGCATGTTGTAGCCTATTGAATTGTTATATCTTTGTTGAAATGCTATAGCATGTCTTTGGCCCCTGTGAGGCATTATGATTGATGTTGTTTTCCTTGAATCATGTTGGATTTATTGGAACTTGGAATTGATTGGAATTTGGATAATATTGTTGAGGATAATGGGTTAATTAATAATGCGTTGATCGACTGTTATTGGTTGACGATTTACATCGGTAACTGATGCGATTCCACGTCGACTCGATTTCGTAAGCAAATTGTTAAGGGCATTTTGAGTTAAAAGTAAGCGTGAGGGTTTTAGTATAACTAGCCAAAGCTTGCAACGAAATTTCAATGGAATGATAGTAAAGAAAAGAATTTGAAATAAATAGTACGATTTGCAAAAACGGTTGAGTTAAATGATGCGCCTGGGAAATTCTGGCTAGGAAAGACTTGGTAATTAAGAGTGTTCGCACCACCTCTCTTTCCTGGGAATTCTTCCAGTGTGTTATTTAACACAACTAGGGTTTCAACGACCTAGAACTAAAAAGTATTTTCAGATACATAGGAGTGATATAAGAATAGAGAAAGAGAGTTCAAAGATCGAGTTTTTGAAAGATTAAAACATAGGGAACCTAGTGTTCCTATTGAGCATATGGACTATGTGTCCTGTGCTGGGACTTAATGTCCTACTTGCGTGCGTTTTCTTGGTTTAGGATTGGACCTAGTGTTCCGTATGGCGTGCCTAGTATCTCAATCTAAAAATTGAGCCTAGTGTTCCGCATTACGTGCCTAGAGTTCTGATCTGAGATTAAGACTAGCGTTCCGCAATTGAACACCCGGACTTTGTGTCCTGTGTTTGCACTCTAAGTAATTGTTAAAGGTATTTTGGCTTAAAAATAAGCATGAGGGTTGTAGTATGACTAATCTAAGCTTATAGATAAGTAGAAATGGAACCATACTAGATAAAGAATTTGATGAAACTCGGGTTCCAATGACCCAAAGCTAAATGAGTGATTTATTTTGGTACAACCTCACCTAGGTAATATAAGAATTGGAAGCATGAAAATTCACTAAGTAGAGTGAGTGAGTTGAGGTGTCGTCGATCCGCATTGATTAATTAAAACATTACTCGGGCGCTCCCTACGGTGAGCATGCCATGTTGTTGAATTTGTTTGGATGTATACTGACCATTGAGCATCGACACTCGGAGCGTTTGATTGTCTTCAGGACTTCAAAAGGACGAGTTGTCACTGCATGCCCGTGTGGCAGAAAGCCTAATGTGTGGCAAGCCTTTGTGGCAATACCCTTGGTAGGGGAGTTGATTTGGACGTTGGGAAATAAAGTTCCTCGTCTCTGCTGACCTTGTTTAAGGCTGCAGGTGTATACACAAACTAGCCATACTGCATTGACATGCATAGCTAACCGCATTTATGATATGTGAGGAATTGTTGATGAATTGGATATTGTGATGACTTGATCACTTATCTGTTGATAGACTTGCCTGCTCACATGCTATGGTTGATATTGTAGTGACTTGATTGTTGATCTGTTGGTTGTTTTGTTTGCTCACATGCCATGCTTGATATACCATGCTGATTGTGTGCGGTCTATTAAGTATGTATATGTAAATAAAAGAATGTTGTTGTATTATATATGTATATATCGTTTGCATGCGACATAGCCTATGATAAACTCGTGGACAAAGGATTTACCCTTGCACTGTTGTTGGATTGGATGTCCTTATGGATGTCACTTCCAGATGGAGTTCGGTAGCTGTTGCAGCTTCATCTTTTAGGAACATTGAAGATTGAGCCAGTGGAGGAAGATTCCTCTGAGTACTTCGTGTTTGATCTTGATGAGCTGTTTCTCAGTAAGAGTTATAGTTGTCAGCCAGCTTAGCTTAGGATTTTGTATTGATTGTTTCGTAATTACTCTTTTCAGAGAACCTCGCCTTAGTGCGAAATGATTATGTTATGTGAAGTATTATTTGTGATGCATTATACTCTGATAATTGCAAAAGTTTGAATTGACATCATTTAGAAAACTGTAGTACTCTATGTCTCATTTTGAAAAGGGTTTCAAAGGAAAGAATATGAAAAAGAAAAAAAAATTTACTCCTGTTTTTCCATTGCGAAATACATAAGAGTACTCTTTAACCGAAAGCATACAAGCATTAAATGTTTTCAGCATTAGATTGGATTGCACAGTAGCGCTCCGAAATCGGGGTGTTACATTAAGTGGTATCAGAGCAGTTCGGTTCTAACCGGACCGCTTTGTCTAAGCTGGCCTAGATTTTTGGGAATTGTCGGGTATAAGTTTGTTATGCCTAGGTTATGTGAACTTTGTTTGTGATTGTTTGTAATGTTTCCTAGTTGAAACAGGTGTGATATTGTGTGAAATTGTGTGCGATCATCTCAGATGATTGAATTTGTTGTGGGGATTTTGGTTAGTTTACTTCGTAGAAATTCGATGCCTTCGGGGCGAACAAGTCTCTCTCTAGAGCTTGTAAGTTAGACGTTAATCACGTAATCCGAGTGATAGTCGAGATAGCAACTACTGTCGCGCAACAGATTGCCGTGGAGAATCAACACGATTGGCTAAGACAACAAATGGAGGAGCAAGCTATTAGAGGTCCAGTTAGGCCAGATTATCTGGACCAAACAAAGATGAAGACAACAACAAGGAACATCTCATTTCCATCTTCAGGGAAATGACCACAGCCAGGATTGTCTTGTGGCATAGGCTATTGGGAATGGCCAGGAGTTGAAGTGGAACTGTCGTTAATGTGGAAGCAAGGAGCAGTTAGCTGAAGAATACTCATTGAAGGACCGACTATGTTGTGACTGCAAGTAGCTAGGACATATTTTTAAGGACTATCAATTGCCAAATGTGGATGCTGCGAAGGTTGCGTGCCCAACTACTGGAGGATATGTCTACATGATAGACAGAAGAGGGAATCACAAGTATCGATAGCCGAAGACGCACTACTTCAACGGTGAAGATGAAGAGCACAACGCTAACCAGTATCCAACCAAGGAAAGATTATGCTTTAACTGCAAGGAATTGGGATATACGTCCAGAGACTGCAAAGCACCACGAGCTAAGTCTATTGTTGACAATGTTGAAGCTATAAGACCAACCACTAAGGAACGTGTCTACACCCCAAGTAGATCAGAGAACTCATCATCTGAAGACTTCGTCTCAGGAAATGCGACACAATGGAGCTGAGCGGCCGAGATTTACGAGAGGATTATCCGTAGGTGACGCTATAATTATCGTATTATATGTATTATGGTGTGTGCGTGGTTCTAAATATAGAACACATAAGTGTTTTAACTCTATGACGTATTTTAGTATTATATTAGATTCCAAAATCCAAATTTTTATTATATTTTGGTATTATGATATATGTTATTGTGATTATTCGTGAAATTATTAATGTGATTATTTTGTGAGCGTATTTCTTATACGTGAATATTTCAGAGCGCGTTGAATTAAATTTCTCTTGATAATTTATTTTACGTGATTGGTCACCAACCAAGCAACCGATTACGCGATTACCCTGACACTGCAAATTGGTGCGATGCAGAAACCATGAGGGCTAAGTCAAGAGAACATTTTGGAGTAGGTGAGACTTAGGGGAAGGAATATGGTGCATGATGACTATTGATTGGACATTTTAAAGAATCCTATCCCACCTTGTCTTTGTTCTTAAACACATTGAGGGCTTAATAGAATTTTGGGTAGGGGTCACTTTTCCTTCCTTTCTTTCTTGCTAGTTTCGTCTCATTAACAAGGGGGGATGTGAGTCTATTATTGGTGTTGGTTTTAGTGGAGAGTAATCATAAGATTCCTTCCTTATCTTTTCTTGTGAGTTATCTTATTTTCTTTGACCATTGGCCAACCACACTTATATATAAGGGGAGAGGAGTTTGTTTTCATTCTTAGTTTGAAGTGTGGTGAGTTTTAGTGTGAGAAAAACCAAACCTTCATCTTCTTGTTTCTCCTGCAAACCGCGAGCCTTAGGATGATTTTTGTGATGGATCCTCTCACATTTCTGAATGTAATAATGTTGTTAGTAATTCTGTGGTTGTTAATCGTGGCAATCCTTCTCTGTCTTCATGATTCCAAACCGCGGGTTCCTGGAAGGTTTTAGAGTTTCGTTGATGTGAGCATGTAGTCAGTAACCTAGTGTAAATCGTGACTATGTTCGTGACTGTACGTGTTCGTGACTGTACGTGTTTGTGACCGTGTTCGTGATTGTGTTTGTGATCGTAGATTGGAATAAAGCGTCATTCGCGAGGACTTCTTCAACATAGACGTGCAGTATTGTGTTTTGTAAACGTTTAAGTTGATGATGTAGTGCCTTACTTTAGTAAGGATATATGAATAAAATGTATGCATTGTGGTTGATTGTTTGAGTGTAAAAATTATTATGTTGTAATGAATTTCAAAGTTCAAATTTATGGTATGTTAACTTATAATTTTCATAATTTTGATTTTTGTTTTGGTTTGTAAATGAATTTTGGGACGAAATTTTTTAAGGAGGGTGGTAATGTAACATCCCAATTTTTATGAAAATTATTTTGTAGTTCCAACTACTTGAAAATAAATCATAGAGAGTCATGACCTCAATGGTTTGTTAAAAGTAAGAAGAACAACAAAGATTTATTGTGAACAATTTACTGTTTTAACAATTAATTCAGATTAAGAGACAGTGTAGACGTATACTGTTTTTAATATGAATTAATATCGAAAAATGTGAAAGATTGTTGTTTGATTAAAGAAAATTATTTTATTGAATGAAAAATAAATTTAGGACATAATAAATATTTTTAAATCAAAGTTTGGATTTTTATTATTTAGTTATTGTATTAATCGTTCTGCTTTATGTCATATTTAATATGACTATTATTTTAATGATTTTGTTTTGATAATTTTATTGATTGAATAATATCTATATGATAATAGAAATTGAAATTAGTGATCCTCACTAATTTACTGATTTTATTACATGAGAATTACATCGAATTCTGCCGTAGCTAGGCTATTGTGTGTGTTTCTAACTGAAACATGCCCAAATGTGATCCAAATTTTATAAAATTTGAGATCTTAGCATTTTCCAATATTTAGGATTTATTGTAAATTTTCTAGAATTTTTGGGCATCAGAAAATATTTAGTGTATTTTCTGTGGCCAGAGACTGCCTAATTGCGACGTTTCGGTTCGCATTTCGAGAAAACGAGATACATAGATACTTTTCTTATGCCGCGAGGAATATTTGTGATTTTTGGGTGTGGGGTTATAATTAGAATTATTTTTGGGAGTTTTTAGTATTAAATTCCTAATATACGCGTAACGTCGTGCACCCGGTTGAGCGAGAACGCGCGAAAACGTGACGAAACGAAACCTGTGGCCAAGGGGGATGTATGGCAGCTGCACATGTGCTAGGGGAGCTGAACATGGACCTTTAGAAGCTTCCTTGACAAGTGTAAGCTTAGGATTGGATGATGATTAAATGGTAGGTAGTTAAGGTGGTTACTTTGTAACTATGTAGTCATGATCCAACTAAATGAACTTTTCCTTTCCATTCTTGCCCTCAAAAATTTCGTGGCCTTCTCCCTTGCTCAAGATCAGATCCATCCATTCTTTCATTGTTGAAGGTTTGAGAAAAAAAAATTCTTGAGAGAGAAAGTTCAAGATCTTGGAGAAACTTGAAGTTTTAGTCCTTAATCCTTGATTCCTTCCATCCTTTCTTCTTCCTTCATGATCAATCATCATCATCTTGGTTGGTAAGAGTCCTAACCCATTTCCTTTTCTTCTTGGCTGCCATGAATGGGTTTGGTTGGTTTTAGGAATCATTTTTGCTTAAAGGTGTTAGATTTGGCTAGATATGCATGACTAGTCTTTTAGCCCTTTGTTTCCTTCAATGATTAAGCTTGTTTTTGGTAATTGAAATTTGGGAAACCCTAGGTTTTGGGGCTGAACGAAATTAGGGGTTGTTTAAGGTTGTTTTGGTTTGATTTTGTTGATTTAAAGTTAGTTCTTTGATGGATTATACTTGATTAGTTTGGAAACTAGCCAATATGCATGTTTAACAAGTTTTGTGAAAATAATTTGGGGATTTTTAGGGGCTGGAACCATGGCTCCTAAGCATGGTTTAGGGGATGTTTTAACTTGTTTTTAAAGTATATTAGGTGTTAAGGAAGTTGGCTTTTGGTTAGTGCTTTAAATCTATAAAGATTGTTATGTTTAAAGCTTTGAAAAATTGTGTGAAACAAAATGAATTTTGGGGCTGTTTTATGAGTTTAAAGACAACAACTTATTTGGGTTTGTTTAAGTGTTATGAACATGATTTGGTTTCTTAAAAGTGGTCAAGATAGTAGATCTTAGTTTATATGTTTAGTAGCTAAACTAGTTTGCATGAATTAGTCTTAAAAGTGAAGTTGTAAATAAAAACTTTTACACCTCTTTTATGTTTGAAAACAGCAACCTTTATAGTCTTAAATGAGTTTTTTGAACTTGTTTTTATGGTCTAAAAGTGGTGTTAATGTTAGCTTTTGATTTTGGGATTAAACTTGTAAAGACTTGTATGTTAAATGTTTTAAATAGGATTGCAAAACTTGGTTATGTTTTAATCTTTATTTGGCCGAAATTGGTAAAGATTTTTAGAGTTAAATTTTAGTTGATTTCAAGCCTTAAGTGTGTTATAAAAGTGTATGGAAAATGGATTTGGTAAAACTATACAAGGAGGTTTGATTTTGGGATAAATTTTAGAGTATAGTTAAAGGTTTATAATTAAAACCAAAAGGCTTTTGTTTCTCAAAATGTTGCTTTGTTTTGATGCCTTAAAAATATGTCCAAAGTTTGGAAAATACTATTCCAATTGGTAAAACACTATTCAAAGTGGTAAGTTTTGGTTTAGGTATTTTTCTAAGTGTGTAGCTTTTGTAAAAGTTTCAAAACTTGCATGGCTTGAACTTGTAACTTGTTGTATGACTAGATAAGACCAATTAGGGATTAAGTCAAGTAATTCCTAGGCTTTAGGATGTCTAAGCCGTGGCTGCCCTAGGGGCATTAGAATTGAGTTTTAGTTCTAATTGTATTAAGTTTGCGTTGTTAAGGTTCGTGCTTGAGGTATGCGCGAGTTGCGACTTGACGATGGTTCCGAATTACCTTGCTAGGATTGTTAAAGCACCCAAGATAAGGGAAATTCTTATATAATGAGTTTGGGCTTTTCGCCTTGTTTGTTGCTTGTTTGATTGTTTGATAGTGTGGTAGTACTTGTAGTACTTTTATGTGTTGTTGGAAATGTTGTAGCATGCTTTTGGCCCTGCGTGGCAAATTGAATTGTATTGCGTGACTTAAATCTTGTTTGAGTGATTTGATTAGACTTGAAGTTGATGAAACTGTGAAGCATGTTGTAGCCTATTGAATTGTTATATGCTGTTGAAATGCTATAGCATGTCTTTGGCCCTGTGAGGCATTATGATTGATGTTGTTTTCCTTGAATCATGTTGGATTTATTGGAACTTGGAATTGATTGGAATTTGGATAATATTGTTGAGGATAATGGGTTAATTAATAATGCGTTGATCGATCGTTATTGGTTGCCGATTTACATCGGTAAATCTGATGCGATTCCACACGACGAATTCTGATTTCGTAAGCAAATTGTTAAGGGCATTTTGAGTTAAAAGTAAGCGTGAGGGTTTTAGTATAACTAGCCAAAGCTTGCAACGAAATTTCAATGGAATGATAGAAAAGAAAAGAATTTGAAATAAATAGTACGATTTGCAAAAGCGGTTGAGTTAAATGATGCTCGGGAAATTACGGCTAGAAAGACTTGGTAATTAAGAGTGTTACCACCTCTCTTTCCTGGGAATTCTTCCAAAGTGTGTTATTTAACACAACTAGGGTTTCAACGACCTAGAACTAAAAGAGTATTTTCAGATACATAGGAGTGATATAAGAATAGAGAAAGAGAGTTCAAAGATCGAGTTTTGAAAGATTAAAACACAGGAACCTAGTGTTCCTATTGAGCATATGGACTATGTGTCCTGTGCTGGGACTTAATGTCCTACTTGCGTGCGTTTTCTTGGTTTAGGATTGGACCTAGTGTTCCGTATGGCGTGCCTAGTATCTCAATCTAAAAATTGAGCCTAGTGTTCCGCATTACGTGCCTAGAGTTTTGATCTGAGATTAAGACTAGCGTTCCGCAATTGAACACCCGGACTTTGTGTCCTGTGTTTGCACTCTAAGTAATTGTTAAAGTTATTTTGGCTTAAAAATAAGCATGAGGGTTGTAGTATGACTAATCTAAGCTTATAGATAAGTAGAAATGGAACCATACTAGATAAAGAATTTGATGAAACTCGGGTTCCAATGACCCAAAGCTAAATGAGTGATTTATTTTGGTACAACCTCACCTAGGTAATATAAGAATTGGAAGCATGAAAATTCACTAAGTAGAGTGAGTGAGTTGAGGTGTCGTCGATCCGCATTGATTAATTAAAACATTACTCGGGCGCCTCTACGGTGAGCATGCCATGTTGTTGAATTTGTTTGGATGTATATCGACCATTGAGCATCGACACTCTGGGCGTTTGATTGTCTTCGTGACTTCAAAAGGACGAGTTGTCACCGCATGCCCGTGTGGCGTAAAGCCTAATGTGTGGCAAGCCTTTGTGGCAATACCCTTGGTAGGGGAGTTGATTTGGGCGTTGGGAAATAAAGTTCCTCGCCTCGCCGACCTTGTTTAAGGTCGCAGTGTATACACAAACTAGCCATACCGCATTGACATGCATAGCTAACCGCATTTATGATATGTGAGGAATTGTTGATGAATTGGATATTGTGATGACTTGATCACTTATCTCATTGATAGACTTGCCTCGCTCACATGCTATGGTTGATATTGTAGTGACTTGATTGTTGATCTGCTGGTTGTTTTGTTTGCTCACATGCCATGCTTGATATACCATGCCGATCAAAGCGGTCTATTAAGTATGTATATGTAAATAAAAGAATGTTGTTGTATTATATATGTATATATCGTTTGCATGCGACATAGCCTATGATAAACTCGTGGACAAAGGATTTACCCTTGCAATGTTGTTGGATTGGATGTCCTTATGGATGTCACTTCCAGATGGAGTTCGAGTCATTTAAACTTCATCTTTTAGGAGCATTGAAGATTGAGCCGGTGGAGGAAGATTCCTCCGAGTACTTCGTGTTTGATCTTGCCGAAATAAGTTTCAAGAAGAGTTATAGTTGTCACCACCTTAGCTTAGGATTTTGTATTGATTGTTTCGTAATTACTCTTTTCAGAGAACCTCGCCTTAGTGCGAAATGATTATGTTATGTGAAGTATTATTTGTGATGCATTATACTCTGATAATTGCAAAAGTTTGAATTGACATCATTTAGAAAACTGTAGTACTCTATGTCTCATTTTGAAAAGGGTTTCAAAGGAAAGAATATGAAAAAGAAAAAAAAAATTTACTCCTGTTTTTCTATTGCGAAATACATAAGAGTACTCTTTAACCGAAAGCATACAAGCATTAAATGTTTTCAGCATTAGATTGGATTGCACAGTAGCGCTCCGAAATCGGGGTGTTACAAACGGAGCCGACATTCACGAACGCACCCAAGTCTCTCAGTACGGCCAGGGTTCATTCCTTGTATAAACTTTCAGCTTAAGTGTTCTATTTATAGAACCATTTAAGACTGACCTAGCGGTGCACCGTAGCTTACCATGTACTGCGTTGTACTTGACTTACGATGGTGCGTCATAAGAGGGCACCACTGAATAAAACGAGTCTTACTTATTTATATTTAATCTCCCATTAATCTGTTCTTATGTGTGTGACCCTATAGGTTCCCGTAACGTTGGCAATAATATTAAATCACTATTTAATATTACAAACAGAGAGCGGTGTCTAGCAACACATCACTGCTACCCAAGTAACGAGAATGTCAGTGTTATGACGTAACCTTTTCGTGATAATGATCATGTGTATAATTACCCTTTTGCCCTTATATCTATATTGAACACAAGGCATAGTGTGTGTCACCCTTGTATAGTTCAACATTATATTCCTTGATACCCAAGTAGACTAAGTAACAACAAATAAGATCAATATCTCATATTGACTTATTTCAGCATGGCCATGCATTTTACAGTCATACTCTATCAAGGGGCCCACAGATATTACTCCTTCTATGTCAGAGGGGCAAATCCCATCTAGGTCACTCATGTCCCTCTGCATGACTCGTGGAGTGCCCAGTTGACCGACTTTATAATTGTCTTGTTACAGACAATGTTTGACTCAACTTCTCATGTAGGGACCATAGTGGTTTTAGGTCAAAGGGTGGAATACACCACTATCACTGTGAGAACAACTTATGACACTTACATAACGCACTATGTAGTATTCTCATGGCGGGTCAATCCAGTACACAATTACCCTAATGTGTACCTATGCAGTGACTTGATATCTCATATCTATAACCTATGAGATAAGGTTATCAGTCTACCCACATAATAGTCTTAATGTATTATTGTTGCCCTTATTGATAATAATACTCGACTACGGATATTTAAGAGTAAGTTTTATAGTATCTCACAACTGAGTCATCTACTTGATGTTCTATTAAAATTGAACTTTTACTCAAGGACTTTATTACGTTGAAACAAACGTAATAAATGAAATGCCTTATATAATAGATAAATAACATGATACAAATTATAAGTTCGAAAGGAACTACATTGGCCTCTAGGGCTTACACTAACAGATCATGCAGCCACAGCCACACCCGATGGAGCAATTCCCTTTGATGCATCCTGTGATTATGCAGCCCTTGAGGACCCCTGTTGGGGGAATTTTGAGATGTAGGCGAGCTGATCCTATAGTGGGAGCTCTCAGCATTCACCTCGCTGATGGTTTTCAGTTTCTTTGGTCAGGAGTCTTTTGCTAATGTTTTGCTTGGTTTTGGTATGTTTAGATGAGGCTCAAGTTAGCCTTATTGGATATGTACTCATATTTTGGATTACTGTATGACACTTAAGCTTACTTTTGCACTCTGATAATCTAAGCCATACTGATGAGACCATCTTTTACTGTACGACACACACACACACACACATATATATATATCACTTAGTTTACTCTATTGTGATACGTCGTTGTCTTATTTATGTTTTTGGTTTTAATTATCTCGTACTATTATTATATTAGTCGCGTATCTACGTTAATTAAGCGACTTAGGTTAAGTAATTTATGATAAAGCTTAGATAGGACAACAGGGGTGTTACGTTTGTGGTATCAGAGCAGTTCGACCCTAATCGGACTGTGAGGTAATTTAGGATGTTAGTTCTTGCTGAGTCTAGTTATATTCCCACCGAATATGACTATCTTTAGAAGTTAGGTAGTGTGTCCGAGTTATGGTTATTGCCTTAAATAAAGGTGACAAGTTATAAATTCATAAGATATATTGCATATACTTCTATGATTCTTTACATCTTATGAATCTCAAGCCAATGATTTCTTTTTCAAGACTTCATGGCTCGTCCGCGTGGTAGACCTGCTCATGAGAGAGTGTTTACTATGAGGGGAGCTGAGTCCTCTCAATCACTGGATCTAATACAAGGTATATGCCTAGTCTCTAGTAAACTCTTATCTGTATTGCTTGACTTTGGGGCTACTCATTCTTTCATTTCACTTGCATATGTGGATATTTGAAATTGCATGTTTCTTCCTTACCATGTAAGCTGGTAGTTTCTACTCCTACTAGTGATCCCTTAACTACTGTTTCTATTTGCCTTAAATGTCCAATAACAATAGAGAATAAGAATTTCCTAGTCGACCTTGTTTTCCTTCCTTTGCAAGACTTACATATTATCCTAGGAGTGGTCTGGCTTGCTGCTAACCATGTTTTACTAGATCGTTCTCGCAAGACCTTTACTTTTCCTGAACAATCTTGGATGGTATCTGCCAATGAAAATCAATTTATCTCTAGTGGTTACTCTTAGAAGTATGTGATGCTATTTTTAATGGAAGCTAAAGACACTCCTAGCATTAACTGTTTGCTGGTAGTGAGAGAATTTCCAGAAGTATTCCCAGATGACGTTCCCGGACTACCACCCAAGAGAGAGATAGAATTCACCATAGTTCTTATCCTTGGTATAGGACCTACATCCATAGCACCCTATAGAATGTCCCCAGCTGAATTAGCAGAGTTGAAAACCTAGTTGGATGATCTAACCAAGAAAGGATTCATTAGACCCAGTGTTTCACCGCGGGGAGTGTGACACCCGCTACCCCTTGCAATGAAACTAACGATAAAACATGTGGAAAAAAATTGTGAAGATTTTAAAACTAAAAACGTAGCGAATATCACTCAACAAAATCCAATTAACATGTTGCGAAAAATAGTTCGAAATCAAAAACCAAGTCAAGGTAAAACCCAATATCCCGATGTCACATGTAATCAGAGCTTTACCATATCTTATACATAGTCTAGTTAATAGCAGAGCATAAAGACAATAAAGAAGTCTAAACTAATCAACAGTATGCAGACCACTCCTCGGCATCTACGTCCACCAGGTCATCATCACCTGCAAGCTCACCATCTACCCGTACACCGTGGTGTACGAATAGCCACAAGGGAAGAAGAGGTGATGAATCACATTCATATAGAAATCACACGGTAGGGAAAATAGCAAACATGATACACATACAACGAACACGTGATTCTACTAATCATCCAACATCTTAACCATAACCAGGTAACAACATTCAAATACGTCAACAACAGTAAGGCATCATTCGTTACTAACTCATAATTGTCTAAATACAAGACCCGTCTATCATCTACTCCATCACATACCTCATATGATACCAGCAGACAAGATCCTTACGGATTTCTCAACATAAACAGTGGAGTACTCATGAACTGGCTCCCTAGAGGCTAGGTCTCATAAACGGGCTCTTCAAAGCTGGATCCTATAAATGGGCTAATCATCGGCTGGGTCCATAAATGGGCCTTTCAGTGCTAAGTCCCAGTAGCTGGCCTTATAGAGCTGAGTCTCACACATACATTCATTAAAGAGTACCCATAAACGGGCTACTTAGAGCTGGGTCTCACACAAACATTCATCAATTCATCAACGAGCGTCCATAATTTTTTAATATTTTTCTTGAAGCCTAAGTTGCCTTACATTTAGCTTTAGGGATTCCTCACTTAGTTGATTTTCCACTTTTATCATCGTATCTCTTATGAAACTTACAAAACTTTTGCCAACCTGTACTCAAGTTATAACTAACCTTAACTAAATCTAATGTTTTCTTTCAACCAATTTACTACCCAATCCACTTAGTTGCTCCAAGTACCATATCTTACTTCCAAACCATAGTCCAAATGTCCTAAGACTCTTGGGGACATATTGGTCTATGAGAAACAAACCTTAGGATAATAAATATACTAACAACAACAATATAGATCAACAATCTTGCACAGGGAAATATAGTCAAACCATGGGCTACAACAACCAACACTTAGCCAAAACATGAGCTACAACAACCAACACTTAGCCAAACCAATGGCTTATGAACATACATATAATTCACAGCAACAACCATAAATAAACACCCTTATTATCATGATTCTAATAGCATGTTCATATATAATTAACACATTTTGACCAATCATTTAGCCACCAAACTTGTAGCATACAAAAAAGTTCCAAAACAAGTAATTTAATGTCAACAGACATCCTCATATCATTCCAACTACTTGATCAGCAATATAGTAATTTAATCCCTTGCTCCTACAAGGGTTCTAATACATAAAAACTGTATCATAAGTAAACCATTGCTCTTACAACGGTGAGAAAGCAAGAATCAATGTCGCGCGAGACTTAGGGGTCATGGGACACCCCAATCATATCAATTAAATCCCGAACTACCCAATTCCCATATGAATCAACCTCCCTTTTCTTACCTTGGTCGGGAAAATTCGTTGCGTTAAGGAGAGCAAAGAGGATTTGCCTACAGCAACAAAATTAGGCACAAAACGAGCACAGAGAAAATTAACGGTCACATAAAGAATGAAATACGGCTGAAAAAAATGACAATCAATGTCAAATAATATTTGAGAATTTTTAAATCTGAAACGAAGTCAAAATGAGGTAAAAAGAGTGACTGGAAAACGCCTTACCGAGACAACGGGTTACGAGGGGTCCGACGTCAACTTCACCAAAATGAGAGGATGAGTAGTGGTTCCCAAAGGTTTCAACGCGAGGAATCCAAAAATGACGTCTGTTTTTCAAACCGACAACCGTGGTGGCCGAAAAATAGAAATTAGAGTTCGCCTCTAGTGAAAACACTATGTGATTTTGGTCTCAGATGGCCGAGATAAGGCCATGAATGAGTCCGGAAGATGATTTTGTATAGGAATATTAATTTTGGTAATTTTTCGTGGCTTAACGAGGGAGAAACGAAGAGAAAGAAAATGAGAAGGGTTTCGCATTTTACTTTTCGTGGCGCTGCACAGAGAACTTCACCGAGGAAGATGAGCAGGAGGCTTAAAAGGATCAGGGGGTGTATGGAGTAAAAGTAGGGGTACGAATAGCAGAATTTTAAAAAAATGACAATGGCATGTAGCATTAGGCCCAACTCTTTTCTTTTTATAAATACAAAGCTCAAGACTCATTTTTAACACTCTTTTAAAATGAAATATTATTATCAAAATAATATTAATATTCCAAACTAATGTTTTACAAAAATAGCAAATAATAATAAAATAATAAAGCATTACAAAAAGTATTAATTACCAAAGAAAAGATACACAAAGATTATTTCAAAAATTATTAATATATTCAGGCATATACACATACGTACTAATACAAAAATTGGGGTGTTACAGGGAGATCTAGTGATGTTTGTAAAGAAGAAGGATGAATCTGCAAGGATGTGTATTGACTATAGGCAACTTAACCGTGTAACGATTAAGAACAAGTACCCTTGCCTAGAATAGACGACTTGATGGATCAATTGAAAGGAGCGACAATATTTTCTAAGATTGATCTGAGATCTGGTTACATCAGATTAGAGTCAAGAAAGAAGATATTCCTAAGACTGCCTTTAGATCTAGATATGGACATTATGAGTACAAAGTTATGCCAATTGGTGTGACTAGCGCTCCCACAGTGTTCATGGACTACATGAATCGGATCTTTAAACCGTTCTTAGTTAAATTTGTAGTCGTCTTCATTGATGACATACTAATTTATTTGCTTACCAAGGAGGAGCATGAAGAACACCTTAGGACCGTACTTCAGATTTTGAAGGATAGGCAGCTTTATGCTAAGCTATCAAAGTGTGAGTTTTGGCTCGAAGAGGTGCAATTTCTTGGGCATGTAATCAAGTAGATCCCTCGAAGGTTGAAGATGTGACTAAGTGGGAAAGACCCAAGACTGTGAGTGAGATTAGGAGTTTTCTTGGATTGGCCGGATATTATCGGAGATTCATAGAAGGATTCTCGAAGATAGTGCTACCCATGACTCAGTTTAAAGGAAGGAAAATCCCTTTGTGTGGTCAGATAAATATGAGGAGAGTTTTCAAGAACTGAAGAAGAGGTTGACCATATCACTAGTATTAGTCCTACCTGATCCCTTAGGAGAATTTGAAGTATACTGTGATGCATCTTACCAAGGACTAGGGTGTGTTCTAATGCAAGGAGGTAGAGTAGTAGCCTACGCATGAAGACAATTAAGGATTCACGAACGGAACTACCCTACCCATTACCTTGAACTTGCAGCCATAGTTTTTGTATTGAAGATTTGGAGGCATTACCTTTACGGTGCTAAGTTCACGGTATTCAGTAATCATAAGAGCCTGAAATGTCTGTTTGACCAGAAGGAGCTGAATACGAGGCAACAACGATGGATGAAGTTTATTAAGGATTATGAGTTTGAATTACAATACCATCAAGGGAAAGCTAATGTTGTGGCTAATGCTTTAAGTAGAAAATCCCTGCATGTGTCAGTTTTGATGGTGAAGGAATCGGAGTTCGTGGAATAATTTAGAGATTTAAACTTGGGAGTTCAGTTGTTTAAGAATAAGATGTGTTTGGGACAGATTGTAGTAGCCAATAAATTTCTGCGAGAAGTGAAAGAGAAGCACGGGCAGGATGAACAATTGATGAAGATAAGGGACTCGATGAAGGATAGTGAAACATCAAAATTCAATATGGGAGCAGATGGAGAGACAAGGTTTGGAGACCGAGTTTGTGTCCCTCATGACACAGACCTTCGGAGGATGATTCTGGAAGAAGCCTATAAGAGCAAGCTTAGTTTTCACCCGGACACCACTAAGATGTATCAGGACTTGAAAAAGATGTTTTGGTGGCCTGGTATGAAGAAGGACATAGCGAACTTTGTTTTGTCTTGTCTAGTTTGCCAGAAAGCTAAGATTGAGCATAGGAAGCCAGCAAGATTGTTACAATTGTTGGACATTCCAGAATGGAAGTGGAACGAAATAGCAATGGACTTTGTTGTGGGACTACCTAGGACACCTAAGAAGTTTAATATTGATCGGTTGACTAAAAGTGCTCATTTTATTCCGATCGGAGAGAAATATCCTTTGGAGAGATTAGCACAAATTTATATCAAGGAGGTAGTAAGGTTGCATGGTGTTCCCTCGAACATCATCAATGATAGATACCCTAGGTTTACCTCTAGGTTCTGGAATGAGTTGCAACGAGCTTTAGGGACCAGGTTAAGATTGAGTTCAGCTTATCATCCTCAAATGGATGGTCTGTCGGAACGAACAATCCAATCTCTAGAAGATTTGTTTAGAGCTTGCGTGTTAGAGCACGTAGGAAGTTGGGATGAGTTTTTGCCTCTGGTGGAGTTCACCTATAACAACAGTTTTCACTCGAGTATAGGTATGGCACCTTTTGAGGCATTGTACGGGTGGAAGTGTAGAACTCCGTTGTGTTGGTTCGAGACCAGAGATAGCCAAGTGTTATGTCCCGAATTAGTGCAGCAAACCACAGAACAAGTGAGGAAGATTAGAGAGAAAATGAAGGCAGCATAGGATAGGCAAAAAAGTTATTGTGATAAAAGGAGGAGACCTTTAGAATTCTAGGAAGGAGACTAAGTGTTTCTGAGAGTAACACCTAGAACTGGAATTGGCAGAGCCATCAAATCTAGAAAACTAACCCTTAGATTCCTTGGACCATTCCAAATTCTTCGTCGGATTGGCATAGTAGCCTATCATATTGCCTTACCGCCCAATCTTTCTAAGCTTCATGATGTTTTCCATGTTTCACAAGTTCGCAAATATTTTCCCGATCCATCACACGTACTTGAACCCGAGTCAATACAGTTTAGAGAGAACTTAGAGTACGAAGCATTGCCGGTACGGATTTTGGATAGGAAGATGAAGGAACTTCGCAGAAAAAACATTCCCCTGGTCAAGGTGTTATGGGATGATGTTACAGGTGATATGACTTGGGAGCGTGAGGAAGGGATACGTCAGTAGTACCCACATTTGTTTCAAGGTACATGATTTCGGGACGAAATCTCTTTTAAGGGGGTGGTAAATGCAACATCCCAATTTTTAATGTGTTGGTTTGTATTTGATTGTGTGCTTGATTTCATGTTTTATTGAGTCATTAGGATAGGCCTAGGGCTAGGGTTTATGCGGTCGTGCGATAAAATGAAGTGTTTTTGTACAGGGCAGCATGCTTAAGCGTGCCAGTTTGCCGCTTAAGCGCTACCACGCTTGAGCGTGGGGTTTCAGCGTGGCCGTTTGAGAGGCCCAGTGAGGATTTGACACGTGGCGACTCACAATTGGACCGCATGGCTGACAAAACTTCACGGTGAAGCAACCTGTCTGGATCGCACGCTCAGGCCAACGCTTAAGCGTGAGGACCTTAACCCATTTTTTTTATAAATAGCCAGCAATATTAATTCGCTGCTTCTTTTTACTTCACCACGAGCAGAGAGAAAGGTAAACTCTCAGAACCTCCATTTCCATAGTTTCTAAGCTTCGAAGCTTGGATTCCAAGCAATCTAGCCGTTGAATTCGTCGTTCTTCGTTCTTCGACCTACTGTCTTCTGATCGTTGTTACGTCATGGTAAGTCGACACGCCGGTAACGACCTAAATTGTCATTTGTTATGGTTTTACTCTGTATCACCCCAATTTTAATGAAAATTATTTTATAGTTTCCGACTACTTGAAAATAAATCATAGAGATTGATCACCTCAATGGTTTATTAAAAGTACGAAAAACTGCAAAGATTTGTCGTAAACAATTCGTAATTTTGATAATTAATTTAGATTAACTGATAGTGTAGATGTATACTATTTTTAATATGAATTAATCCTAGAAAATGTGAAAAATTGTCCTTTGATTAAAGAAAATTATTTTATTGAAGGAGAAATAATTTTCTAGATTTAATAAATATTTTTAAGTCACAGCTTGAATTTTTGGACATTTAGTTATTTATTAATTGTTAGTTTTATGTCGTATTTAATGTGACTTTTATTTTAATAATTTTGTATTGATGATTTTATTGTTTGAATAATATTTAGATGATAAGAGAAATTGGAATTAGTGATCCTCACTAATTTACAGTTTTTATTACGCTGCGAGAATTCTATTGAATTCTGCCACAACTAGGATGTTGGGAGAGTTTCTAACTGAAACATGCCCAAACTTGATCCAAATTTTACAAAATTTGAGATCTTATCATTTTCCATTAGGATTTATTGGAAATTTTCTGGAATCTTTGGGCATCTGAAAATATTTAGTGTATTGTCTATGCCCAGAACTGTCTTACGGTAGCGTTTTAGCTCGTAAATCGAGAAAACAAAATTCATAGAAATTAATAATTTTTGGTTATAGAATAATTTATTAGATTTATTTTTTGGAGTTTTTGGTACAAAAACCCTAATATACGCGTAGCGCCACGCACCCGATTGGGCGAGAATGCGACGAAACGAAATATCTTGATATTTTGAGCACGAGGCGTGAATGTAACTACTAGGGGAGCTGAACCTTGAGTCTTAGAACTTTTCATGCCATGTGTTGGCTTATGTTTGGTTAGGTTGTAAATGGTGGGTAGTTAGTATGGTTAAAACCTAACTAATTTAGTTAATTCCTAACTAAACGAACAATTTTTGTTCCATTCCATGTCCCCAAAATTTTCGTGGCTATTCAGCCTTCTCTTGGCCATCTTCATCCATTCTCCCATTGTTGGTAAGAACCAAGAAAATAACTAGAGAGAGAAAGCTGAGTTTTGGTGAGATTTTTGTGGTCTTTGAGCTTGAATATTTCTCCTTCTTCTCTCCTTCCTTGTGCGCAATCTTTCCTCCATCTCCAAGTGGTAAGATCAGTCTTCTAATATATGATATTGTTCTTGAGAGTCTTATGGTTTAGATCTCAAAATTTGGTACAAAAAGAAGTTGATTTTGAGCTTGTTTAGTAGTAACCTTCCTAAATCCATCTTTTCCTTCATGTTTAAATGGGTTTTTGTGAATTTTAAAATTGTGGAACCCTAACTTTTTGGGGAGGCCGAATCTTAAGGGCTGTTTATGAGTTATTGTTGGCTTGATTTAGTTGTTTGAAGGTAGATCTTGGAAGGATTAATACTTGAGGAGTTAGATCTAGCCATAAACATGCATATTCATGAAGTTTGTAAGATTAAAATTTGCTTTGTTCCTATTCCTTTGAAACAGCGACTTATTTGATCTTTAAAGAGTCATATGAACTTGATTTTATGGCTTAAATATAGTGAAGTTACTATATCTTAGCTTATATGTGTTGGATCTAAAATAGTTTGCATGGTTTCAAATGTTAAGAGTAAGGTTTATGAAACAAAACTTTCTCTTTGTTTTGGTATGATAAAACCGTGACCATGAAGTAAATTTTGAGTGAGATCTTAGCTTGATTTAAGAATAACAAAATGGTAGAGAAATTGGTTTTTGGTTAGGGCTTTAGATCTATAATGATTTGTATGTTTAAAGCTTTGAAAATAGTTTAAAATAAAATAAATTTAGGGGCTGCTTTGGGTTTTTAAAACCATGGCTCATAAGTATATTTTTAATGATGTTTTAACTTGTATTTGGAGAAAAGATGTAACTTGTTTTAGTTCAAAGTGGTTGTGAAAACTTGATTCAAATATTGATGGTTAAATCTTGTAGTTTATGTTGGAAAACAAGTTATTTTATATAATTGAAAAATTATTTGATGGGGCTGTTTTGAAACAGAATTTTTAGCATGTTTTAGGATGAGTTTTAACTTGTTTTTAATTGTATTAATGTAGCAAAGAAGATGTCTTATGGTGAGAAGTTTATATTAAACAAAGTTTGTATGATTTAGGAGTTAATGGCTTGAAAACTTGAAGTTGTTTTGGAGCTTTGAAAACCCTGGCCTTCAAGGGAGTTTTGTAACTTGTTCTTGACTTGTTTATGCCTAAAATATGTTGTGAAAAGTGGGTAGCAAATTGATTTAGCAAAGTCTTTCAAAAAGATATGATTTTTGGAAAAAGAATTCTCAAATATCTTAAGAATTGTTTCAAAACAATAATGAAATTGTTTCCAAGTTTTTATGACATATTTTAGTGCTTTAAAAAGTTGTTCAAAGTTGGAAAAATACTATTCAAAGTGGTAAAACACTATTCAAAGTGATAAATTTTGGTTTTGGTATTTTTCTAAGTGTGTGGTGTTTGGAAAAGTTTCAAAATTTGCATGGTTTGAATATGTGTCATGGCATATAGCTAGATAGAACCTATTAATGGTTAAGTTGAATAATTCCTAGGTTTAGGGAACCCTAAACCCGTGGCTTCCCTAGGGGCTTTGAACTTGAGTTTTAGTTCTAATTTAATTAAACTTGCATTGTTAAGGTTCGTGCGAGGTTTGACTTGACGATAGTTTGTAATTGCCTTGGTTGGATTGTTAAAGTGCCCAAAGTAAGGAAAATTCTTACATAATGAGTTTGGGCTTTTTGCCTTGTTTGTTGTTTGGTTTGAATGTTTGATTAATTGTGTGGTAGTACTTGTAGTATTACTAAATGCTCTCTCAAATGCTGTAGCATGTCATAGCATACTGAATTATTATATGCTTTATGAAATGTTGTAGCATGTTCCTGGCCCTACGTGGCATTAGTAATTTATATTGTTTTCCTTAAATCATGTTGGATTTAATTGGAACTTAGAATTGATTTGGAATATGAAAAATATTGTTGATGATAATGGATTAATTAATAATCGTTGATCGATTGTTATTGGGTTGACGATTTACAACGGTAAATCTGATGCGAATTCACAAGCCGAATATGATTTCATAAGTAAAATGTTAAGGACATTTTGACTTAAAAGTAAGCATGAAGGTTTTAGTACAACTAGCCAAAGCTTACAAAGAATGTAGAATAGAACTATAGTAGAAAAAGAATTTGAATAAACGATGTAATTTGCGAAAAATGATTGAGTTGAATGATGCGTCTAGGAAAATTCTGGCTAGGAAAGACTTGGTTATTAAGAGTGTTCACACCACCTCTCTTTCCTGGGAATTTCCCCTAATGCATTGTTTAGCACAGCTAGGGTTCCAACGACCTAAAGCTAAAGAGTTATTTCTTGTACAATGTCACTTAGGTATGACACAAAAGTTGAAATTGGAAATTCACTAAGTTAAGTGAGTTAGGTCTCGTCGATCCGTATTGATTAATTAAAACATATCTCAGACACTCCTTATGGTGAGTGGGCCAAATTAAAGAATTTGTTTGGACGCATACTGACCATTGAGCATCGACACTCGAAGCGTTTGATTGTCTTCAGGACTTCAAAAGGACGAGTTGTCACTTTATGCCAGTCTGGAAGCATTGCCTAATGCGTGGCAAGCCTAATGCGTGGCTATACCCTTGGTAGGGGAATTTGGTTTGGACGTTGGGAAATAAAGTTCCTCGTCACTGCTGACCTTGTTTGAGGTTGCAGGTGTATACACAAACTCGTCCATAATGCATTGGCATGAATGGCTAACCACATTTATGACATGTGATGAATTGTTGATGAATCTGTTATGTGATTACTAGATCGTTGATCTATTGTTGGATTTGTCTACTCACATGCAATGTTTGATATTGTGATGAGTTAATCGTTGATCTGTGGTTGATTTGTCTGTTCACATGCAAATGCTTGATATACCATGATGATGCATGCAGTCTATTAAGTATGTATATGTATATAAAGGCATGTTGTTTTATTATATATATATATATATTGTTTGCATGCGACTTAGCCTATGATAAACTCGTGGACAAAGAATTTACCCTTGCACTGTTGTTGGATTGGACATTCTCATGGATGTTACCAGATGGAGTTTTGCATTGTTGCTGTTGTTCCAGAAGTGCTAAAGAATGAGCTGTTGAGGAAGATTCCTGTGAGTGCTTCGTGTTTTAACCTTATTGAATCGGTTTATTAGTAAGAGTTATAGTTGCTAGCCAGCTTAGCTTATGGTTTTGTTTTGATTATTTGCGTAATTACTTATTGCCTTGTAACTACACTCTTCGAAAAACTCGCCTTAGTGCGAAATGATAATGTTATGTCTTATGTGATCTGAAGTATTAACTGTGATGTGATATACTTTGATATTTGCAAAAGACTGATTTGGCATCATTTAGAAAATTGCAGTACTCTTTATGTCTCAATTTTTAAAAGGGTTTCAAAGGGAAGACAAAGAAAAAAATTACTCCTATTTTCCATTGCGAAATACAGAAGAGTACTTTTTACTTAAAGCATATAAGCATTAAATGTTTTTCAGCATTAGATTGGGTTGCACCGTAGCGCTTCGGAAACGGGGTGTTACATGCTTCATTCTTCCTCCATTCTAATTCCTGATCTCAATCTGTCAACGTTTTAGGTTCCTATACGACAAAACGGGTACCGAGCGAGCTAGGGTTTGACCCGAAACTTTTGTAACCCCTCTGTTCTTCATGAGAATAGTAAGTTGTGCCTCTGTTTTGATTCTGATTTCGCGATGCATGTTGGTAATAGTTGGTCCTTTTGATTCCTTAGTTGCTATTCTTCGCATTTTAGGGTTTTGGTGCAAGTTGGGATACCGTTCGTGCGAGAAATCAACAAGACCTTTATTTTCCTGGATGGTCAGTGTACTAACCTCTAAAATAGAACCTCCTTGTTATTGCCTTTGAATTATTCGTGATTCATTAGTTTCCCTAATTCTGATCCGAGTGCATTTTCGTGTTTCCGGTAAAATAAGGATCTTAACGGTGTGCTCGGTGGAATTTTTGGATAATCTTTGGCCTATTTTTGGGTGCTGTTGAACCTGAATATCAGAGGGAGAGTATTCATTTGTTTGTTCATAAACCCATAAGTGAGGCTATTTGTCTGTTGGTGACCCCGGTGCTTCGCATTTCAGGTGGGAGAAAGAATGCACTTTCATTGGGTTTGTTTTGTAGAATTGATTGCTTGCCATGTGAAGGGTGACCTAAGCCTTACTAGGGTTGACGTCAGTAACACCTAAGGATAGGGGTTATGGTCTACGGTATCTAAGGATAGGTGCCGTAGGCCCCTCAACCAAAATAGGTTTTATTTATTATTAAATATGATTGCCAGATACATATGCTTATTTGTGAATTGTGTTGTATATGCCATATTTGGGTAGTAATATGCCTAGGACGACTTTGTAATCTGGCTATGAAATATGTGTTGTTGTGATATTCATGATAACATGCAAAATTGGATGTCTATAAGATGTTGTGTAAAATGATGTCGCATTACCATGTAATATACATTGTGTGGGAATGTTGTATGAAATGCTGTAGCACTTGATTATGATATGATGCATAATATAATATTAAGTAATTAATTTTGGGTATGTAAGCATAATATGATGTGAGGCATTTGACAAAAAAGTTTTGGGTGCATGAACATGATACATTAGTAACCACTCCATTCTTGATGAGAATGTGAGGGGAGAGGATCCCTAACGGGAATGAGCGATACCTCGTCCAGCAGGTTAGATCCACTCCGTCCTTATTGAGAACGGGGGAACGGACATCCCTATCGGGAAAGTGGAGGAGGATCCTTATCGGGTAAGGGGGATACCTTGTGGACTAGGCTAGTGTCGCCCCGTCTCTATCGGGAAAGAGAGGCGGCTGTCCCAATCGGGAAAGGGGGATGGCAACCCTAACGGAAAAGGGAGTTCACCAACGTATTCCCATCAGAAATGGGGAGTACAATGACTATAGTAAAGAAAAGATGCATAAATTCATAGAGACGCATGGGGTAAGTTGAAGATGGTAGTTAAGTGCAATATGTGATTCTCTGTTGTATTGCTTTGGATTGTCATACTTTTGTTCTACTTTTACATTTTTCGCTTTATAATGGATGTGTTGTTCTTACCTCCCTATGTTTGCATGCTTGTGTGTATATATTGTTTCTGTTTTAGACTTTGTTGAGGAAGATCAAGCAGCCACAGCCACACCCGATGGAGCAGTTCCCTTTGGTGCATCCTACAATAATGCAGCCCCTGAGGATCCCTGTTTGGGGGAATTTTGAGATGCAGGCGAGCTGGATCCTAGAGTGGGAGCTCTCAGCATCCACCTCACTGATGTTTTTCAGTTTCTTTGGCCAGGAGCCTTTCAATGATGTTTTTCTTGGTTTTGGTATGTTCCGATGAGGTGCAGGTTAGCCTCATAGGATATGTACTCATATTTTGGATTACTATACAACACTTATACACTACGCTTACTTTTGCACTCTGATGATCTAGGCCATACTGATGAGGCCATCTTTTGAGAACACACACATACACAGATATATATATATATATATATTATAACACTTAGTTTACTCTACCGTGACACGTCGTTGTCTTATTTATGTTTTCAATATTAATTCCCTCGTACTATTATTATATTATTTGCGCATCTACGTTAATTAAGCGACTTAGGTTATGTTATTTGTGATAAAGCATAGATAGGACAACGGAGTATTACATTACACTACCTACCATTGCTCCAAGTATATTCAGTACCTCTAGTCAAGATATGAGTCAGCTTGCATGTTTCAGTCTAAAGGTTGAACTCATGACAAGCAGATTGAAGAGGCGGCTTAAAACTTCTCATTTCAAAGAGTTCTTGTAACCAAGTAGAAGGTGGAATCATATACTACTGAGATGAACACCAATCGACCTTCCAAGTAATTGAAAAAGAAAATAGCGGAGCAGTTACATGTAATAACATTAGGAGATAAATCATCTTTACATATTCCTCAAAGAGTAGGAAGGGAGATGCCGTTATCATTAACAATAAAAGGTCGCAAATGAAACTGACTCCAAAAAGAAGAAGGATGTTGATCCATAAAAATCCAAGGTTCCATAATAAAAAGAAAACTTGACCTATGTAAAGCGCATAATTTTTTAAGAATTGACCTTGTTGGAAGGTTCCTAATACCTCTACAATTCCAATATAGAATCTTCGTTAGACAAGATTGTGAAGACCACCCTTAGCCTGTGATTGGTTGGAGCAATTTTGTGAAGAGAGAGTGAAGTGCGAGAGAAATGAGGGGGAGAGGGGCCAGTTCCCTTGAATAGTTGATCAGTGAAATAGGAAAGAGAGACTAAAATTGGTGGGCCCATGCATTTTTTCATTTCTTACCTGGAGTACGAAGAAAGAGCGCAGGGGCGTGATTTTTTCCTTTTCCATTTCTACCCTTTATTTACTCCTAATATCTCAAATTATTTAAATTTTTAGTCAAGGACATTGATGTCTTTTCAAAAATAATCAACACTTCTCTCTTCTCTTTTTCTCTTCTCTTTCTCTTATTACAATCAATACCCAAAATCTACCCTATTTCTCACATTTTTCTCTCTTTTCATACTCTCTCTTCACAATTTCTCTCGTGAACCAATCACATTCTTAGAGCGGGTTCTATAGGTATCATTCTTCTGAATTTGAGTTGTTTTTTTTCCCCTTAGTCTCTTTTTCTGAGATTTGGAAAGAACAAATGTGAAGCCTTACTTATCGTTATTCTGCTTGTCCAGCAAGTATTTATTAGCAATAAGATCCTCTGATGCAGGAGAAATGGAGTCAGAGCCCTCTTCCACTTAATCACTCCATAAAGATCCAACAATTCGCAGATCATTAGCAAAATTAGCATTTACAAGTGCAAGAGTGACAATAACAAGACCACTATTAGGACCATTGAGAAATTGAGCAATACCACTCGAATTAATAGTAGGATTAATTTTGTAAAGAGAATCAAAATTATCACTGCTATCAATATGAGTAAGTTGCCCCTGGAGAGAATCAGAAATATAACTACATGAATTCTGGCTAACGACAACTCCATGGGAGGAAAGATTGTCCAAATTTGCAGATTGAGTTGCAAGTGAATTATCACCAAGGTGTGAAATCCAATATCATTCCCATGCCCAGGAGAAAAAGGAGTAGCAAACTCCCTTTCTAGTTCAAGAATTGGCTGGTTCCTAACTTCTTAATCAACTTCAGCATTAGCCACTTGACCCTGCACCTGAATGCTAAGATCTTGTCCAATATTCGGGGGATCACAAGAAACATCTTCCACCAAGGCAGCTTCCACCTCCAAATTATTAATGTGACTAGTACCTTCATTTGAAGGGGCTGCTTCATTAGCAAAGTACTTATCAGTAAAAGAGCTTGGTGAACGTGAACACAAGAAGGGGGTTGAATTGTGTTGTAAACTTTTCACAAATATTTTCATAAAAACCAAGTTTTTTTGAAAACAATTTTACTACCAGACGCTGAAAAGCACCATATGCTGAAGATAAATTATGAAAACCGTTTTTCTCGTAACACAGAAGGTAAGGCAAGGAGTAAACAGATAAAGCAGACATAGAGATTTATACTAGTTCACCACCAACTGGTAGCTATGTCCAGTCCCTTCGTACCTGAAGGATTTTTCAGTATAATATCACTGATTTCAAATACCTTGAGAGTATACTACTGTCTCAAACTAGACTATACTCCTAACTTCTCATAACGACTCAGTACGGTCGAGCCTTGAGGAATTAGCCTTTCACAAGGCTTAACAAGTTACAATGAAATTGTTTGAAAATAGTTTAACTCTCAACAAGAGAGAATACATAATATAAGCTTAAAAATGAAATAACTTTCACTTGGAAAGAGTAAGACGCTGAGACTTGTTCAACATTGGTTAACACAGGGCTTGACATAGAATTCTTGATTGTTCACTTGATTTCTCTCACACTTCTTCAATCTTAGAGATGGAGATCTCTATGTTATCGTTGAGAGAACAGCTCCAAACTTTGAGTGAGATATTTGAGGAGAAATATCGGCATTTCCTTTTCTGACGAATATTTGAATAATATTACAGCTTTTACCCTTGTACGATTTGCTTTTCCAATCATTTGAATCATTGCAGCATGGCACAATTTGAAAAGTGTAGCATTTACTTGTCCTTTAGCTAAAGGTGACATCTTTGATACCTCTGTTGACGCTCTAATTTGTCTATTTTTATGGGGTATTTTTAGTACTAAAACATGTCAATTTGCGCTATTTAAAGTATAAAAGTACTCACTTATGTCCCATTTTGTAAAAATATCACAAAGACAACACTTGGAGCAAAAGATGCGAAAACAGACCAAAAACTGGCATGTTTTGGAGACCTAGCCTATAAATATGCATTCTTAGCCCTCTATTCAAGACTTTTTGTTGATTTCTGATCCTGGAGCCTTAGAGCCTCTTGCCTAGACCTGTTTTGCCACTGGAGCTCGTGAGGAACGCGAAGAATGTGCTTAAGGACCGTCGTCACACCAAAAGGGTGTCCCAGTTTAGATTTAATTCTTTCTATTATGGGGTTTTATTGCTTTTTAGATGATTGAATGCTATTTACACTGACCGTGATAGCTAAATCCATCACTATGGGTGATGAGGGATCTTTTATTATGTTTTTGATATTTATCTAGTTGATTATATGAGTTTCCTATTATCCTGTTGATTGTATTATTTTTAGCATGCTTAATCCTATAAGGCTTGATCCCCCTTTAATAAGTTAATTCAATTGGAGGCGATCGTACCACAATTAGTTAACGAAACTCTAAGAATAATTGAACTCGCGTATTATGCCGGATCAAGGATAATTACTTGTTTCTAATCGGTTATTAAATTACAATTCCACTGTTGCTTAATGCTCGTCCTTCTATTTATCTTGCATGATCATTGGGGGTATTGTTGGAACCTAAACGATTGAGAAGTTTAGACCCTCATTAATTTTGATGATAACAAAATATTCACAAGAGAACAATTTATGTTCTAACAATTCGTGAAGTGTGCAGATACTAATATTACATATATTTCTAAGCCACTTGAACAAGAAGGAAGAAGCTCTCAAGAGAAGGATACACTCCATGTGTCAGCATCCGGCTCATCCTAGTATATTGTCCTCGTGAGCATCTGGAATTAACTTCTTGTGACACTAGTCTTATCCATTTGCTATGAGCGTCCGATCTTCCGTTATGAGCAAGCGTCCGAACTTCATTATAAATCACGTGTTGGTCACGTAGTTGCTCTTCCTCTTAGAAGTTTCTGGAACGGATTTCGAATTTGATCTTGTGCGCTAAAATTGTTGTACGAGGTATCAAATGTGACACCTTTAGCTAAAAGACAAAAATTGTACAAGCAATTGTGAAAAGCAAGGTAGTACGAAAACGGTAATGTGTACTACTGAGATATTCTCTGGAAAGGAAGAAAGAGATAGCTTTTTGAAATCACCTCACTCAATGGAAAGGAGCCATTTTTACTGTAACAGTAATATCTTTTATAACTCATATAAATACCCCAAGGTATCCATTGAAGAAACAGCCGAAACTCTACAAGAGAATATTGCTTCATTTACTGAGAACAAGCACTGTTGCTATACACTACAAAGAGTCAATACTCTGAAAGCACTGCTTCTGTGAGCAATCAAGTTTCAAGCCAAGTCTCTGGACTACAAGAACTGAACTCAGCGTCCGACACTTTCTTTTAGAAAGCATTTCTATATTGAGCTTAATTTTTTATCCTCTCTGTGAGAGTTATTTATACTTGTATTCAACTTACTTGTAAAAGTTGTTTTGGCCTAGTTAAGGCTGTTCCCTCAAAGGCTCGAATGTACTGAGTCGTTTTTAGAAGTTGAGAGTATTGTCAAGGTTGTGACAGTAGAATACTCTTAAGGTTTTGTAATCAGTTGATTATAGTGGAAAATCCTTCAGGAACGAAGGGACTAGTAGCTACCAGTTTGGTAGTGAACTAGTATAAATCTCTGTATCTCTTGCTTTACTGCTTTCTATTTATCTTTATCTTGCTCTGTTAAAAACAAGTTTTCACAAACTGCTTTTCCAGCGTCCGGTTTTTTTCCAGCGTCCGTTTAACAAACTGTTTTGAAAAACCTATGTTCTAAGTGTTTTTAACTTAAAGTTAAGAAAAAGTTTTCAACACAATTCAACCCCCCTTCTTGTGTTCATGTTCAGTTGGTACCAGAGCTCGTCCTCTTGGTTGAGCACTTAACAGTGTTGAGAGTAAAGATCCTACTGTGAACATGTCTGCTGAAGGTGGTCATATGAACCGTCCTCCTCTATTCAATGGAGAAAAATTTGATTACTGGAAAGATAAGATGAAAGCATTCCTTGAGGCACAAAATCTTGATTTGTGGGATATAGTTGAAAGTGGATACATTTCTCCCGCTAATGCCCTTGGTGTTGCAATACCTAGGGAAAACTGGACTGATGATCAGAAATAGAGATATCAAACCAATCAGAAGGCTAGATTTATTCTCATCTGTGCTATGACAGAAAGAGAATATGATAAATGTGGTAAGTTTGATACTGCCAAAGAAATGGGATTCTCTTGTTTTGTCTTATGAGGGTTACGCCCAGTAAGAGAAACAAAGGCTAGCATGATGGTTCGCCAAGATGAGCTATTCAAAATGGAAGATGGAGAAAACATTGAAACTATGTTTGGAAGGTTCCAAACACTTGTTCATGGGTTGCAGGCCCTTGGAAAAATTTATACTACACATGACCATGTGAGAAAGATCTTGAGAAGTTTGACTAAGCGTGGAGACCCAAAGTCACTGCTATTCAAGAAGCAAAGATCTAAATGTCCTTCACTTGAAGATCTTATGAGGTCTTTGAAAGCTCATGAACTTGAGCTAAATGAAGAAGAACCTACCAAGAAGAGTAAGTCTATTGCTTTAAGAGTTAATCAACATAAACCTAGTACTTCTAAAGCTTTTCAGGCTGAAGAAGAAGAATCAGATGATGAAGCTTCAGAAGGAGATTATGATGGATCAGATGATGAACTAGCTTTCATATCTAAGAAGATCCAGAGAATGTGGAAGAAGAGAAACTTCAGAAGGAGGTTTCAGAAGAAAGATACAAAGGACAAGAAGGAAAGCAAAGACAAGGACAAAGCCCAAGTCATTTGTTATGAATGTAAGAAGCCTGGACATTTCAAGTCCGAGTGTCCTAATCTTAAGGAAAACCCACAAGAAGCTCCTTCAAGAAAAAGAAGAAAGGTCTCATGGCAACATGGGAATCTTGACTTATCCTCCTCTGAGGAAGATAAAGAAGAAGAAGCTCACATTGCCCTCATGGCGCAGATCGATCATGATTCGTAGAAGAAGTTGAAGAGGTAATAATATATGACTCTTATTCAACTTCAACTTGCATTTGATGATGTTAAAGGATTATGCCACTCTCTCTATTGAGTATAAGAATTTGAAAAAGAAATTTTCAAAACTATCACAAGATTTTCATTCTTTACACAATGAAAACTCAGACTAATGAAGAGAACCGTGGTCAAAACCAAAATCGTCTGGTGGATAACCAGCGCCTGGAAGCCAACAAGCAACCGTAAGCGAGAGCTCTCAAGTCAAAAGCTCTGTAGTTACAGGCAATCCTAACTGCAAATCAAATGACTATGAACGTGCTTTTCAAAAGTTTCTTGCAGAGAGTGTAACTCGAAGCAAGCAAGCCTCTATGATTTGGGGTGTCAGTAAAATGACAACTCATGGTCTTGGTTATATATTAGATGAACCTCTTTTAGAAAATGATTCAGCATCTGATAAATCCAATAATCGTAGTAGATGTTTGCATTGTACTTACTGCAATAAATCTGGTCATTTGAAAAGTGCATGTACAGTGTTTACAACTAAGAAGGACAAGTATCCTTCAAGAACTAACAAGAAAGGACCCAAAAAGATATGGGTACCTAAAGATAAAATAGTCTATGTTGCAGACTTGCTTAGCAACAAAGTCAACACACCTATCTTGGTACTTAGACAGTGGATGCTCGCGTCACATGACGGGAGAAAAGCATATGTTCCAAGAACTAAGAGCTAGAGAAGCTGGATTAGTCGGTTTCGGAGGAAACCAGAAAGGTAAAATAGTTGGAATTGGTCGCATAGGTAAAGGCTCTCTTCCTTCTATTGATAATGTTTTATATGTTGAAGGACTGAAACATAATCAATTGAGCATAAGTCAATTATGTGACAATGGTTATAATGTTGTCTTTACAGAAAATGGATGTTCAGTAAAAAGCAAAAATGATGGATCTATATTCTTTACAGCAAAGAGGAAACAAAACATTTATAAAGTTGATCTTTCTGAACTTGCAAAACAAGATTTCAAGTGTCTTACGTCTGTTGAAGATGAGCAATGGATTTGGCACAAAAGATTGGGTCATGCCAATTTGAGGTTAATCTCAAAATTAAACAAGCACAATCTTGTTAGAGGCTTACCAAATCTTAAGTTCCAATCTGATGCCCTGTGTGAGGCCTGTCAAAGAGGAAAACAAGTTAAAACTTTCTTTCATTTAAAAAATATTGTTTCGACCTCTAGACCACTTGAACTTTTACATCTTGATCTTTTTGGTCCCACAAGGACAGCCTCTTTAACTGGAAAGAAATATGGATTAGTCATTGTTGATGATTTTACTAGATGGACATGGGTTAAATTCCTTGCCCACAAGGATGAGTCTTTTAAGGTATTTACTGTTTTCTGCAAATCAGTTCAAAATGAAAAAGGCATTTGTATTTCTTCTATTAGAAGTGATCATGGGGGAGAATTTGAAAATGAAAACTTTCAAAAATTTTGTGAAGAAAATGGCATCTCCCACAATTTCTCCTCTCCTAGAACACCTCAACAAAATGGTGTTGTAGAAAGGAAAATAGGTCCTCCAGAAATGGCCAGACCATGATCAATGAAGTCGATATTACAAACATTTTTGGGCGTATAAGAACACAGCTTGTTATATTCAAAATAGAATTTTTATTAGACCTATTTTGAATAAGACTCCTTATGAATTGTGGTAAGGAAGAAAACCAAACATTTCTTACTTTCATCCTTTTGGTTGTAGTTGTTATATTTTGAAGACTAAAGATCAGTTGGGGAAGTTTGAGTCCAAGGCTGACAAAGGAATTTTTTTGGGATACTCTGAAAGATCTAAAGCTTTTAGAATATACAACAAAGAAACTTTGACAGTTGAAGAGTCCATTCATGTCAAGTTTGATGATAAGAAGCCTGACACTGCTATGTCAGAGCTAGATGAGTTATTTTCAGATTTAAACCTCGGTGACAAGTCAGACGGTGAACGTGCATCTTCATCATCCGTTGGTGACCAGATGAAGAATCCTACTCAAGCAGAAGCTGAAGCAAGAAAAAGCTGGAAGTACAAAACCAATCATCTAAAAGATCAAATCAAGGAGAACCTGGTGATAAAGTACGAACCAGATCCTCTTTCAAGGAGCATGCTGATTTTACACTTCTCTCTGAAATGGAACCTAAGACGATTGATCAAGCATTGGAAGATGAAGGGTGGATTCTAGCAATGCAAGATGAGCTAAATCAGTTCCAAAGAAATGATGTATGGAAGCTAGTCACTCTACCAGAAGATAAGCAAGCTATTGGTACTAAATGGGTATTTAGAAATAAGCTTGATGAAGATGGTAAAGTTGTGAGAAATAAAGCAAGGTTAGTTGCTCAAGGTTATTCACAAGAAAAATGTATTGATTTCACTGAAACTTTTGCACCTGTTGCAAGACTAGAAGTTATTCGCATTTTACTTTCATTTGCAGCACATCATGAGATAACACTATATCAAATGGATATGAAAAGTTCTTTTCTAAATGGTTTTATAACTGAGGAAGTTTATGTTAAACAACCTCCTGGTTTTGAAGATATTGAATTTCTAGAACATGTTTTTAAACTTAAAAAGGCTCTATATGGTCTTAAGCAAGCTCCTAGAGCATGGTATGATAGACTAAGTTCCTTTTTAATGGAAAATGGATTTACAAGAGGTTTAGTTGACACTACTCTTTTCAAAAAATCCTCTAACAAGCATTTCATACTTGTTCAAATCTATGTTGATGATATCATTTTTGGAGCCACTAATGAAAGCCTTTGCAAAGAATTTTCTAAGCTTATGCAGGCTGAATTTGAGATGAGCATGATGGGAGAATTAAAGTTTTTCCTTGGAATACAAATCAAGCAATGCAGTGATGGTATCTATATACATCAAAGCAAATATATCAAAGAATTATTGAAGAAATTCAAGATGGTGGATTGCAAGCCTATGTGTACACCTATGCATCCTACCTGCACTCTTAGTAAAGATGAAATTGGTAAGAAGGTAGATCAGAAAATGTACAGAGGTATGATTGGATCTCTACTTTATCTTACGGCTTCAAGACCTGACATTATGTTCGGCTTCACTGTGTGCTAGATTTCAATCAGATCTTAGAGAATCACACCTGAGTGCTGTTAAAAGAATATTCAGATATTTGCAAGGAACTACTAATCTTGGTTTGCTTTATAAGAAATCAAAAGATTACAAATTAGTAGGTTTCTGTGATGCTGACTTTACTGGAGACCGAATTGAAAGAAAAAGCACAAGTGGAGGCGGCCAGTTCCTTGGAGCTAATCTTGTGTCTTGGTCAAGCAAAAGACAAAGCACTATTGTACTCTCAAACTGAATACATCTCAGCAGCAAGTTGCAGTTCTCAACTTCTGTGGATGAAGTATCAACTTGAAGACAACTTGATAAAAGAGAGTAACATTCCTATCTTCTGTGACAATACTTCTCCAATCTGTCTTACTAAAAATCCCATATTGCATTCACGAGCCAAGCACATTGAGATTAAACATCATTTTATAAGAGACTATGTTCAGAAGGGTATTCTAGAAATAAAATTTGTAGACACTGATCATCAGTGGGCTGATATATTTACAAAACCCCTTGCTGAAGATAGATTAAATTTTATAAGAAGAAATTTAAACTTTCATCTTATTGAAGAATGATTAATCTCAGCGTCTGAAAATAAACAAAATCTCAGCATCTGATATGACATAAGCATGTATGTGTATAAGCATCTTATTTGTCATATGCATCATAACTCATCGTACGGTGAATCGGTTGTGTGCGTCCGAGCACACCCACACGTGTCACACGTGTTAAGGACTTAAGCGTCTCATCATATCTACTGAGTCATAATTGTTTATGTCTTTCGATAAAATCTTTTTCTTGATTTTACTTTTCTTTTGGCGTCTGCATTTAATGAAAAGGCGAATCTTTATTTTCTTTTCTTTTTGATTTAATTTTTATGTGGAAATACGAAGCGATATTTTGAAAAAAGGACTATACCATTCTCTATTAACTTTCCCACTACTCCACATTTTTCGCTCCGCTCTGCGTTTTCTGCAAAACCGTGCTCTATCTCTCTCTTTCTTTGTCTCTCTCTCTATGTGTGTTTTTCGAACCCTAAAACCTCCATCACCTTCTCTTCAATTGCTACAATGGCCGACAGAAAGGTTGGACAATACACAGATGCCTTCGATGTCTTCTCTGAGGCAAAACTTCTGAATGAGAACCGGGTCGATTTCGAGAACTTCAAGCTATATGGTTTTGATTTTGAGGAAGGTCTTGAGAAACTGGGCTGGAAAAACTACTTCATCTGGGAACAAGTAGATGTACTGAGCTATGCTATTAAGGAATTTTGGGGAAGTGCATACTTACTTCCTGGGGAAATCATAGAAGGTCACATCAGAGGATTCAAACTACGCTTCACTATCAACTCTATTGCTCAGACAATCAAATGTCCATGTGAAGGAATCAGTTACCATTCAAACTGGGCTGATGCTTACAGAGGACTTGAAAAAGTCAATGAAGCTCTGTTTGAGAACTACCATGAACTGAAGAAGAAGAACATCACTCCCACGGCTAAAGACTTGAAAAGCCACTACCGAGTACTGCACAAAATCATCGCCAAGAGCGTGATTCTGAAGGCTGGGTCAAGCGACATAGTGAACTACGAGCAAAAGTTCATTATGAGGAACTACATGGCTGGGAAGAAAATCAATCTGCCAAGGTTGATTATCAACAATCTGATAAATGCCCTTGTCTTCTCAAGGAAGAATGTTGATAAGAAGAATATCGTCAAGATAATCCCATATGGAGTTCTTCTCTCCATTATGATGATCAAAGACGGCATTGTAAGGAAGCTGACTGACTCCATCAACACAGAGGAAAAGGAAAAATACTTTGGTGTTGGTGCTGTTGTTCGTCCAGAAGTTTTTGGAGTCAACAGTTTGGTCAGGATGCAGCTTATTACAGGCTCCATGATCAAGAAGGTGAAAATAGAGCAACAGGAAGGAGAAGTCGAAATGAAAACCACCGTAAGCTCAATGACTGTGTGAAAAGACTCACCGAGTCCCCTTCAAGGGAGACTGTAAGAATAAAGCGTAAGGTGGCACTCGCACCTACTGTTGAAGAACCGTAAGATGAGGATAGAATTCCCATCGAAGGTCTTGGAGAAACAGCTTTAGACCAAGAAATGAAAAGGATGCTTCAAATGTCCACAAGGGAAGCAAATCCTCCTCCTCCTCCTCGCCACCGTAGGTCGAAAAGAAAGTTGGTCAAGTCATCAGAGGTTAACCCAAAGGTACTTGATATTACTGCTGATGAATCAGTATCTGTGTTTGATGCTCATGATGTTATTCCTGCACCACCTTTGTTTGTTTCACAACCACAAACACAAACCAGGAAAACCAGAATGAGCCTCCAACAAACCTCAACCCTCTCTAAACCTACACTCAACCGTGACCTACCACAAAGTTCTTCAAATACTTCACTTACTACATATATTTCCAAACTTCACTCTCATCCCTTTAATCTATTATTCAAAATACCTCCCATTAATCCCTTCAAACCCTACACACCTAAAACCTACAAAATCACCAAAACCACTCCCACCTTACTCACCATTACCCTTAAACCTACAGACGCTGGTGGAAGGAAGAATGTCTCATACAAACCACAGTTTGTTAAGTATGAGATATATCATAGCATCTACAATCGTCCCTCCACATGGCATTTGAAAACCTTCACCTCTGGAGCTGCCAGATTGGAGATTGCCCCTCCGATAAGTGCTACCTTCAAGGATGGAGAAGACCACTTTCAGATGTCATTTACAGGAAGATTGAGACCAGTATCTGGTAGCAAAGCAATTCCCTTCTCTCGTTGATCTTCCTAGATCCCTACCACAAACCGAACCACTCACGCTGGAAGAATGCGGAAGGTGGATCACAGATGAAGAAGTCGCCTTCATGGCACAATCGCCTTGAGATGAAGAAAATTAAAGTAATAAGACAAGACAGGATACTTCTTCTCAGACAAGAAAGATTGTACCGGATAGACAAAGGTGGCTACCTTGGTCTATCCCCTGGAAAAGGAAAGAACTCGCCCTGGCAAGCACCATTCAAAGAAGATTGGGCTCAAGGAGTATGAGAAGGCTCCCAAAAAGTACAACCTTAAGGAATTCTCTAAGCTTCCGATTGCCAAGATCTCTGTGGATCATGCCAGAAGGTTTTACCTAAATTCTCTGAAGGAAGATGAATGGAGAATTGGCTCCTCAAACTGCTGCAATGCCGAGAAGGCCACTATTCCAATAGTTGGCACAATCAGCAGAATTACTGACGTCAATCTTAGAACAGTCTACTTCGATGATATGTTCAGATGCTCAGTAATCAGGCCTTTTGACTGCATGAAGATATATGACCAATGGGCTACTGTGACTAAGCACTTCGACATTGGATTTACATGGATTCAATGGTCTGAGTCTTGGAAAGACAAAGCCATGTTACCATGCCCCGTCCCCCTAGTGCTAGAAGAAGATGACAGGGAAAATCTGCGAAGAATATACCTGGCAGAAAATGAAGCACTCTCTTTCGCCAGGAAGCATTAAGTGTCTTTATCAAGTATATGGGGAGAAGAAGTCGAAATAGGTTTGATGCTTTCACCGCCGATGTAGTTCTACACGAGAAATCATCTTGACGAATATCTTTGTATCCGTAAGATGTGAAGTATAAATGGGAAATTCAAAGCAGAATCCGAGCTCGTAAAACTTGGAAAACTTGGGTGCTAGCGAGCATCAAGATGAAACTCGCACTGCATTAGAAGTTGGACCTTCTACTTACTCCTCGCAATGAGATGGTCACGATTCCCAAAGCAGAGTTTGAAGAAATGAAGGCCACAAACATGAAAGTCACTCAGCTGGAGACTGCTCTGAAATTACTATATGAACGTCTCAACATCCCTCCACCACCTCTTCCAAACCCTTGAATTTATTTACTGTTGTGTGATATAAACTATTTCTTTTTTTCTGTTGATACATTTATATATATATACAATAATTTTACTCTGATTATCTGTTAATATATACCTACATCTGACTTATATTCAAATTTTTCTAAGTCTTATTTTGACTATGATGTGTTTTTACACTCTTTTTGTCTGATGACAAAAGGGGGAGTAAAAGAAAGGTATGATGAACACGTGAAAATCTGACTAACTCACCGTCCGATGTTCACACTCCAATAAATACGCTGGAACTGAAGTATCATGCATAACATTTCATACATAGTATTTACTATGATTATTTGTTAATGCGCTAATATTCATTGATCTAGTGCTCATATAATGATCAATAAATTTGGTACAATTTGATTAAATCAATCTTTTTGATCAGCATCCAATCTTACTACGATACATCTACGTATTTTTTTTTTGCAATCACTTAATTGAATTTGTTTATCAACTATCGCCTTAATACTAGAATTATCTTATATATCAAAATTGTTAAATTCAGGGGGAGACCCTTGATGTCATTTTGAAACTAAATTGTTCATCAACCTTAGATATTTGTCATCATCAAAAAGGGGGAGATTGTTGGAACCTAAACGATTGAGAAGCTTAGACCCTCATTAATTTTGATGATAACAAAATATTCACAAGAGAACAATTTATGTTCTAACAATTCTTGAAGTGTGTAGATACAAATATTACATATATTTCTAAGCCACTTGAACAAGAAGGAAGAAGCTCTCAAGAGAAGGATACACTCCATGTGTCAGCATCCGGCTCATCCTAGTATATTGTCCTCATGAGCGTCTAGAATTAACTTCTTGTGACACTAGTCTTATCCATTTGCTATGAGCGTCCGATCTTCCATTCTGAGCAAGCGTCCGAACTTCATTATAAATCACGTGTTGGTCACGTAGTTGCTCTTCCTCTCAGAAGTTTCTGGAACGGATTTCGAATGTGATCTTGTGCGCTAAAATTGTTGTACAAGGTATCAAAGGTGACACCTTTAGCTAAATGACAAAAATCGTACAAGCAATTGTGAAAAGCAAGGTAGTACGAAAACGGTAATGTGTACTACTGAGATATTCTCTGGAAAGGAAGAAAGAGACAGCTTTTTGAAATCACCTCACTCAATGGAAAGGAGCCATTTTTACTGTAATGGTAATATCTTTTATAACTCCTATAAATACCTCAAGGTATCCATTGAAGAAACAGCCGAAACTCTATAAGAGAATATTGCTTCATTTACTGAGAACAAGCACTGTTGCTATACACTACAAAGAGTCAATACTCTGAAAGCACTGCTTCTGTGAGCAATCAAGTTTCAAGCCAAGTCTCTGGACTACAAGAACTGAACTCAGCGTCCGACACTTTCTTTTAGAAAGCATTTCTATATTGAGCTTAATTTTTATCCTCTCTGTGAGAGTTATTTATACTTGTATTCAACTTACTTGTAAAAGTTGTTTTGGCCTAGTTAAGGCGCTCCTCAAAGGCTCGAATGTCTTGAGTCGCTTTTAGAAGTTGAGAGTATTGTCAAGGTTGTGATGAGAATACTCTTAAGGTTTTGTAATCAGTTGATTATAGTGGAAAATCCTTCAGGAACGAAGGGACTAGACGTAGCTACCAGTTTGGTAGTGAACTAGTATAAATCTCTGTGTCTCTTGCTTTACTACTTTCTATTTATCTTTATCTTGCTCTGTTAAAAACAAGTTTTCACAAACTGCTTTTCCAGCGTCCGGTTTATTTCCAGCGTCCGTTTAACAAACTGTTTTGAAAAACCTGTGTTCTAAGTGTTTTTAACTTAAAGTTAAGAAAAAGTTTTCAACACAATTCAACCCCTCTTCTTGTGTTCACGTTCAGGTATTAGTTAGGAAGACTACTGTTAATAATGCATGATCATTGGGTATTAATAGCATTAGAGTGGGAGATTAGCTTTCAACCAGGAAATATAGCTCATATTCATTAATTAGTAAATTTAGGAACTAAATATTGGTGAACCCGGTTCCCTTAGGCTTCCTATAATTGTCTTATCTTGTTCTTACGCATTGTTTGATCTCCATTTTGTTTGCATTAATTATTGCAATTGTTTAAACCACAACCTTCGTTAGTCTAAATAACATAGGATCTTTACTACATTAGTACTCGTGCATTCCCTGTGGGTTCAACATTCGGTGTCTTAAATATAGTCCACTTATTATGAGTTACGATCAGGTGCACTTGTCTGAGCCGCAACAAATTTTTGGCGCCGTTGCCGAGGAATGTTTTAGCGATATTAAAATAACGAGATTCTAGATACTTTAGGCATTTAAATTACTTATTTTTCTATTTATTTTATTTTGTTTGAATTTTGCTTATTATAATTCTTAGTTTGATTTTATTTTTATTTTTATTTTTATTTTTAGTTTTTATAAGAGTCATTCAAATTTGGTTCCCGTTTCAACGCCCTTGTTTTTACTATAGCTATTTGCCGTACTATTGTACTATTTGCATCGTATTAACGTAGTTAATACGAGATTTTGTGATTTAACGTGACAAAAACATAAGAAAAGGGGATTTGAATTAGGTTTGTAGAAATCTTTTCACAATACTTATGATTTTGAAAGCCTTTTTAAAAACAACTCTTTGAGCAAAAATAACAATAAGAAGCAGTAAAGAGAAGAGAAAGAATAAAACACAGTGATTTATACTAGTTCACTACCACCTGGTAGCTACGTCTAGTCCCTTCACTACACTGAAGGATCTTTCCACTATAATCAACTGATTACAACACGAGTATACTACTGCCAAACTGGCTATACTCTGAACTTCTTACAATGACTTAGTACAGTCAAGCATCTAAGGAAAATACAGCTACTACTGGGCTAAATACAAGTATTCAAAATGATTTGAAACAATATAATCAAACTCTCTGCAAGAGAGGATTTACATTGAAAACTTAAGCAGTTGAAAATTACTTTCTTGAAGAGAGGATAAAACGGTTTGAGTGCTGTTTTCTTGGTTTCAAAAACTTGGAATATTTCTTGGTTGCTGTAACACCCCGTTTCCAGAGCGCTACTGTGCAACCCAATCTAATGCTGAAAACATTTGATGCTTGTATGCTTTCAGTATTAGATGGGTTGCACAGTAGCGCTCCGGAAACGGGGTGTTACAATAGTGGAGCTTCTAAAGCTTGGATTCAGCCCCAAATTTATTTTGTTTCAGTTGCTCACTTGATTCAGTTTCATTTTCAAAATGGTTCGATAGCCTTCTTCACTGATTTGAATAAGGTATATATAGCTAGGGTTCAAAATAGTGCCGTTGTGACCTAAGCAGGTCGTTCACCAAAGGATAAAACTTGAGATCCGCTTTTTGTGGCTTTTAGTGCATCATGTCCTTTTCAACTTTCATTCCATACACTGACACAACTGTCAAATAATACATCTGTTCTTTTGTGATCCTTTTTGAAATTGAGATCTTTTCAGAACAAGGCAGGATGATTATTTCCGTTGACATTGCATTTGGCTTTTGATTCCTCGTATATTAAAAGAGTCATCCTTTAATGCTTGATAACGTCTTTAATGCTTCACTCAGTCTGGTTGTATACTAGAGGTATCTTCTACCAGAAGATCATTGACATGGCAATACTCTGCTTACCAGAATAAGCTTGTACCAGAGTCAAGTTCTTCAGAGCGTAGGCTTTCATCTAACAGAGTCTTGTAGTACCAGATGCAGGATTCCAACAGAGTGTAGTCCTACCAGAGCTTGGTCTTCCAGAGCATCTTATCAGAGTGTTGACTACCAGAGCTTTGTCAACAGAGGTAAGTTATAAGACACTGACGTTATCTGCTCTTACCAGATGATAGATGCCAGACTCAATGGAATGGGCCAGAGGGTGAAATGCACATAGAGCCAAGGCTTTCTGAGACACCAACAAACATATCAGAGGATAAATTGTTCTTATCATTATTTGTTATCATCAAAACAATTAAGGGTCATTGTTTCTGAATCCACTTGATTCCAACATTGATTAATAAAGTGTTTGAATTTCACCAAGACAAAAATATATTCTAGTCTTAATAATTATAGTTAACCTGTGGTTCGAAGTCCCAAGTAGGTAGCTCGGTTGGTGAGCTAAGGGACGCTGAAGGAGTTTAAGCTGGAGGTCCTGGATTCAAACCCGGGAAACTAACATTTCTAACAATTACTAACAACTAACATTTTCCTATCAAAAAAAAAAAAAACTTGTGGTTCGAATCTCGTCAAAAAATTCTAACAAAGTTTCGTCGTGATTTGAGCTACGGGTGATTTTTACCTGACATAAAATTGAAACGAACTCCGATTTTGATAAAATTTGAAATGTAAATCTTTTATAATGTATTTGGTTGATATATAGTGTGTTTATAATTTTTTGGTGCAAATATTATACGCGTATTGCTACGTCGAGACCCATTTGACTAAGTCAAATTGGAATTTAGAGGGTTAGTGGGAGTGGTTGGAGAGTTAGTAAGAGAGGTATGGGTTTTATTTCGTGAAACATGGGTTAGTCTTTTGGAAACATGGTCATTTCCTGAAATTAAGGCTAGCCAAGTATTGATCAAGATATTTTTCTCTCCCTTCCTTCCTTGCTGACCACCGACCTCACCACCCCTTTTAAGTCAATTTCATTTACTTTTGGTCCATATCTTGCAAGGTGTGTATGTTGGTGAAAAACAAGAAGCATTCTCCTTCCCCTCTTGGTGCTAAAATACGTGAGCTCTCCTCCTCCAAAACACCTCCATTTTGCTAGATTTCTTCCCTTCTTTGTGTTTGAAATCTTGTTCTTGAGTGTTAGTGAGTTGATTTAGAGAAACTCATCTCTTTTCCCTTGAGCTTTTGCATCAAACACTACCTTTTCTGTAACGACCCGTTTCTGGACCGCCACTGAACTAAAACTAAACCTGTATGTGATGGATTTTTGAAAACGGTACTCTTGTGCCCTTCAGAAATACGGTATATTTTTTTTTAAAACAAAGGTGCCCGTAAAGCATACACAGAGTACTTACAGCGTTTCGAAACATGGTGCAACTAGGACACAAGTTACGTACTGGAAATGCATACACACATAAACATATATAGTAAACCTACACCATACGTACAAAATAAAGCAGAGTAGAAATGTATGAGGAAATACACCTATGATATGACGACCCTCACGAGAGTAATCATACCCTTGGGATACTCCCGGCAGACACCCACGCGGGGGGACTACTCCAAAAGTAGAACCACCAGTCTACCCTGTCTTAACAAAACATCACAAGCCCAACCGGTCACCAACCAACTGTACACAAAAGGTGTATATATACTACAGTCCTCCAAATAACATAACAGCAGACAAACGGTCAACATGCAATCAAGACAAATAAAGGTCGTTGCCCGAATCCTCGAAGGGGCCCTCCTAGTCATCGTCCACCAACTGGTCTTCCGCGTCCTCGCCATCGCCTGGGTAACCATCATGGATTGAAGGCACCACGGGAAAGGGTCAACTTCTCAATAATTCAAATATAACAATTCACAAACAATAAGCAACAACAATGTATATAGTTCACAAGGTTCAATTCAAATTGCTCGCTCAAGACTCGACTCATGACTCATCTCGCGACTCATTTTCTCTCGACTCGACAATTTTTCCGGAAAGCAGACGCCGATCCATCCACTGAATACCAGCCGTAGCTTTGGGATCTTCGCTCTCCCTAGGACATTCAGCTCCGGTTCCTTAACGCTGCGACGCCTAGCTAATCCACCATGAACGAAGGGGACCTAGCACCCTCAGTTGTCCGGCTCACAGCTCAAAAACGTCTCGACGACTCGACAATGCTCTCAGACTCGATGAACAATTCGCCGCATACGATATTCAAAGAGTTGTACGCAAGATTATTCGACCGCATATCAAATAATAAGAGCATGCTTAATATGAAGAAACGCAATTCAACAACTTAAGCAATAAAAGCAGTTTGCATGGAGAAACGCAATTCAACAATACAAGCAGCATAAGCAATTCACAGCATCATTCAACCGCATATGAAATAATTACACAGCTCAACAACAACAGTCGACAATCAAATCATAGAATCCATCCCTCTGCAACTCGATGGAGTTCACAGAGAGGAACAAACAAGTGTGGGGGGTTGGGGACAGCTGCCAACCACTTGCAGACAAGCCCACTAAAACTCAGTATAGATATCAGACAATAAAAAGAAACGAAGGGGTACAAGACCCTCACTTTGAACCCTGAGGTTCTCAGACTTCTTCGCATTCGTACTTGAAATTAAATTCCTATCGTATCTAAAAGTTGCCCTTAATCAAAGGCATACAAAAATAAAAGCCTACAATTATCTAGAAGTGCCCTTACCACAGGCTGTCACTAACGTGGCTCCAACTTCTGCAAGTCCACGTCGCTCGATCTCCGATAATACGATCCCTATTACTATGAACAACTTAGCACATATCTATAAATATTAACTTAAACTTAGGCTCTCAACCTAACCCTTTTTCTAACCAAGCATCCACTAAAGAATTTAGTTCTAACTACTAGAAAACAATTAAGGATTTTGAACCAAAAATCACTTTTCTTGGGAATTAACTAATACATAATACTTTAACTTAAGAAAATGCTAACTTTTAAAGAACCCCTTTTTTTTTCTTGAAACCTTAAGTATAACACATAATCAATTAATCACTTTGCACAAAGTTTCTAAGGCTTAAACATAACACATTCAAGCATTACAACAAGTTCACAATTAAAATCTTCCTTCCAAAAACCTCCTAGGCCTCTCGGCCATAACTTCTTCTTCTTAAATTTTTTTTTGCAAAAACTCCTTTTTATTAATACTAACACTTTCAAGCCAATCAACCATATTTAAAGGCAACACATTAATTCCTATCTAGACATCAACCACACATACTCTTGAAATATGTTGTAAATCATTTAAACTAAATTACTAAGTTCCCAAACTCATTTTCAACCCTTTTTCAAGAATAAGTGTTTTCCCAAAATTTCTTCCAATCACTCAAACTCCAATTCCAAGAATCCTAAAGCATTTAACACATTGCCATTATCATGCTAAAAATCATATTCATGCCAAGCTAAAATTTAAAGAACAACCTATTCATGTTCATATGTCAATCTAGTCCTTCATAAACTAGTTTTTGCATAAAACATAACCTTCACTCAAGCTAATACATGCATACAAGTTCTAATAACCTTAAAAATAATTCTAATGACTTGGTTAAACATCTAACACATATTTAAACATCACATCCTCATGTTCTCATAGTTCAAGAATTGAAAAAAATGCTAGAATTATCATGTTGCACCTAATTAATTTAAACAATAACTTCAATATCAACACATAATCAAACCCAATAACACAATAAAATCACTCAAGGCATGTCATTCATCTATTTAACACATGATTCAACAATTAAAACTCACATTTTCCTTACTCAAAGAATAGGTATCAACCCTTAAATCACAAGTTAAGCATGCCAATTACAAAACTACTACTCAACAATCATCAAACAACTTCTAATAACTCAATGAAACAACCAATTGCTTGATTCAAGTGAGGATCACACAACTTCCCCCTTTTCACCCCTTAGGGTTTTGCCCTTAAGCTCAAGAAAAGGGGTTGAGAGTGTTTCATCTCCTCTTGATCATAACCAAGCAACAAACAACATCAAATAAGCAAGAAAAACAAGATTGGAAAGCAAAATCTCAAGGAACCATGAAGGGGAGGGGGGCGCAGTTTTGTACAGTAAATGGGGAGGGAAAAATTGATTTTTCTCTTACTTAGATGGTTGGGATGAAGAGGAACTATGTAGAGGTGAAGCTTTGGAACAACTTTGATGAATGTTGCAAGTTGAAAAGCTTAAAGGAATGGAAGAAAATGGCTATGGAAGTCTTGGCTTTCTTAAGAGGAAAATGAAGAAGATGATGTAGTATGAGAGGATGGAAGGAGGTCACGATGGGGCTGCATATAGCCCTCATTTCCTTTCTTTTATAATAAAAAAAAAACTAAGCATTGTTAGTAAAAGTAGTTTAATAAAAGATATTTTCAAAATAATCATACAACTAATGACACCTAGCAACTTTATGAGATGCTAATCACATCACCTAATCCTACCCATCTAATCTCACATCTCTCATGATTACCCTCTAATCTAGAGTCTTAAGATTTAAAAACACGGCGACGAAAAACTGAAAAACCGATTTATTTCTCGCCAGAAAAATCCCGAAAAATTAATTCGCGAGAAATTAATTCTTCGCGTGATAATATTATTTCATAAATAATAAAAATAACAATAATCACTCAAAAATAGTCTCAACAAGTTACGATTCGATTTTCATCGAAATCGGAGTTCATTTAGAATTTTATCTGCGGCGAAACTGCCCGGCGATTCGTGTAACACCCCGCATTTCTCGTACATTTTATATTTTTAAATGTATTTATTTCATTAATTATGACGATTTGTAAATGTAGTTATTCTGATTTTCCTAGGTGTGTTTAAATTGTTGAAAATTGTTAAAGTTGTATTTATTTGTATTTTTAGAAAATATTAGTAATTTGTTATTTAATCATTTTACCTTTATAAAATGTTAGTATTTGAAAGGTCAATTATTTGAAAAAAATATTTTGACTTAAAGAAGTGTTAAAAATGAGTTTGATGGGTTAAAAGGTTTTAAAGATATATAAAAATGAGTTTTACTGATTTCTTGTGTACACACCTGCTCTTAATCGATACGCCTCATTCTCATAGACTATCTCATTCTCATTTTTATTTATTATGTGTTAATTAAATTTTAATTATGTGTTATATGTGTGAATATAATTACAGGAGTCTAGAAATGATTCTAGTTGTTTTTCCTTAATTTCTATAATTATTTAATTAGATGCTTATGTGCAATGCCTCAATTAAATAAGTGATGATGTGATACCTTGTGTGACTTTGAATTTGTTCTTGATTAATGCTCTTAGGCCTTAGTCTATGTGCCATGGGCTATTAAGAAATGATTTAAGATAGTTTAGAATTGTTATGTTGTTATTGGGCCTAGAGGATTAGTGCTTAAGTGATCCACTTACCTAAAAACCTAGCTAGAGAAAACCTAAGGAGTAAGACAAGCTCTCATTCTTGCCTCCACTAAAAAGTGGCGCCTCTTATCTCCCTCTCACCCTCTCATACGCTTTCTCTCTTTCTCTCCTTCACAAACACTCTCATCACCAAACACCCTCCCACCATTGAAGGAGCAAAGGGTTGAGAATGGAGGAGCCACCCAAGTGTCAACTCTAGGACCATGAAAGGAATCATAAGCATCTCTCTTGTTTGGTAAGGTTCCTAGGAAGCTCTCTCGTTGTCCCTCATTTTAAGTTTTTGAGAAGCAAACCTTTAATCCCATCTTCTACCCTTATCCTTGTTAGCGGGACCAAGAAGGAAGCCAAGGACACCCACCCTCTCTAAAGGTTGCAAATTCTACATTAAAGGTAAGGGGGGAGATTATTGAAATTGGGGATATTTGAGGGAATAGGTGAAGGGGTTGTCCTTGAACCCCGTTGTTTGATAATTAATCGAAAAAAATTCTGGTTTACATGCTTATAGACACTATAACTATGGTTTGAATAAATTATGTGGCTGCCATGGTTGTTCATATATGTTTTAAGTGTTAGAAAAATTTCTGTTTTGATGCCTAGGACGTGGTTGAATTATTAGAGCACCAAATTGATATGTTCGTTAATTTGGAGATGAACTTCAATGTTGGAATGGGTGAATTGCGCTTGAGACTATCTAAATGATTAAAATAGATGCTGTTTTATGGATATTGTTAATGGAAAATTTTAGAATAATTTAACTTGTTGCGTTCATATTTTAATTCGTATTATTTTCCTTGTAATAATGTTGCCGTAACTATTTTGAAATTCGAGAACCGGGTTAGAGCTTTAAGAATTACTCCTAAATACTAATTAAGATTTTTCCCTAAGTGTTAGTCTTAATTGTGATGTTCCTAAATATTTAGAATTGAAGAAAAATAGGCGAAACGCTTTTAAGACAGCAAAGTAGCGCTGCTGTTTTCGGTTTCGCTGCTGTTTCTGTTTTTCGCTGCTGTTACTGTTTTTGCTGCTGTTTCTGTTTTTGCTGCTGTCTCTGTTTTGTTGCTGTTTCTGTTTTGTTGCAGTTTTGTTGCAGTTTTTGTTGCTGTTTTTGTTGCTGTTTAAATTACTGCGAAAATCCTGTTATTTCTGCTGTTTAAATTGCTGCGAAAAATTCTGTTGTTGTTGCTTCTGTTTTCTGCAGAATTTACGTTGGCTGCGGTAGTTTTTTTTAGTGCAGTTCCTGTTTCTGTTGCTGCAGAATTTTCTGCTGCAGAATTTACGTTATCTTGTGCAGTTTCTGTCTTTGTACGATTTTTGTTGTTGTTGCTGCGTTGTTATGCGGTGTTTGTTGCGTTGCTACAGATTTTAATTACATGATCAAGAAATAATTATTCTTAAGACAAGTCGTGGATTTCTTATGATTTATTCTTTGATCCGTTTATTATTTTGTGATGATGGTTGTGAAAAGTCCACACTTGTGGCAATGACCTTGAAAGGATAAATGACCTTTTGTGCAAGTCACCTAGCTATTAGTAGCCATAATGGGACTTGAGTCATTCCTTGTGAGATGATCCTAGCCATATGGGCCATGATGGATTGTCGATGAAAAATTGAACTATGACGTTCGGAGGAAACCCGACCTTGTGTGTTTGTTTGTCATACAACCCTTGTAGCAGGATGGGGAAGCACTATTGAAATGAAAGGTGGAGGCCAATATGAGTGAGCTCAAGTGGCAATACCTCGGCCTAGAGGGTGAGAAGCCGAGTTTGTGTTCCCTAATAGTTTGAGTGTCGCGCCTTTGACCGGGGACCACTTATCGAGACTTAGCTACTCCCTGACTGGCCACCTGACATTATCATCCCTAGTTGAGAGTATGCGGTAATAGAGTAAAACACCCGCGAGGGGATCTCTAATAAACCAAATATGTACTCCTAAGAGACTTCCCGAGTAGTAGATGGTACCACATGCATAAGAAGTAGTGTCGTTAGCATCTGCATTATTTTCTTTTGATAATTATGTGACTATGAGGAATAATGAAATTTTTCATGTACTCGTGGATGATACGAGATGTTGTTGCTACTTTATGTGAATTGATTTTTATAGTGTGGTGTGAAAATACATATATATATATCTGTATACGTATATAAATATATTATTTATTTGTTCACCTTTTTCTCTCTAAATATCACTATAACTCGATTTCAATGTACTCACCCCTCTATGGTTGTTTGTCTCTTGTTCTTCCATGTTCGATTGCAGACACTACTAATACCAGGACACGTAGCTAGTGGTGAAGGCCTCTTATGGAGAATTTTTATAGTTTTATTTCGAACATTTTCTTAGTGAGACGTCGAATCTTTTATGTATTTCGTTCTGTCATGTGTAAGCCGGGTTAAGTAAAGCTCTGAGGCTATGTGACAGGTTTTCTTTTCTTTGGGGTTCAGTATGTCGTTTGGTTTTTTTTTTTTTTTTCCACAATTTCAAATAAGACCTTTGAAAGAAAAATACTTACTATGCTTGTTATTACTAAATACTTGCAAACTGAATGATATCTGAAATTGATTTATTCGTCGAGTTATCCGTTGATCTTTTTTTATTTGATTTATTTTATTTAACGATTTTCGAAACGGGGATTAGAGTGTCACAATTCGAAACGCGACGAAACTTCGTTAAAATTTTTCGACGATATTCAAACCGTGAATTAATATAAAATATTAATTCTCAAATATAGTTTGATCTTGATTTAATTAATTTCACTTACTCAGAGAACAAGAAATTGCTTTATTATAGCGTAAATATGACAAAAATACACTAAATAACGCTACTTAACGCATCGTAAAAAAATACGCGTGTTACATTTTCCTCCTCCATTCTCTTTGCTTGAGTGAGCTTGCTCTAGTGAGTGATTCTAGTGAGTGATCTTGAGAGCATTGTGAGCCAAAAGATCCTCTCTTTTCTTTGCCATAAAGTCGTGACTTGTGAAGGTTTGTGGGTGAGCATTTTACATCTTTTTCCTTTCCATTTTAGCTTGTGGATGTTGTTAAGGTCTTGATGATCATAGGTTGAAGAACAATGAAAATTTTCTCCTCTATTTTGGCCTTTTGGGCCGTGAATTTAAAAGAAAGAAGAGGAAGATCTTATTTGCTTCAAAGCCTTGGTTTTGTTATTGTTGTTGTTGTTGGGAAGATGAGGATGGAAAATGATTTTGATTTATGGTTGTTTTTGAAAAAGAAGTGGTTAGTAGCTTGATTTAGTTCTTGAAAGATTTTGTTTAAACTTCAAGCTTGTTGTGGTTTGATCAAGGCTTGTGTAAGTGTGTGTGTGTGGCTATGAAGAAAATTTTGTCACACTCCTTAGTTTTTCCATGTAGGCCTAAATTCATTTGTGTTGCTGTGTGTGGAATTTTTTTAAAGTTTTTCTAATCTAAATACTTGATTTTGATGTTTAGTGGTATGGCTTTGTGTTTCCAATGAAAAGATTCAATTTTTGGTATAAAAATTTAAACTTTTTAAAGATCTAGTGGTGTTTGAGGTTTCTAAAAATGTTAATGTTTTAAAGTTTTAATTTTCAAGCCTTTGATCCTTTGATCTAGTGGAAGCTCAGAATTAGATGGAATAATTGTCTCTATTTGACTAGACAGATGACCTTCATTTGCATTCACATTTATAGAGAGGGTAATGCTTGCGCTGATAAGCTTGCTGGATATGGAACTAGCATCAGTGGTTTTTTTTGGTTGGACCTAATCCCTAGCTTCATTGCTGAGGATTTTTCAGACAGAGGCTAGGTCTGCCTAGTTAAAGGTTTAGTTGATTTTTCCATGGGGTTAGTGTATTTCCACACTTGTTGGTTTCTCTTTGTTTTCTCTCTGATTTCTGATTTTGGTGTGCTGCAAATGATTGATAATATCTTTGGTGCCAACATAGTTGGGATGAAAGTCATTATAGTGATGCTCTTGCATGCTATTATTGCTTTTCTTAGATATAGTTTCTTTATTATAGGCTTGGTTTTCCTTCCTATTGGTTTCAATTTTGTTTTTGTTTATGGGTTTTGGCCTAGTCCCCCTATGTTTATTTGTTTAGCTTTTTTCCCTTTTTTTAACAAAATTTAGGGGGAGTACTCTTCTTCCTTCTAGATGTTTTTTCCCTAAGGAGGGCTTTGCATCAGAAAGTTTTAACGAGGCTCCTTACCTTTCTTTTGCTTTAAAAAAAAAGAGTGTGGATAGTGCTTAAGAGAAATTTTAGAAGTAAAACCCCTAAAAATTTTGGTTAGGCCGTGGGCCTATTAGGGCTTTAGAGGCTTGATTTAGTTCTAAATGTATAGTGTTTTCATGGTTAATGTTCGGGTCGTGATCAAGATTTTGATTGTAATCGTGTCGGAGCGAAGTTTGGAGATTTGGAGCAAAACGTCATTCGTAAGGGCTCTTCAACTTAATATCTTTATATGTGTTATTGTTGTTGTTGGCTTGAGTTCGTGGATTTATGTGTGCTTAAGTAAGTAAAAGTGGTGAACATGCCTGTGTTATGAAATTGCTTTGAATGATGCAAGCTTATAATCTTTGTGTGGATGATGATGCTATATGATAATAATCGCTGTGTCGTTGATCATTAACTGTACTTGTGAATATGTCTCTTAATGACTGTGTTGATTGGGAAGTGTCGAGAGCACGTAAGTTTGGGGTATCTATCGGAATGACATCAAACATTCAAAAGATTTTGACATAAAAACTAAGAGGTATTTTATTAAAATCAAGGAGACACTTTAAAGTGGATTTTGTTAAGTAAAGGATTTAATCACTTGTTTTAAAGAAAATAAAATGAGTGACAAAAATCAGTAGAAGAATTACCTTTCGAACGATTAGTGAATCTTTTGATATCGTTCTGAAAATCTTTTGAACTAATAGGAGCTTTTTCAAAAAGAACTGAATTCTTAGGCATATCGAGTGAAGTGAAGTTAAGTGAACACAAGGTTCTAACTAAGGGAGTTAGAACAAGAGTTGATTATCTCAGACACTTTGTGCGATTGATCCAGTCGTGGTGAACTAATTGTGATAATGGTGGTGCATTCTCATGCATACATCGATGTCAGAAGGGAGGTGTCGTATAGTGGCCCAGACCTAGGTACGAGTACGTATTGATAGTCAAGAGGAAAAACGAGCGCATGTCATCAAATGTTGATGCTCTGGACACAAATCCCTATGGGGAATCGTGATTGATAAAGCCTAGACAGTCGAAATCCCAGAGCTCTTGATGCCCATTTGTGTGGATAAGTGTGGCGATATTCCGGAATCGTGTGCATTGACATATTGACTAACCATTAGAGATTTGTGGTGTATCCTTATTGTGATGATGGTTGAGTGTTTATGTCATGATGCTACTCTTTGTGTTAATATGATATGTTTTGCATATATACTATTGTTGTTATATGTTTGTTTGGGAAGATAACCCTTTCTATTCGGGCATTTTTATGGATGTCACCCCAGTTGATGACGACGATGGAGCTACCGACGATTAGGTTATCGGCAGAGACGATCTTTGACTTTCCAGATTCGGATACCCCATGCTTGGGTGGTTGATCACATCACCGACAGGATTGTATATAGAGGTGATGTGATCGAGAAGACCAGGTTGATCGGGCAGGTGACTCGGGTTTAGGTGACGTGGAGGGTGATGGACTTCCCTGTACCTTACGGGCGTATTTTAGATGCTTGGCTGGGAGCCTAGCCTGATGGAGACACTATTACTGCTTCTGAGGATTCATCTGATGTCCCGCGTAGACTACCTTCCGGACGAGCCTAGGGTTGGAGGCTATTTGTTACGCAGGACCGCTCGCAATAGCGCGGGGTCCAGAGGTTTGGATGTAGGAACTTCTACCTCTCGCGCGGTGGTAGACTCACCGGTTCCTCCAGTGGAGCCGGAGCCTATACCGGAGTATTCTCCTTCCTCTCCAATTCCTGTTCGCGATCCTACTCCTCTGGTAGATCCTCTAGTCTGCAGATTATGTGGCACTGTAGGCTGCAGTTTCGTTGGATAGATAGAGGATTTGTCCGCTGAGGAGGTTAGGATCGAGGCGGTACCTCCATCCATCCCAGTCATTGACCTTACTGGTGATGATGAGGATGACCTTAATGTAATCGACTACTCCGACTATTACCCCCCTTAAAAGAAATTTTGCCCACAAAATTTGCGAAAACGTCGATGACAAAATTTTATAAGAACGCCAAGTTATGATGGAGAAGGAGGAAGAGGAGGACCCGTCGGAGGAGCTCGAAAATGAGTTGTGGAGGTAATAGAGTGTGATCGACTACTCTGACTATTGTGGTGTAGGTGTTTTGGTGATCAGCTTAGTGTTTTGAGGTGTTGTTTTAGTTGTTGTTTATCATGAGATGTGACTTTTGGAGCATCCCTCTACGCAGGTGCCTTCCGAGAGTACCTCAGGAGAATAAGTGTTCTTAGTTTAGAGTATTCATTTTCCAGGTGTATTCCTATTTTGGTTTTGTATTTTGATTTTGGCTAAATTACAAAATTGGTCCTCTATGTTTATTTTAGGTTTCAATTTGGTCATCTATGTTTTATTTGTTTCGTTTTGGTCCCTACGTGTTCGCCTAAAATACTCAAATATGTGGTGGTTATTCTTGAGTTGCCATTAAAGTTAATTGTCCGTAGCTAAAAGCCAAATTCTAGCGACGGACAAGTCACGTGGTATGAAACTGAAAAAGGATAAATGACCTTGTGTACAAGTCACCTAGCTATTAGTAGCCATAATGGGACTTGAGTCATTCCTTGTGAGATAATCCTAGCCATATGGGCCATGATAGATTGTCGATGAAAAAATTGAACTATGACGTTCGGAGGAAACCCTGAGCCTTGTGTGTTTGTTTGTCATACAAACCCTTGTAAACAGGATGGATGAGAGGCACTATTGAAATGAAAGGTGGAGGCCAATATGAGTGAGCACAGCGTGGCAATAACAGCCTCGAGGGCCTGCCCAGTTTGTGGCTTCGAGGAGTTTGTGTTCGAGAGCCTGGTCGCGCAGCCCGGGTGGGGACGACCACTTAGCTACCCCGACCGGTCACCTGACATTATCATCCCTAGTTGAGTGTATGCGTAATGCGGTAATAGTAAAACACCCGCGAGGTGATCTCTAATAAACCAAAATATGTAATGTGAGACTTCCCAGTAGTAGATGGTATGAGTAATCACATGCATAAGAAGTAGTGGGGCATCTGCGTGATTATTTCTTTTGGATAATCGAGCACTAGAGGAATAATATGAAATTTCTGAATTGATTGTTACTCGTGGATGATACGACGAGATGTTATCGTATGCTACTTTATATGTGAATTGATTGTTATAGTGTGGTGTGAAAATACATATATATATATCCCCATATATCTGATATAAATATATAAATATATTATTTATTTGTTCACCTTTTCTCTAATATACTATTACTCGATTTCCAGCGTACTCAACCCCCATTCACCCTCTATGGTTGTTTGTCTCTTCCATGTTTCCATGTTAGATTTGCGGAACCTTTACTAATACCAGACACGAGCTAGTAAAGCTCAGAATGTGAGAGGTTTCTTTTTCTTTGAGAACTTTATAGTTTATATTTTTCTTATTGAGACGCTTGAGTCATTCATGTATTTTGTCGCCTCTTTCAGGTAAGCTTGGGCTGGCAAGAAAAAGCTCAGACCTACGTGAACCTATGACGGGTTTTCTTTTCTTTGGGGTTCAGATATCGTTCGGTGTATTTATTTATTTCACCAGATAAGAGACTTTGAAAGAAAAAATACGCATTATGCTATTGCCCTAAATACTTGCAAACCGACTAAATATTGCAAAGCGAATTGATATTTATTGATTATTTAGTTATCTCATTAAGCTGAGTTATCCGCTGATCCTTTCTTTTTTATTTATTTATTTAAATTATTTTTTTATTTGCTTTATTTTATTTAACGATTTTCAGAACGGGATGAGTGTCACATTAAGTGAATTGCAAGAGTGTGTCGACGGAGGTAATAGATGGAGGTAATGAGTGTGATAGACTCGGCCCACTATTGTGGTGTAGGGTGTTGTTGGTGTTTAGTGTTGTTTTGAGGTTGTTGTTTGTTTAGATTTGTTTTGACTTTTTGGAGCATCCACTACTGCCTTGCCAGTGCCTTCCGAGAGTACCTCAGGAGAATAAGTGTTCTTAGTTTAGAGTATTCATATTCCAGGTGTATTCCTATTTTGGTTTTGTATTTTGATTTTCCTTGTACTTAAACTTGAAAAGTTGTAATTGCCTTTGGCTTTTGTAAAAATATGCATATTCAGTGTTTCTCTTTTGCATTATAGTTGTGCACCATGTTTCGAAAACGCTGTAATAGTCTGACTTGTGGTTTTGCAAAAGGGTTCTAAAAGGGAAAAAAAATTATACCCGTGTTTTCTCAAATACAAGGCGGGTATTACATTTATAAATCATTCTGCATTTAGAGGCTGAGTTTAGATTAGTAGTGCTCTGAAAATCGGGGTGTGACATTGTGGTATCAGAGCAGTTCGGCCCTCATCGGACAGTGAGATTGGGGAAGCTATGCTGGTCTAGAGTCGGGAATTTTCAGGAGCAGATTGTTGATTGTCAGTTGGTTCTTGTGACTGGAATATTCATTGAGTGAAGCTATTCTACTTATAATTTTTTGGATTGTGTGAACCATTTTTTTAAAAGGCTAGGTGATCCTTAGTCACCATAATTTATTAAAAAAAAAGAAAAACAAAAGACAACAAAATCGTGGGGGGACTTAAACCAAAACTCATGCAAAGAAAACAAAAGTCATTTAAATCTAACATTACATTTTCTATTCTTTCTCAGATTATACTTTTGAGACTTAGATATACCACCGTGAAATCAGAATCAATTTCAGCAGCATTATTATTATCCGACTGCTCCGCTGAGAGAGAGTCATTCTCTGGGTCCTCCTCATCCCTATTGTCCAAAAACATAGCAAGTATTTTCATTTCATGAGCATCATTAACAGGAGTCTCAAGATTCTTACCACTAATTGTTAAATAGTAGCTCTGTAGTTAGGAACTGGAGTCGGAGTTATCTTGGTTGTATCCTGCTGTTGATTACCTGTAATTATATCATCAGGTGATGCATAAGGCTGTGAGTCTGAAACAATGATCCAAAGGTCGATCTTCTTCAATGGGTCATTAGCAGTTGAAGCATGCTGTAGAGCAATGGCAACTTTGAATTACTATTTTGGTCAGCATCCACAATATCTGCTATTATATTAAGTGTACTCGGTTCCACAATTTCAATAAGTCCTGCATCTATTGTTGCCCTTTTTCTAGTGTTTCCTACAAGCAAATCTTCCTTACTTGATTCATTAAAGTCCTTGTGTGCATCCTTAGGCACCACTTTAGGCATGTATTTCATAACAGGTTTCTTGACACTCTGATGAGGGTTATTAATTTTGGCATGCGTGTGACCATCTTTGACAGGTTGATTCTTTCTTCTACAATTTTCATTAGCATGCCCAATAACATTGCAAAAGGAACAAAATGAAGGCAAATTTTCATATTCCAATCCTAAAAAAAAGCATATTCTTCTTTTTCAACAAGAATTTGATTTTGGAAATCACCAGGAATGTCCATGTCCACGAGGACCCTGGCGAATTTGCCAAAAGTGCGCTTATGAGTAGCTTCATCAATTGCAATAGTCACGCCAATTCCACCTGCAATGCGAAAAACAATTTTCGGACTCCAATATTCTTGAGGTAAACCCAAAATTCGGACCCAAACTTGCACGTGCGATTGTCTTTGGGCAGATGGGTTGAAATCAGGAGTCCAAAGTGCTAATCTAAATAGTCCCGGTTTAAGATGCAAAGAACCAGTGGCTAGAATAGTTCGAAGATCAGCCATAGATGAAAACTTGAATTCAAAGAAGCCACGACCTAATGATATTGATAACTCTTAGAAATAAGAGTTATCTATGCTCTTTTGACATTAAAATCTTGTAAGTCCAAGGGTAATTTAGAGTCTTTTATCTTTAGAAATTGTGAATATTCTGTTTTTAGTGTTTAAGATAATTTTGTGGCACTTGGGTGCCTTTGTGGAAGTTTTGATGTGTATTGGCAGCTAAAGGGGAGGCAGGCTGGTACATTTGCTGATCCCTAGGATAAAATTGTCTCATCTCTGTGAAACAACTGCCAGTACATTCCATTCCTCCATAGCTCATTTCCACCTTCACCCATCTTCCACACTTCATCTCCAAGAGTAAATCAAGCATAGTAAGGGAATGCAGCGGCAAGACATTGCTATAGTGAAGTGTCTCCTCAACTTGAAAGAGAGCTGGAGCCCTTTCTCGTGTTCCTTTTTACCTCTGTTTGTAACCACTCTGAACTGAAAATTTTAAGAGCTATGGATTTGTTTTGTAGCAACTATTTCTGATATATTGTGTTTCTGCTCAGATGAGCTAAATACTTTATACTAGGATGATGTGAAGTTGTAATCAAACCTTGTTGGTGAAGTTATGTGATGTTGCTTAGCACTTTTAACTCATGCGAACTTACTGTTATATGTTTAATCTGAGCTTGATCACCTTAGGATAGGCACATGTATGTTAAAAATTGGCAGGGTTTAATATGTAGAATTCATGAGTTAATATGGACAACATTAGTGAAGGACACTTCATTAATCTTGATTAAACTAGACATAGGCAATCAAATCCGTAGAATGATCTTAGTCATACTCAAAAGTCAGGGGGAGCATATTGGGGGCTTAGACATAAGGTACCCTTTACTTAACCCTGTAGTAAGTGACTGAAAAATACATACATTAGCACTCTGCATTCAGGTGCCATAGCATTCATTCACAGCACCTAGCCAACTTGGTTAAGTTACAATGGATCTGTTATCCAAGCTGTTTTACTCAACTTTTAACCATCTAACTAAAACTGTTTCAGCTTTCGATTACTTGTTAATTTTTAATTACAGAATGAACCGAAATTTGTTGTTAGCGTTTTATTATTTTTATTCACTTACTAGCTTACTTACTAGCCTAAACTTGTGAAAATTTCTTAATCAATCCTTGTGGGAACGGTCTCACTTGTTGCCGAGGATTGAGATTGTTAATTTCTATAGTTTAGCCAAGTAAGTTAGCTAGTTGAGATATTCTTACCTTTGGTATATTTTTGTCAGCAGTAGGTGCCATATCATACATGCGCAGGCATACTGCACCAGAGTATCAGTTAGATCCTGAAGTAGATAGGATATTCAAAAGATTACTGAGGTAGAATCAAGGTTTTGCTGAATTAGGAGCTGCTGTAGTTATGGCAGCCACAAGCCCTTTCACTGATGAATCAATTATGGATGAAGATTATCAGCAGAGTATTCATAACCAGTACCCGCAAAGTGTTCATAGCCAATACCAGACAACGATGCTGCAACCTGACATCATAGGAATGGCCAATGACAAGGGCATGCCTATGCAAAATTATGCTGTTTTTGATCCCCAAACTATGCACACTAGCATAGTTAGGCCTGAAATCACAACAAATCACTTTGAGTTCAAACCTATGATGTTTCAGATGCTGCAAACAGTGGGCCAATTTGGTGGTACACCACGAGAAGATCCTCATCTGCACTTGAAACAGTTCCTGGAGGTGTGTAGTAATTTCATGATTCCTGGCATAACTGATGATGCATTCAGGTTGCAGTTGTTCCCATATTCCTTGAAGGATAGAGCAAAGGCTTGGCTAAATTATTTGGAGCCTAACTCTAGCACTGATTGGAATGGAATGGCAGAAAAGTTTCTCACCAAGTATTTCCCTCTAATTAAGAATGCTAGGATGAGAAATGAAATCACATCTTTCAGGCAAAATGAAGAGGAGTCATTATTTGAGGCTTCGGAGAGGTACAAGGAGCTGCTCAGAAAATGTCCTCACCATGGCATGCCTATCTACATCCAAATGGAAACATTTTATAATGGTATTTCAGCAAGAACCAGAGATATGCTTGATGCTTCCTCTGGTGGAGCTCTTTTAACCCAATCATACAATGATGCTTATGCAAAAATTGAGATCATTGTTGCCAATAGTTATCAGTGGCCTACTGTAAGATTAAGTGCAACAAAGAAGGTTGCTAGAGTCCATGAAGTTAGCGAAATGACTGTCTTGTCTGCCCAAGTAGCATCTATTGCTAATATGCTGAAAAATATGAATACAGCAGGTGCATCCACAACACCTGCTGCAACACTTGTTGAGACACCCCTCATCCCATCATAGTAACCTTTAATTAATTAGCCTTAATCGCTTAGCTTATCGATAATAAATACAACGAAAAATATGTAGAAATTTAAACTGAAGCACACAGCGGAAATAAGCACACATAATATACACTATATGCATCGGTATAGAGTTTAGTGGCCCCTCCAAGGGTTCACCTACATCAGAGTAGTAGTCACATCACATAAGCGTAGCAAACATACAGTCATCCCAAAATGTCAACTAGAGGCTAACACGTGCCTCATCAAAAAGAGTTAACATCAAACGGAAATAAACAAGACTCCTGGCCATAGGTACGTAACTGGGTATCGAGAGCTCCCGCCCTACGATCCCTAACTACTGAGAAAGGCAAAAGGTAGTGCCCAACTCAAGATTCCCCCAGACGGGGATCCTCAGACTCAACCATATCAATGGATGCATGAACTATGCCATCCTCAGCAACAACAGCCTCCTCGGTACCTGTATCTAACGTATACCACATATACACACAAACACATATATAGGGAGATAAGAACAACATGATCACCATAAGATGGGAAAGTAGAAGTAGAAGGTAATACAAAGTATACAACATGCAAGTAATCAGATATACCATGTTCCACATTCCTAATTTAGACACTAACTATTTATCACGCTATGGTTACCTAGTTATATACCCGTGGCCACTAACTACACCGGCTTACTATACTCCTCACCACTCAGAGTACAACCTATGTCACAACCTCACCACTCAGAGTATCAGTTAGTTGTCCAAGCAACATACCCCGCTCATCATGACCTATAAGAGCACATCCCCATAGCCCCGAATAATCAGGGTTAGGTATCTAGGCCTGCACTCGCGATCGTTCACTAAGGACTTGAAGCTTACAACACTCGTCGGGGTAAGTAGGCACAATATCAGTACCATGACACAATATCGGCCAAACTATCGGCCTCTTGTGGATTATTCCGGCCCCCATAGTAAACACCCCCAAGGTCTATGTGACCTGGACTGTTACCTCGTACTCGTGCTTGAGTATCTCCTGACCTCGTGCACCACACACGGCTGTGACATAGCACCAACACATTTATTTTAAAAGCTCACACCACTCACATATTATTATCCACTTAGATTCACTTTTATTCACTTTATTCACTATTCACATTATGCACATTATAGCTCACATTAGTCATATTCTTAATTACTTAGTCATTTAGCAGCTAGACAACACTTAATATCACATACCATACACTTAGAGCATCACACTTGGTATTTCATCATATATGTACATATCACATATTCCTACACATGTTTCTAGTATTACACATAACACATAAATTCACTATCATACACTAAGTAGGTCAAACACAGGACCCAAAACACACAATATTACTCCTATGTTGGTTGATGGGTTTATTATGTGGGTGGGCTGATAACCTCATCTCACAGGTTATAGATATGAGATATCAAGTCACCACATAGGTACACATTAGGGTAATTGTGTACTGGATTGACCCGCCATGAGAATACTACATAGTGCGTTATGTAAGTGTCATAAGTTATTCTCATGGTGATAGTAGTGTATGCCACCCTTTGACCTGAAACAACTATGGTCCCTACATGAGGAGTTGAGTGTTTTATTGCCGTCAAACATTGTCCGTAACAGGACAATTATAAAGTCGGTTAACTGGGTAATCCACGAGTCATGCAGAGGGACATGAGTGACCTAGATGGGATTTGCCCCTCCTATATAGCAGGAGTAATATCTGTGGGCCCCTTGATAGAGTATGACTATAAAATGCATGGTCGTGCTAAAACAAGTCAATATGAGATATTGATCTTATTTGTTGTTACTAAGTCTACTTGGGTATCAACGAATATAATATTGAACTAAACAAGGGAGACACACACTATGCCTTGTGTTCAATATAGATATAAGGGCAAAAGGGTAATTATACACATGATCATTATCACGGAAAGGTTATGTCAAAACACTGGCATTCTCGTTACTTGGGTAGCAGTGATGTGTTGCTAGACACTGCTCTCTATTTATAATATTAAATAGTGATTTAATATTATTGCCAACGTTACGGGAACCTACAGGGTCACACACATAAGAACTGATTAATGGGAGATTAAATATAAATGAGTAAGACTCATTTTATTCGGTGGTGTGCTCTTATGACACACCAGCATAAGTCAAGAGTAACGCAGCACATGGTAAGCTACGGTGTGCCGCTAGGTCAGTCTCAAGTGGTTCTATAAATAAAACACTTAAGCTGAAGTTCATTGACGAAATTCTAAACCTAGCCGTACCAGAGACAGCCGTACCAGAGACAGTGTGTGCATCGTGACTGGTTCCGTTCGTCAGCTAGCACTGTAACAGTGATTGCTCCCATTCGAAGACTGTTCGTGTGGACTACGTAGAGGTGTTGTCATCTGCACGATGCTCGCGCTCGACTGCAGTTCTCGTCTGCAAAGGTCTGCGCTACAAAAGGTAATTCAGGTAATCCCTGAATCATGACCATTCTCAAGGATCCATGGAAGGGAAATTTTATGTTTCCGCTGCGTTTTATTTCTGATTAGTGCGTAATTTCCCTTTAGGGTTCACGACACCTGTCCTCAGATACCGTAAACCGTAACCCCTATCCTTAGGTGTTACTGACCTCAACCACTAGTAGGGCTTAGGTACCCTACGCATATAATGTATATTATTCTACACTAGCAATCCCGGTAAAAATGTATTCTTACTCCCACCAGGATTCCAAAGCAGTCAGTCCAAGACCCACGAACTCTAACAGCCTTAACTACGGATACACAATCAAGTTAAGTGGACACCCTTCCTCACTTATAGGATTTAGCCACCGCACCCACAAAGGCCAAGGATTGTCCAAAAATTCAACCAAGCACACCGACACGATCCGTATTTCACCAGAAACACAAAAACGCACTCGGATTAGAATTAGAGCAAACCATGGAATTACAAAAATACCTTGAGTGGTTCAGCTAGGTACTGTCCAGAGGGTTCTAAGAGTCCAACTTACCCAACTCCAACTTCTGACAAGCTTTCACGGACGTTCGGTACCCGCACTTGCACCAAAACCCTAAAATACGAAGAACAGTTAATTAGGGACAATGAACAACAACAAGGAACCACAAATTCTACAACATGGTCACTGAGAACAGGGGTGTTCCCCTCTATTTTGTGATATATGGAAACCCCTCCGGGAGTTTCGGCAGAGCCCTAGCTCGTTCGGTCAAATCGGTGTCCCAAACACAGTCTGATTAGGGTTAAGCTGGAGAACCTTAAATCCTAACACCAAATTCAGAAAGGAACAGAGAAAGATAACATTGAGGTGCTTAGGTTTACCTTGGCAAAACCTTGCTCGGAGACAAACCCTAAAAAGCACGAATGGCAACGAACGAGTCAGTAGAATCGAACGATTGAACCGGCACTTGAGATTTCTTGGAACTGAATCACCAAAGCTTAGAAGGTTTAAAAATGGTGAATTCTAGTTTATAATAGTGCTCTGGCCGTGTTTAAGGAAGAAGAAGTGATAAAAGAGCTGAATAATGGGTTTAATACCCTTAAATAGAAAAAAATTAGGCGGTTGGATTCGCTTAGCGCGCGCTTGACTGAAGCCTACGCTGAATTGACGCCGCGCATCTACGAGGCTTGCTTCATGTTGAAGGAGTCTCAGGCATGCACGCCATGTGTCCTGGTCAGAAAAAAATCGAATCATAGTGTGCCACGTGGTGTAGAGGATAGGAGATGCTGGTGCACTATACACCAGCGCGGCCCACGCGCGCCCAAGCGCGCTTCACACGCTTTTGCACTGTTTCGTCCATTTTCGTGCGATTTCTCCAATTCCGACGCTCGTACGACCCAGAACTTGATACCCTAACATTGAAACATCTTTCTAAACACATAGAACACATGATTGACCTTAGAATTAAGGATTTACAATCCCAATTACTCGCTCGAAAACTCATACTTACTCTAGGTCACGAAAACACAAAAACCCTAATCCTAGCTCCGATTGTTCTCAAATTTTACGTGGCTTCTAATACTAATACTAAAACACTATCAAGCACTTCTCTACCTCTTTTTACCCTCCAAAACCTCACAAGTCTCACACTCGCCCTTACACAAATGCATAGAAAGCGAACACACAGTCGAACACTCAAAGACACTAACAAACTCCACCATACACACCTAGGCTCACACAACCTTAACCAAAGGAATGTGTTTACCATGAAATTCCTTGATTGTTCGATCCATGATCCTTACATGTAATGCCTCATATTCTAAGTTATCTCTTAAACTGTACTGAATCGGTTTCAATGATAAGAGAAGAGTCAGGGTAATACTTATGCAACTGAGACACATAGAAGACATCATGAAGATTGGAAAGATATGGTGGTAAAGCAATATGATAGGCTACTGGGCCATGAAGTGAGTGAAATGACTGCCTTGTCTGCTCAAGTAGCATCTATTGCTAATATGCTGAAAAATATGAATATAGCAAGTGCATCCACAGCACCTGCTACCCCAACAGAATCAGCACCTGCCTAAGCTAAGGCCATTTCTTGTGTGTACTGTGGAGGAGGCCACTTATATAAAGAATGCCTAAGCAATCCAGTGTCTGTCAACTATGTAGGAAATTTAAACAAAAACAATAATCTCTACTCAAATACTTATAACCCTGGGTGGAAGAACTACCCTAATTTTTCATGGAGTAACAATAGTGCTGCATCACCAGCTGCAACACCTACTAAGCTAACCCTTCCACCTGGATTCCTTACTCAGCCACCTCAAAAATCTACAGCCCCTGCTGCAGAAAATTCTATGGAAGCTATGCTGAAGGCTTTCATAAATGAAACCAAGGCTCAATACCAGAGTCAAGGGGCTGCCATCAAGAATTTGGAGAATCAGATTGGACAATTAGCTACTACCATGAGCTCTACACCTAGTGGATCACTGCCTTCCACCACTGAACCTCCCAAACAGCATGGGAAGGAAGAAAAGAAAGCTATTTTCCTAAGGAGTAGGAAGGGGTTAGAAGGACCCACACTGCATCAAAAAGGCAGTACCAGTAAAAATGTTCCAGAAAGGTCCAAACCAGCAAAGAACCTGTTGCTAGAAATTCTGCAGAACTTGAAGTTAGTGCCATCCCAGCACCAGTTCCAGCACTTGCTACTAAACATGCATCAGCACCCCTGTATCATAATTTGACCCCAGAGGTACCACCACCTCCCTTTCCTCAGAGATTGTAAAAGGCTCATCAAGATAAGCAGTTTGGCAAATTTATGGAGATTCTAAATCAACTCCATATTAATATACCATTGGTGGAAGCACTTCAGCAGATGCCAAACTACACCAAATTCATGAAGGATGTCCTAACAAAGAAAAGGAGGCTTGGAGATTTGAAACTGTGGCCATGACCAAGGAATGCAGCATGCTTATGAAGAGCAAAATCCTTTAGAAACTGAAAGACCCTGGTAGCTTCACCATACCTTGCTCTATTAGAGAAATTTATTGTGGTCTTGCATTGTGTGATTTGGGGGCAAGCATCAATTTGATGCCCAAATCAATCTTTGAGCAGCTAGGCATTGGGAAGACTAGACCAACTTCTTTGACACTTCAATTAGCTGATAGATCCATAGCTTACCATGAAGGAAAGATTGACGATGTTTTCATCAAAGTGAACAAGTTTGTGTTCCCTGTGTATTTTGTTATTTTGGACTTTGAAGCTGATTCTAAAGTGCCCATAATCTTGGACAGACCTTTCTTTGCCACAGGGAAGACCTTAATTGATGTGCAAAAAGGTGAACTCACTATGAGGGTGAATGATCAAGATATTAAATTCAATGTGCTTAATGCTTTGAAGTTTCCTGATGAAGGCACAGGTGAATGTTCGTTTGTGAGGCAGTGGCATTTTTGCAATTAACACGAACATTTTTAAATCGGTTGCTCCATAAATCGATGTAAAAACAACTTTTCATATCGGTTGTCTCTTTAACCGACGTAGAAAGTTGTTTTTTTTAAATCGACTTATATTGTAATCGATTTAGAAAGTGGATATTTTATATCGTTTATTTCTTGACCGATCTACAAAGATTGTGAAAAACGTCAAGAATCCTCGCGCAGTTGCTATTCATCTCTTGTGCATTTCATTCCTTCTCTCCCCAAAATTTCCCTCTCTCCCCAAAATCAGAAACCTCTCCCGTCGCAGGTCAGTCGTTTGGTGGCTGTTGGTGGTGTACCGAATGTGACGGGAAGAGGACCTGTGATTTGAGGCTATTATAGTGAGGTCCAACGATGATGAGGTTTGAACGTAGTTGAGCAGTACACCGTCCTTTTGTTGACGGTCATCCTAACACCATCGCGTCTCTCTTTTCTATTGGTAAACTCGAACTCCCTCTTCTCTCCTTCTTCCCAGAAGATTTTCTAATTAACAAGACAAACCCTAGGTTTGACGAGACTCGTGGAGGCTTGATGCGGAGATGGGGACCACTGTTCACGGTGGTGGTCGCGGTTGGGGTTAGGGAAGACCAGATTCAGACATTCGTTCTTGGCTTGAACCTAGAGGCCTTGCATGACACAATGCTCAATCCGCAATCCTCACACTCTCTCTCTCTCTCTCCCCTCTCATCCATATCACTTCATTTTATCAAATTATTAGTTTGGATCACCATTTTGCTAAAAAATTTGGTGTTCTAATACGGTACAGTTGGTATTTTCTATTTAATTTCTACTACTTTATTTAATTCTCTATTTTATTCATAGAAAGTTTTGATTACGTTTAATCTACTTAAATTGCTTGATGATGCTATTGGTAGGAATAGGATTTATAGTTCGGTTTATTTCTCTGGTTTTTTTTATTGGTAATATATTTCTCTGGCTTTTAACTGATAGTTTTTTGTGCATCAAGATTTTCTAGGTATTGATTCCTTGGTTTCAAACCTAGGGTTTCTAATTTAGAGTACACATCTCAATCAAAATAATTGTTCTGACTTCCTATTTCAGTTTTCAATGTTTATGCACTGTCAATATTGTTCTTCATATGATTTCAAATTATTGTATAGGGTCTTTCTAATTTTTTTGCTAAATTTTTTTCTCGTTCCTAAATGTATTCAGTTTCAATCTTTTGCCTAGAATTATTTGTATCATATCGGGAAGAAGGTTAGAGTTTGATTTGTTTCAGGTTTCAACTTTCAAGCAATCAGTTTCTCTTTTTGAAGTCATTTGAATTGGCTAGACAATGGCTACCAGGGGAGTCTCATCTTCTGCTGGGTGGCATAACCTCTCCACAATAGTTACCACAGCCTTGGCTTTAGCTTTGCTTGAATAGTTTCTGATCCTTTTCCTCCAGGTTCTATCTCTTTTCCTACTATTATTATTGACTGCATAAGAATAAGTTATTATATTAATCTTTTTAACATCAAATCAGACTATATTATTGCCATTACTTGATTTCTAGAAAGTAATTGTCCTACTTTGACTTTGTTTTTAGCTACAAAGGCATATAAGAACTGATTTGATATTATAGACAAGTATCTTAAGGTTTTAATTACCTGAACAGATAGAGAAGGGAAAACCGAGCTACAAAATAGTCCAGTTCTCGAAGAGACTACAGCTTCCAAAGAGATGATGTCAGTTATCCCAGCCGCTGTTGCAGGAAAATTTGTTGGACCTGTAGTTTCTTTAGTTATGACCACAGCACTGGAGCTGAGGTACCCTTCTACTATTCATTCTAAGTCATGTTCCACAAATACCGCACAACCTTTTGGAGTTTTGCCTCCTGAGGCTTGGATGCAGGTACAGTTAGATTATAGTCCTCCTAATTGTTCGATTTACATCTAGTACATTAGAGATTCTTATGAAACACACAATAACAATGCAACATCTTCATCTTTTGCTGACACTAAAGTAATTCCTATGGGTATGCTTGAATTCCTTAGAATGACCGTGAGCTAAAACGTGAGAGGTGGAAACAATCAAACCGTGAATCTGCTAGAAGGTCCAGGTTGAGGAAGCATGTACGAATCTGTTGCAATTTCCTTGTTTTATAGAATCTGTTTCATTTGTTGCAAGTGGTGCATGTACATGTAGCCCTAAAAAAAATACAATAAAAAACACATTTGATCTGACAAAAGGAAAGGCCATGACTAATCTTCTTACTTACTCTATTCAGGCTGAGGCTGAAGAATTAGCAAGAAGAATTGATACCTTGACTGTTTAGAATTTGTCTCTTAAATTAGAAATGAATCAATTGACTGAAAGTTCTGAGAAGCTGAGGATGGAAAATGCTACATTAAGGGTAATGCTTACATAATATCCCTTCACATACTAGGCTTTACATAGGTATTTTGTGATACTGAGTAGATAATTTTGACTCAGGAAAAACTGAAGGAGTTTTGTCACATCACCAAGAAGGAATTGGATCCATGTCCCTCAGATGGCAAGGGTGTCAGTTTTATTTTTCTTTGGATAGTATATAGAATCAAGATGTCTCGATAGTTATTGCTTTAATATGATTGCATTTTTAAGCTTCTTTTCTCAACTTTGTAATTGTGAATGTTATAAATTTCCATTTCTTGAATTGAGATGTCCAAATCTGGTCAATTATAATTCTATAAGTGCACGTATTTAGATTGACTTTTTACATCGGTTGCTTAAAATAAAAGATGTAAAAAGGGTACTTTTAACATCAGTTGTTGCAGGAACCGATGTAAAAAAAGGTTTTTCACATCGGTTCATTATCCAATGTGAATAGTCCCTACTTTTAATACCGCCTGAATCAATAACATATTTAGAACCGATGTGAAAAGCCATTTTTAACCGATGTTAAATGTCTAAAGTGCAGTAATGACTTCTTGTCATCATTTCTGCCAAACTCAATTCAGCTCAAGAGCAGGACTTGGTGACTTCTCTGAAAAGACATAAAAAAGCTATAAAATGGCAAATGGCAAACATAAAAGGATTGTGCCCTACTTTATGCATGAATAGAATTTTCCTTGAAGAAAATGCTAAGAGCAGTATTGAGAGTTAGAGGAGGCTTAACCTATCATGAAAGAAGTTGTCAATAAAGAAATAATTAAGTGGCTGGATGATGAGTGGTTTACCCAATTTCTGATAGTTCATGGGTGAGCCCAGTGCAATGTGTACCAAACAAAGGAGAAGTGATTGTCATAGCCAATGAGAAGAATGAACTAATTCCAACAAGAACTTTGACTGGTTAGAGAATATGAGTGACTGTCATAGCCAATGAGAAGAATGAACTAATTCCAACAAGAACTTTTACTGGTTAGAGAATATGTATGGATTACAGAAAGCTCAACAAGGCCACTAGAAAAGATCATTTTCTACTTCCTTTCATTGATCAAATGATAGACAGATTGGCAGGCAAGGAGTTTTATTGTTTTCTTGATGGTTACTCAGGCACATCATCATCATCATCAGATGATGAGTTAGAGGGTAATGGGGGTAGAGAAGAAGTGGTTGGTTTAGAAGGTGGAGCAGGTTTAGGTTAGTTTACCTTAGGGGCAGAGCCAACAGATCCAGCAGCATAGACAGACTCATGAAGTCTTACAGCATCATCCAGTACCTTTGTCTTCTTGGCTGGTACTTCACTCAACTTGACTATTCTTTTCCTCTTTATAGTAGGGGCAGCAGCACCAGATGCAGCAGCAGAGGGAATAGCACCACCAGAGGCAGCCTGTTGAGGTGCAGTTGTAGAGGCTTGCTCCTAAAGCCTATTTTCTTTGAGTTTATCATGGTATTGATTGCACTCTTCCATGGTCTTGTGGATCATTTCTACTATTTCTAATTTCTTCTCTTCTTGCTCTTCAGTTAGCAGAAAAGCATGAATGAAGGTCGCACTGGTGGACCCAGTGGAGGTGCCTGTGAAGAGATGGAGATTCCAGTGGCACTCCTAGTGGATTCTCTTAATAGGTTGAGAAGGACCTTTACCAACAGTCTTTACCCTTCTTCCTTTTCTTTTCTCAGGTTTGTTTGCAGCTTCGTTTTCCTTCACAGCTTGAGCAATCACTTCTGAAGACAAGAGCTTCATCTTCTTCAGATTGTTGCTATCGAAAATAAGAGCAGGACACGTTTGAAGCATGACCCCAGCTTCTTGAGTGTTGAGAGCTTGAAAGTGCTTGATAACACCCTGTTTTTCCAGAATCACTGAAATAACCCTTCCATAGGGTATATTTCTATTTTGCCCTTTTTTGGAGAAGATAATGGCTCTTCTTAGGAAGTTAAAGATTATACATGGCAAATTGAGAGTGGTCTTGATGTCGTAATCCCACATTACGAACGTGTGATCTGCGCTCACAGAGTCCATCGAGCCAGCTTTGGGCATAATGTTCCTCTTGACTATCATGAAGAGCACCTGAAAATAGTTCTCCATATCCACAGCCTTCGTAGCATTGAGCTTCTCAAAGATGTGCTCATTGATCACAGAAATTCCACCATAAGCGTTTTCCCAGTTTTCAGTGATCTCTATTCCAGTGTTAGGGCATTTGATAACCTAAGTAATCAAATCCTTTGTGATCACAGTCTGCCTTCCTTGAACATGACTATGGGTGGCGTCATTTGCAGCCCATGGAAACCTCCAGTATTCTTAAACAAGCTCTGGATTCAACATGGAAATATTCGATCCAACCCATATCTATGAAATGGATTCTGAAGTCGTAGTCATTCTTAGCCAGTTCTTGAAGATCAACACGAGCTTCGCACAAAACAGTGAGATCCTTGGGTTCAGTATCCATTATGGGTTGTGAAGCGTACTGGGAAGCAATGATTTGTTGTTGTTGTTGTTGAACCATTGCTGAAGGTTGCAGAGAGAATGCAAAGAGAAGATGAAGACAGAATGCGAAAGGAGCTTAGGGTTTAAGGAGTGAGACTTCCCAGAGAGATAGTGTGGGTAGTGGGTGAGTGAAGTCAATGAGTGGGTATAAACGTGTTTGAGAAGGTAAATCGCCTTCATCAGTTTTCAAAATAAAATTAAAAGAATTATTAAAAGTGTTGTTTCAAAAATGAAACGTGTCAAACACTGTGTTAAAGAGGCGCGGTAAAACTGTCATCGGGCAGTAAAAGCAATAATGACTCGGCGAAGAGTAATTCACATCCACTAACATAGCAACCAGTCTCAGAGAGACACGTATATATTAAGATTCCCAGAGGGAACACATAATGAATGCACCAGACACATGTGAATATGAACAGTTACTAGATGCAGTCAATAATATAACATAAACAGAGGCAGCATGGCAACAGAGGCATATATGCTATCACCAGCCGCAATAACCATATCAGAGGCATATGTGATTATCAGACGCACGTATGATATCTGAGGCAAATATAATTACCAGATGCAGTTCATGATATCAGAGGAAAATATGCTACCAAACGCAAGCATATCAGAGGCAAATATATTCAATTTAAACATTCATTCCTTTATAAGATGAAAATTCAAGTTTTTCCTTATAAAGTTGAATCTATCTTCAGCAAGGGGTTTTGTAAAGATATCTGCCCATTGATGGTCAGTATCAATAAATTTAATTCCAAGTATCCCTTTCTGAACATAATCTCTTATAAAATAATGTTTAATTTCAATATGTTTAGCTCTTGAATGTAAAATAGGATTCATAGTCAAACATATAGCAGAGGTATTATCACAGAAGGTAGGAATGCAACTCTCTTTTATCTGGTAATCCTCAAGCTAATACTTCATCCATAGAAGTTGTGAGCTACTGCTTGCAGCAGATATATACTCAGCTTCTGCTGTTGATGTTGCTATTGCGCTTTGTCTGTTGCTGGACTACGAGATAAGGTTTGTTCCAAGAATTGGTAGCCACCACTTATGCACTTTCTTTCAATTCTATCTCCAACAAAGTCAGCATCACAGAAACCTACTAACTTGTAATCATTTGATTTCTTATACAGCAAACCAAGATTAGTAGTTCCTTTAAGATACCTAAAGATTCTCTTAACAGTAGTTAAATGAGATTCTCTAGGATCCGATTGAAATCTTGCACATAAGCACACACTAAACATTATATCTGGTCTTGAGGCAGTAAGATAAAGAAGTGAACCTATCATACCTCTGTATACCCTTTGGTCTACCTTTTTACTTGATTCATCTTTGCTTAGAGCACATATAGGATGCATTGGTGTGCTCATTGGTTTGGTTTCCTCTAGCTTGAACTTCTTCAAAAGTTCTTTCACATATTTAGTCTGATAGATATAGGTTCTATCTTGACATTGCTTGATTTGAATACCACGGAAGAACTTCAATTCTCCCATCATACTCATCTCAAACTCATTCTGCATAAGTTTAGAGAATTCCTCACAAAGAGATTCATTAATAACACCAAAGATAATATCATCTACATATATTTGAACTAATATGAATTGCTTTATAGATGATTTCCTAAAGAGTGTAGTATTCACCTGTCCTCTTTCAAAACCATTTGTCATTAAAAAGGAACTAAGTCTGTCATACCAAGTTCTTGGAGCTTGTTTAAGACCAAATAGAGCCTTTTTAAGTTTGAAGACATGCTCTGGAAAAGTAACATCTTCAAAACTAGGTGGTTGTCTTACAAATACTTCCTCACTTATGAAAACATTTAAAAATGCACTATTTACATCCATCTGATATAAAGTAATGCCATGATGTGCAGAAAATGATAATAAAATTCTAATTGCTTCTAATCTAGCTACAGGTGCAAAGGTTTCAGTATAGTCAATACCTTCCTCTTGCGAATACCCTTAAGCAACTAAGCTTGCTTTGTTTTTTACCACTTTACCATCTTCATCAAGTTTGTTTCTGAAAACCCACTTGGTTCCAATGGCTTGCTTATCCTCTGGTGGAGGTACTAACTTCCATACATCATTCCTCTGGAACTGATTCAGTTCCTCATGCATAGCATGTATCCATCCATCATCTTCATCAATTGTCTTTGGTTCTATCTCTGAAAATAATGCAAAATTAGAGTGTTCTTTGAGTGAGGATCTGGTTCTGATTCTGTCACTTGGCTCACCAATGATCTTGTCCTTTGGGTGATGATGAGTCTTGAACTTCCAATCTCCTGACTCTGCTTTAATCTGGTTACCAGACATAGTACTAGAGGCAACATCAGAGTTACCACTAGATGCATCAGTATTTGTTCCTTTACTTATCTACATATCTACAAAGATCTCATCTAGCTCTGACATTTTAGTGTCAGGCTTCTCGTCATCTAACTTTACATGCATTGATTCATCAACAATTAAAGTTTCTTTGTTGTATACTCTGTAAACTTTAGAGCGTTTAGAATATCCCAAAAAGATACCTTTTGTGCTTTATAATCAAAGTTACCAAGATTGTCATTTGTATTGAGAACAATGCAGTCATACCCGAATTGATGAAAATAAGAAATGTTGGGTTTTCTTCCTTTTCACAATTCATATGGAGTCTTATTTAAGAAGGTCTAATATAGATACTATTTTGAATATAGCATGTAGTGTTTACTGCTTCTTCGCATAAGTGCTTTGCAATATTAGTTTCATGAATCATGGTTCTAGCCATCCCTTGAAGAGATCTATTTTTCCTTTCTATAACACCATTTTGTTGTGGTGTTCTAGGAGAAGAAAAATTATGAGAAATGCCATGTTCTTCACAAAAGTTTTGAAATAGTTCATTTTCAAATTCACCACCATGATCACTTCTAATGGTTGTAATACAAAAAACATTTTGCACTTGTTTGCAGAAGACAAAAAACATCTTAAAAGACTCATTTTAATCACTGTGCAGATAAATTAGCCTCTCACGGTATTAGTCTTCAGGGATTTATTTGGTGGGATTTAATTCCTAATTTCATAAGGGAATATTTTTTCCGTAATAGGTATGCTCCTCCAAATTATAGGTTCAAATAATTGTACATGGGTAAGGTTCATGCCCCCCCATGATTTTCTCTTTTTTTTTATTTTTAATAAATTTTGGTGTGCTGCAGATGATAGGCAGTGGCTGATGTGCCAACCTAGTTAGGATATCAGTTACTATTGTGATGCTTTTGCATGCCATTTTGCCTTAAAAAAAGAATTTTACCCATGTCCATCTGGTATAGTCATCAACAATAAGAAGATCATATTTCTTACTAGACAAAGAGCAGTTCTAGTTGGGCCAAATAAATCTAAATGTAAAAGTTCAAGTGGCCTTGAAGTGGAAACAACATTTTTAGATTGAAATGAAGATTTTGATTGTTTCCCTTTTTGACATGCTTCACAAAGAGCATCAGACTGATATTTGAGATTTGGTAAGCCTTTAACAAGTTCTTTCTAGTTAAGTTTTAAGATTAACCTCAAGCTGGCATGACCCAATCTCTTATGCCAAGTTCGTTGTTCTTCATCAAGTGACAAAAAGCACTTGACATTTTGATTTGCCAACTCAGATTACTTGATTTTATAAATATTATTCTTCCTCTTTGCTGTAAAGAAAATGGAACCATATTTCTTATTTTTGACTATACAAGCATTATTACTAAAGCCAACATCATAACCACTATCACATAACTGACTTATGCTAACTAGGTTATGCTTAAGGTCATCAACAAGTAAAACATTATTAATAGAAGGTAGAAATTTCTCACCAACCCTTCCAATGCCAATGATTTTACCTTTCTGGTTTCCACCGAAACCAACTGTTCCATTCTCTTTATATTGAAGCTCTTGGAACATACGTCTTTCTCCCGTCTTGTGACGTGAGCAGCCACTGTCCAAGTACCAGGACTGGTGTTTCAACTCAGTTGCTAAGTAAATCTACAACATAGATAATCTTATCCTTAGGTACCCAAATCTTTTCGGGTCTTCTCTTGTTAGTTCTAGAAGAAAACTTGTCCTTCTTATTTTTCAAAGCTTAGCAAGTACTTCTTATGTGACCTTTCTCATTATAGCAGGTACATAGCAGACAGTCACTATGATCGTTGGTCTCACTAGACTTTAGATTGGTGTTTTAAAAAGTAGGTTCCTCTGGTTTTTAACTAAGACCCTTTTTGCCATTTTGGCTGACACCCCAGATCATAGATGCCTGTTTGCTACGTGTCACAAACTCAGCATGAAATATTTGAAACCCCTCTTCATATTTTGAAGAGTTGCATTCAATTTTTTCTTCAGTCTTAGAGCTAGTATTCACCAGACGGTGATTCTTAGCTTTGAGTTTTTCTTTCCCTTTATTGAGTGGTAAAAATTCGTTTGAAAGTTTTTGAAAATTTTCTTTTCAACACTTTATACTCAATGGAGAGCTTGGAAGACTCATCTAAGAGTTCATCAAAAGCTTTTTGAACATCAGAGGATGAGTTAGAATTTACCTCTTCTTCCTCTTCTTCACTATCTGGTCCAATAGTGGCCATCAAAGCCATGTTAGCATGTTCCTCATCATCATCAGACGATGATGAATTAGAGTCATCCCATGTTGCCATGAGAATCTTCTTCTTGCCTTTTAAACCACTTCTCTTTGGTTTCTTTTTCTCGAATTGTGGACATTTAGACTTGAAATGTCCTGGATTCTTGCACCCGTAGTAGACTACTTTGCTCTTATCTTTGTAATCCTTCATTTCCCTTGAGTCCTTCTTCTGGAATTGCTTCTTGAACCTTCCCTTCTTCTTCCAAATACATTGAATCTTCCTTGAAATAAAGGAAAGTTCATCATCTATTCCATCACTACTCTCACCAGACGATCCTTCGTCTGTTTCTTGTTCAGCTTGCAGAGCCTTGGAAGTGGAAGCTTTGTTACTAGCTTTCAAAGCTATAGACTTTGATTTCTTTGGAGGTTCTTCTTCATTTAGCTCAAACCTGGGCAGGCTTCTTAATATCTTCTTCACGTGATCATCAGTGGTGTAGCTCTTATTAAGAACTTTTAGACCGTGAACCAATGTTTGAAATCTTCCAAACATGGTGTCAATATCTTCTACTTCCATCTTGAAAAGTTTGTACTGTCTAACAAGAATGTTAGCCTTTATTTCACTTACTTGGGCAGTACCCTCATAGGACAAAGCCAATGAGTCCCAAATATCTTTAGCAGTGGCATTTTTGCCACACTTCTCATACTATTTCTCAGAAATAGCGCAGATAAGAAAGTATCTTGCTTTCTAATTCAGTTGATAAGCTTTCTTTTGCTCAAGTTCCCACTTATCCATAAGAATGGGGTTTTTCTTGGAATCAACTGGTTCGGTATATTGTTTTTCAACCATATCCCAAAGTTCAAGTTATTGTGACTCTAAAAAGGTTTTGACTTTATCTTTCCAGTAGTCATAATTTGTTCTAGTGAACAAAGGAGGACGGTTAATATGACCACCAGCTTCGTTGCTTGCCATAGATAAAGTATAGGATCTTTTCCTCTCACACTAGTTAAGTGCCCTACGAAGAGGTCGAGCTCTGATACCAATTGAACGTGACAAAAACATAAGAAAGGGGGTTTGAATTGGGTTTTAGAAAACTTTTCAAAATACTTATGTTTTTTAAAACCTTTTCAAAATAACTCTTAAATGAAAATAACAATAAGAGCAAATAAAGAGAAGAGAGAAGAGGGCACAATGATTTATACTAGTTCACTATCGCTTAATAGCTACATCTAGTCCCTTCACCACACTGAAGGATTTCTCCACTATAATCAACTGATTACACTTAAGCGCAAAGATAACTTTCTAACAGAAAGAATAAAACGATTAAGTGCTTGTTCACTTGGTCTGAGAGACATGGAATAATTTCTTGGTTGCTCACTGTCTCGCAAGAATGATTCAGTTTCGTTAACCTACTTCAGTGAGTGAAGTAAGGTATATATAGCTAGGGCTCCAAATAGTGCCGTTGTGACCTAACAGGTCTTTCACAGTGGACAAAACTTGAGATCCTCTTTTTATGGCTTTTAATGAGTCATGTCACTTTCACTTTACAGTTCGTACACTGACACAGTTGTCAAAAGCAGTTTCTGTCCTCTTGTGATCCTTTTTTTGAATTTGAGATACTTTCAGAGCTAGACATATTTGATGATTATATCCGTTGACATTCTCTTTGGCGTTTGATTCCTCGTACGCTAGAAGATCATCAATGAAGATCCTTTAATACTTGAGATAGCCCCTAATGCTTCACTTAGTCTGGTTTTCGACTAGAGGCATCTTCCTACCAGGTGATGCTCGTTACTGAGATACTTTGCTTACCAGAGTAAGCTTGAATCAGAGGCAAGTTCTTCAACGTAGTTTTCCTTGGCCTTTCAAATACCAAAGTCTTGTAGTATTAGACGCAGGATTCCAATAAAGTAGTCTTATCAGAGCTTGGTCTTACCAGAGCATGATGGTCTACTAGAGGTTGACTACCAGAGTTTCTTACCAGAGAGTTGACTACTAGAGCATGATCTTTTGAGTGAGGCTATAAGACGCTGACGTCATCAGCACTTACCCGATGATCAATGCCAGACACAAAGGAATAGACCAGAGGGTGAAATGTGCACAGAGGCACAGCTTTCTGAGATAGTTCCATCTGATAAATAGTGATTTACACTAAGTTCTGCACACTAAAAAACACATCAGAGGATAAATTGTTTTTTTCGTTATTTATTATCATCAAAACAATTAAGGGTCATTGTTTTTGAATCCACTTAATTCCAACATCGGTTGATCCCAGTAAAGTGGAAGCAGTTCTTAATTGGGAACGGCCAACCACTATCACAGAAGTTAGAAGTTTTCTAAGGCTAGCCGGTTACTACCGTAGGTTCATTGAGGGGTTTTCTCAATTGGTGCTTCCCCTAACAAGGTTAACCCGAATAAGAGCTGCGAGAACAGTTTCTTAGAGCTTAAGATCCTGTTGACTACCGCACCAGTTCTTATTATCCCTGACCTAGCCCTGGGATTTGAAGTCTATAGTGACGTGTAACACCCCAAAATTCCCTAAGCTCGGTTTGAGAATAAATTGGGAGAAGTACTTGTGTATGTGTGTTTAAGCTTAATTTTGTTTCAAATTGAGTGAATATGATTACATAAAGTTTTAAGGTGTAAGTGTTGATTTGGAGTTAAGAAATAAGTTGGTTTTAATCCTAAGATGATTGGAAGTATAGATTAGGAGTTAAAGGAAGTGAAATTAGGAAGAAAGTCTCAAGATTGGGTGTCAGAATTAAGTTTCTTTGATTTTTTTATGCAACGGGAATCGATTCCCACACAGTCTGAATCGATTCCAGGACTTCAAATCTTCTAGGAATCGAATTTGAATAGTTGGGAATCGATTCACTCACTCTGTGAAACGATTAACCAAAAAACAAGCCTTTGTGAATCGAATTGGAACAGCTGTGAATCGATTCACATTTCGATTCACCCTACTGTACTGTTGTGTTTTTACTGCATGTTCGATTCACAACCTAAATGTGAATCGATTCACACTTGTCCAAAAGCTTAAAAATGCAGAAAAACACGCAGAAACGCGAAAAAGGGGAAAGAGGTGAGGGAAAGAACGAAATTGACAGAAGAAAAGAGAGATAGAAAGCTAGGGTTTCATGAGAGTAAGAGGGATTTGAGAGATCCATGCTAGATTACTCAATTCCTAGCTTGAATGATAGTTAGAAAGTTGAGATTGAGCTTCAATGGAGGATTTTTGGGAAACCCTAGAGGAAGAAGAAGAAGAACGTGAGGAAGAAGGAGAAGAAGAAGGAGCTCAACCAAGAGGAAGAAGATGGAAGAGAAGGAACATCAAGACCTAAGGATGAGAGATTAAAGAAGATTAGATGAAGTTGGAGCTTGATTCAAGCTTCCATGGTGGTTAAGAGCAAGCCAAGCCCTAGGATTTGGGGGTTTTCATCCCAAAGCACTCGGGAACAAGGTAACATAGATTTCCCCAACTCAAAACTTCTTTTAGGGTGTGCTAGGGTTTATTTCCAATTCCTAAGCATGAATGTCTATTGAATAGAAATAGTGATAGTTAAGCGGGTTTGGTTAAAAAGAGGTTGGTTGGCTGCCCTCAACCCCCCACAAATTGTATGTTTGATGTTTGAACCTTTGTTACTCCATAGAGCTCCAATGGGATTGAGTTTTTGGTTCATGAGGGACTATACCTCAAATGTCATGATAAGTTTCCTCTGGATTTGTACTTGCCTTGATTGTATGTATAAGTGAGTGTGCATGTCTTGAAAGCTTAAGGTTTCAAATGCATGGTAAGTTAAATTCTTTGACCTTGTAGCCAATGTCTTGGAATAAGTAAAGTATGTTTTAGAATAATATGATGTTTCCCCAAATGTGATTTCCACGGAATTTCACTTGGGATGTTTGTTTCATGATTAGGATGTTGAAAGGAAAGCATGAGAAATAGATAGTATTAGAAATATTCAAGTTTATGATTACTGTCGATTACTTATGAATTATAGGGTCTTGATCTTATATTTTCTTAAAGATGCATGATGTAAATGTGAGTTGCTCAAATATATGTTAAGTTAATCTCCTTGATTTTCTTATGGATTTCTTTGGAGAAAGTTTGATAGTTAAATGATTGAATTGCATCATCATTTCATTATGTTCATACAGTGATAATGCATAAGTCAAGTTTAAGAGCCTTAAAAGGCACCAAGATTCCTCATAAGAGGAGAGTTCGGTATGGTTAGTCTCGTGCAACGCCACTTGAAGGTTAAAGACATCTAACCACCATACCGTTAGCTATGTTGTGTGGGGTCTATGACCAAATCCAACAACATAGATTCCCGATTAGTCTCTAAGTTAACCATCAAGGGAATAGTTAAGATGTGCTAAGCACGAAGTAATGAAGAGCTTTATGTTCTTAGTTAAGTTGCATTTCATTTAAAGCACATTCATCGTATTCGATGTCACGAGTAATGGAGAGGCAAGATATATATGTTTTTATGTTCATGTTCTCACATATGTGTCTATGTTTGTGTAAAAAAATTGTTTTAGCTTAAATGTCTCAAGTATGTTTATCTAAATAGTATGTTATGAAGAGAGGAGTTTTCCATATGTAGCACATCACGTATGGCTGGAAACAATGGTAAATGATTTTTATGTGAAGTCTATGTTACTGAGTTTTTATAACTCACTATGTTTTGGGGTGTTGTTTTCAGGTACAAGTGTAATGAAGCAGTTAGAGCATGAAGTTGTGCTCGGCTTTACCTTCGTGGCGAGACCCTTCGAGTTCATACCGGATCACGAGTCGTCTATTATTTCTTTAAGTTTTATGTAGGAGTCAAGTTTGGTTTTATACCGTCTTAGTTCCGTATAAGTTTAAATGAATGTTTGGAGTCTTAATTGTTATGAGTTTTTCATGTCGTATTCGATTTGGCTGTAGCTTTGATTAATGTCTATTATTATGAGCCTTGTCTCATAATGCTTGACGTGATCAAGGAAAATTATTTAGTCAAAGTCTTAGTTTTCAAAACGGATTCATTTATTATTGATATGTGCCGTGAATTTTTTTATTACGTTAGCTTTCGTTTTCTGTTAATTTAGTAAGTAATGCCCTAATTGGAGTCAGGGTGTTACATTATGGTATCAGAGCTGTTCGATCTTATCGGACTATGAGTTATGAGTCTAGAAGTGATCCGGTTTAGGAAAGTGTCAGTTGTGTCTGTAAATCTGAGTTTTCTAAGTTCTTTTGATGAATTATTGAGGTTGGCCACCTCAAGGATTCATCTAAGGAATGTGGAGGATGAAAAATTTGCAGGAAATATTCGGGGTATGTACTCATTTCGCGAGACATCCTCATATATATATATATATATATATATATATATATATATATATATATATATATATATATACCCTCCAAAGTATAGTTTCAGAAATTCCGTAATGATCACCCAACAGTAGTCTAGGTCGTGTAAGATTTAAGCTACTCTAGCCTTTCTAAGTCCACGGGGTGCATACCGGGCCGCAGTGAGTTGAGTTGGCCACATTGAACCCTGCTGCTATTGGAAGTTCATTACAAGAGTTATGTTTTCCCGTTCCCTTATTGTATGTATTCTCTGGACTTCTAAGGTGTTATTTCGGGGGAAAAAACGTGAAATGGGTTTGGGTAAAGTTGACTTATTATTATGTCAAAATGTTTAAAGCATGTCTAAGTTCATGATGCTCAGCTGAATTGTTGTTCTTCAAATTAACATGGATTAGTCCTTGTTTAATTAGATGAAAGAACTTGATTAGTGAGTGCATATTGAAATAGTTTACCTTTATGTTTTGATGTTTGAAATGTCGGTTCTTTTGGGTGGAAAAAGGTTGGCTGTTGACCCCCACACCGACATATGTTTTAGTTTTCCTTCATTATTCTCTCCAAGGAGGGAATTTTGGAGTGATGTATGTTTTGGCTAGCGAATATATGTGAGTGAGTACTCTGGTATACCTCATCTATATTTGAGAGTCTAGATAGGGGTTATGTCCACGAGTTGGTCAGTGCTACAACCCCAAGTATGAAGTATTTAGTAAAGTGATAAATCTTGATAGTTCTATGTTTGCTTAGGCTTCATGATCCTATTAGGTTTGTCTATGTGGTACCTTTGAAGCAGGAAATGCGAAGGTCACTTTGGAATATACTACCATGTGTCGTTTGAGTCTAATGTGGTCAAGCAAATCTTATCAATTCTTTTGTTGTGATTACTTAGTTAAATGACAATTATGATTGATAAGTACAAGCTTTTGGTTGTATGGTTTTGATTAACTAGGATGGGCAATTATAATTGATTAGGCTACCAATACTTGTTAATTTATCAAGTTTGTTTGGCCTAACCAATTATGAATGGATCCTAGATCGATTAAAATCCTATTATAATCCTTAAGTGAGTAATTATGTTCTAATTAGTAAGTGGTAAGGATAAAGAGTAAGATAAGAATAGGTCATATTCTTCAACGCCTAAGTTGTAATAGAAACCCCAGAAGTTGACCAAGCTCTAATAAGGCAGTAAAGAAACCCTAAGTCATTTAGGTATGATGACAATAGTGGAGTAACTAACCTAAGAAAGAGGATTAAATGGTAAGATTTTTTACCAAAGCTAACTCAGTGGGAACCCAAAGCTGTTAATGTTTGCACTCGATTCAATTGACCAGTACATGAAGTGATCTCGCTTGTCCAATTGCAAACTTCATCTTAATCAAACAAGAACCCTATTTGGAATAAGACCTAAATTGCGATCGGTTAATGGAATCACCAAATCCCCTGGACAATTGGCTCCTTTGTAGAGAATAATTCCTTTGGGATTTCCGGTGATTTAGGATGAGTATTAAGGTAGCTCAAGATAAGTGAGACGGATTATTCCCAAGAAAATGAATTTACTTCCTTGAGGCTTGTGGGTCCATTGGTCGTTAAACCAGATGATAGTCACGTTGGTTCATGTGCTAATGGTCATGGCCGCGTGGAATTCCGGTTTAATTTCCAATTAAATCAAAGATGGGAATTAATCTATCAAGTTGAAGAAAGTTGTAGGAAATTTCCACTAAGGGCGAAATAGTATGGGTATGTTTTAGTTGTGGGCATCTAGGATATAAATTATCACGAGAAGATTCGTTGGGTTGTGTCTGAGGTGAACCTAACTAGCCACTTACAAACTGAGTTTCCAACCAAGTGAGACTTAGACCTCCCGTGAAACAAAGTTTGTAACAGATTGGTGAAGATCAGGTCAGTCCAACCAACGGACACCTTATAGGGATTGAATACCCTTAGAATTCCTAATTGCCTGGGCCAAGTCTGCAATAGAACCAAGTATAGTGAAATAAGATACGAGTACCGATTCCATAAGTTACAGAAAATGGTACATAAGGAAAGAACTTCCAAAGAGTATTCTCATAAGAGTACCTTTCTAAGAGTATGAGGATAGGAATTTACCTATTTAGAAAGATTTAGGATCGGGGTTCACAGCGGAAGTGTCGAAAACCAATCCTATAGAAGGATGAGATAAGAAGGTAAGGCGAATTTAGAGCCGAAGTTTTTGAAAGGTTTAAAGTTCGTAAGGGAGTAAGTTACCACCCAATCGGCGGAGACCTAAAGTTATTCATGATTATAAGTCTTTCGTCGATTAGTATTTAGTGTGATTTCACCTAACCAGTTACAAACTACGCCTTAACCGGTCGATCTCTTGGTTAAGGCCTAGCCTTTGATCGGTTAATGATATCACGATTAAGCTAATTGATTGATGCCTTGTAAGGATGAATCACTTCTAGGTTTTTCCGATGGATGGAATTGGCTATGAGAGAAAGTCAAAGTTGCCATTACGATGTTAGAAGTAGCAATCTTTTAGGATGAAATTTTTTAAAGGTGGGTAGTAATGTAACACCCCAAAATTCCCTAAACTCGGTTCGAGAATAAATTGAAAGAAGTACTTGTGTAATTGTGTTTAAGCTTAACTTGGTTTCAAATTGAGTGAATATGATTACATAAAGTTTTAAGGTGTAAATGTTGATTTGGAGTTAATAAATAAGTTGGATTTAATCCTAAGATGATTGGAAGTATAGATTAGGAGTTAATGAAAGTGAAATTAGGAAGAAAGTCTCAAGATTGGGTGTTAGAATTAAGTTTCTTTGATTTTTTATTCAGTGGGAATCAATTCCCACACAGCCTGAATTGATTCCAGCACTTCAATTCTTCTACGAATCGAATTTGAACAGTTGGGAATCGATTCACACACTCTGTGAACCGATTCACCCAAAAGCAAGCCTCTGTGAATCGAATTGGAACAGCTGTGAATCGATTCACACTTCGATTCACCCTACTGCGCTGTTGTGTTTTTACTGCATGAATCGATTCACAACTTAAATGTGAATCGATTCACACCAGTCCAAATGCTTAAAAACGCAGAAACGCAGAAAAGGGGAAAGAGTAGAGGGAAAGAACGAAATTGGGAGAAGAAAAGAGAAATAGAAAGCTCGGGTTTCATGAGAGTAAGAGGGATTTAAGAGATTCATGCTAGATTACTCAATTCCTAGCTTGAATGAGAGTTAGAAAGTTGAGATTGAGCTTCAATGGAGGATTTTTGGGAAACCCTAGAGGAGGAGGAGGAGGAGGAAGAGGAAGAAGAAGAAGAAGAAGAAGAAGAAGAAGAAGAAGAAGAAGAAGAAGAAGAAGGTGAGGAAGAAGGAGAAGAAGAAGGAGCTCGACAAAGAGGAAGAAGATGGAAGAGAAGGAACATCAAGACCTAAGGATGAGAGATTGAAGAAGATTAGATGAAGTTGGAGCTTGATTCAAGCTTCCATGGAGGTTGAGAGAAAGCCAAGCCCTAGGATTTGGGAGTTTTCATCCTAAAGCACTCGGGAACAAGGTAACATAAATTTCCCCAACTCAAAATCTCTTTTAGGGTGTGCTAGGGTTTATTTTCAATTCCTAAGCTTGAATGTCTATTGAATAGAAATAGTGATAGTTAAGTGGGTTTAGTTAAAAAGTGGTTGGATGGCTGCCCCCAACCCCCACAAATTGTATGTTTGATGTTTGAACCTTTGCTGCTCCATAGAGCTCCAATAGGATTGAGTTTTTAGTTCACGAGAGACTATACCGCAAACGTGATGATAAGATTCCTCTGGATTTGTATTTGCCTTGATTGTATGTATAAGTGAGTGTGCATGTCTTGAAAGCTTAAGGTTTCAAATGCATGGTAAGTTAAATTCTTTGACCTTGTAGCCAATGTCTTGGAATAAGTAAAGTATGTTTTAGAATAATATGATGTTGCTCCAAATGTGATTTCCACGAAATTTCACTTGGGATGTTTGTTTGACGATTAGGATGTTGATAGGAAAGCATGAGAAATAGATAGGATTAGAAATGTTCAAGTTTATGATTATTGACGATTACTTATGAATTATAGGGTCTTGATCTTATATTTTCTTAAAGATGCATGATGTAAATGTGAGTTGCTCAAATATATGTTAACTTAATCGCCTTGATTTTCTTATGGATTTCTTTGGAGAAAGTTTGATAGTTAAATGATTTAATTGCATCATCATTTCATTATGTTCATGCACCGATAATGCATAAGTCAAGTTTCAGAGTCTTAAAAGACACCAAAATTCCTCATAAGAGAAGAGTTTGGTATGGTTAGTCTCGTGGGATGCCACTTGAAGGTTAAAGACGTCTAACCACCATACCGTTAGCTATGTTGTGTGGGGTCTATGACCAAATCCAACAACATAGATTCCCGATTAGTCTCCAAGTTAACTATCAAGGGAATAGTTAAGATGTGCAAAGCACAAAGTAATGAAGAACTTTATGTTCTTAGTTAAGTTGCATTTCATTTAAAGCACATTCATCGTATTGGATGTCACGAGTCATGTAGAGTCATGATTTAAATGTTTTTATGTTCAAGTTCTCACATATGTGTCTATGTTTGGGTAAGAAAAATGTTTTGACTTAAATGCTTCAAGTATGTTTATCTAAATAATATGTTATGAGGGGAGGAGTTTTCCATATGTAGCACACCACGTACGGCTGGAAACAACGGTAAATGATTTTTTTGTTAAATCTATGTTATTGAGTTTTTATAACTCACTATGTTTTGGGCCGTTGTTTTTAGGTACAAGTGTAATGAAGCAGTTACAGCATGAAGTTGTGCTCGGCTTTGCCTTCATGGTGAGACCCTTCGAGTTCTTACCGGATCACGAGTCGTCTTTTACATCTTTAAGTTTTATGTAAGAATCAAGTTTGGTTTTATACCGTCTTAGTTCCACATAAGTTTAAATGAATGTTTGGAGTCTTAATTGTTATGAGTTTTCCGTGTTGTATTCGATTTGGCTGTAGCTTTGATTAATGTCTATTATTATGAGCCTTGTCTCATAATGCTTGATGTGATCAAGGAAAATTGTTTAGTCAAAGTATTAGTTTTCAAAAAGAATTCATTTATTATTGATATGTGCCTCAAAAATTTTTGTTAAGTTAACTTTCATTTTCTATTAATTTTATAAGTAATCCCCTAATTGGAGTCAGGGTGTTACATTCTCAGAAAGGGTTAGGCTGTGTTCTGATGCAGAACCGACAGGTTGTGGCCTATACATCTAGGCAGTTAAGGCCCCGTGAAGAGAATTATCCTACTCATAATGATTTAGAACTTGCAGCAATAGTTTTTGCTTTGAAGATTTGGAGGCACTATTTATATGGTGTTCGTTTTGAAATTTTTAGTGATCATAAGAGTTTCAAATACCTCTTTGATCAAAGGGAACTCAATATGAGACAAAGAAGATAGTAGAGTTCCTCAAAGATTATGATTTTGAATTGAAGTTCCATCCTGGCAAGTCGAATGTTGTCGCCAATGCTTTGAGTAGGAATCTCTTCATGTTTCCTCAATGATGATTAAAGAAATAGAGCTATTGGAATCCTTTGAGGACTTAAACTTGGGAATGTTCTCCACGGAGAATAGTATCTTGTTGTGTCACCTAGATATTTCTTGTGACTTTAGGGGCCAGATTAGACAAGCCTAAAGTCTAGATGAAGAGTTGCAATCTAGGAGACACCACTCTGGTTTCTCTGAAGCTGATGATGGCACTATTATGTTCCATCAAAGAATCTGAGTTCCTAGAGATGAGGTTATTAAGAAATAGATTTTAGAAGAGGCCCACAAGAGTGGATTCTTAGTACATTATAGTTCCACCAAGAAGTATCATGAGCTTAGGCAGAGGTACTGGTAGCCGGGTATGAGAAATGACGTAGCAGAATTCGTAACTCATTGTTTGGTTTGCCAGAAAACTAAAATAGAGCACCAAAAGCCCTCTGGTCCTTTTTAACCTTTAGAAATTCCTGAATGGAAGTGGCAAGGGATAGCAATGGACTTTGTGGGAAGTTTACCCCTCACTCAATCAGGATATGACTCTATTTGGTTCATAGGGGATAGACCGACCAAATCTGCCCATTTCCTTCCCATCAAGTCTTCTTATAAGACCGTTAGGTTAGCTAAGATCTATATTAGGGAGATTGTTAGACTCCATGGAGTACCCACTAGCATTGTCTTTGATAGGGATCCCAAGTTTACCTCCTGGTTTTGGAAAGCTCTCCACTAAGCTGTAGGGAGTAGACTGAACTTTAGTACTACTTAGTATCCCCAGACGGATGGTAAGTTAGAGAGGACCATACAAACCATCGAAGACATGCTTAGAGCCTGTGTTCTAGAGGATGGTGGTAGTTTGGATGAGTATTTGTCACTCATAGCGTTTGCCTATAACAACTGCTACCATTCTAGCATAGGTATGACACCGTATGAAGCTCTTTACAGTCGCAAGCGTATGACTCCTTTATGCTAGTTTGAAGTAAGAGATAGGAGGTTGTTAGGTCCTGACCTTGTTGAAGAAACTACTGATAAGATTCGCATGATCAGGGATAAGTTATTATCCCCAACGAATGGTCAGTCAGAGAGGACCATACAAACGATGGAAGACATGCTTAGAGCTTGTGTTCTAGAGGATGGTGGTAGTTGCGATGAGTATTTGTCACTCATAGAGTTTGCTTATAACAACTGCTACCATTCTAGCATAGGTATGACACCGTATGAAGCTCTTTACGGTCGCAAGTGTAGGACTCCTTTATGCTGGTTTGAAGTAGGAAAAAGGAGGTTAGTAGGTCATGACCTTGTTCAAGAAACTACTGATAAGATTCGCCTGATCAGGGATAAGTTAAGGACTACCCAAAGTAGGCAAAAAAGTTACGCAGACCGTAGATTTAAACCTCTTGAGTTTGCAGAAGGTGAACAAGTATTCCTGAAGGTTACTCCTACCATAGGCGTTGGTAGAGCCCTTAAAGCCAAAAAGTTAATTCCTAGGTACATCGGTCCTTTTCAAATTCTTAGTCGAGTAGGTCCTGTGGCTTATCAAATTGCCCTGCCCCCATCTTTGTCAAATCTACACAATGTCTTTCATGTATCTCAGCTCAAGAAGTACATTCCTGATCCATTCCAACCCTTGGATCATGAATCTTCGGATTTGACATATCAGTCCACCCCGGTCCAAGTAGTGGATCGTACTTTCAAGACACTCAGGAATAAGACCATTCCCTTGGTTAAGGTTATCTGGGAAGGATCCACTCCTGAAGAAGCCACCTGGGAACTGGAAGAGGAAATGCGAGACCAATACTCGTACCTAGTTCAATAGGTATGTATTTTGTCTAATTTTTTAGGACAAAATTTTTTAAAAGTTGGGTAGTAATGTAACGCCCCAAATCCCTTAAGTTTAGTGTGGGATTTGAAGGTTTATGAAATCGATTTTTAGGTATATGTTATTGTGTAAATTTTTCCAAACTTGAATTTGATTGCATTCTTGGTGGACATGATTGCATATTGCTGATAATGTTTCATTGTTATTCTTGAGTTGTTAAATATGTTGTATTTGGCTTTTGAATGATTGGAAGTGTTGGGTATGGCTTGATTGAAGATGGTTTTGGGTGTAAATTGTATGAATTGCTGTTAAACTCAATTTTTCTGCATTTTGTATTGCGTGAATCGATTTATGAGGGCCTGAATCGATTCACAAAAGGCTCCAAGCCATTAGGATGGTTTTGTGAATCGAATTGGGGCGCTGGGAATCAAATCATTAATCGATTCACGGAGAGTAAAATGCGTGGAAATACTACAGAATCGTGTAGAACGCAAAAAAGAAGGAAAAAGGAAAGAAAAGAAGAGAAAGGAGAAGGAGATGACGGGTGAAAAGCTAGGGTTTCATGATATTAAGAGAGATTTGAGAGATTCTTGCAAGATCCCATCAATTCTTTTCCTGAAGAGGAAGATTAAGAGTTGTAGCTTAACATTTGGGGGAAAATTTGGAGTGCCCTAAGTTGAAGGAAAAGGGGAAAACGTGGAGTGTGACGTCCTAATCCATTTTTCCAATATATTAATTATATAAACTAATACGATAGTAGTGGAAATAATTTTATTTTATTATAGCAAGCGGAAGTGTACAAATGTATTTAAAGATACCCAACCCTAGGGCCTTTAATGATACAGGGTGTCCAATAATTGGGTCTCCCTTATTTTCTGACTCTGACTCACTGGCTGTGGACCAACAATCTCTATCTTTCCTCTATACGCACCATTTAAGGGGAAAGCAGGAATTAGAATTCATGTATAAAAAGGCAAGCACATCCTTGCAAGCAGAATAATAGAACATGTGAAGGATTAGAACACACATCTCCCCACCATTATTTGGATCATCACCTAGCTATCCCTGCCCATGCAGTCTACGTCTATATGCCTAGGTGGCCACATAGCTTAATTATGGCAGAAGCAGCCCCACCTTAGTCACTTTGCCTTTATAGATAACAGTAACCTCTCACCGGCGTGTGAGTAGGCCAAGCCAGTTGTCCATCCCTTAATCCCGCTCATAACCCCTAAGAGCGCATCCCTGTTCCCCAATGCAGCGATAGGAACAGGTGTCGGGGCGGCACTCGGGATCGGCACTATGGACAGTGATGCAACAGTACCCCGTCAAGATGACCAGCTACCCAACGTTTCGACAGGATGGTAGCTAGCCATCCGTTACCTGTAGACTTATCGGACCAGACTATCCTCAAGGACCAGCGTGTCCTATACTGACTGCATCGTGCCCGCACTCTGGCACCTGGCCTCGTACACAGCCTATGTGTACGGCGGTGGATTACAGCACATGCATATGATTATTTGTTAATCAGCACCTTTAACAGCTTATCATCATTGTTCTTCAGCTCAACACATCAACTTATTATCTCAGCACTTATCAAGCTATCAGTTTCACCATCTTTAATATCTTATTCCAACACTTATTAACTCTTTATCAATAAATAGCTTAGCCATATTCCCACACACAGCACTTTATCAACATAACTATCTGTATACAACATAACATCATTTATCAACATCCTTGATCAATATATAGGTCAACCAACACATCATCAAGCATCAACCATCCTCGATCCACACATGAATCAACCCTAATGTCGCTCAGGCGACCAACTACTGACATATCATCAATTAGTATACTAATAATCACACAATGGTAGAGCAATCATATAAATCAACATCACAATAATTAACATCCATCCATAGATATCAATAGATCATCCTTATGGTTGACAGACCTCTGACAACTGTCCTCAGCTATCACAGGTCACATCCCCTCTCCTGAGGTGCTGTTATCATCAACCGCTAGTAGGGCTTGGGTAATCCTACACCTAATTATACACTTATTCTAATCCTACAATCCCTAGTGGATAGGGTTCAGATCTCCCAGCTGGCTAGAAGCTTGTTGCAGTTGCTGTTACTCTCTGTGTCCTTGCCACTTCCGTTATTCGTACTTCTACTTCTGGAATTTTCTACTTAGCCTACTAAGCCGCTCTCATGCCCTTCTCTTATAGGATTACATACTGAGCGCTTTCTGATGCATAAGATCCTCTCTTGAGGCGAGTGCAGAGCATACTTGCTCTTTAGTGGTCCTCTAAGTCTTACTCCTATTTTCAATCTCTAGGGTTACTTACAAAGGATTTTCTGATGCACCAGATCTTCATTAGAGGCAAGTGCAGAGCATACTTACCCTTAAAAGTCCATAGAGAGAGAAAACTAGAGAGAGAAGAGGTTAAGTACGTACCTGGCTTAGAAGACTGCCGTGGCCCGTGTCCCATCATGCTTCTAGATCTCCTCCACGTCCTCCCAAAGCCTTTGGAAGAACTTGAGAAAAATGGAGGGGGATGGGGCCAATTTATAGGGGTAACATTATAAGTCTATTACGTTACGTAACATTATAAGTCCGTCACATTGCGATGGACACATATCTGGAAGGTTAATTTTTCTCTCTTCCACCGACTTAATTAGCACCATTGATCGCATCGCGAGGCACCCTTCATCGCGTCGCGATTCACTCGTTCTAGATAGTTCTTGATTTCTTTGTATTCTAGGGTTTTCCTATGGTATTTTTGACTTCTTATAAGTACTTTAATATTTACAAATATTTATTTATTTATTATTTTAATTTTCTCAGGATGTCACATTACTATCCCCCTTAATTAATTTTCATCCTAAAAAATTTAGCGGTTGTCATAACTCTAGAGTTGTTAATAGTTTCTTTTTTCCACTTTTATTTCATTGAATGAGTTTATACTTTGAGGAAACTATCAAAAACTGCTACTTAGTCTTTTTTGTTCTCACTACATCCATCGTAACGCCTTAATCTAGTAAAGCACTTCTTCAATCATATTTTAACTTCAAACTTTTCGACTAAGCCATCCTAATTCATTTTTAATATTCGTAGTGTCCGATTCCTGAATACTTGACATAACACTCGGTTCTATATTTTAACTATTTAGCTAAGCTTTATGAATCTGTCATTCAAGCTCTAACCACACCTTTTACACACTTCTATGTTCACGTGACTCAAGTATTTATACTATCTTAACCTTAATGCAATTACTTCCCTAATCCTGATCCAAAGTTTACTATTTACACACTTTTCTTCCTAATTAGATTTAGAAATCTTAGGATATCGCACCCATATTCTAATCACGAGATCAAAGAAGGAACAACCTCAAAAAGAATACTAGAGCCTAGCTTCAAGGGCATGAAAGGAAATAAGAGATTAGATATCTATCACTTTTAAAGGTCTACTAATAAAGTAGGGTTTAATCCTCGGTTTGATTTCAACTTTTAGAACATGATTTACTAATGGACCCAAAATCGTAATAGACTAAATTTACCTATTTCTATTACCACCCCAAGTTACTCCTGAACATATCTATCCTAAAATTGTCTCTTGAAATTTCCTCTAATCCTCGTAATTCTATCATATCCAATTACATTCGTACATCTAGAAGTAATTACCCTTTTTGCAAAGTGATTATAATATCTAATTTGATCGATTGATCTCTCTTATTGCCCTTGGTCTATTTTATTTCTCCTAATTACGGTACAACAAACCTCAAGATAAATCTTTCTTGTAATTATTACTCTCAGTTCTAAAGGTAATCATCATCCTTCTAAAGACTTATCTTCCATCCGGTACTTCTCATACTAATTCTATCGTTATATTTTGGACATACCTCTCATTCCTTATACCTATAATTGTCATCCCTTCTTATGGTTCCTCCGTAATCTTTAATCTGACTCTTCTTGTATTAACATCTCTATCTAAGACTTTTTCACTCCTGACTATTTTTCCTATTAGTCAAATTCTCCATCCCTTACTTCGTCATAATGATCACTTTTCTTGTAATGATTCCCTAATTAATTCGCAACTCCTTTGTCTTGATCAATCACTTTTGGAATTCCATTCCCTTACGGCTTCTATACTTTATACCCTTCCTTCTTATTCCCTTTGATCTTAATCTCTATCCCACTTTCAATGATGGTGTTGTTCACCTTAACCACCCTATTTTTCTTACTCGATTTATTGGTCAGATAGTGATAACTCACTCTTTCTAGAAAAACTTCCAAGAGTTCTAATTCTAGTTTGCTAATCTTAGATTGAGATTACTTATCCAACAATAGGGACTCCTTCTTTGCTTCTATGCCTAACTACTTAATATATGCTAATTTCTCTTTCACTACTACCATTTAGTTCTTCCATTCTCTTGCTAGTAAAAACTCTATGACCTCGTCTAACAGATTCTCAGATCACTGATTGATTAGGTTCCTTTATCTCTATCAGTCAGAACTTTCTATGTATCATTTCTTCTAATCTTTCCTTTTCCTAAGTCTAATCTTTAACGAATCTATTATTACTAGACTAGTTATTTTTAAACTTCTTTTCTTACCAAATTCTCAGATAAACACCTACACTTTTTATAATCAAAACTCTCCAGCTAGCATATAGACCTCTTCATCTTACACCACTTCTAGTCCTATTTCAGTCAGCCAAAACTTTCCATCTAATACATGGACTATCTTATCCTTCATCACAAGATTCATCATTATCGGTTTGATCATCTCTGGATTCTAAGTCCTTTATCTCCATACATCTGTTCCTAAGTTTCTAAGAATTCACAACAATCATATCACCTCGAGTTAAGTTACCTAATTCATTCTTTCTATCACCATTCCAGAAAATTCCCTTTCAAAGGCAGATTCTAAGAACTACTATATTCCACCTATTTACTTCTTATACCCGATACTCTTCTCTTCATATCCTATTCCAAACTGTTCTATTTTTTTACTTGCTAGACTGTTAGCTTTAATAACGTTTCCATTTCTTTTATTATTCTTAGTACCCTATTTCAATTTCCCTAAACCAAGGTTCAACCTACCAACTAAAGCCTAAGGGTGTTCATCTGATACTCCTATCAGTAATTCAACTCATCCTCCAAACTTTTCCGTTCATCAATTCGCAAAACCTTAGCGGTGTAAAGATCCTTTTCTACTTCCTCAATATTGTATTATCATGAAATCTTTTCTAATACCTTTGTTTCTCATTAAATGTCTGTATAAACTTCCCTATAGCAAAATAGTTACTACTAATCTCCTTGTCAATCCTAGTCGACTTTTGACTATTGTTTTTCTACACTTGTAACTTTTTCAGTCCTATCGTTAGATCTAACTTTCTTCCCTATGGTAATTTCAACTATTTTCCTATAGGCTTCCCTTAAGGTCATGAATTCTTGTAAAATCTGACGGCCCATAGTTCCTCCTAAGCGGACTTTCTACGTATAGTTAGAATCCGGTGGGGATTCGACTAGACACAGCCAGCGATGACACTCTAATAACCCAACAGTCCGGTTAGGACCAAACTGCTTTAATACCAAAATGTGATGTCCTAATCCATTTTTCCAATATATTAAATATATTAATTAATACGATAATAGTGGAAATAATTTTATTTTATTATAGCAAGCGGAAGTGTACAAATGTATCTAAAGATACCCAACCTTAGGGCCCTTAATGATACATAGTGTCCAATAATTGGGTCTCCCTTATTTACTGACTCTGACTCACTGGCTGTGGACCAATAGTCTCTATCTTTCCTTTTGAACTAGCCTGATACCTGCTAATATCCGAAGGCAGATATATACAAAACAAGAAATAGAACGGGAGATTCAGATCACTCTATACACGCCAATTAAGGGGAAAACGGGAGAACATGTGAAGGATTAGACCACACATCTCGCGACCACTATTTGGATCATCACCTAGCTATCCTTACCCATGCAGTCTACGTCTATATGCCTGCGTGGCCACACATCTTAATTATGGTAGAAGCAGCCCCACCTTAGTCACTTTGCCTTTATAGATAACAGCAACATCACACCGGCGTGTGAGTAGGCCAAGCCAGTTGTCAATCCCGTTATCTCGCTCATCGTACCCCTTAGAGTGCATCCCTGTTCCCCAATGCGGCGATAGGAATAGGTGTCAGGACGGCACTCGGGATCAGCATTATGGACAGTGATGCAACAATACCCTGCCAAGATGACCAGGCTACCCAACGTCCCGACAGGATGGTAGTTAGCCATTTATCACCTGTAGACTTGTCGGACCCAGACTATCCTCAAGGACCAGCCTATCCTATACTGATTGCATCGTGCTCGCACTCTGGCACCTGGCCTCGTACACAACCTATGTGTACGACGGCAGATTACAACACATGCATATGATTATTTGTTAATCAGCACCTTTAACAACTTATCATCATTGTTCTTCAGCTCATCACATTAACGTATTATCTCAACACTTATCAAGCTATCAGTTCCACTATCTTTAATATCTTATTCCAACACTTATCAACTCTTTATAAATAAATAGCTTAGCCATATTCCCATACACAGCACTATAATAACTTAATCATCAAATCAACATAAGCAGAACGACCATCCTACACAACACAACTATCTGTATACAACATAACATCATTTATCAACCATCCTCGATCCACACATGAATCAACCCTAATGTCGCTCAGGCGACCAACTACTGACATGTCATCAATTAGTATACTAATAATCACACAATGGTAGAGCAATCATATAAATCAACATCCATCCATAGATATCAATAGATCATCCCTGTGGTTAACAGACCTCTGACAACTGTCCTCAGCTATCACTGGTCACAGCCCCTCTCCTGAAGTGCTGTTATCATCAACCGCTAGTAGGGCTTGGGTAACCCTACACCTAATTATACACTTATTCTAATCCTACAATCCCTAGTGGATAGGGTTCAGATCCCCTACCTGGCTAGAAAATCATTGCAGTTGTTGTTACTCTCTGTGTCCTCGCCACTTCCATTATCCGTACTTCTACCTTTGGACTTTCCTACTTAGCCTACTAAGCCGCTCTCATCCCCTTCTCTTAGAGGATTACCTACTAAGGGCATTCTGATGCACAAGATCCTCTCTTGAGGCGAGTGCAGAGCATACTTACTCTTTAGTGGTCCTCTAAGTCGTACTCCTATTTTCAATCTCTAGGATTACTTACTAAGGATTTTTTGATGCACCGGATCCTCAATAAAGGCAAGTCAGAGTGTAACACCCCGTTTCCGGAGTGCTACTAAACTAGAACTTAACTTTAAATGCAACGAGCTTTTTACAATAATACGCCTTTGCCCTTTGGAAAATGTGGCATATTTTTTTTTTAAAAACAAAAGTCTTTCGCAAAGCACAAACAGAGTATCCACAGCGTTTTAGAAACATGATGGATTCTAACATACACAAGACAAATGTAACTGAAATACATGCATATATAATCATTTTTCCAAAACCATACGACTAGTCTGTACCAGATGCAAGTAACTAAATATACACAAGTCAAGAGGAATACACCTAAGATATGAAAACCCTGTCTAGAGGAATCATATCCATGGGGTACTCTCAGCAGTTACCCGCGCAGGGTGCTGCTCCAAAAGTAAACCACCAGATCTACACACCAAAAGTCTAGCAAGTCCAACGAACTGACTGGTCACCACCCAAAACTATCTACAGCAAAACAGACCTCACAGCTAACCAAAACTATACACAAAACAGACAGACAACATCAACTATGCATCGCTACCCAAGTCCTCGGATTTATCCTCCTTGTCCTCCTCCATCAGATCATCCTCATCCCCGCTGGTCAAATCTATAAATGGTGCAAACGCAGGTACACCCTTGGGTCTAACCTCCTCAACCAAAACATCCTCAATCCACCCTGCTCCACTGTAACCCGCCTCTCCACACTCCACACAGAGAGGAGGGGATCCACAAGTGGGGTCAGGGTCATGAAAATCAAAGGAGGGGTCGACACCGCCTCTGGCTCTGGCTCCGTAACGGGGCTCGACGTGTCTGCCACTGCACGAGAAGTCGAAGCTCCTGTTGTCCCATGCCTAACTCCCACGCTCTTCCAAGCAGTCCTCCTAATCTTAGCACCTCTAGGCCTAGGTGTATAGCGAGTCATGGTCCGTCTAGGAATCTCAAAAGACTCCTTTGGAGAAGTAGAAGAAGAAGCCTGTAACACTGGATCCCGCTGAGTGCTACGCCATCCATCAACAATCTGCATTATCCTCACTGGGAAGCTCACGGTCCGTCTCGAGGTCTCCTGTCACAGTGCCAGTCCGTCTGCTAGGAAAGTCTGTACTACGTCCCCGGTATACACAACTCGACTGGAGGTGGGGTCAAACTCCTTATCCGAGGGGGTCTCTATATCAGGAAAGTCAAATACTGTAACATCCCAATTTTTAAGAAAAGTGATTCTAGCGATAAATTCCTGAATACTCAAAAAATAAGTCATAGAGATTGATCACCTCGATGATTTACTGAGAGTACGGGAAATTATTTTGAGTTATTTTGAATAATTTAATTATTATAAATAATTATTATTCATGATTTCAATTCAAATTAATAGACAGTAGAGACGATGTCGCTTTAATGTGAATTCATCAATTTAAACTTTATATAAATTTTCTGCGTGATGCGGTAACGCGTATTTTGTGCTAACTGGGAAATTGATTGAACTAAATCAAGATGAAAGTAAATTTAAGGATTAATATTTAATATTAAATCATGGTTTGAAAATCGTCGGGAAAACTCTAACGAAGTTTCGTCGCATTTCGAATCGCCGGGTAAATTTTATTCGCACTAAAATTTAAAACGAACTCCGATTTCGATGAAAATCGAATCGTAACTTGTTGTGAATATTTTTAAGTGTCTTGGATTGTTTTTAATATTTATAATAATATTTTATCACGTGGTGAATTAAGTTCTCGGCAAATTAATTTTCGCGAATTTACCGGCAAAGAATTAATCGGTAAAGCGGTTATTCGACGCCATGTTTTTAGTATACTCTAGGCTCTAGGATTAGAGGATAATTATGAGAGAGGGAGATTGGATGGGTTAGATTGGTGATGGGAATAGAATCTAGCTTTTTAGTGTTAGGTGTCACTTTTTGGGTAATTAGTATTCTACACTTAATTTTAAGCTTGTTTTAACCATGTGTTTTACTTTTAATAAAATTTTATAATCTCTCCCCTTTAGGTGAGCTGCAGTCGTGACCCATCCCTCCCCATCATTCTCTCAATTCCACTTTTATTTAATTAGTCTCTTCTTTATGTTAAGTATGAGTGGATGAGAACAAGTGAAAAAAAGCTTTTTATTAAATTTAAATCCCTCTTTCTCCTTAAGCCAACAAGCGGTGACCCCTCCTCATTTCACAACCCCACTTTCTTTATTTTTCTGGTTTATGAGTGGAGAGAAGCTTCAAGGGTCAAGCCACTTTCATGGGCTCCTTCCTTCCCTTCTTGGCGTGAATCCCCTCCCGTCCTCCGACCTCAATCACCTCTAGCTTCTTCTTCTTGCCACCATCTTCACAACCTTGCAAGTAAGAAAGAAAAACCCACTTTTCTTCCCCATTTCTTTCAGCTCAAAACTGTGAGCTATAACCCAAGAGATACCATCATTTTTCTTCTCCAAATTAGTACCAAAACCTTGACCAAGTGAGTGAGCATGAGATCAATCTTTTCCCTTCCAAATTTGGGGCCAGAACCGTGGGCCCTAGGGTATTGGGGGTGAGGGTTTCTTTCCATTCTTTTGTCTAATTACTTGCTTATTTATTTCTATATGCTTTGATTCTTGCTTATTTATGTTTATATTTGGCTTGATAATGATCTTGGAGAAAAATGATCAAATTTTCCCCAAATCTTGTGAACCCTAGTTCTATGGAAAAAGGGGGAAATGTGATTGCTCATGTGAGTCACTTCAATTGGCTTGTGATTATTGCTTCTTAGGTACTATTGTTGATATTGTATTTGTTGGTTTTGATTTAAAACTTGGATTGAGAAGCTTTTCATGAAACCTTGAATTTTTGAAAGAGGCTTGAGTTAGGGTGGTCTTGATTAGGCTTGGGTTTGTGAAATTATCATTGTTTTGATGAAAGAAATAATTGATTGAATGATGTTGTTTAAGTAGTTTGGAACTTGCAAAATTTTTGGGAAGAAAAGGGGCAAGGCCGACAGTTCTTCAAGGCTTGGGTGGAAAACTATTTTGTACTTTAGTTCATATTAGTTGTATTTAGTATGTTTAAGAATCTCATGGGCTTTGGAAAAAAAAAATTTAGAAAAAGGGTTGGTTTTAACATGTTTGTTATTGTTCCTTTTATCTTGAGAATTAGTTCCAAGTAAAAGTGTTGATCAATAATAAATATTTTGAAATTGATTATGGGGTTGTTTCATGTTCTAAGTTGGAAAAGAAATAAGTCTTAGTTTTAAAAACCTTATTCTTTAATTATTTGTTATTTCTTTAAGTATAAGATTTAATATTGAATTGTGTCTCAAGTTTTGGAGTAGGTGAACTTAGCATTTGGAAAACTTGTTTCTTTCCAACTTTGTGTATTATTTCAAAATGAGTCTTATGTTTAAAACTTTGTTCTTTAATTGTTGCTAATTTTTCTAGCATATGTGATTCTTCAAATATATATATATGTATTTCAAAACTGACATTTAAGTATAGGTGTTTTGGTTAGCTAAGAGGTTGGGTTTTGAGAGCCTAAGGAATTAGTATTAGTTTAGGCCTAGGTTTGCACTAAGTTGTGTTGTGGTTTTAGGACTTGAGGATCTGAGACCGTTCGTTGTAGGAATCAAGGATTACGTGGATACGCACAGCTTGGAGTTCGGTAAGGGCATTTCTAGATATTTGTAGGCTTTTATTTTTGTATGTTCTTGTGTAAGGGCAAGTTTTAAATGCGAAGAAGTCTGAGAACTCTCCGGGTTCGAAGTTAGGGTTTCCAAACCCCTTCGTGATTATTGTCCTGCGGTCGCCTATATTCCGAGTCGTTCGTGGGTGAAAAATATTGTGGTTGGTCTCCTGACCCCAACCCCCCACACTTGTTGTACCTCTGTCAACTCCATCGAGTTGTAGAGGGATGGATTCCATGATGTGAATGACGATGTTGTTGAGTTATGCATTTATTTAATATGTGATTGAATAACTGCCATGAATTGCTTATGTATTAAATTGTGTTTCACAATGTGAACTGCTTATGCTGCTTATGTTTATTGAATTGTGTTTCATCATATTAAGCTTGCTCTCAAATTATTTGATATGCGGTCGAATAATATTGCGAACCGCTCTTTGACTATCGTATGCGGCGAATTTTTCATCGAGTCTGAGAGCTTAGTCAAGTCGTCGAGACGTTTTTGAGCTGTGAGCCAGACAACTGAGGGTGCTAGGTCCCCTTAGTTCATGGTGGATTAGCTAGCCATCGCAGCGTTATGGAACCGGAGCTGAATGTCCTAGGGAGAGCGAAAATCCCAAAGCTACGGCTGGTATTCAGTGGATAGTGCGGCGTCTGCTTTCCGGAAAAATTGTCGAAGTGTCGAGAGAAAATGAGTCTTGAGTTGAGTCTTGTGAGAGTCTTGAGTTGCGTCTTGAGTACTGTGCATATAGTTGTTTTGCCTATTGCTATGATTTGTTATTCCCTGATTTATTGAGAAGTTGACCCTTGCTAGTGGTTCTTTCAATTAATGAATGTAACCCAGATGGCGGAGCAAGCAGAGAATTTGGGACTGTAGAGAGGAGCAGCTGAGGATAGTTGTCTAGCCTTCTACCTGTGTTATGTTATGGAACTTACTAGTAGTCTAGTAAGGAGTATAGCTTGTCGATCAGCTATAGGATATTTGTAGTTCACTTCAGTGTTGTAATAAAATGCCTATTGTGTTTTCAAACATGTATTATCGTTTATGAAATGATGGAATAACTTGATGATTATGGTTAATGTGGTTTATGTGGTATCTTTAAATATTCACCGCCATATTTCTAAAAGTCGATGCAATACTCTGACTGTTCTTTCTTAAAGAAGTTGTTTAAAAAAAAAAATAAACCCACATTTTCAGAAATCCTACAAACAGAGTATTCTACCTTTCGAAAACATGTCAACCTTGTCAGATTATCTCGTGTCGTAGCGCTCCGAAAACGGGGCGTTACAAATACCATCTCCAGCGATGTCGCCATCGCCGGGATCACCGTCGTCTTCACCATCGTCTGGGTTACCATCATCAATTGAAGGAACCACGGGAAAGGGTCAACTTCTTAAAATAAGGTAGATAACACAATACCAGATACGAAAGCCAATCACATTATACAAACACAATATATAATATAAAGCCACATTCTTCAACACATATAGACAATCATATCAATAGCATACAGAACAATCAATAAGAATGCACCCGATCTCCTATTGATGCAACTATATGCCAGTATAGTTTTAATTCCGGAATCCATACGCTACAGTCAGGCCGCTCCGTACGTACCAGAGATGATACTATTCCATGCGATGGTAAATTTTAACGACGTTCCTGAATTCCTTTGGCCATGGGCAATTCCACTACCAAGGATAAACAGGTCGAAGTTACCACAAGACACGACAAATGCCTTCCACCACCCCAATGAACATATCACCACATTTGATATTTCACTTATGGCATAATCAATTAAATATCAATTATCCAATACTAATTCCACAGCATATATCTTAGCACAATTTAAGCATACATGCAACCACATCATGTTATCACATTCAATGTCACAACAATTCAGTTTCGACAACAATTCCACAATCTACAACAATTCACATAACAATAATCATCAACATAGATAGACAACAATTCGTCCCTTTGAAGCTTAATGGAACTAACAAAGAGGTAACATAACATACAAGTGTGGGGGGTTAGGGGCAGTCACCAACCTCTTACAGACAAACCCACTAATTAATCATATATAAAGCTTTAAAATCAATGGGGTAACAAAACCCTCACTTTGAACCCAGAGGTTCTTAGACTTCTTTGATAAAAAAAATAAAAATGTAAGTGGGACTTATGGGTGCCCAACACCTAATCATCTCTAGAAGTAGCCCTTACCAAAGTCGTCAGGTCGCGTGTCAGAGCACGTCTTGATCGGACACAGCACGAACTCGGATTTCTCAGGTCCTAACATCACAAGATAAACTTAGCACAGTCCTAGGCATAAATTAATTCTAACTCCCTAGGCTCTCAACCCCAAAAAATCTATTATATAACAAAACACCTACTCTTGAAAAACTAACAAACAATTAAGAAAAGTAAGGTTTTAAAAACTAAGAATCATTTTCTTTCTAACTTAAAACATGAAACAGCACCACTATCAAATTCATTTTCTCAAAAACTTAATCAAGGCTCCACTTAGTTTTTAGGATCTCATGGAATCCAATTCACCTTATGTGTTTTATAGCCTTAAAGATTCAAAACAACTTTCAAACTAATCAAACCATTTCCAAATCTTTCCAAAGCTTAAACTCACTCCAAAACAACTATTATAAACCAAAGAACACAAAAATATTCTCCTCCAAGCTCATGGGAGCTCGCGACCATGCCCCATTTTTCCCAAAAAAATTTGCAAACTTTTACTAAATCAAGACAACACCATTCAATCATCTAGTTTTCTTTCACAAAACAACAATATTCTCCAAAGCATAAGCATTAATCAAATCCAATCCCAATTCATGCCTCTTCAAGAACAAGGGTTTTCATAAAATTTATCAATCCTTTGTTCCAAATCAAAATTAACAACTACAACAACAATAAACATTATTAAGGACCAAGAACACCTAATCAATTAGATGATTCACATGGAAAATCACATAACCCCATACCCTTGTACCATTCAACCTAGGGTTCAAGAAAATTGGGGGAAAATATGTTCATCTCTTCCATGATCACAATCAAACAATACACAAAGCATAAAACAAGAAATGAAGCAAGAAAATCATCCCCTACCCCTAAAAATGGGGCCACGGTTTTGGGGATGAAATGAGGGGAGGAAAGTTTGGTTTTCAAGCTTACTTACAAGGCTTGGAAGATGGAATCAAGTAGAAGAAGAAACTAGGATCAAGTTTGGTTGAAGATTGGAGATGAGAATGAGCCAAAATGATGAAGAATGGAGGGTGCCATGGAAGACAACTTGGAGCTTCTCTCAAGGCAAGTAAAAATGAAAGATGAGAGTGAAATGGGGGTGGGGGTCGTGGCCTAGCTGCTCATAAAAGGGGAGGGATTAAAAAAATTTAATTAAAAGATAAAACACTTGGTTATTAGAGGTTGAGGAAAAGATACCACTAATAAACCACCACATCAATGACACCTAGCACTTAAAGTAAGATGTTAATCCCATCAACAAGTCTAAAACATCTAATCTCTCATCTCTCATGATTACCCTCTAATCCTAGAGTTTTAAGTGTACTAAAATCACCCAGTCGACTAATCGCGTTATCGATTAATTCTTTTGCTGATTAAATCGCGAAAATTAATTTACTTAGAAATTAATTCACCGCGTGATAATAATTTATCATAAATAATAAAAACAATTAATCATAGTCACAACAAGTTACGATTCAATTTTCATCGAAATCGGAGTTCGTTTAAAATTTTATTCGCGGATAAAAACTATCCAGTGATTCAAAACGCGACGAAACTTCGTTAAAATATTAATTCTCAAATTTAATTTAATCTTGATTTAATTCAATCACTTGCTTAACTTATGACACTTACATAACGCACTATGCGGTGACTTGATATCTCATATCTATAACCTGTGAGATGAGGTTATCAGTCCACCCACATAATAGTCTTAAGGTATTATTATTGCCCTTATTAATAATAACAATAATACTCGACTACGGATATTTAAGAGTAAGTTCTATAGTATCTCACAACCGAGTCGTCTACTCGATGCTCTATTAAAATCGAACTTTTACTCAAGGGCTTTATTACGTTGAAACAAACATAATAACTGAAATGCCTCGTATAATAGATAAATAGCATGATACAAATTATAAGTCCAAAGGAAAACATTGGCCTCTAGGGCTTACACCAACACACAAAGCAAATGACCGGGTAGAACACTCCTCAACAACGCTCGTCAGTATTCTCGATCACTCTACAGTCTCTATTATCTGGGTTACATCCATTGAATTTGGAGAACCATAGGCAAGGTTCATCATTCCAAACGAAACACACACACACACACACACACACACACATATATATATATATATATATATATATATATATATATATATAAGCCAAATCAAATTATCACATAGTAACAACACATTAAAGTATCTTGGCATGAAACATTTCCACAATACACACAATAAGGATACACATAATTCCATATTGGTAAATCTACATTCCCATGCATGTAACACGCGTATTTTTATGATGCGTTATTTAGCGTTAATTAGTACGTTTTGCCGTATTTATGCTATAATAAGCAATTGCTTGTTCTTTAAGTAAGTGATTTAATTAAATCAAGAGTTAATATAATTGAGAATTAATATTTTTATATTGATTCATGGTTTGAATATCGTCGAAAAATTCTAACGGTTTAAATGCGTTCAAATCACCGCGTTTCTGCCATGAGATAAAATTTCATATGAGCCCCGATTTCGATGAAAACCGAATCGTATCTTGTTCTAAGTGTTTTTGAGTGATTATTGGTGTTATTAATAATTATGAAATAATATTATCACGGGGAGAATTAATTCCTCGCGAATTAATTTTTCGAGATTTTATCGGCGAAATTAATCGGTTTTATGTTTCTCGTCAGCCGTTTTTAAATCTTAAGACTCTAGATTAGAGGGTAACCTTGAGAGAAGTGAGATTAGATGGGTTAGAGTGAGTGATGTGATTAGCATCTTTTAAAGTGATTTAAGTGTCACATGTGTGTGGTTTTTATTTTAAAAACTATTACTTAATTTATTTTTATTACTACTAATTATGCCTTATTATTTTTTTTAAGTTTATAAAAGAAGGGAACCCCCCCATTCAGCTGCTCTAACTCGTGACCCCCACCCCCACTCTCTCATTTCCTCTCTTTTACTTTCTTCTTGAAGAAGCCAAGAGCTTCATGACTTCCATAGCCAAAAACCTTCAAATCCATTGAGTTTTTCAACTAGCTTTCTTCATCAAACTTGTTCCAAATCATCACCTCAACTTAGTTCTTCATTCTCATCATCATCCAAGTAAGAAAAACAGAATTTTTCTCCTTATTTTGCTGCTAGAAATCGTGATTTTCTCCCCCATTTTTATTCTTGATTTTTGCTTCCAAACTTTGTCAAAATACTAGGTTATTCTCTCTACTATATTACCTACGTTTCTAACCATTTGAATGAGAAGAAAAATCAAGTTTTCCTCCCCCAAACCACTGTTCAAATCAGCGCTCAAAACCCTCCCCTTTTGATTACTTGATTTGTTTGTTTCTAGTTTGAATTAATTGATGTTTATGTGCTGTTTTGGTTGGTTGTTGATGATTAGAAAGAGATGAAACATCATGAACCCCTTTCTTGATGATTTAGGGCGAAACCCTAAGTGATAAAAGAGGGGAGAAATGTTGTGATCCTCTCCAATCATGTAATTGATGGTTTATATGAGTTAGTGGAACTTGTTCGATGTTGATTTAGGTTGTAGTTTAAATTGATTATGTGTAACATGATAGTTTTAGCAATTTTTCAATTCTTGAACTATGAGAATATGAAGCTATGATGTTTGATTATGTGTTAGATGTTTAATAAAATGATTAGAATAAGTTTTAAGGTTGTTAGAATTTATATGCATGTATTAGCTTAAGTATTAGTTGTGTTTTGAGTAAAATTGGTTCTTGAGGGACTAGAGTAACATGTAAGGAAATGATCCATTGTTCTTTAAATTCTTGACATGGTGATGGCATGATTTAAGTGTTTAAGGATTTTTGGAATTTAACTAAATGATAGAACTCTTGTTTTGGGACTAATTTGGAGTAACTGGACTATGAGGCTTGTGAACTAGTTTCGAAAATGACTTGTTTTGAAAAAGAAGGCTATGGAAATGGTATGAAATTGTTATGGCAATTATTTTAGAAACATAACTTGGGATATGCTTGAGTATGTTTAGTAAAGGTTTGATGCTTTAATGCCTTGAAGTATGTTTGGAAGTGATTAGGAATTGTTGTAACCATGGAAAGAAGATTTTGCTAAAAAATTTTGGAGAAAAAGGGCATAGAGGCCGTGAGGCCTAGGGAATTTTTGAAAAGAATTGTTGATTGCTAACTTGCTTAAATCCTTGTATGCATATATGTTAATTATGGAAAAAGAGTTATTGCTTGGTGCTTATTTGAAGTTCAAGAGAAGGTTTAATTTCAAAACTTTATTCTTTTCAAATGGCTTTGACTTTCAAAAAAAAAAATTTGTTATGTGCTATGTCAATTCTCCTAGGGGTGTTTTATTCTAAAGCTCCACTTAATTTCAAGTATGTTAATAATTTGAAATGTTTGTTTGAGTTTTGGTTAGGAAAGGGGTTAGTTGAGAGCTAAGTTCTAATTTTTCCTAGAAGTATGCTAAGTTGTATTTGGTAATAGGAATCGTAATACCAGAGACCGAGCGACGCGGACCCGAGGACGTTGGAGCTACGCAAGTGACAGCTTGTGGTAAGGGCACTTCTAGACATTTGTAGGCTTTTACTGTTGTATGTCCTTGTGTAAGGGCAACTTTAGATATTTTTAGGCTTTCGTTATTTAATTGTTTTATTAAATACGAAGAAGTCTGAGAACTCTACGAGTTTGAAGTTAGGGTTTTCGAACCCCTTCGTTATTTTATTATCGTGCGGTCGCCATATTCCAAGTCATTCGTGGGTGAAAAATTGTGCGGTTGGTCTTCTGGCCCCAACCCCCCACTTGTTTGTGCCTCTCTGTCAATTCCATCGGATTGCAGAGGGATGGATTCCATATTGACTGTCGACTGTTGCTGCTAAGTGTGATTATTTGAGATGAGATGCTTATGTTATTTATCTCTGATGGATTGAGTTATATTGCTATGTTGCTTATGCTGTTGAAACGAATTATATTGTTATACTTATGCGAATTGTTCATCGGAGTGCGAGAGTTGGTCGAGACGTTGAGATGTTTTTGAGCTTGAGCCGATTCACCTAGGGTGCGAGAATCCCCTAAAAGGCTACGGCTGGTGTTCGGTAGTGAATGGCTAGACGTTAGTTTTGCCGGGACGTTTTTGAGCTTGCGTCGATTCACCTAGGGTGCGAGAATCCCCTAAAAGGCTACTGCTGGTGTTCGATAAGGAATAGCTAGGCGTCGTAATGCTAATGGAACCTGAGCTGAATGTCCTAGGGTAAGGAGAGAGCCCAAGGCTACGGCTAGTATTCAGTGGATGGATCCGCGTTACTTTCGGTATATGGCGAAAGTATTGAGAGAATGAGTCTTGATTTGGGTCTTGCGTTGCGCTTGTGAATTGTATACACTGTTGTTTGCCTACTGCTTTATGCTTTGGTTGATTTTGATTATTTGAGAAGTTGACCCTTTCCCATAGTGCCTTCAATCCATGATGGCTACCCAGGTGATGGAGAAGAGTATACCGATCCCGGCGATGCGGACTTCATCGGAGATTATCTTTGACTTTCCCGATATGGAGCTGCCCACGGCGATAGAGTTTGATCCCATCTCCCGCCGTGTTGTATACACGGGGGATGTTGTACAAACCTTCAGGGAGGGCGGTATGGTTATGAGGCAGGACGTGACGAGACGTACAGTGAGCTTCCCGATTTAGACTACGCAGGTGATTGAGGCTTGGAGGGCTACACAGAGGGAGGAGGCTATGCCAGACTCTTCCTCGTCTTTAGAGAGACCGACTGAGGTTCCTAGAGCGATGATTACCAGGATTTTGTCACGCGGACGTGGTCGAGGACCCCAGGTTAGATGGACCGCTCGTAAGAACGGGATTAGGCGAGGATCTACAGGAGCGTCGACTTCGAGGGCAGTTGCTACTCCAATTCTTCCAGTGGGACCGAGTTCCCCTCCTATGGATAGGGTTCCCACCCCACCAGTGGATCGACCCCCTGTTTGTACAGTGTGTGGAGAGACAGATTGTTTAGATGCACAGTTTGATGACGATGTGACTGTAGGAGAGTACGTGCCGAGTGATGTGCCAGAGGATGTACCAGCTGCAGCACCCTTCATCGACTTGACAGGCGAGGACCCGATGTGTAACGACCCGTTTCCAGATCGCTACGAAACCAAAAAAAAGCCTATATGTGACGTGTTTTAAGAATGGTACTCTTGTGCCCTTTAGAAAAATGCGGATATTTTTTTTTTTAATAATAGTGCCTGTAAAGCACACACAGAGTACTTACAGCGTTTCGAAACATGGTGCAACTAGGACACAAGACTCAAATGCTGATAAAGCATACATGCATATAAATACATAAGTCATATATATACAGCATGTGCAAAATAACAGAGTAGAAAATGTGCAAAGAAATACACCTATGGTATGAAGACCCTCGAGAGAGAAATCATACCCTGGGGGTACTCCCAGACACCCATGCAGGGGTCGCCCAAAAGTGAAAACCACTACCTACCTCAGGACAAAGAAACATCACCCACCTAACCGGGTCACCAACTCACTATACACAAAAAGATGCATATATACTAAGGCCATCCACAAAAGAAACACAATGTAAATCGTGAGAACACAAAGAATTCATAAAGCACTGTCCCGATCCTCCGATGGATCCTCCTCCGCCTCGTCCTCCATCGGATCTCGCCGTCAAATTGATGAAGGGTGCCGCAGCTGGAACATCCTCGCACATCACTCGACACGCATTTCTCGCACGCCACATCATCATCGGCCCAGTGCGCTTAAGCAATCCGCTCTCCCACATACCAAACAAACAGGGTGCTTCCACTGTGGGGTGGGAACCGGTCTCAAGAGGGGAACTCGAATAGCAACCTCCTCAAGTCGATGCTCCTACCGATCCTCGCTTAATCACGCTCTACGAGCGGTCCATCTCACCAGTGGTCTCGACCACGCCCCGGATAAAAGCCTGGGAACCGCCGCTTAGGGACGCTGGCCGATCCCTCGGGAGACGTGGAAGAGTCTCGCATAGCCTCCTCTCCCTGAGAAGCCCTCCAAGCCTCGATGATCTGTGTCGTCCTAATCGGGAAGCTCACGGTACGTCTAGTCACCTCCCGCCTCACAACCATACCATCCTCTCTAAAGGTCTGCACAACATCCCCCGTGTAGACCACACGGCGGGTGATAGGATCAAACTCCATAGCCGTAGGTAGCTCAATGTCGGGAAAGTCGAAGATAATCTCCGATGAGGTCTGCATCTCGAGTATCAGAATGCTCTTCTCCATCACCTGGGTAGCCATCATGAATCGAAGGTACCACGAGAAAGGGTCAACTTCTCAACAAATCAAATATAACAAATTCACAAAATAATAACCAACAGCAACGCATACAGTTCACAAAGTTCAATTCAAAATGCTCGCTCAAGACTCGACTCATGACTCATCTCACGACTCATTTTCTCTCGACTCGACAATTTTTCTGGAAAGCAGACGCCGATCCTTCAACTGACATACCAGCCGTAGCCTTGGGATCTTTCGCTTCTCCCTAGGTAAGCAGTCCCGGTTCCTTAACGTTGCGACGCCTAGCTAATCCACCATAAACGAAGGGGACCTAGCACCCTCAGTTATCTGGCTCACAGCTCAAAAACGTCTCGATGACTCGACAATGCTCTCAGACTCGATGAACAATTCGCCGCATTTGATATTCACAGAGTTATACGCAAGATTATTTGACCGCATATCAAATAATAAGAGCATGCTTAATATGAAGAAACACAATTCAACAATTTAAGCAATAAAAGCAGTTTGCATGAAGAAACGTAATTCAACAATACAAACAGCATAAGCAATTCACAGCATTATTCAACCGCATATTAAATAATTGCACAGCTCAACAACAACAACGACAATCAAATCATAAAGTCCATCCCTCTGCAACTCGATGGAGTTCACAGAGAGGAACAAACAAGTGTGGGGGGTTGGGGACAGCTACCAACCACTTGCAGACAGGCCCACTAAATAATCAACATATATAAAAATAAAGCGAAGGGGTACAAGACCCTCACTTCGAACCCTTAGGTTCTCAGACTTCTTCGTATAATGCTTAAAATTAAATTCTAACAATATCTAAGGTTGCCCTTACACAAGGACATACAAAAATAAATATAAATGTGAAGCGCCCTTACCGAACTCCAAGCTACGTGTCCACGTGCTCCTCGATCTCCGTACCACACTGTCTCGGTTATTCGAGCCTAACACATGAAACGACTTAGCGAAATTCTAAAAACTTAATTCTACAATCTTATGCACTCAAACTTAACCCTTTCTCTAACCAAATTCATTCAAGCATTTTTCAATAATTAGTTACTAGAAAATAAATAGGGTTTTTAAATCAAACATTTTTCGAAAGGTAACGCATAACACTTCACTTTAGAAAAATGCCAACGTACTTGAAAGTTTTAAAGTAAGCACAATTTAATTAATCAATTTTCATAACTTTCAAAATCCTAACACTTAACCATACAAAACACTTGCTTAAAACCTTAAGCATAAAGCATAACTACTAAAAAAAAAACAATTAAGGATCTTGAATCAAAAACCACTTTTCTTGAAAATTAACTACTACATAACACTTTTTACTAAAAAAAATGCTAACTCTTTAAAAAATCCTTTTTCTTAAAGTCTTAAGCATAACACATAATCAATTAATTATTTTGCACAAAATTTCTAAGGCTTAAGCATGGCACATTCAAGCTTCACAACAACTTCACAATTAAAAACTTCCTTTCAATAATCTCCTTGGCCTCTCGGCCATAATCCTCTTCTTCAAAAAGAAAATTTGCAACACTTTTCTTCCCATAACAATAGCCATTCCAAATCCATTTCAACATGTTACAAGTATTAAAACAACAATCCTTATCTAAGACATACTCATGCTCTCTCAAAGCTTTGTTTCTAAAACAATTACTACCACAATGAAATACCATTTCCATAGCCTTTTCTTTCAAAAACAATTTATTTTCAAGACTAGTTCATAAAGCTTTATAGGCCACTTACTAAAAATTAGTTCCAAGAATAAGAGTTCAATCAATTTATTCAATTCCAAAAATCCTTTTAGTCATACCATAGGAATGCAAAAAAAAAATTAAAGAACACTTAATTCATGCCATTACCATGTCAAGAATTTTAAAGAACAAGGAATTATTTCCTTACATGTTATTCTAACCTCCAAAAACCAAATTATGCATAAAACACAAACTAACACTTAAGCTAATTCATGCAAACCTAATCCAACAACCTGAAAATCAACTTTAACATGCAATTCAACACTTATACACAAAATCAAACATCACATCCTCATGTTCTTCATGGTTTAAGAATAGGCAAGGTTCTAAAACTTTCATGTTACATATGCTTAATTTAAACTATAACTTAAATCAACATCAAACCACTTCCAATAACACACATACCAACTAAGGAGCAAAAACTATCAACCAAGTACAAGATTCACAAAATAATACTACTAATCATAAGCTAGGAAAAAGTGCAAAACAACTTTCTATTTATTAATTCTTTCACAAATCAATGACTAATGTCATAAAGCCAAAACTTAATCAAAAACCAAACCTAACTCAAACCTTTTTCAAGAATAAGTATTTTTCCCAAAAGTCTTTCAATCAACCAAACCCCAAATTCAATAATCCTAAGACATTTAACACATTGCTCTTATCATGCTAAAAGTCATGTTCATGCCAAACTAAAAATAAAGGACAACCTAATCATGCTTTCAAGACCAAACTATTAAGTTCCAAAAATATTTAAATCATAGTTATAACATGCTAAAAATTAAAGAATAACTCAATCAAATCTTACATGCCATTTTAGTCCTCCAAGCTTCAATTTTGCCCAAAACATAGCCTAACACTTATACTCATTCATGCAACTCTATCTCAAAAACCTTGAAATTAACTAAAACATTTTAATTAAACGCTTGAACACAAGGTTATACATCACAACCCAATTTTTCTATAGTTTCAAGAATAGGCAAAACCTTAAAATAACAATTTATTCATGCTCACTAAAAACTCTAACTCTAATATGCATCACACAACTTCCAAAATCAATTAAATCACCCCAACAATTTAATTAGACAATTCAAGGCAATGACCCACAACTAGAACCCACATTTTCTCTAGTTCAAGAATGAACATAAACCCAAAAATAATAAACTAAGCATGCTCATTACAATTTTTAACCCAATCAAGCATCATATAACTACAATTAACACAACAAATCACTAATTGTTTGATTCGAAGAGAATCACATCATTTTCCCCCTTTCTAACACTTAGGGTTTTCACCCTAAAGCTTAATGAGAGGGTTTGAGGATGTCTCATCTTCTCTTGCACAAATCAACCCAACAAACAACACATAAACATCAATTAATTAAAACTAGGAAAGCAAAATCAATTAATCAACCAAAAAGGGGGTGTGGGGCACTGTTCAAGTGGCTGTTTTGGGGCCAAAAAAATTGATTTTCTCATACTCAAATAGTTAGGATACATAGATAATGAAGTATGGAAGAAAACCTAATAAGAAACAAGGTTTGAAAACAAGAAAAATCAACTACACAAAGGGGAGGGAATTTGCGATTTTAAACAGTAAAATGGAGGAAGGAAAAACTGATTTTCCTTACTTTAGATGATGATGAGGATGAGGAACTAGATAGAGGAGAAGATTTGGAGCAACTTTGATGAAGGAAGTAAGACCAAAATCTCAAAGGTGTGGAAGTTGTTGGCCATGGAACTTGGAACCCATTTCTTGCTCAAGAGAAAAGAAAGAAGAAGATGAAGATGAAGAGGAAAGTTGGAGAAGGTGGGGTGGCGTGAATGGTGCTAAAAAAATGGGGAGTGGTTCACATTTTATCCACTTAAATAAATTAGCACATTATTGATAAAAATTTAAAATAAGTAAAGTAAATTTTTTTGAAATAAATCACACATTATGTGACACCTATTACCTAACCACATTATCTAGTCTTACCCACCTAATCTCACATCTCTCATGATTACCCAGTAATTCTAGAGTCTAGGGGTTGTTTAAAACACGGCGACGAAATACCGCGTTACCGATAAACTCGCGAAAATTAATTTAACGAGAAATTAATTCATCGCGTGAAAATATTTAATTATAAATAATAAAATTCATGTCAAATATTCAAAAATAGTCTCAACAAGTTACGATTCGATTTTCATCGAAATCGGAGTTCGTTTAGAATTTTATCTGCGGCGAAACCGCCCGGCGATTCGAAACGCGACGAAATTTCGTTGGAATTTTTCGACGATTTTCAAACCGTGGATTAATATAAAATATTAACTCCCAAATTTAATTTGATCTTGATTTAATTAATACGCTTTCTTAGAGAACAAGAAATTGCTTTATTATAGCGTAAATACGACAGAATTACACTAAATAACGTTAACTAACGTACCGTAAAAATACGCGTGTTACACAATGGAGGACGAGGAGGAGGAGGATCCATCGGAGGATCGGGGCAGTGATTTGTAGATGCGGTGTTCTCTGACTATGTTGTGTTTCTTTTTTTTGGATGATTGTAGTGTATATGCATCTTTTGTGTACAGTAGGTTGGTGACCGGTCGGGCTAGTGATGTTTTGCTAACAGGGTAGACTGGTGGTTCTACTTTTGGAGCAGCCCCCTGCGTGGGTGTCTGTCGGGAGTACCCCCAGGGTATGATTACTCTCGCGAGGGTTTTCATATCATAGGTGTATTCTCTCATACATTTCTACTCTGCTTTATTTTGTACGCACTGTGTATATTGACTATGTATGTTTATGCGTGTATGCATTTCCAGTACGTAACTTGTGTCCAAGATGCACCATGTTTTGAAACGCTGTAAGTACTCTGTGTGTGCTTTACTAGCACTATTGTCTTTTAAAAAAAAAATATACCGTATTATCTGAAGGACACAAGAGTACCATTTTTAAAAATCCATCACATACAGGTTTAGTTTTAGTTCAGTAGCGGTCCGGAAACGGGTCGTTACAATGCACATGATTCCGGAATATAACATTTACCCACACCAAAGGGCATTAATGACACTGGTCTCACAGGATTGCTTCAGGTCATAATCTAAATACGACCACGTCCCACAGGATTACTTCAAGTCGGAGCACATTTACCCATACCAATGGGCATACCTGGTCCCATAGGATTTCTACAGGTTGGAGCTCTTTAATTTTCCCACAGGAATAAAGTATGCATGACAATGCACTATCACATTTTATTGAACATACCAACACATATGATATTTCAATATTCACAATAAATTAATCATCATTGAATCATGACACAACAAGATTCATCAACATATTCACAAAACACAACCACACGTAAAAATTTAGTAAAATACAATGGAAGATGCCCTTACACTTAAAGCTTTACTTCCAAGTACCCATCGAAGACACAGTCACAACTCACCTACGAACGTACTCACGATCTCCACAACCCTAAAATAATACACTAGACTTTAGAATCAATTCTTAAACCTTTAAAACTACACCTATGTCACGGTTTTATAACCAAACCCTAGGGTATAAAACTTCAAAATTCTTCTAATTTAAAACTCACACTTAAATCATTAAAACAAAGTTAAAAACAATGTTTTAAAACTAAACAAGTTACTCAAAAATTATACAAATTTTCTCAAAACTTTTACAACTAAACTTTTAACTTTAAAAATCATCTAGAATCATTTCTTTTCCAACTAAAACAAAAATTAAACTTCTAAAATACCTAATTATCAACTACTAACATTTTTAATCAAGTAAAATTCTTTAAAAACAACACTAAAACACTATAATACCCCAAGGTTTACACACTATAAACAACACCTAAAATTTTTCTTACTTCGAAATCTTTTTCAACAACAAAACCAACATCAAAACCAAAGATTTTATCACTAAAATTTCTAAGACTCCATCTCTTTTTAAGAAATATAAAGATTTCTTTAAACTTAGGGGTTTCATAGTCTTAGTCTACTAAAACAACACTTATAACAACTTAATCTAAACTTTTCCAAAAACTTCTAAACCACAACAACAACAACAAAACCATAAAAGAAATCAAGGTTTTGAACACAAAAAAATTTATTTCCCCCCACCTAACCTCACGGTTTCTAACAAAAAATTTGGTGAAAAATTTTATTTTTTCTTTAAACTAAATCTTTATCAACAACAACTCTAAAACAACAATCAAAACCCTAAAAATTAAATCAAGTAATTCCAAGAAAAATTTTCCAAAATCTTCCTCTAAGTCATAGCCAAAACAAAGTCTCAAGGAAAAGGAAAATCTTCCAATTTTTACTTGATCAAAACAACATCAACAATTTCAAAAACAACAGCAACAAATCACTTAAAAAAAGGTAAGGAAATCTTTCCCTAAACTTTCTCATTTGATCAAATCTTTAAGAGCTCTCGAGAAAGGAAAGATTAACCCTTTATTTTACCCCAAAATCATCACCATCTTAAACATCAAAATTTAGAAGAAAAAGAACAATCTTACCTAAACTACAGCTCCAAGCTCACGATTTTGGAGTTCCAAAACAAGGAAAAGTTGTTGTCCAAATCCTCCTTTACAAAGATCAAGATTCTATCATAAATTTGCAATAGGTTCACATGAGTGACATGCTTATGTGGTTACAAAATTCTTGCACATTTGTTGAAGTTTAGCATACTTGAATTGGAATAGGTTCACATGAATTTGGGAGTAATGTTCTGCACTATTTAGCACATTTGTTGAAGATTAGCATACTAGGTAGACTTGTATTAGATTTTATTATATTTGGCCTATGTGATTTCTTCCACATTTTTTCAATGTTGCATGACAAAGATTTCCTTTTTATGTTGGTTGGTATTGTATATATTTTATGTTGGTTGGCTGGTATGGTATTTTATGTTGTTACAGGATTTTGTATATATTTTGGAATGTCCATATTTGAGAGAAGACTCTGCCAAAATTTTGTTAGAATTTTGATTTAGTCTATGTGTTGATTAGCAGTGGTAGAAGAAGAAGAAGATATTAGTGTAATGTTTAGGTACTATTTGTAGCATGACATGTGTAATGTTTAGTTATTGCATTTTAAAGTTTTAACAATGATAATTTTGTTAATTGTGAATTTGGCTTAGAATTATATTGTAATTTATTCATGTTAATGCAATGGATATGTACTGTTTCTATCCAAAATAATTATATTGTAATGTTAAATTTGGTTTTAGTGAAGTTTGATGTTGATACAATTGGGTGTTGATGACAATTTTTGTGTACATTTTGTGCTATCACAATAGTATGCACATTCTCTATATCATGTGAATATGAGGAACAAAAAAAAATTTAGAGCATAAACAACGCTTTAGATAAGGAAGCGCTACTTATTGCGAATGAAAAGGACATTAAACAGCGCTTTCAGTAAGGAAGCGCTGTTTATTGCATAAGAATAAGCAGTTCTTCCTTAATGAAAGCGCTATTTAATGTCCTTTTTCATATGCAATAAGCAGTGCTTCCTTATCAGAAGCGCTATTTAATGTCACTTTTTAGCAGTGCTGCATAAACGCTGTTTTTTTGAAATACATTCAGCAGCGGCTAAATATGCACCGCCTTTAAGCGTTGTTTAAGGCAAAAAAAAATAAGTGTTGTTTATTGCCAAAACTGTTGTAGTGTTGGAGTAGAAAATCAAAATAATGGAAGTGGTTTTAGGGAGTTTGGTTCACGGTTTTGCTTGAAAAGAAGAAAGGGAATTTTCTTACACTTTCTAACACCAAGACCAAAGCTTTTCCTCTAAATAAAAAAAAATGAATTAAAATATGTAAAAGGGAGGGAGGTGGCCGGTTCACAAAGAGGAAGAAAGAGGAAAAATACTGGGCTAGAATTGATTCAAAGAGAAAGCCATACTTTGACCTTATCTCTTTATAAGATATTTTGTTTTCTTTTTCCTAAAACTCAAAAACATGAATACATTAATATTCCCAGAGGGAACACTTAATGAATTCACCAGATGCATGTGAATATGAACAGTGTACCAAATGCATGCAACAACAGAGGATATATATATATTAACAGATGTAGCATGGTTTCAGAGGCATATATACTATCACCAGATGCAATAACCAGTATCAGAGGAAGGAACATGTAATTACCAGATGCACATGTGATATCAAAAGCAAGCATATTATCAGATGAAAGATGTGATATCAGAGGCAAATATATTCAATTTAAACAATCATTCCTTTATAAGATGAAAATTCAAGTTTTTCCTTAGAAATTAATCGTGGAATAATACTTTATATAGAAATTAATTCACCGCGTGATAATAATATATATATATATGTAAATATAAAAACAATTAAAAATACTCAAGCAACATCACAAAAAGTTACGTTTCGATTTTTATCGAAATCGGAGTTCGTTTTAAAATTTTATTGCGGATAAAAACTACCTGGTGATTCAAAATACGACGAATCTTCGTTAGAATATTCCGACGATTTTTGAACCATGAATTAATATAAAATATTAATTCTTAAATTACATTTCATCTTGATTTAACTCACTCACTTTCGTAGTCAACAAAAATACGTATTTTCGCGTCAACCAGAAAACTTATATAGAATTTAATTGACAAATTCACCTTAAAAGCAGCATACATCTACGCTGTCTATTAATATGAATTGACATCATAAATAATAATTCTTTATAATATATAAATTATTTAAAATAAGTCAAAATAATTCCTCATATTCTCAGTAAATCATTGAGGTGATCAATAACTACGACTTACCTTCAAGTATTCAGGATTTTATTGCCAAAACAATTTTTCTTAAAAATTGGGGTGTTACAAGTTGCATTCAAGTTTTTCTTCATTCTTAGAGCTGGTATTCACCAGACGGTGATTTTCAGCTTTGAGTTTCTCATTCTCTTCATTGAGCGTTAAATTTTTTTTGAAAGTTTTGAAAATTTTCTTTTCAACGCTTTATACTCAATGGAGAGCTTGGAAGACTCTTCTAAGAGTTCACCAAAAGCTTTTTGAACATCAGAGGATGAGTTAGAATTTACCTCTTCTTCCTCTTCTTCACTGTCTGATCCAATAATAGCCATCAGAGCCATGTTAGTATGTTCTTCATCATCATCAGACGATGATGAGTTAGAGTCATCCCATGTTGCCATGAGACTCTTCTTCTTGCCTTTGAAACCACTTTTCTTTGGTTTCTCTTTTTTCAAGTAGTGCACATTCTGACTTGAAATGTTCTGGCTTCTTACACTCATAGTAGACTACTTGGCTCTGTCTTTGTAGTCCGTCTTTTCCCATGTATCCTTCTTCTGGAATTGCTTCCTGAGCCTTCCTTTCTTCTTCCACATACGTTGAATCTTTCTTGAAATAAAAGAAAATTCATCCTCTATTCCATCAATGCTCTCACCAGACGATCCTTTGTCTGTTTCTTGTTCAGCTTGCAGAGCCTTGAGGTGGAAGCTTTGTTAGTAGATTTCAAAGCTATAGACTTTGATTTCTTTGAAGGTTCTTCTTCATTCAGCTCAAGTTCATGAGTTCTCAAGGAACTAAGAAGGTCTTCCAAACGCAATGCATTTAAGTCCTTGGCTTCTTGTATAGCCATTGTAACACCTGAGGACGAGATCGACATCATATTAGGACGACGTATCGAGACCTCGACCAAGACCTTGTGTCGAGATCCCGTGACTAGATCGTTTGCCGAGATCATTTGTCGAGCTGATGAGACCACGTGCACTAGCTGCTGAGCTGAGGAGGTCGCGTGTCGAGTTGATGAAGTCGCGTACCGAGCTAATGAGGACGCAAGTCGAGCTGAGGAGACCGCGTTCACGAACTCGTGTTAGAACCTTGTACGCTTGCACGAACACTCTTGTCGACATCGTGTCGAGATGACACCTCGTATTCTTTCGAACGTTATTCAGCGTTATTATTATATTGTTTGTAATTATTACATTGTCGGCTTGCCGTTGGCCAAGCAGTAGAGGGTAATTATGAGAGGAACGATTAAGCGGGTAGATGATTATTGGGATTGGCATCTTATAGCTGGAGTTACGATTATGCCCTTCCAAATTGTATTCACGATCGATTTTCCTCAAACATTCATTTCTCTTTTCTTCTTTCTTCTTCCTTCCTTCGCTCTGTGTTTCGTTGTTTTCTTCAAAAAAATCTCCATCAGCCGAAACCGTGAGTTCCATCGAGATTCTGCACAAGCTTTCTTCATCAATCTTGTTCATCATCAACTTCTTGACCCATATCTCGTCTGCTCGATCACCGTTGAGGTATGAAGAATAGATTTTTCTTTTCATCTGTGCTTCTGTTTAGCGCTAATTCTTCTTCCATTTTTAACCGCTTTATGCTTCCAAATCATGTCAAATTGATGGGTTTTCTTCTTCACAATATTACCTATCTTTCTAACCGATTAATTGGGCTTGTAAAACAAATTTCTTCCTCTGTTTTTACGCAATCGGCGGTGCCGAAACCTCCATTTTTGGTTCGTTTCGATTTTTTGTTTCTCATTCGTTGCTTACAGTTATTGTTGTTGTCGATCTATCTGTTGAAGCATCGATAACTTTTCATGAAATTTTGATCGAAATCCCTAACTTTGTGTTAGAGGAAAAATATATTCGATTCTTGAGTTTTATATTTTTCTGGGTTGTGGTTGAGTTTGGGGAAGAGAGAGTTAGATGTATTGGAACCCATGGATCGATCTAAGTTGTGTTTGTTTTAGGAAGTCTATTTCCCGAGATCGAGTGAATTCCGAATCAAGGGTACGGGAAAGCGAATCCAAGGACGCGGAAGCAGCAGAATCCAGATCGAGGACTGTACGTGTCGAGGTCGACTGAGAACTGTACGTGTCGAGGTCGACTGAGAAGCGTACGTGTCGAAGTCGTTGTCGAGCTCGTTGAAGACAGCCGTGTCGAGATCGAGTAAGAGAAGTCGTTGTCGAGCTCTTTGAAGACAGCTGTGTCGAGGTCGTTGTCGAGCAGCATTAACTTGGAGTTCGGTAAGGGCAACTCCTAGATATCTCTAAGGCTTTGTTTTATAAGTCCTTATGTAAGGGCGCTTCACATTAATATTTTCGTAGTATGCTAGCATAAGGGCATTTCATATTCTACGTGGTTATGTTATTGTGTATGGATTTCCTGATTTGTGTCGAGCTGAAATGTTGTGATATGATTGAGTTTTTGCATGTATTTAATATGTGATTGAATATATGTCGTGAATTGTGTATTGCATGTTGAATTGCGTTTCTTCATGTCGAGCTTGCTCTTTTATTTGACATGCGGTTGAATATCTTGTGTTTAACTCTTTGAATATCGTATGCGGCGAATTGTTCATCGAGTGAGCGAGCTAGGTGAGTCGTATGACGTTTTTGAGCCGTGACCCGGATAACTGAGGGTGCTAGGTCCCCTTTTTGTTTACGGGAGATTGACTAGACGTCGCCACGCTTACGGGACCTGAAAGTTGATCGCCCTAGGAGAGCGAGGATCCCAAGGCTTTCGACTTTCCGACATACCAGACGGGCGTGTGCATTGGGGAAAAATTGTCGAGTCGAGAGAAAATGGATTTGCGAGTTGTGTCGAGTTTAGAGTGAGATGGTCGAGTCACGTCGGTGAATGTTATACTTTGCTGTTTGCTTATATTTTTATGTCGAGCTTATCTTGAATTGTTGAGAAGTTGACCCTTTCCGTGGTGCCTTCAATCCATGACGGTTACCCAGGCGATGTCGAGGCGCGAGGAACTCGGCGATGAAGCGATGCCGAGGAGGAGCTCGGACGAGGACCGAGTGACGACCTCTATCTGTCGTGATTGTTTATTTGTTGGATGTTGGTTTTTCCGAGGGTGTGCCGTTTTCTTTTGTGTTCGAGGTCGTGACCAGTTTAGGCGATGTTGTTTTGTTGCTACTGAGGTAGACTGGTGGTCTTACTTTTGGAGCGACCCTGCGTGGAGTCTGTGGAAGTACCCCCAGGGTATGATTGCTCTTTTGAAGTTGTCGTACCTTAGGTGTATTTTCTTTGCACATTTGCTACTCTGTATTTTGTATACATTATTATTTCGAGTGATATATATATATATGTGTATGTTATGCATGTATGTTTTATTAGAATTTAAGTCTTGTGTCTTAGTTGCACCATGTTTCGAAAAGCTGTAATTACTCTGATGTGCACGAGTTGGTTTTATAAAAAAAATATATATCGTATTTTTAAAAGGCACAAGAGTTTTGTTTTTAAAACACATCTCATATAGGTTTATGTTGAGCTCGGTGTGTTGAGCTCGGTAACTCGAGCTCGGTATATTGAGCTCGGTAGCGGTCCGGAAGCAGTCGTTACCTTTGTTGGTATCAGGCAATTCGATTCGGACCGAAGTGTGCATAGGAATTTGGGTAGTCACCGTGGTCGGGATATGTGTGTTGGGTACCTAGTTGTAATATGTTGATTCTTTGTTTGATTAAGTGAAGCACTTATTGCTTGAAAAATTGTTTGAACTGTTTCTTGATTGAAGCGGTGTGTTTTAACACATCCTTGTTGTGAGATTCAGCGGGGTTTTGAACTTTGTGGAATCTAATGCCACCTCGTAGGAATACGACATCTGCAACCGAAACGTCGACATGGAGCGAGCTATTCAAGCTATGATCGAGATGGCGGCAGCCATGGCTCAACAATCACCGCCAACTCAACAGCTAACGCGATGGCTCAGCCAGACGGCGGCGTTAACTTCAGTGAACTTGCGGCCAGCGACAGCGAGCGAGCGAAATCTTTGAAGCGAGAGGATTGGCCGACTTCAGGAAGCATGATCCACCAGTTCTACGGTGAGCCAAATCCGGATAAAGGCGATCTTTGGATGCAAGAGATCGAGAAGATCTTTGAGGCACTTCATTGCGGACAACGTGAAGGTCGACTATGCCACCTACTTACCGCTAGGAGACGCGAGTATTGGTGGAGAGGTGAAGCAACGTTTATAGCGTAACATCGCGAGATGACCTGGAGCTTTTTCGTGAAAGGTTCTTGGACAAGTACTTCCGGATCTTGCACGAGCCGAGAAGGAGCGAGAATTTCTTCAATCGCAGCAAGGCAACTCGGCGGTGTCAAGTATGCGGCCAAGTTCGAATCGTTGGCGAGGTATTTCAGTCCATTTCGTGACCGAGTTGACCAGAGATGGTTGAGTGAGAGATTCCAACGGGAATTGAGATTCGACATTCGTAAGTCGATGGTGTCGTTAAGGATCCGAAATTTCCAAGAGTCGATTGATCGATGTGTCGAGGTAGAAGGAGTGAGAAGCCACAAGAAGAAGATCATGGGCGGACCGGTGAGACCCCGTGCAGGCGCAGATTTGCACGTAAAGGAAACCACCGCAGGTAAGAGGCCTTACGACCGACCTCGGAGGAACAACAACAGGGACGATGTCGTCCGATGACCCAAGTACCGAGGAGTGGTGGTCGGACCGATGTCGAGGTGATTTGCTACCGATGTGGAAAGCGGGACATTACGCGAGTAATCAGACTCGGAAGGAGGAGGTGTGTTTCAACCGCAAGAAGCCAGGGCATTTTGCTAAGGATTGTCCTACACCTAAAGTCGAACCGACTATGCTTGCGGCAAGAGCCAAAGGGAAGCGTCAGTGGCTAAAGGCGAGTTTTACGCATGAGTGGCGAGGAAGGTGAAGGAGCTGATGATCTTATCCAAGGTGAATGTGAGATGGAGGGTAAATCGTTATGGGTTGTTTTTGATTGGGGTGGAACCCATTGGTTTATTTCTTGTGATTGTGTGAAGGATTTGAAGTTGAGTGTGACTGGTTTACGGTTTAAATTAGTAGTTACAACCCGGTGCTAAAACCTTAGTCACAAACACTGCATGTCTTAATTGTGTAGTGATTATTGAGTAGAAAGTTTGTGGTCAATTTGGTTTGTTTGCCTCTTAAGGGCTTAGATGTTATCCTCGGGATGGATTGGTTGTCACACCACCATGTCCTTTTGACTGTGCCAGTAAAGCGTAATTTTTCTAGACCTTGGAGTCTCCAATTATCTTTACGCCGAGCGTATTGGAGTTTCTTTGAAAGAAGGAACTAGGGAATACATGTATCTAGCTAGTTCGGAAGTTTTCCAGCGGTCGGCGTGAAGAATGTTCGGTGGTGTGTGACTTTGAGGGCGTTTTTCAAGGCGTGCCAGGGTTACCACCCGATGCGAGAGGTCGAAGTTCTCCATCGACTGATTCCAGGAACAGGACCGATTTCCAAAGCGCCATACGGGATGTCTCCCGCCGAGATGAAAGAGTGAAGTCCCGGATCGAACACTTGGAGTCGAGGCGATTCATACGACCGAGCGTGTCACCGTGGGAGCTCGGTGTTGTTGGTTAAGAAGAAGGATGGACGATCAAGGCGTGCGTAGACTATCGCGAGCTCAACAAGGTTACCGTGAAGAACCGATTATCCGTTACCACGTATTGGCGACTTGATGGACCAACCGTGGAGCGGCGATCTTTCAAGATAGACTTGAAGTCGGGCTACCATCAGTTCGGCGTGAAGGAGGGAGATGTCGCCAAAACAGCTTTCAGGACTAGATACGGTCACTACGAGTACTTGGTGATGCCGTTTGGAGTGACGAATCGCCACCGTGTGTTTATGGACTACATGAGCAGGATTTTCCATTCGCTTTTGGATCGATTCGTTGTAGTGTTCATCGGCGACATATTGATTTACTCGAGGAACCGAGAAGAGCACGCAGAACACCTATGTCGAGTACTACGGATATTACGAGATAAGCAACTCTATGCCAACCTGGTCAAGTGTGAATTTTGGCTTGAAGAGGTGAATTTTCTTGGTCACGTGATTTCCAAAGAAGGGATAGGCGTGGATCCAACTAAGATTGGCGGTGATAGCATGGGAACAAACTAAGACGATTCTGAGATCAGAGTTTTGTCGGCTTAGCGTGCTATTACCGAAGATTCATTGAAGGTTTCTCGAAGATTGTCGCGCCTCTTACACGATCGACGCAGGTAGGTCAACCTTTGCTTGGGCCAGGAGTGTGAAGCCGTTTCAACGGCCGAAGGAGCTTTTGGCGACAGCGCTGTCTTGATTTTGTCTCAACCCGAAGAGCCTTTCGAGGTGTATTGTGATGCGTCACACCAGGGATTGGGATGCGTCTTTGATGCAACATCGGAAGGTGGTCGCGTATGCTTCAAGACGACTTAAGATTCACGAGAGGAACTACCCTACTCACGACTTGGGTGGCGGTGATGAGTTTTTGGCGCCGAAGATATGGAGGCACTACCTTTATGGGAGCACTCTTCTTTGTTTCGCGATCACAAGAGCTTGAAGTACTGTCGACCGAAGGAACTCAACATGCGTCAACGTAGATGGACGTAATTTCTCAGGACTACGACTTTACGTTGGAATACCATCCGGTAAGGCTAACGTAGTAGCGTATGCGTTGAGCGGGAAGAGCGTTTTAACCTCGGTAATGATGATCAAGGAGTTGGAGATGCTCGAGAAGTTCCGAGACTTGAAGTTGAGTGTCGAAGTTTCAAGGGAAGCCGAGATTTGGTATGCTTACCATTTCTAACAGATTGTTGGGCGAGATCCGAGACCCGGCAAGTTCATGACGAGCTTCGCAAGAAGATTCATTGATAAGCGCAAGGGAAGGCGGCGAATTTCAGGTCGGAGCGGACGACATCTTGAGGTGCAATGGCCGAGTGTGCGTGCCTAACGTATCCGAGCTGAGGAAGTTGATTCTCGACGAAGCGCATAAGAGCAACTTTAGTATTCACCCAGGAGTTACGAAGATGTATCAAGACTTGAAGAAGCATTTTTGGTGGTCCGGAATGAAGAAGCAAGTGGCCGAGGACGGAGCTTCGTGGTTGACGTGTCGAAGCGAAGGTGGAGCACCAACGACCTGCAGGAATGCTACAATCGCTTGACGTACCAGTATGGAAATGGGACAGTATTTCCATGGATTTCGTTGTAGGTTTGCCGAAGACGCAGAAGAAGAATGATTCGATTTGGGTAATCATCGACCGATTGACCAAATCTGCTCATTTCTTGCCAGTGAGGTCGACATACAACGTGGAAAAGCTGACCGAGATCTACATCGCGGAGATAGTACGACTTCATGGAATACCCTCTTCGATCGTGTCGGACCGAGATCCGAAGTTCACGTCTCATTTTTTGAGGGAATTGCAAGGAGCGATGGGAACCGAGCTCAGGCTTAGCTCGGCATATCATCCATAGACTGACGGTCAGACTGAGAGAACGATCCAATCGCTTGAAGATTTGTTGCGAGCTTGTACGTTAGATCACCGAGGAAGTTGGGACGACGTCTTACCATTGGTGGAATTCACCTACAATAACAGTTTCCATGCGAGTATTGGAATGGCCCCTTTTGAAGCGCTGTATGGACGGAAATGTCAGACGCCTCTTTGTTGGTACCAGGACGGCGAGCAAACTGTCGTTGGACCAGATATGATCCAGCAGACTACCGAGAAGATCTGTTTGATCAGAAATCGGATGCGAACATCTCAAAGTCGACAGAAGAGTTATGCAGACCAACGACGTCGACCACTCGAGTTCGAGGAAGGAGAACATGTATTTCTTAGAGTCACCCCCACTACTGGAGTTGGTCGAGCGATCAAATCCAAGAAACTTCCCCCTAAATTCATTGGACCTTACCAGATTCTTCGTCGTATTGGTCCAGTGGCATATCAGATTGCCTTGCCACCATTCTTGTCGAACATCCACGACGTCTTCCACGTCTCACAATTGCGGAAGTATGTTTCCGACCCTTCTCATGTCATCGAACCGGATGTGATTCAACTGAAGGACGACCTATCTTTCGAAGCATTACCAGCAAGAATCGTTGATCGGAAAGCCAAACAGTTGCGGAACAAAGAGATTCAACTTGTCAAAGTTGTGTGGGATCAGAAGACGGGAGATGCGACTTGGGAGCTGGAGGAGAAGATGAAGACTCAGTACCCTGAACTTTACGAGGTAAGAATCTTATTTGCAATTTCGAGGGCGAAATTTTTTAGAGGAGAGATTGTAACACCTGAGGACGAGATCGACATCGTATTAGGACGACGTGTCGAGACCTCGACCAAGACCTTGTGTCGAGATCCCGTGACTAGATCGTTCTTGAGATCATTTGTCGGTGATGAGACCACGTGCACTAGGCTTTGGTGAGGAGGTCGCGTGTCGAGTTGATGAAGTCGCGTCTGCATGATGAGGGCGCAAGTCGAGCCGAGGAGACCGCGTTCACGAACTCGTGTTAGAACCTTATGCGCTTGCACGAGCACTCTTGTCGACATCGTGTCGAGATGACACCTCGTATTCTTTCGAGCGTTATTCAGCGTTATTATTATATTGTTTGTAATTATTACATTGTCGGCTTGCCGCTGGCCAAGCAGTAGAGGGTAATTATGAGAGGAACGATTAAACGGGTAGATGATTATTGGGATTGGCATCTTATAATTTGGAGTTACGATTATGCCGCTTCCGGTGTATTCACGATCGATTTTCCTCAAACATTCATTTCTCTTTTCTTCTTTCTTCTTCCTTCCTTCTGCTCTGTGTTTCGTTGTTTTCTTCAAAAAATCTCCATCGACGAAACCGTGAGTTCCATCGAGATTCTGCACAAGCTTTCTTCATCAATCTTGTTCATCATCAACTTCTCGACCCATATCTCGCCTGGCTTCGATCACCGTTGAGGTATGAAGAACAGATTTTCTTTTCATCTGTGCTACTGTTTAGCGCTAATTCTTCTTCCATTTTTAACCAGTTTTATGCTTCCAAATCATGTCAAATTGATGGGTTTTCTTCTTCACGATATTACCTATCTTTTTAACCGATTAATTGGGCTTGTAAAACAAATTTCTTCCTCTGTTTTTACTCGCAATCGGCGGTGCCGAAACCTCCATTTTTGGTTCGTTTCGATTTTTTGTTTCTCATTCGTTGCTTACAGTTATTGTTGTTGTCGATCTATCATTGAAGCATCGGATAACTTTTCATGAAATTTTGATCGAAATCCCTAACTTTGTGTTAGAGGAAAAATATATTTCAGTTCTTGAGTTTTATATTTTTACGGGTTGTGGTTGAGTTTGGGAAGAGAGAGTTAGATGTATTGGAACCCATGGATCGATCTAAGTTGTGTTTGTTTTAGGAAGTCTATTTCCGAGATCGAGTGAATTCGAATCAAGGGTACGGAAAGCGAATCCAAGGACGCGAAGCGTGAATCCGGATCGAGGATCAGATGCGTGTCGAGGTCGACTGAGAACTGTACGTGTCGAGGTCGACTGAGAAGCGTACGTGTCGAAGTCGTTGTCGAGCTCGTTGAAGACAGCCGTGTCGAGATCGAGTAAGAGAAGTCGTTGTCGAGCTCTTTGAAGACAGCTGTGTCGAGGTCGTTGTCGAGCAGCATTAACTTGGAGTTCGGTAAGGGCAACTCCTAGATATCTCTAAGGCTTTGTTTTATAAGTCCTTATGTAAGGGCGCTTCACATTAATATTTTCGTAGTATGCTAGCATAAGGGCATTTCATATTCTACGTGGTTATGTTATTGTGTATGGATTTCCTGATTTGTGTCGAGCTGAAATGTTGTGATATGATTGAGTTTTTGCATGTATTTAATATGTGATTGAATATATGTCGTGAATTGTGTATTGCATGTTGAATTGCGTTTCTTCATGTCGAGCTTGCTCTTTTATTTGACATGCGGTTGAATATCTTGTGTTTAACTCTTTGAATATCGTATGCGGCGAATTGTTCATCGAGTGAGCGAGCTAGGTGAGTCGTATGACGTTTTTGAGCCGTGACCCGGATAACTGAGGGTGCTAGGTCCCCTTTTTGTTTACGGGAGATTGACTAGACGTCGCCACGCTATGGGACCTGAGTTGACTGTCCTAGGGAGAGCGAGGATCCCAAGGCTTCGGCTGGACTTTCCGACATACGGTACGGCGTGTGCATTCCGGAAAAATTGTCGAGTCGAGAGAAAATGGATTTGCGAGTTGTGTCGAGTTTAGAGTGAGATGGTCGAGTCACGTCGGTGAATGTTATACTTTGTTGTTTGCTTATATTTTTATGTCGAGCTTATCTTGAATTGTTGAGAAGTTGACCCTTTCCCGTGGTGCCTTCAATCCATGACGGTTACCCAGGCGATGTCGAGGGCGCAGGGAACTCGGCGATGAGACGATGCCGAGGAGGAGCTCGGCGAGGACCCGAGTGACGACCTCTATCTGTCGTGATTGTTTATTTGTTGGATGTTGGTTTTTCCGAGGACTGCATTTCATTTTTCTTTTGTGTTCGAGGTCGTGACCGGTTTAGGCGATGTTGTTTTGTTGCTCTGAGGTAGACGGGTGGTCTTACTTTTGGAGCACCCCTGCGTGGGAGTCTGGGAAGTACCCCAGGTATGATTGCTCTTTTGAAGTTGTCGTACCTTAGGTGTATTTTCTTTGCACATTTGCTACTCTGTATTTTGTATACATTATTATTTCGAGTGATATATATATATATGTGTATGTTATGCATGTATGTTTTATTAGAATTTAAGTCTTGTGTCTTAGTTGCACCATGTTTGAAAAAGTAATTACTCTGATGTGCACGAGTTGGTTTTATAAAAAAAAAATATATATCGTATTTTTAAAAGGCACAAGAGTTTTGTTTTTTTAAAACACATCTCATATAGGTTTATGTTGAGCTCGGTGTGTTGAGCTCGGTAACTCGAGCTCGGTATATTGAGCTCGGTAGCGGTCCGGGAAGCAGGTCGTTACCTTTGTTGGTATCGTGAGCAGGCTTGATTCGGTTACGAGAAGTGCATAGAATTTGACCGGTCCTTTGTGTCGGGATATGTGTGTTGGGTACCTAGTTGTAATATGTTGATTCTTTGTGTGATTAAGTGAAGCACTTATTGCTTGAAAAATTGTTTGAGCTGTTTCTTGATTGAAGCGGTGTGTTTAACACATCCTTGTTGTGAGATTCGGCGGGGTTTTGAACTTTGTGGAATCTAATGCCACCTCGTAGGAATACGACATCTGCAACCGAGAACGTCGACATGGAACGAGCTATTCAAGCTATGATCGAGATGGCGGCAGCCATGGCTCAACAATCACCGCCGTGAACTCAACAAAGTTAACGCGATGGCTCAACAGACGGCGTTAACTCGCCGAACTTGCAAAGAACAAAGAACGAGCGAAACGAAATGTCAAGCGAGAGGATTGGCCGTGTTCAGGAAGCATGATCCACCGAAGTTCTACGGTGAGCCAAATGCGGATAAAGCTGATCTTTGGATGCAAGAGATCGAGAAGATCTTTGAGGCACTTCATTGCCCGGACAACGTGAAGGTCGACTATGCCACCTACTTACCGCTAGGAGACGCAGAGTATTGGTGGAGAGGAGTGAAGCAACGCTTATAGCGAGAACATCGCGAGATGACCTGGGAGCTTTTTCGTGAAAGGTTCTTGGACAAGTACTTCGGATCTTGCACGCAGCCGAGAAGGAGCGAGAATTTCTTCAATCAGCGGCAAGGCAACTCGGCGGTGTCCGAGTATGCGCCAAGTTCGAATCGTTGGCGAGGTATTTCAGTCCATTTCGTGACCGAGTTGACCAGAGATGGTTGAGTGAGAGATTCCAACGGAATTGAGATTCGACATTCAAGTCGATGGTGTCGTTAAGGATCCAAATCTCAAGAGTGATTGATCGATGTGTCGAGGTAGAAGGAGTGAGAAGCCACAAGAAGAAAGACTGTGGGCGGACCGGTGAGACCCGAGTGCGGGGCGTAGATTTGCACGTAGAAGGAAACCACCGCAGAAGAGGCCTTACGACCGACCTCGGGGAACAACAACGAGGGGATAGTATCGTCCAGATGACCCAATCTGCAGGAGTGGTGGTCGGACCCGGTGTCGAGGTGATTTGCTACCGATGTGGAAAGCGGGACATTACGCGAGTAATCGTACTCGAAGGAGGAGGTGTGTTTCAACTGCAAGAAGCCAGGGCATTTTGCTAAGGATTGTCCTACACCTAAAGCTGAACCGACTATGCTTGCGGCAAGAGCCAAAGGGAAGCGTCAAGTGGCTAAAGGCAGAGTTTTCTGCATGAGTGGCGAGGAAGGCGAGCCAGTGATGATCTTATCCAAGGTGAATGTGAGATCGAGGGTAAATCCTTATCCGTTCTTTTTGATTAGTGCAACCCATTCCTTTATTTCTTCGATTGTGTGAACCATTTGAACTTATTTGTGTTGCTTTACCGTTTAAATTAGTAGTTACAACCCAATTGCTAAAACCTTAGTCACAAACACCGCATGTCTTAATTGTGTAGTGATTATTGAGTAGAAAGTTTGTGGTCAATTTGGTTTGTTTGCCTCTTAAGGGCTTAGATGTTATCCTCGGGATGGATTGGTTGTCACACCACCATGTCCTTTTGGATCGTGTGCCCGTAAAGCGTAATTTTTCTAGACCTTGGAGTCTCCAATTATCTTTCTCCGAACGTATTGGAGTTTCTTTGAAAGAAGGAACTAGGGAATACATGTATCTAGCTAGTTCGGAAGTTTTCCAGCCGGTCGGCGTGAAGAATGTTCGGTGGTGTGTGACTTTGAGGGCGTTTTCAAGACGTGCCAGGTTACCACCAAGATCTGAGGTCGAGTTCTCCATCGACCGATTCCAGGAACAGGACCGATTTCCAAAGCGCCATACGAGGATGTCTCCGCCCGAGATGAAAGAGTCAAGTCCCGTGATCGAACACTTGGAGTCGAGGCAATTCATACGACCGAGCGTGTCACCGTAGGAGCTCCGGTGTTGTTGGTTAAGAAGAAGGATGGGCGATCAAGACGTGCGTGAACTATCGCGAGCTCAACAAGGTTACCGTGAAGAACCGTTATCCGTTACCACGCGTATTGGCGACTTGATGGACCAACTTCGTGGAGCGGCGATCTTTTCAAGATAGACTTGAAGTCGGGCTACCATCGATTCGGCGTGAAGGAGGAAGATGTCGGCAAAACAGCTTTCAGGACTAGATATGGTCAGTACGAGTAGTTGGTGATGGCGTTTGGAGTGAGGAATGGGGGAGGTGTGTTTATGGACTACATGAAGAGAATTTTGCATTCGTTTTTGGATGAGTTCGTTGTAGTGTTCATCGACAACCTAGTGATTTACTCGACCAACCGATAAGAGCACGCAGAACACCTATCTCCACTACTCCACATATTACCACATAATCAACTCTATGCCAACCTGTCGAAGTTTCAATTTTGTCTTGAACATGTTAATTTTCTTGGTCACGTGATTTCCAAAGAAGGGATACCGTGGATCCAACTAAGATTGAGGCGGTGATAGCATGGGAACGACTAAGACGGTTCTGAGATCAGAGTTTTGTCGGCTTAGCGTGCTATTACCGAAGATTCATTGAAGGTTTCTCGAAGATTGTCGCGCCTCTTTACACGATCGACGAGGTAGGTCAACCTTTGCTTGGGCCGAGGAGTGTGAAGCCGTTTTCAACGATCAAGGAGCTTTTGACGGCAGCGCTGTGCTGATTTTGTCTTAACCGAAGAGCCTTTCGAGGTGTATTGTGATGCGTCACACCAGGGATTGGGATGCGTCTGATGCAACATCGGAAGGTGGTCGCGTATGCTTCAATACGACTTAAGATTCACGAGAGGAACTACCCTACTCACGACTTGGGTGGCGGCGATAGTTTTCTTGGCGCGAAGATATGGAGGCACTACCTTTATGGGAGCACTCTTCGCTTTCAGCGATCACAAGAGCTTGAAGTACTGTTCGACCGAAGGAACTCAACATGCGTCAACGTAGATGGGCGAAATTTCTCAAGGACTACGACTTTACGTTGGAATACCATCCGGTAAGGCTAACGTAGTAGCGGATGCGTTGAGCGGGAAGAAGCGCTTTAACCTCGGTGAATGATGATCAAGGAGTTGGAGATGCTCGAGAAGTTCAGAGACTTGAAGTTGAGTGTCGGTTTCACCGGGAAGCTGAGATTTGGTATGCTTACCATTTCTAACAGATTGTTGGGCGAGATCCGAGACCAGCAAGTTCATGACGAGCTTCGCAAGAGAAGATTCATTGATAAGCGCAAGGGAAGCGACGAATTTCAGGTCGGGCGGACGACATCTTGAGGTGCAATGGCCGAGTGTGCGTGCCTAACGATCCGAGTGAGGAAGTTGATTCTCGGCGAAGCGCATAAGAGCAACTTTAGTATTCATCCCTGAGTTACGAAGATGTATCAAGACTTGAAGAAGCATTTTTGGTGGTCCTGAATGAAGAAGCGAGTGGCGAGCACGTAGCTTCATGTTTAACGTGTCGTAAAGCCGGGTGGAGCACCAACGACCGCAGGAATGCTACAATCGCTTGACGCATCAAAGATGGAAATGGGACAATATTTCCATGGATTTCGTTGTAGGTTTGCGAAGACGCAGAAGAAGAATGATTCGATTTGGGTAATCATCGACCGATTGACCAAATCTGCTCATTTCTTGCCGTGAGGTCGACATACAACGTGGAAAAGGCGACCGAGATCTACATCGCGGAGATAGTACGACTTCATGGAATACCTCTTCGATCGTGTCGGACCGAGATCCGAAGTTCACGCCTCATTTTTGAGGGAATTGCAGGAGCGATGGGAACCGAGCTCGAGCTTAGCTCGGCATATCATCCATAGGCGGCGGTCGATCGAGAGAACGATCCAATCGCGAAGATTTGTTGCGAGCTTATGCGTTAGATCACCGAGGAAGTTGGGACGACGTCTTACCATTGGTGGAATTCACCTACAATAACGGTTTCCATGCGAGTATTGGAATGGCCCCTTTGAAGCCGTATGGGCGGAAATGTCGACGCCTCTTTGTTGGTACCAGGACGGCGAGCAAGCGTCGTTGGACCAGATATGATCCAGCGGACTACCGAGAAGATCTGCTTTGATCGTAAATCGGATGCGAACATCTCAAAGTCGACGTAAGAGTTATGCGGACCAACGGCGTCGACCACTCGAGTTCGAGGAAGGAGAACATGTATTTCTTAGAGTCACCCCACTACCGGAGTTGGTCGAGCGATCAAATCCAAGAAACTTACCCTAAATTCATTGGACCTTACCAGATTCTTCGTCAGATTGGTCCAAAGTGGCATATCGGTGCCTTGCCACCATTCTTGTCGAACATCCACGACGTCTTCCACGTCTCACAATTGCGGAAGTATGTTTCCGACCCTTCTCATGTCATCGAGCGGATGTGATTCAAGCGAAGGGCGACCTATCTTTCAAGCATTACCAGCAAGAATCGTTGATCGGAAAGCCAAACAATTCGCGGAACAAAGAGATTCAACTTGTCAAAGTTGTGTGGGATCGTAAGGCGGAGATGCGACTTGGGAGCTGGAGGAGAAGATGAAGACTTCGGTACCACTGAACTTTTACGAGGTAAGAATCTTATTTGCAATTTCGAGGACGAAATTTTTTAGAGGAGAGATTGTAACACCTGAGGACGAGATCGACATCGTATTAGGACGACGATCGAGACCTCGACCAAGACCTTGTGTCGAGATCCCGTGACTAGATCGTTCTGAGATCATTTGTCGGTGATGAGACCACGTGCACTAGTCTGCTTGGTGAGGAGGTCGCGTGTCGAGTTGATGAAGTCGCGTCATCGAAATGATGAGGGCGCAAGTCGAAGCCGAGGAGACCGCGTTCACGCACTCGTGTTAGATCCTGGCGCGCTTGCACGAGCACTCTTGTCGACATCGTGTCGAGATGACACCTCGTCTTCTTTCGAACGTTATTCAGCGTTATTATTATATTGTTTGTAATTATTACATTGTCGGCTTGCCGCTGACCAAACAGTAGAGGGTAATTATGAGAGGAACGATTAAACGGGTAGATGATTATTGGGATTGACATCTTATAGCCGGAGTTACGATTATGCCGCTTCCAAATTGTATTCACGATCGATTTTCCCTCAAACATTCATTTCTCTTTTCTTTCTTCTTCCTTCCTTACGCTCGTGTTTCGTTATTTTCTTCAAAATCTCCATCGACGAAACCGTGAGTTCCATCGAGATTCTGCACAAGCTTTCTTCATCAATCTTGTTCATCATCAACTTCTCGACCCATATCTCGTCTGCTCGATCACCGTTGAGGTATGAAGAACAGATTTTTCTTTTCATCTGTGCTACTGTTTAGCGCTAATTCTTCTTCCATTTTTAACCAGTTTTATGCTTCCAAATCATGTCAAATTGATGGGTTTTCTTCTTCACAATATTACCTATCTTTCTAACCGATTAATTGGGCTTGTAAAACAAATTTCTTCCTCTGTTTTTCTGCAATCGGCAGTGCCCAGGAACCTCCATTTTTGGTTCGGTTCGATTTTTTGTTTCTCATTCGTTGCTTCTGGTTATTGTTGTTGTCGATCTATCTGTTGAAGCATCAGATAACTTTTCATGAAATTTTGATCGAAATCCCTAACTTTGTGTTAGAGGAAAAATATATTTCAGTTCTTGAGTTTTATATTTTTCTGGGTTGTGGTTGAGTTTGGGGAAGAGAGAGTTAGATGTATTGGAACCCATGGATCGATCTAAGTTGTGTTTGTTTTAGGAAGTCTATTTCCCGAGATCGAGTGAATTCAATCAAGGGTGCGGAAAGCGAATCAAGGGCCAGGCGTGAGATCCAGATCGAGGATCAGACGTGTCGAGGTCGACCGAGAATCAGCGTGTCGAGGTCGATCGAGAAGCGTGCACGTGTGGAAGTCGTTGTCGACCTCGTTGAAGACAGCCGTGTCGAGATCGAGTAAGAGAAGTCGTTGTCGAGCTCTTTGAAGACAGCTGTGTCGAGGTCGTTGTCGGACAGCATTAACTTGGAGTTCGGTAAGGGCAACTCCTAGATATCTCTAAGGCTTTGTTTTATAAGTCCTTATGTAAGGGCGCTTCACATTAATATTTTCGTAGTATGCTAGCATAAGGGCATTTCATATTCTACGTGGTTATGTTATTGTGTATGGATTTCTGATTTGTGTCGAGCTGAAATGTTGTGATATGATTGAGTTTTTGCATGTATTTAATATGTGATTGAATATATGTCGTGAATTGTGTATTGCATGTTGAATTGCGTTTCTTCATGTCGAGCCTGCTCTTTTATTTGACATGCGGTTGAATATCTTGTGTTTAACTCTTTGAATATCGTATCTGGCGAATTGTTCATCGAGTGGCGAGCTAGGTGAGTCGTATGACGTTTTTGAGCCGTGACCAGGATAATCGAGGGTGCTAGGTCCCTTTTTGTTTACGGAGATTGACTAGACGTCGCCACGCTATGGGACCTGAGTTAGATCGGCCCTAGGGAGAGCGAGGATCCCAAGGCTTCTGGACTTTCCGACATACTGATGCAGCGTGTGCATTCCGGAAAAATTGTCGAGTCGAGAGAAAATGGATTCTGCGAGTTGTGTCGAGTTTAGAGTGAGATGGTCGAGTCACGTCGGTGAATGTTATACTTTCTTTGTTTGCTTATATTTTTATGTCGAGCTTATCTTGAATTGTTGAGAAGTTGACCCTTTCCGTGGTGCCTTCAATCCATGACGGTTACCCAGGCGATGTCGAGGGCGCAGGAACTCGGCGATGAGACGATGCCGAGGAGGAGCTCGACGAGGACCCGAGTGACGACCTCTATCCGTCGTGATTGTTTATTTGTTGGATGTTGGTTTTTCCGAGGACTGCATTTCGCTTTTCTTTTGTGTTCGAGGTCGTGACCAGTTTAGGCGATGTTGTTTTGTTGCTCTGAGGTAGGTGGCGGTGGTCTTACTTTTGGGCAGCACTGCGTGGGAGTCTGCCGGAAGTACCCCCAGGGTATGATTGCTCTTTTGAAGTTGTCGTACCTTAGGTGTATTTTCTTTGCACATTTGCTACTCTATATTTTGTATACATTATTATTTCGAGTGATATATATATATGTGTATGTTATGCATGTATGTTTTATTAGAATTTAAGTCTTGTGTCTTAGTTGCACTATGTTTCGAAAAGCTGTAATTACTCTGATGTGCACGAGTTGGTTTTATAAAAAAAAATATATATATCGTATTTTTAAAAGACACAAGAGTTTTGTTTTTTAAAACACATCTCATATAGGTTTATGTTGAGCTCGGTGTGTTGAGCTCGGTAACTCGAGCTCGGTATATTGAGCTCGGTAGCGGTCCGGAAACGGGTCGTTACAGCCATGACCTTAGGTCTCCATTACCTGGGAAAGCTTCTTAATATCTTCTTCACGTGATCAATAGTAGTGTAGCTTTTATCTAGAACCTTTAGACTGTTAACCAATGTTTGAAATCTCCCAAACATTGTTTCAATATCTTGTCCCTCTTCCATCTTGAAGAGTTCGTACTGTCTAACAATAATGTTAGCTTTTGTTTCTCTCACTTGGGCAGTACCCTCATAGGACAATGCCAATGAGTCCTAAATATCTTTGGCAGTGGCGTTCTTGCCACACTTCTCATATTCTATTTCAGAAATAGCATAGATAAGGAAATATCTTGCTTTCTAATTTAGTTGATATGCTTTCTTTTCTTCAGTATCCCACTTATCCCTAGGAATGGGATTCTCTTAGCATTAACTGGATCGGTATATGATTTTTCAACCATATCCCAAAGTTCAAGTTAGTGTGACTCCAAAAAGGTTTTAACATTATCTTTCCAATAGTCATTGTTTGTTCCAATGAACAAAGGAGGACGGTTAACGTGACCACCAGCTTCGTTGTTTGCCTTAGATAAAGTATTGGATCTTTCCTTTCACACTAATTAAGTGCTCAACCATGAGGCCGAGCTCTGGTACCAATTGAACATAACAAAATCACAAGAAATGGGGGTTTGAATTGGGTTTTAGAAATCTTTTCCAAATACTTATGTTTTTTAAAACCTTTTTCAAAACAACTTTTTCAAACAAAGAGAAGAAAGAGCAGGACACAGTGAATTATACTAGTTCACTACCACCTAGTAGCTACGTCTAGTCCCTTCACCACACTGAAGGATTTCTCCACTATAATCAACTGATTACACTTAAGAGTATGCTACTGCCAAACTGGCTATACTCTTAACTTCTTAGAATGACTTAATACAATCAAGCCTCTAAGGAAATACAGCCACTATTGGGTTAAATACAAGAGTTCAAAAATATTTTGAAACAATATAAATAACTCTCAGCAAGAGAGGATTTACAATAAAAGCTTTAAGCACAAAGATGACTTTCTAAAAGAAAGAATAAAACTTTTGAGTGCAGTTCACTTGGTCTCAAAGACATAGAGAATTTCTTGGTTGCTCACTTCTGAAATGTTTGAATAATTTCGTTTACCTGCTTCAGTGAAATAAGTAAGGTATATATAGCTAGGGTTCCAAATAGTGCCGTTGTGACCTAACAGGTCTTTCTCCAATGGATAAAACTTGAGATCCGCATTTTATGGCTTTTAGTGAGTCATGTCACTTTCAACTTACAATCCGTACACTGACACAACAGACAAATACAGTTTCTGTCTCTTTGTGATCCTTTTTGAATATGAGACACTTCCAGAGCAAGACATATCTGATGATTATATCCGTTGACATTCTCTTTGGCCTTTAATTCCTTGTACATTAAAAGACTCGTCAATGAAGATCCTTTAATGCTTGATAAGGTCTTTAATGCTTCACTCAGTCTGGTTTCCAACCAGTGGCATCTTCTACCAGATGATGCTTGTTACTGAGATACTCAGCAAATTAAGCTTATACCAGAGGCAAGGTCTTCAGAGCATAGCTTCACTTAGGCTTCCATATACCAGCGCCTTGAAGTACCAGACGCTGGATTCCAACAGTGTAGTCTAACTAAAGCTTGGTTTTACCAGAGCATGGTCTACTAGATCTTGGTCTTCAGAGGTAATTTATTTACTCATGTGAAGCTTATGATGAACTCGTGTACGAGAGATTTACCCTTGCACTTTCTTTTATATGGTTACGTTGGACATTATTGTAATAGATGGCCCACCCCGAGCTTCGACACAGGGGTCTCACGACCTTTGAGTTCCCTGAGGGGAACCACGAGGACACTTGGGAGATAGACCACGACTCCGGGCGGGTGGCGCACACAGGACTAGTGGTCGAGACTACGTTCGACGGAGGGATGGCAACCAGTACCCAGCTTAGCAGGAGGACTGTACACTTCTTCATACCACCGTCCATGGTTACGTTGACCCATCCACATGGTGCACCTCTAGTGAAGGACATTCCGTACATACCTCAGCCGGTCACAGCGGACCCAGTCTCTGAGGAGCCCGTACTGACGAGCGGAGTTGTTACCGATGCTGCAGCCCAGGCAGTGCCTGTGGGTATGCCGAAGGAGGCTTCTCTCCCTACTCATCCTTCTCCCTTTGTACTTTCTACTTCGTCAGGACCACAGTCCGACCTCCCTCACAGGACTAGGCGGATATGGTCATATGTTGACGTGGTGGACCTCGGGAGTGATGAGGAGGAGGAGGAGGACCCTTCGGAGTGCTCTACGGGTATTGACTCGAAGTGTCATGGGACGTCTTTGGGCTTCCGCCTAGCAAGCGTTTTAGAGGAGTTTGACCAGCTTAGGATGTGGTGTGAGTTGGAGTTCTATTGTTGTTTTGGTATGGGTATTTTGGTTGGACGTTCTTTTGGTGATGTGTAGAACTATGTTTCTTTTCGTTCTGTTCTGTTGTTTTGTTTTGGATGCACCAGACTTGGTTTTGCACCTGCGAGCGTACTTGGTGTATTTACTTATCTATGTGACTATTGCACTATGTTTTCGTATCATTATGTTTTGTACGCATCATTTCGAAACGTCTTTTGAAAAGAAAAAAAAAACCTCTGATTTTACTCTTAAAGTGATTTGATCTCGAAAGAAAACCGGCATGAAATACTTTTCCACATTGTTTTGGGTAGAACACATGGCACCCAAAGTTGGGGTGTTACATTAGTGGTATCAGAGCTGGTCGAGTCTTTCGGGAATAGCTGGGTTTAGATTCATTGAGTTTTTGCTGTGTGAACTCTGTGTGATTGTTTGAAATGTTTCTAATGGAAACAATGTGTGAAACATCTAAGGATGATTACCTTTTCTGTGGGTTCTGACCGGTTAGGCCTTGTAGGAACCCATGCCTCCTAGACAAGCGACTCCAAACCAGAGAGCTGAAAATCCCGAGATGGACAAAGTCCTTCAAGTCATGGCTGACATGGCGATAGCCGTTGCACAACAAACTGCAGCAAAGACTCAACGCGATCTGTAGAAGCAACACCGAGAGGAGCAGAATGCTGAAGCAAGAGGTCTGGTGGAATTTCGCAAGCACAATCCCCCGAAGTTTCACGGAGATCCCGACCCAGAGAAGGTCGATCTGTGGCTTCAAGAGATTGAGAAGATCTTTGAAGTGACGAATTGCCCAGACCATGCAAGAGTCACCTACTCAACCTACATGTTGCTTGGTGAGGCAGAATACTGGTGGAAGGGGACCAAACAGATGCTTGAAGCTGATCACCAGGAGATCAACTGGGAAGTATTTCACGCCAAGTTCTTGGACAAGTACTTTCCAAGGAGCGCAAGGCTGGAGAAGGAGAAGGAGTTTCTGCGACTGTACCAGGGAAACATGACTGTAGCTGAGTACGCAGCTAAGTTTGAATCACTCGCCAAATACTTTCGATTCTTTCGCAATCATGTGGATGAGGAATGGATGAGCGAGAAGTTCGAAGGGGGTCTGCGCTATGAGATCAAGGAATCTGTATTGCCGTTGGGCCTCCATCGTTTTCAACCACTGGTGGAAAAGTGCATACAGATAGAAACTATGAAGAGTGGGAGGATCAATAAGGGGAATTCTAGAGGGCCGACTAGGTCGCAAAATCGTAATCAAGGACAAGGTCAGAAGGGGAAGCATCAACAGAAGAAACCTTATTCCCGACCCCAGGGAACCAATCAGAAGCAATCGTATCGCTCACCATCAGGCGCTTTTAGTGGAGCAAAGAGATGTTTCAAGTGCGGATCATCAGAGCATATGATGGATAGGTGCCCAGCAAAGGAGATGTTATGTTTCAACTGCAAGAAACCGGGACACATGTCCAGGAACTGCACTATGCCAAAGACTGAACCGGTAGTCAACAATGTGAAGGCGGGTAGGCAAACAGCGAGAGGACGCGTATTTGCAATGGATAGAGCTGAAACCACCCAATCCAAAAAAGGGCTCATACAAGGAGAGTGCGTCATCACCGGTAACCTTCTATCTGTGCTTTTCGATTCAGGCGCAACGCATTCGTTCATTTCTATGAATTGTGTGAAACATCTAAGTCTTCCTGTTTCTTCTTTATCATTTGACCTGATTGTTACCACCCCTGCGGCAGAAACCTTGACTGCCAATACTGCATGTTTACGTTGCCCTATAACTATTCAGAGTAGAAATTTCTTTGTCAACTTGATTTGTCTGCCATTGAAAAGTCTGGATGTGATCCTAGGAATGGATTGGTTATCCTATCACCATATCCTATTAGACTGTGCTCGAAAGATCTTGATTTTTCCCGACCGAGATTCTCAAGTTCTTATCGCCAATCAAGTTCGAAGTTTCCTTGAAAGAGGAGCTCAGAATACATTTCACTATGCAACTTAGAAGCCAAGCAGAAAACGATGTGAACAAGGTACTTGTAGTGAAGGACTTTTTAGAAGTGTTTCTGACGACGCGTTCCAGACTACCGCTGTGAGAGAAATTAAGTTTTCAATCGAACTAATTAGAACAGGCCCAATCTCTATTGCCCCATACGAGAATGGCACCGGCAGTCATTGGGCGAAGACTCAACTAGAGGATCTGTCTTCACGGCGCGATTCATTAGACCAAGCGTATCTCCATGGGGAGCACCTGTGCTCTTAGTCAAGAAGAAGGATGGACGCTCAAGACTTTGCGTGGACTACCGTCAACTTAATAAGGTAACGATCAAGAACAGATATCCTCTGCCCCGCATCGACGACTTGATGGATCAACTTCGAGGAGCCGCTGTCTTCTCAAAGATCGACTTGAAGAGTGGTTATCACCAGATAAGAGTGAAGGATGAGGACATACCGAAAGCCGCCTTCCGAACTCGCTATGGACATTATGAGTACCTTGTGATGCCTTTTGGAGTGACGAATGCACCTGCTATCTTCATGGACTACATGAATCGGATCTTCAGCCATTTTTGGACAAGTTCGTCGTCATATTCATCGATGATATCCTCATCTATTCTAGGAGCCATGAAGATCACGAAGAGCATCTGCATCAAGTTTTGGAGATTCTACGTGAGAAGCAGCTTTACACCAACCTATCCAAGTGCAAGTTTTGACTGGAAGAAGTGAAATTTTTGGGGCACATAATTTCAAGAGTAGGCATTGCTGTAGACCCTGCAAAGGTAGAGACGGTATTAGCTTGGGAACGAAACTAAGGTTGAGTTCTGCGTATCATCCTCAGACTGATGGTCAGACAGAGAGGACTATCCAATCATTGGAAGACCTACTGAGAGCCTGTGTTCTGGACAACCGTGGGAGCTGGAATGACCTCCTGCCATTGGTCAAGTTTACCTACAACAATAGTTACCACGCGAGTATAGGAATGGCACCTTACGAAGCTCTTCACGGATGCAAGTGCCAGATGCTATTGTGTTGGTATCAGGATGGCGAGAGTATGATCGTTGGCCCGGAAATCGTTCAACAGAGGACGGAGAAGGTCAAGGAGATCCGAGAGAAGATGAGGACTTCCCAAAGCCGAAAAAGTTCTGTGACGCGGGAGAAGCGACCACTTGAATTTCAGGAAGGTGAACATGTATTCCTCCGTGTCACACCTACTACTGGGGTAGGTAGGGCTATGAAATCTAAAAAGCTCACTCCAAAGTTCATTGGACCTTACCAAATCATCCGTCGGATAGGCCCTGTGGCATATCAAGTGGCTTTGCCACCGTCCCTCTCCAATATTCATAACGTATTCCACGTCTCGCAATTGCGAAAGTATACCCCTGATCCATCTCACGTTATCGAACTAGATGTAATCCAACTGAAGGAGAACCTATCTTTTGAAGTGTCCCCGGTAAGGATTGAAGACCGGAAGGTAAAACAGCTAAGGGGCAAGCAAAATCCCTTAGTCAAGGTAATCTGGAACCAGACGACAGGCGATGCGACGTGGGAGCTAGAAGAAAAGATGAAGGCATAGTATCCGGAATTATTTCCAGGTACGTAATTTCGAGGATGAAATTATTTTTGGAGGGTAGTAATGTGACACCCTCATTTTTTTTCACTGTCAGTAAATTCGTCTGCCTTCTGTAACATGCGTACTAATACGTATTTTTGTTGTTAATCAAGTGAGTGAATTTCACAAAAATAAAATCATAATTGGGACTTAATATATTTATTAAGCCATGGTAAAAAATTTCAGTTAAAAATTCCACCGTTTTTCGGTCAAGTTTTAGACTGCCCTGACAAGATTTTACCCGACATAAGACTTTAATTCGACCCGAATATTCTAAAATTTGGGATTTGAGTGTTATATATTATTTTAGATTTATTGGTGGTGGTTTGATAATTTTTGGATGACATTTTGTATTACCGTATTTTCTGCGCGGGTAAAACACGAGTGTAAAAAAAAAACGAGCAGCGATGAAACGGGGACGAAAAACCCCTAAATTTCGTGAGGGATAGCTGTTGGGACAGGTTAGGATTAATTTTAATTGGGCACAAGGGGAGGTGGGAAGATTTGGCTTCCAAAATGGTTGGATTTTGGCTAAAGAGGTGGTTTTTGGTGTGTAGCCCTTCCTAGGCTAGGATCTAATGATCCAAGTGAGATCTTTTCTCCACCCACCTGGTCATGACCACCCCTAATACCCAATGAGAGGGTTAGCTTAATTCAGAATTTGGTTGCTCAAGGGGGCAAAAGGAAGGGAAATGATTACTAAGACTAGTCTAGGTTTCTAGGAGATGTGTGGCCAATGGGTGAACCTGCAACACTTCCTTCCTCTTGGAGTATACTTGGTCAAAACTTAGGGATAGAGAGGGAGCCTCATTCAGTTCATTTTTCCTTCTTGGAGTGGTGTGGTTTAGTGGAGAGAAAGAAAGGTTTAGTGAGGGAAACTTGAGAAGAGCAAACAAACACCATTTTGGCTAGCCAAGGCAAGAACTTTTGGAGCTCCTCCTTCCTCTTGCTAAAATTGCCACTGTTCAGCCCTAAATAGAGGGTAATATACTCATCTCATCTTAACCTCTATCATGCTTATGCATGTGTTCTTGTACCCTTTTGAATCAAGTAAGAAAACTTTCATTTTTTTACACTTTTTCTCAACTTGTTTTCCTTCCTAGTTTCTTCCTTTGAACTTTCTTTTGGTAAGAGTTTTTGTGAGCCATTCATGAGGTGGGGGAAAGCCTCCATCCTCTACTCTTCCTTGTTGAAGAGGTGAGGGACTCAAAACCACAAAAGAAAGGTCCATTTCATCTCCTAAGTACTAATAGTTTTAAGTAGGTTGTTTCAAAGAAATTTCTGCACTGACATCTGTTTAATATTTCGATCATAAAGTTTTCCATAGATGTCCTTTTTCGTTGATTCTTGATTTTCTGGAAACTAGACTCATTTCTCTACATTTTACACACACGTTTTACTGGATGTGGTTGAGTATTGATAATTTAAAATGCGTTTCAAGTTAGGAAACAGAATCTGTCACTCCCTGTACACCCGAAAATGTTTTTGTAAAACTGTACCAAATGGCCCGTGATTTGTGAAATTAAAATTTATTTTCAGAAACTAGACACTCCAAGCTTTCCAGGGAGTGGTCATTTTCTCAAATCCGACGTCATTTGCTATGTTAATAAAATCAGTAAAGTTAGGGTACAGATTTGTGTTTTCACAAGTTTTGAAACATTGCCAAAGTTTTGATCAAAATGTTTGTGTTGGACCTTAGTGATGAGGAATGGGCATGAAGCTTAAAATCCTTAGAAAGGTAGATGAGGGTGTGTCTTCAAAAATATTTTAGTGTCTAAAGTTGAAAACTTTCTAAAAGAGTTGTGTTTTGACCACTTGATCTTGTCTAAAAATTTCAAGGATTTAGGAAGTGAACTAAGGATGTTACTTAGTGATCCTTTGTGTTGCATCTTTGCTTAAAATGAACTTTAAACAAGGTTGAATAAAAATAACTATTTTTCCCTAAAAATGAAGCATATGGCTGAGAGCTAGGGGAGGGTTTTAAGACCCCAAAATGTGTTCTAAGTTTATGTTATGTTGATTGAAGGTGGTTAGGTACTAGTGGACTTAGAGTAAGAGCTTTAACTTGGAAGAAAAGCACCTAAGGTAAGGAAAATCTTCTCCAATGAGTTTTAGCATCCTTGAGATGGTGTGTTGATTGAAATGTTTGTTTAAAATGATGTTGTTGTAATATTAAGTAGTATGTGTTGTGTGATGTTATATTGGATGTCTCTAGTATGTTAAATGTTGCGAATGAGATTGCATGTATGCACGTAGAGATTACGAGTAATTTGAATGATGTAAATGATGTATGGATGACGCAATATGCATGTAGAGATTATGCGCAAATTTAAATGATGTAAATGATGTATGGACGACACAATACCTCGACGCGTTATTTTGGAAACAAAACGGATGCGAATTTTCAAGTACGTGGGTATGTAGACTTTAAATGCGATAATTAAAAAGAGGAAAAAAAAAGTGTAAGAGCTCTCCAACGGAGCCTAGAAGCAAGAATAGACCCTTCGGCTTAGAAGGGCTAAGTTTTCGATTCAAGCATTTTTCGAAAACCTAGGAAAAGAAAATGAACACCTTCAAAAAAAAAAGAGATTTTTGAAAATAAACTAATGAGTGGATAAATAACTAAGGGTAAATAAAATCAACCAAGAAAGAAAAAGAAATGACACTAGGCTTCTAGCAAGGATTGGTTCGAGTGGAAGAGGAAAAAAAGAGAGAACGGTATTTCCATGTAATTCCGCGAAAAGTTTTAAAGAAAAGAGGTTATGGAAGAAGCGGTCGTCACTACATCAATTATGATCATATAGTATTGTGGCATTAAATCACGGACACTTCTTGCAAGTGCATCCGAGGATAGTTGGAATTTTTGTAAGCATACAAATATAAGATCTCGTCTACCCCAAAACTAGATGGTTGTTTCCTAGTATTAAGGTATTCGCGCGTTAGCCCTGGCCTAAAGGACGGTTACGAACTTAAGGTCTGTTGTAGAGGGCAGTGGATACTGGGAGGCGTTGGTCGGCCCGGTGTCACATATCCCATTGGTATGGGTATACAAAAGTTGTTGTGGCGGGTTGCCTGTTGTCCTATTGGTATAGGAATTAAGCCGTAATAATATCACGCTGACTGCATCCACATACTGACCTGATGCATTATGATATTGTTGAATTATTGTACGTCTGCCTTGCATGCCCTATGTGTTATACTTGAATTCGTGTGGATACTTACAGTATGACTATATTGCATGTTGTTGTACTACATAGTATTTTATTTACTCATGTGAAGCTTATGATGAACTCGTGTACGAGAAATTTACCCTTGCACTTTCTTTTATATGGTTACGTTGGACATTGTTGTACTAGATGGCCCACCCCGAGCTTCGACACAGGGGTCTCACGACCTTTGAGTTCCCCGAGGGGAACCACGAGGACGCCTGGGAGATAGACCACGACTCCGGGCGGGTGGCGCACACAGGACTAGTGGTCGAGACTACGTTCGACGGAGGGATGGCAACCAGTACCCAGCTTAGCAGGAGGACCGTACACTTCTTCATACCACCGTCCATGGTTACGTTGACCCATCCACATGGTGCACCTCTAGTGGCGGACATTCCATACATACCTCAGCCGGTCACAAATGACCCGGTCTCGAGGAGCCCGTGATCGACGAGCGGAGTTGTTACCGATGTTGCAGCCCAGGCAGTGCCTGTGGGTATGCCGAAGGAGGCTTCTCTCCCTACTCATCCTTCTCCCTTTGTACTTTCTACTTCGTCAGGACCACAGTCCGACCTCCCTCATAGGACTAGGCGGATATGGTCATATGTTGACATGGTGGACCTCGGGAGAGATGAGGAGGAGGAGGAGGACCCTTCGGAGTGCTCTACGGGTATTGACTCTGAGTCTGTCATGGGACGTGTTGGGCTTCCGCCTAGCAAGTGTTTTAGAGGAGTTTGACCAGCTTAGGATGTGGTGTGAGTTGGAGTTCTATTGTTGTTTTGGTATGGGTATTTTGGTTGGACGTTCTTTTGGTGATGTGTAGAACTATGTTTCTTTTCGTTCTGTTCTGTTGTTTTGTTTTGGATGCACCAGACTTGGTTTTGCACCTGCGAGCGTACTTGGTGTATTTATTTATCTATGTGACTATTGCACTATGTTTTCGTATCATTATGTTTTTTACGCATCATTTCGAAACGTCTTTTGAAAAGAAAAAAAAAACCTCTGATTTTACTCTTAAAGTGATTTGATCTCGAAAGAAAACCGGCATGAAATACTTTTCCACATTGTTTTGGGTAGAACACGTGGCACCCAAAGTTTGGGTGTTACGAAAACAAGTTAAAGCTTCTTTTCATTCAAAAAATATTGTTTCAACCTCTAGACCACTTGAGCTTTTGCATCTTGATCTTTTTGGTCCAACAAGGACAGCCTCTTTAACTGGAAAGAAATATGGGTTAGTCATTGTTGATGATTTTACTAGATGGACATGGGTTAGATTCCTTGCTCACAAAGATGAGTTATGCAAGGTATTTAATGTATTCTGCAAAACAGTTCAAAATGAAAAAGGAATTTGCATTTCCTCTATTAGAAGTGATCATGGGGGAGAATTTGAAAATGAAAGCTTTCAAAAATTTTGCGATGATAACGGCATCTCCCACAATTTCTCCTCTCCTAGAACACCTCAACAAAATGGTGTTGTAGAAAGGAAAAATAGGTCCCTCCAAGAAATGGCCAGGACCATGATCAATGAGGCTAATATTGCAAAACATTTTTGGGCAGAAGCAGTAAACACAGCTTGTTACATTCAAAATAGAATTTCTATTAGACCTATTTTGAAGAAGACTCCATATGAACTGTGGAAAGGAAGGGAACCAAACATATCATACTTTCATTCATTTGGCTGCACGTGTTACATTTTAAATACTAAGGATAAGCTTGGTAAGTTTGATTCAAAAGCTGACAAAGGAATCTTTTTGGGATATTCTGAAAGATCTAAAGCTTTTAGAATATACAATAAAGAAACTATGACAGTGGAAGAATCCATTCATGTCAAATTTGATGACAAGAAGCCTGACACAGCCATGTCTAAGCTAGATGAATTATTTTCAAAATTAAATATAGGTAATACTACAAATAGTGAACCTACATCTTCATCGTCCGGTGGTGACCAAACAAAAGAATCTTCAGAAGCTGAATTCAGAAAGAGCTGGAAGTACAAAGCCAATCATCCTAAAGATCAAATCATAGGAAAACCTGAAGATAGAGTAAGAACCAGATCCTCTTTTAAAGAGCATGCAGACATGGCACTACTCTCAGAAATGGAGCCTAAAACGATTGATCAAGCATTGAAAGATGAAGGCTGGATTCTGGCCATGCAAGAAGAGTTGAATCAGTTTCAAAGAAACGATGTATGGAAGCTGGTTACCTTACCAGAAGATAAGCTAGCTATTTGTACTAAATGGGTATTTAGAAACAAGCTTGATGAAGATGGAAAGGTTGTGAGAAACAAGGCAAGATTGGTTGCTCAAGGGTACTCATAGGAAGAAGGTATTGATTTTACTGAAACATTTGTACCTATTGCAAGGTTAGAAGCTATACGCATTTTGCTTTCTTTTGCTGCACATCATGATATAATTCTTTATCAAATGGATGTGAAAAGTGCTTTCTTGAATGGTTTTATAACTGAGGAAGTCTTTGTAAAACAACCTCCTGGATTCGAAGACATTGAATTTCCAGAACATGACTTCAAACTCAAAAAGGCCCTTTATGGTCTTAAGCAAGCTCCCAGAGCTTGGTATGAAAGACTGAGTGCATTTTTGATGAAAAATGGCTTTACCAGAGGTCTAGTAGACACTACTCTTTTTAGAAAAACATCAAACAAGCACTTTATAATTGTTCAAATATATGTTGATGACATTATTTTTGGAGCTACTAATGAAAGCCTTTGCAAAGAATTTTCTAAGCTAATGCAAATAATTCGAGATGAGCATGATGGGTGAACTCAAGTTCTTCCTTGGAATTCAAATCAAACAATGCAATGATGGTATATATATACATCAAAGCAAATATATCAAGGAATTGCTAAAGAAATTCAAAATGGTGGATTGCAAACCTATGTGTACTCCTATGCATCCCACATGTATTCTTGGTAAAGATGAAACTGGTAAAAAGGTAGATCAGAAGATGTACAGAGGTATGGTTGGAACTCGTCTTTATCTTACAAACTTCAAGACTTGATATTATGTTCGATGCTGTCTGTGTGCTAGATTTCAATCAGATCCTAGAGAATCACACTTGAGTGCTGTTAAAAGAATCTTTAGATAGTTGTAAGGATCTACTAATGTTGGTTTGCTTTATAAGAAATCAAAAGATTACAAGTTAGTAGGTTTCTTTGATGCTGACTTTGCTGGAGACCGAATTGAAAGAAAAAGCACAAGTGGAAGCTGCCAATTCCTTGGAGCAAATCTTGTATCTTGGTCAAGCAAAAGGCAAAGCACGATTGCACTCTCAACAGCAGAAGCTGAGTATATTTCAGCAGTAAGTTGCAGCTCTCAACTTCTGTGGATGAAATATCAACTTGAAGACTATCTGATAAAAGAGAGTAACATTCCTATCTTCTGTGATAATACTTCTGCAATATGTCTTACTAAAAACCCCATATTGCATTCACGAGCCAAGCACATTGAGATTAAGCATCATTTTATAAGAGACTATGTTCAGAAGGGTATTCTAGAAATAAAATTTGTAGACACTGATCATCAGTGGGCTGACATATTTACAAAACCCCTTGCTGAAGTTAGATTCAATTTTATAAGAAGAAATTTAAACTTACATCATATAGAAGAATGATTAATCTCAGCATCAGATAATATGCACAATCTCAGCATCTGGTATGACATAAGCATGTATATGAATAAGCATCTTATTTGTCATGTGCATCATAACTCATCGTCTGGTGAATCGGTTGCGTGCGTCCGAGCACACCCACACGTGTCACACGTGTTAAGGACTTAAGCGTCTCATCACATCTACTAAGTCAAAATTATTTATGTCTTTCGATAAAATCTTTTTCTTGATCTTACTTTTCTTTTGGCGTCTGCATTTAATGAAAAGGCGAATCTTTATTTTCTTTTCTTTTTGATTTAATTTTTATGTGGAAATACGAAGCGATTTTTTGAAAAAGGACTGTACCATTTTCTATCAATTTTCCCTCTACTCCACATTTTTTGCTCTATCACTTCACTCTGCGTTTTCTTGCAAAACTGTTCTCTTTCTCTCTGTCTCTCTCTCTCTCTCTCTCTGTGTTTTTGAACCCTAAAACCTCCATCACCTTCTCTTCAACTGCTACAATGGCCGACAGAAAGGTTGGACAATACACTACTGCTTTCGACGTCTTCTCTGAGGTAAAACTTCTGAATGAGAATCGGGTTTATTTTGAGAACTTCAAGCTATACGGTTTTGATTTTGAAGAAGGTCTTGAGAACCTGGGCTGGAAAAACTACTTCATCTGGGAACCAGTTGACGTACTGAGCTACGCTATTAAGGAGTTCTGGGGGAATGCGTACTTACTTCCGGGGGAAATCATAGAAGGACACATCAGAGGCTTCAAACTACGCTTCACCATCAACTCTATTGCTCAGACGATCAAGTGTCCGTGTGAAGGAATGAGTTACCATGCAAACTGGGCTGATGCTTACAGAGGACTTGAAAACGTCAACGAAGCCCTATTTGAGAACAACCGTGAACTGAAGAAGAAGAACATTACTCCCACGGCCAAAGACTTGAAAAGCCACTACCGAGTACTGCACAAAATCATCGCCAAGAGCGTGATTCTGAAGGCTAGCTCAAGCGACATAGTGAACTACGAGCAAAAGTTCATTATGAGGAACTACATGGATAGGAAGAAAATCAATCTGCCAAGGTTGATTATCAACAATCTGATAAATGCCCTTGTCTTCTCAAGGAAGAGTGTCGATAAGAAGAATATCGTCAAGGTAATCCCTTATGGAGTTCTTCTCTCCATTATGATGATTAAAGACGGCGTTGTAAGGAAGCTGACTGACTCTATCAACACAGAAGAAAAAGAAAAATACTTTGGTGTTGGTCTTGTTGTTCGTCAGTTTTTGGAGTAAAGCAGTTTGGTCGAATGCACTAATAACCGCTCTATGATCAAGAAAGTGAAAATAGAGCAACAGAAGGAGAAGGCGAAAAGAAAACCACCGAGCTCAATGGCGGTGTGAAAAGACTCTTGAGTCTCCTTCAAGGGAGACAAGAAGAACAAAATAGAAGGTGGCTCCTGCACCTCTTGTTGAAGAACCGTAAGATGAGGATAGAATCCCCATCAGAAAGGTCTTGGAGAAACAGTTTAGGCCAGCAGCTGAAAAAGATGCTTCAGCGTCCGGTCAAGGGAAGCATATCCCTCCTCCTCCTCCTGCTGTTGTTTTCACGAGAGAATCGAAAAGAAGGTTGGTTAAGTCTTCAGAGGTTAACCCAAAGGTACTCGATTTTACTGCTGATGAATCAGTATCTGTCTTTGATGCTCATGATGTTATTCCTGCACCCCCATTATCTGTTTCACAACCACAAACACAACCACAAACCAAGAAAACCAGAATGAGCCTCCGACAAACCTCTACCCTCCCTAAACCTACCCAACCATCATCCTCTACACTCAACCTTGACCTACCACAAAATTCCTCGAATACCTCACTTACCACATACATTTCTAAACTTCACTCTCATCCCTTTAACCTATTATTCAAAGTACCTCCCGTTAATCCCTTCAAACCCTACACACCTGAAACCTATAAAATCACCAAAACCACTCCTACCTTACTCACCATTGCCCATAAACCTACAGACTATGGTGGAAGGAAGAATGTCTCATGTATTAACAAACCACGGTTTGTTAAGTATGAGATATATCATAGCATCTACAATCGTCCCTCTACATGGCATTTGAAAACCTTCACCTCTGGAGCTGCCAGACTGGAGATTGCCTCTCCAATGAGTGCTACCTTAAAGGATGGAGAAGACCACTTTCAAATGTCTTTTAAAGGTAGATTGAGACCAGCATCTGGTAGCAGAGCAATTCCATTCTCTGTTGAGCTTCCTAGATCCCTACCACAATCTGAACCGCTCACATTGGAAGAATGCGGAAGGTGGATCACGGATGAAGAAGCTGCCTTTATGGTACACTGTCTTGAGATGAAGAAGATTGAAGTAATCAGACAGATTCGAGGATCCTTCGTGCAGACCGTGAAGATTGTACCAGACAGACAAAGGTGGCTACCTTGGTCTATCCCTGGGAAAAGGAAAGAAACTGCTCCTGGCAAGCAGCCATTCAGTAATATCGGGCTCAAGGAGTATGAGAAGGCTCCCAAGAAGTATAATCTTAAGGAATTCTCTAAGCTTCCGATTGCCAAGATCTCTGAGGATCATGCCAGAAGGTTTTACCTGAATTCTCTAAAGGAAGATGAATGGAGAACTGGCTCCTCAAACTGCTGCAATGCCGAGAAGGCCACTATTCCAACAGTTGGCACTATCAGCAGAATTACTGACATCAATCTGGGAATAGTCTACTTTGATGATATGTTCAGATGCTCGATGTCGGACCACTCATTTGCATGAAGACTTATGTCCAATGGGCTGCTGTGACAAAGCACTTTGACATTGGATTCACTTGGAGTCAATGGTTGAAGACATGGAAAGACAAAGCTTTGTTACCATGCCTCGTCTCCCTGGTGCTTACAGAAGATGACAGGGAAAATCTGCGAGGATTATCCCTGGCAGAAAATGAAGGAATCTTTTTTGCTTCTAAAGCATTGAGTGAATTCATCAGAAGGATATGTGGAGAAGAAGCTGGGAATATGTTTGATGCTTTCACTGCTGACATACTTCTGCATAGGGAAACGGTCTTCATGGATTTGCTGTATCCAGAAGAGGTGGAGAAAAGGAGAAGAATTCAGTCAGAATCTGAGCAGAGGAAACTTGGAAGTCTCATCAAATGGTTTATACCAAATGATGCATTCTTTCAAAAGGCTCAACAAAAGAAGGACTTGAGACTGAAGCTTTCCAACTGGGTGCTAGCAGAGCATCAGAAGATGAAACCTGCACCAGAAGCTGGACCTTCTACTTCTACTCCTGCAGTTGAAATGGTCACCATCCCTAAAGCAGAGTTTGAAGAAATGAAGGCTACTAATCTGAAAGTCACTCAGCTGGAGAATGCACTGAAACTTCTATATGAACGTCTCAACATCCCTCCTCCACCACCAAACCCTTAAAAAAAATTATTATTTTTTGTGTGATATAAATTTTGTTTGGTACTCTCATATTTTTTTTATATATATGTTCAGTGTTTTTCTGACTATACATACCTTTATCTGATTATCTGTTTATATACTTTCAAATTTTTCTAAGCCATTCTTTGACTATGATGTGCTTTACACTCTTTTTGTCTGATGACAAAAGGGGGAGTAAAAGAAATAAAAGAAAGGTCTGATGAACACGCGAAAGTCTGATTGACAAAATTCACCGTCTGATGTTTCAAGCATCCGATGAATACACTAAAACCAAAGTATCATCATGCATATCATTTCATACATAGCATTTGCATGGTTATTCATTGCTCTTATATCTATTAATGCATTGATATTCATTGACCCAATAATCTAACAATGATCAATAAAATTGGTAATATGAAAATCTTTTTGATAAAATGAAAATCAGCATCCGATCTCACTTTGTTAAAAATATGCTCTGATTCATCTATGTATTTTTGCAATCACTTAAATGAATTTGTTTATCAACAATCGCCTTAATACTAGAATTGTCTTATATATCAAAATTGTTAAATTCAGGGGGAGACCCTTGATGTTATTTTGAAATTAAATTGTTCATCAACCTTGGATATTTGTCATCATCAAAAAGGGGGAGATTGTTGGAACCTAAACGATTGAGAAGTTTAGACCCTCATTAATTTTGATGATAACAAAATATTTCTCAAGAGAACAATTTATCTTCTAACATATCTTTGAGTGTACAGGTATCAAAAGCTTCATTTATATATGTACAAATCACTCAAGGAAGAAGAAGAAATATACAAAAGAATTGAATACAATCCACTAGTGTCAGCATCCGAACTCACTTCAGCGTCTTGCTAATTGCAAGCGTCCAGCAGTGTGACTTCTTGACACGTGGAACACTCAATTGCTACGAGCGTCCGTCCTCAGTTCTGAGCGAGCGTCTGATCTATTTAATGAAGCATGTGGTGATCACGTTTTTGCTCTTAGCCTCAGACTGTTCTGGAACGGAATTCGAATTTGATTTTGTGCGCTCATTTTGATGTACGAGGAATCAAAGGTGACACCTTTACATAAGACAAAAATCGTACAAGGCAATTGCAAATTACAGATAGTACGAAAACGGTAATGTGTACTATTCTGATATTCTCTGGAAAGGAAGAAAAGGACTACATTTTAAATTACCTCACTCAATGGAAAGGAGATATTTTTTACTGCAACGGTAATACCCTTGAAGACTCCTATAAATACCCCAAGGTATTCATTGAAGAAACAATTAGAAAAACTGTGAAGAAACTTCATTCTGAAAGCAATATTACTCAAGTGTGCAATCAAGCTTCGTGCCAAGTTTCTGGTCTACATAGAACTGAACTCAGCGTCTTATACTTTCTTTTAGAAAGCTATTCTGTTTTGAGCTTAATCTTTTCATCCTCTCTGTGAGAGTTATTTTGATTGTTATCAAAAGCATAATCTCTTTTGTAAACTGTATTTGGCCTAGTTAAGGCTCTGTTCCTCAAAGGCTCGACTGCACTGAGTCGTTTTGAGAAGTTGAGAGTATTGTCAAGTTTGTGACAGAAGAATACTCTTGAGGAAATTGTAATCAGTTGATTATAGTGGAAAATCCTTCAGGAACGAAGGGACTAGACGTAGCTACCAGTTGGTGGTGAACTAGTATAAATCTCTGAGTCTCATCCTTTACTGCTTTACATTATTTATCTTTACCTTGCTCAGTAAAACAAGTTTTTATAAACTGTTTAAATTTTTGCATCCGGTCCTGCTTAATTCTCTGCATCCGATATACAAAACAGTTTTGAACAACTTGTGTTGAAGTTTTTACGTATAGTTTGCGAAAAGTTTTTAACACAATTCAACCCCCCTTCTTGTGTTCACGTTCATAATTCATATTAAAAATAGTATACTTCTACACTGTCTGTTCATCTGAATTAATTACCCAGGTTGTGACTTGTCTACGGAAAATCTTTGCAGTTCTTCGTACTTTTCACAAAACATTGTGGTGATCAATTGTAACACCCGTATTTTTACGATGAGTTATTTAACGTTATTTTAGTATAAATTGTCATATTTATGCTATAATAAGCAATTTCTTGTTGGCTAAGTAAGTGATTGAATTAAATCAGGATAAAATTAAATTTGAGAATTAATATTTTACATTAATTCATGGTTCAAAAATCGTCGAAAAATTCTAACGAAGTTTCGCCATGTTTTGAATCACTGGATAGTTTTTATCCGCGAATAAAATTTTAAACGAACTCAGATTTTGATGAAAATCGAATCGTAACTTGTTGTGATTATGATTGAGTGTTTTGAATTATTTTTATTATTTATGATAAATTATTATCACGCGGTGAATTAATTTTTAAGTAAATTAATTTTTACGATTTAATCGACGAAAGAATTAATTAGTAACGCGATTACTCGATACTGTATTTTTAGTACACTTAAGACTGTAGTATTTGGGGATAATCATGAGAAGAGAGGGATTAGATGTTTAGACTTGTGATTTGATTAGAATCTAGCTTTTTAAGTGTAGGTGTCACACTTTTGGTGACTAATTACTTTATTCTTATTTTAAACTCTTTTTAACTAAGTGTTTTACTTTAAATAATTTTTTTTTATTACTCCCCCTTATTTCTTCAGCTTGGCCGTGACCCCCACTCCCCATTTCACCCTCATTTTCATTTCTTCCAACTTGTTCTTGAGAAAGAAACACAAAGGTGCTTCCATGGCTTCCATCCTTCTCCTTCTTGACATTTTCTCATCTCCATTCTTCAACCATACTTGCTCCTAGTTTCTTCCTCTACTTGATCACCCCTTCCAAGCCTTGTAAATAAGTAGAAAAACCAATTTTTCTCTCCCCCATTTCTGTCCCAAAACCGTGAGCTCCATTAGTAGGTGTAGAAATTTTTTGTTTTGCTTTTTTCTTGTTTTAATGATTTATATATAGCTTGAATGTGATGATGGAAGAGATGAACATGTTTTTCCCCAATTTTCTAAAACCCTAGATCAATGGTTTGGGAGAAGGGGCTAAGTGATCTTTCAAGTAATTGGTTCAGTTGATTTGTGGTTCTTGCTTCTTACTAATTGTTATTGTTGTTGTCAATTTTTGATTTGGATCAAAGGAATGGTGAATTTTGTGAAACCCTTGCATTCCTGAAAGAGCGAAGATTGGGTATTTGACTTGGATAATGAGTTTGTTTTGTAAATAATTGTTGTTTTGAGAAAGAAATTAAATGTTGAATGGTGTTGTTTTGGTTAATTAGAAGTTTTGCAATTTTTTTTAAAAGGAAGGGTGAGGCCGAGAGCTCGTAAGAGCTTGGGAAGGAATAAAATTTTGTGTTCCTAGCTAAATTAAGTGCATTTGGGTTGTTGACTAAGTTTGAAAAACTTTGAAAATAGTCGGATTTGATTGGAAGTTGTTTTGATTGTTAAGGCAATGAAACACTTAAGGCAAATTAGGATTTTGTGGTCCTAAAGCCAAGTGGAGTCTTAATTCAAGGATTTTGATGAAAAGTATTTAATTTTAGTATTGTTTCATGTCTCAAGTTCTAAAATGAAGTGACTTTAGTATTTAAAACCTTGTTTTTTCAACTTTGTGTATTATTTCAAGTATGTCTTAAGTCTTTAAAAACTTTTAATTACAAGTTTGCTTATTGTTTCAAGTGTGTGTACCTTATTATAAAGATTTTTGGGTTTGAAAACCTAGGATTTAGAATTGAATCTAAGCCTAGGGAATTATTTTGAGTGGACTAGTTTTGTACTAAACCTTGATGTGTTGATAGGACCCTTGAGGATTGTTCGCGTTGAGTAAGTTGTGACATGCTTGGACACGTGAACGGTGTATCTTTCGGTAAGGGCAACTTCTAGATATGATTAGAGTTGGATATTGATATGCTGAAATGTGGTTAATGTTTATATGCTTATGTTTGTGAATATTGAATTGTGGATGCAAGTTGATTGGGATTTGTTGAATTATTGTGATTCTGAGTTGTTGGACTGTCAAATTGATTATGTGGTAGATGTTGGATTTATGCTTAATTTATGTGGAAGTATATTGCTGGTGTTGTTGGATAATTAAATATGTATTTAATGTTGGATAGTTAAATATTTATTTGATTATGCCTGGTTGAAATATCATTTGCATGATATGTTCATTGGAGTTGGTAGAATGCATTGTCATGCATTGTGGTATAACTTCGACTTGAATATCCTGGGGTAAAGGATTGCCTCATGGCCAAAGGAATTCAGGGGCGTCGTTAGTCTAACCATCGCATGGGGCAGTGCCTGATCTGGTACGTACAGAATGACTGACCATAGCGTATAGAATTCCGGAATCATAAACAGTGGCATGTAGTCGCATTTGCAGGCATTGTGCATATTTATTGAATTTTATGTTATGTTGTACTATGTTATACTTGCTTATTTTAAGAAGTTGACCCTTGCCCGTGGTTCCTTCAATTGATGATGGTAACCCAGAGGATGGCAAATGCGATAGAGATCCCGACGATGATGACGTCGCCGGAGGTGATCTTTGACTTCCCAGATATGGAGATTCCCTCGGCCATGGAGTTCAATCCCACCTCCGGTCAAGTTGTATATATAGGGGATGTAGTGGTGACCTTCCGCGTAGATGGGCTGGCTGTTCGACAGAAGATCTCTCGGGGTACCATGAGCTTTCCTATCATGATTGATCGGGTTGTGGATAGCTGGCATCGCACTCAGCAGGGTCGAGTGCCACCGGCTACTTATTCTACTCCGGCTAACGAGTCTTTTGACTTCGAGATTCCTAGGGAGACGACTTTTTGTTAAGCACCCATTCCTAGTAGTGCTAAGGTTAGGTGGACCGCACGTAAGAGTGTGGGCATGAGACATTGGGCATTAGGAGGCTCTACTTCACGAGTAGCGGCAGACACAGCTAGTCCCGTAGCGGACCCGGAGCCAGAGCCAAAGGATGTGCTGACTCCTCTCGTACGTGTCAGGACACCCTCCCTACCTGTGGATCCTTCTGCTGTTTGTCAGGTGTGCGGTGAGGTTGGATGCAGCGCTGCGGGATGGATTGACGATGTGCTGGTGGAAGAGGTAAGCCCGGATGGAGTACCCGCTTCTGTACCTTTTGTGGACTTGACTAAGGACGACCCGATGGAGGACGAGGAGGACGAGGAGGAGGATCCGTCAGGGGACATGGATAGTGTTGGGTAGTTTCGGTTAGTTAGTGACGTCTATTTGGTTATACATAGTTTTGGTTGGTGACTAGTCAGTCTGTTAGTCTTTTATGGCACTGGTTAGTTAGGTATGGAGGTTTACTTTTGGAGCAGCCCCTTGCGTGGGTAACTGGCGGGAGTACCTCAGGAGTATGATCACTCTTGTTAGGGTCTTCATACTTTAGGTGTAATCCTCTTGTGGATATATGCTTACTTACTTTTGCATCTGTACAGACTATGTGTTTGTGTTTGGGAATGTGCATGTGTATAGATATGTTTTCAATTGCCTCTGTCTTTTGCATGATCGAATTCCATCATGTTTTAAAATGCTGTAGATACTCTGATTGTGTTTTGCGAAAGACATTTGTTTTTTTTAATAAAAAATCACCGCATTTTCCAAAAGACAAGAGTATTTTTTTTGAAAAGATTGTTGCATTTATAGTTAAGTTCTAGATAGTAGCGCTTCAGAAATGGGGTGTTACAATAGTGGTATTAGAGCAATTCGGTTCTAACCGGACTATGTGTGTTGGGAACACTAAGCTGGTCACCGTGTCGGGTTTTATTTTGTCGGGTAGCTAGTTGTGCCAGTATTGTTGTTGTTTGATGAGTGAAGCAGTTTTGTTTAGAATTATTTGAATTGTTTCTTAATTGTTTGGTGGTTATTCAAGGTAGCAAGTTTGTTGTTAATTTGATTTGATTGCAATTAAAAGGTCTTGACATTATCCTCGGGATTGATTGGTTATCTTACCACCATGTCTTTTTAGACTGTGCCCGAAAAACAGTAGTCTTCCCAGATCTTGGAGTTTCCTTGAAAGAGGGAACTCAGGAGTACATGTACCTTGCTAGTTTAGAAGCTTATCAAGAGATCGATCTAAAGAACTTACCAGTGGTGTGTGAGTTTTCAGATGTTTTTCCTGAAGATGTACCAGGTTTACCGCCAGTAAGGGAAATCGAATTCTACATCGATTTACTTCCAGGAACAGGTCCAATTTCGATAGCGCCCTATCGGATGTCTCCATCAGAGATGAAGTAGCTGAAGTCGCAGATTGAACACTTGGAGTCGAAGCAGTTCATACGACCTAGTGTTTCCCCGTGGGGAGCTCCAGTGTTGCTAGTGAAGAAGAAAGACTGACGATCAAGGCTGTGCGTGGACTATCGACAACTCAACAAGGTTACTGTCAAGAATCGGTATTCGTTACCGCGTATCAATGACTTGATTGATCAACTGCGAGAAGCTATGATATTTTCCAAGTTGAAGTCCGGCTACCATCAGATTCGCGTGAAGGATGAAGATGTTCCCAAGACTACCTTCAGAACTAGATATGGTCACTATGAGTATCTAGTTATGCCTTTTGGAGTGACGAATGCGCCAGTGGTATTCATGGACTACATGAACAGGATTTTCCATCCATTCTTGGATCAGTTCGTGGTGGTGTTCATAGACGATATTCTGATCTACTCGCGAAGCAGAGAAGAGTATGAAGGGCATCTACGACAAGTGTTGTAAGTTTTACGGGAGAAGCAACTCTATGCTAATCTTTCCAAGTGCAAGTTCTGGCTAGAAGAGGTGAATTTCCTTGGACATGTGATAACTAAGGATGGGATAGCTGTGGATCCAGCTAAGATTGAAGCTGTGTTGGCCTAGGAGCAATTGAAGGCTGAGTCAGATATCCGAAGCTTTGTTGGATTGGCAGGTTACTACCGGAGATTAATCGAAGGATTCTCGAAGATCGTAGCACCGCTGACACGACTCACAAGGAAGGATCAACCTTTTGCTTGGACTGAGGAATGCGAATCCAGCTTTCAACGATTGAAGCAGCTTTTGATGACGGCGCCTGTTTTAGTTTTGCCTCAACCAGAAGAACCTTACGAGGTTTATTTTCATGTTTCACAAAAGGGACACAGATGCGTGCTGATGCAGCATAGGAAGGTAGTGGCTTATGCTTCAAGATAGCTCAAGATCCATGAAAGGAACTATCCTACGCATGATTTGGAACTTGTCGTAGTGGTGTTCGCACTGATGATGATTAAGGAGTTGGAGTTACTGGAGAAGTTCCGAGATTTGAAGCTGAACGTGGAATTATCACAGGGGAAGTTGAAGTTCGGCATGCTCACTATTTTGAATGGACTATTGGATGAGATCAGAGAACAACAAGCGAGTGATAAGCTACTGCAGGAGAAGATAGAGCTGATAGCGTGAGGAAAGGCGACTGAATTCAAGGTTGGATCGGACAACATTTTGAGATGCAATGGACGTGTGTGCGTACCTGACGTAGCAGGGCTGAGGAGATTGATTCTCGACAAAGCGCATAAGAGCAAACTGAGTATTCACCCGAGAGCTACTAAGATGTACCATGATCTGAAGAAGCATTTTTGGTGGCCTTGAATGAAGAAACAAGTCGCGGACTATGTAACACCCCGATTTCGGAGCGCTACTGTTCAACCCAACTAATGCTTAAAACATTTAATGCTTGTATGCTTTCGGTTAAAGAGTACTCTTATGTATTTCGCAATGGAAAAACAGGAGTAAATTTTTTTTTTCTTTTTCATATTCTTTCCTTTGAAACCCTTTTCAAAATGAGACATAGAGTACTACAGTTTTCTAAATGATGTCAATTCAAACTTTTGCAATTATCAGAGTATAATGCATCACAAATAATACTTCACATAACATAATCATTTCGCACTAAGGCGAGGTTCTCTGAAGAGAGTAATTACGAAACAATCAATACAAAATCCTAAGCTAAGCTGGCTGACAACTATAACTCTTACTGAGAAACAGCTCAGCAAGATCAAACACGAAGCATTCAGAGGAATCTTCCTCCACTGGCTCAATCTTCAATGCTCCTAAAAGGCGAAGCTGCAACAGCTACCGAACTCCATCTGGAAGTGACGTCCATAAGGACATCCAATCCAACAACAGTGCAAGGGTAAATCCTTTGTCCACGAGTTTATCATAGGCTATGTCGCATGCAAACGATATATACATATATAATACAACAACATTCTTTTATTTACATATACATACTTAATAGACCGCACACAATCAGCATGGTATATCAAGCATGGCATGTGAGCAAACAAAACAACCAACAGATCAACGATCAAGTCACTACAATATCAACCATTGCATGTGAGTAGGCAAGTCTATCAACAGATAAGTGATCAAGTCATCACAATATCCAATTCATCAACAATTCCTCACATATCATAAATGCGGTTAGCTATGCATGTCAATGCAGAATGACTAGTTTGTGTATACACCTGCAGCCTTAAACAAGGTCAGCAGAGACGAGGAACTTTATTTCCCAACGTCCAAATCAACTCCCCTACCAAGGGTATTGCCACAAAGGCTTGCCACACATTAGGCTTTCTGCCACACGGGCATGCAGTGACAACTCGTCCTTTTGAAGTCCTGAAGACAATCAAACGCTCCGAGTGTCGATGCTCGATGGTCGATATACATCCCAACAAATTCAACAACATGGCATGCTCACCGTAGGGAGCGCGAGTAATGTTCTATTTACACAATGGGGATCGAGCGCACCTCAACTCACTCACTCTACTTAGTGAATTTTCATGGTTCCAATTCTTATATTACCTAGGTGAGGTTGTACCAAAATAAATCACTCATTTAGCTTTGGGTCATTGGAACCCGAGTTTCATCAAATTCTTTATCTAGCATGGTTCCATTTCTACTTATCTATAAGCTTAGGCTAGTCATACTACAACCCTCATGCTTATTTTTAAACCAAAATACCTTTAACAATTACTTAGAGTGCAAACCACGGGACACAAAGTCAGGGTGCTCAGTGCTAGCAGCTAGTCTTAATCTCGGATCGTAACTCTGTGCACGTGTCTGGAACACTAGGCTCAATTTTTAGATTGAGATACTAGGCACATGTCACGGAACACTAGGTCAATCCTAAACCAAGAAAATGCGCCATGCAAAGCAGGACATTAAATCCCGGCCTGAGGACCACAAAGTCCATATGCTCAATAGGAACACTAGGTTCCCTATGATTTAATCTTCCAAAAACTCTATCTTTCAACTCTCTTTCTCTATTCTTATATCACTCCTATGTATCTGAAAATACTCTTTTAGTTCTAGGTCGTTGAAACCCTAGTTGTGTTAAATAACACACTGGAAGAATAGAGAAAGAGAGGTGGTGCGAACACTCTTAATTACCAAGTCTTTCCTGGCCGAATTTCCCAGGCGCATCATTTAACTCAATAGTTTTTAGCAAATCATACTTTTTATTTCAAATTCTTTTCTTTACTATCATTCCATTGAAATTTCCTTGCAAGCTTTGGCTAGTTATACTAAAACCTTCACGCTTACTTTTAAATCAAAATGCCCTTAACAATTTGCTTACGAAATCGAATTGACGTGGAATCGCATCAGTTCTGGAGTGTAAATCGTCGACCAATAGCAGTCGATCAACGCATTATTAATTAATCCATCATCAACAACAATATTTTCATATTCCAAGTCAATACCAAATTCCATTTAAATCCTACTTGATTCATGGAAAACAACATCAATCATAATGCCTCACGAGGCCAGCGACATGCTATAGCATTTCAACAAAGATATAACAATTCAATAGGCTACAACATGCTCCACGGTTTCATCAACTTCAAGTCTAATCAAATCACTCAAACAAGATTTAAGTCACGTAATACAATTCAATTTGCCACGCAGGCCAAAAGCATGCTACAACATTTCCAACAACACATAAAAGTACTACAAGTACTACCACACTATCAAACAATCAAACAAGCAACAAACAAGGCGAAAAGCCCAAACTCATTATATAAGAATTTCCACTTACCTTGGGCGCTTTAACAATCCAAGCAAGGTAATCCGAAATAATCGTCAAGTCGCACTGTAACGTACCTTAAGCACGAACCTTAACAACACAAACTTAACTAAATTAGAACTAAAACTTAGTCCTAATGCCCCTAGGGCAGCCACGGCTTAGGCATCCTAAAGCCTAGGAATTACTTGACTTAATCCCTAATTGGTGCTATCTAGCCATATGCCAAGGTACATATTCAAACCATGCAAGTTTTGAAACTTTTTCAAAAGCTAAGCACTTAGAAAATATCAAAACCCAAAACTTACCAATTGGAATAGTGTTTTACCAAATGAATAGTGTTTTTCCAAACTTAAACCACTTTTTAAAACACTAAAACATGTCACAAAAATTTTAGAAATAAATTCAATACAAGTTCAAAACAATTCTTAAGACATAAACCAAATCTTTTCCCAAAATCATACTTCTTTGAATTGTTTTGCTAAATCAAATCACTACCCACTTTTCACAACATCTTTTAGGTTGAAATCAAATTAAAATCATACCCTAACTCTTCTCATAGGTCACGGTTTTAAGACCACAAAAACAAACTCAAGGTTTTCAAACTTTTAACTCCTAAATCATTACAACTTTTGTTTAATCAAAACTACCTATCATAACCAACTTATTTACCACTTTAATAAAATTAAAAACATGTTCAAACCCAGTCAAATCATGCCTAAAAGTTACTGTTTTGATGGCCCTAAAACAGCCCCAAAAATCCATTTGTTTCAAACAATTTTTAAAAGCTTCACACATAGAAATCTTTATAGCTTTAAAGTTCTAACCAAAACCAACTTCTTAAACACTTTAATCACTTTGAAAACAATTTAAAACATCCCCTAAACCATGCTTAGGAGCCACGGTTCCAGCCCCTACAAAATCCCCAAATTATTTTCACATAACTTGTTAAACATGCATATTGACTAGTTTCCAAACTAATCAAGTATAACCCATCAAAGAACTAACTTTAAATAAACAAAATCAAACCAAAACAACCTTGAACAGCCCCTAATTTCGTTCAGCCCCAAAACCTAGGGTTTCCCAAATTTCAATTACCAAAAACAAGCTTAATCATTGAAGGAAACAAAGGGCTAAAAGACTAGTCATGCATATCTAGCTAAATCTAACACCTTTAAGCAAAAATGATTCCTAAAACCAACCAAACCCATTCATGGCAGCCAAGAAGAAAAGGAAATGGGTTAGGACTCTTACCAACCAAGATGATGATGATTGATCATGAAGGAAGAAGAAAGGATGGAAGGAATCAAGGATTAAGGACTAAAACTTCAAGTTTCTCCAAGATCTTGAACTTTCTCTCTCAAGAATTTTTTTTTTCTCAAACCTTCAACAATGAAAGAATGGATGGATCTGATCTTGAGCAAGGGAGAAGGCCACGAAATTTTTGACGGCAAGAATGGAAAGGAAAAGTTCATTTAGTTGGATCATGACTACATAGTTACAAAGTTACCACCTTAACTACCTACCATTTAATCATCATCCAATCCTAAGCTTACACTTGTCAAGGAAGCTTCTAAAGGTCCATGTTCAGCTCCCCTAGCACATGTGCAGCTGCCATACATCCCCCTTGGCCACAGGTTTCGTTTAAATCACGTTTTGGCGTTCTCGCTCAGCCCAGGGTCTTGTGGCGTTCTGGCGTATAATAGGTTTTAATAATAAAAACTCCAAAAATATTTCTAATTATAACCCCACACCCAAAAATCAAAAATATTCCTCGTGGCATAAGAAAAGTATCTATGTATCTCGTTTTCTCGAAATGCGAACCGAAACGGCGCAATTAAGCGTCTGGCCATAGAAAATACACTAAATATTTTCTGATGCCCAAAAATTCTATAAAAATTACAATAAATCCTAAATATTGGAAAATACTAAGATCTCAAATTTTATAAAATTTGGATCATGTTTGGGCATGTTTCAGTTAGAAACACACACAATAACCTATCTACGGCAGAATTCAACAGAATTCTCGCAGCGTAATAAAAACTGTAAATTAGTGAGGATCACTAATTTCAATTTCTATTATCATATAAATATTATTCAATCAATAAAATTATCAAAACAAAATCATTAAAATAATAGTCATATTAAATATGACATAAAACAGACGATTAATACTATAACTAAATAATAAAAATCCAAACTATGACTTAAAAATAACTATTAAGTCCTAAAATTATTTTTCATTCAATAAAATAATTTTCTTTAATCAAACAATAATCTTTCACATTTTTCGATATAAATTCATATTAAAAACAGTATACGTCTACACTGTCTCTTAATCTGAATTAATTGTTAAAACAGTAAATTGTTCACAATAAATTTTTGTTGTTCTTCATACTTTTAACAAACCATTGAGGTCATGACTCTCACGATTTATTTTCAAGTAGTTGGAACTAAAAATAATTTTCATAAAAATTGGGATGTTACATTACCACCCTCCTTAAAAAATTTAGTCCTCGAAAATTATCTTATAAACCAAAACAAAACCAAAATGATGAAAAGTCATAACTTAATACTAAACATATCATAAATATGAACTTTGAAATTTAATACAACATAATAATTTTTCACTCAATAATCAAACACAAAGCATACATTTTATTCATATATCCTTACTAAAGTAAGGCACTACATCATCAACTTAAACGTTTACAAAACACAATCTGCACGTCCATGTTGAAGAAGTCCTCGCGAATGGCGCTTTATTCCAATCTACGATCACGAACACAATCACAAACACGGTCCACGAACACGTGCTGATCCACGAACACGCTGATCACGAACATGGTTACGAAGGCTGTTGGCCACATGCTAACCCCAACAAGACATTGCCAACATAAAAACACTCACGGAACCTAAAATCTTCTATGAACCCATGGTCTGTAGACAAAACAAGAAAGAAGAATTTGCACGATCACCAAACACAAAATCACTGACAACATCAACCAGCATAAACGCCAAGGAATTGCATAAGGATCTTCCCCCAAAGTCATCCTAAAGCTCACGGTTTGCAGGAGAAACAAGAAGATGAAGGTTTGGTTTTTCTCACACAAAAACTCACCACACTTCAAACTAAGAATGAAAACAAACTCCTCTCCCCTTATATATAAGTGTGGTTGGCCAATGGTCAAAGAAAATAAGATAACTCACAAGAAAGGAGAAGAAAGGAATCTTAGATGTCTACCAATATCAACATCAATAATGAACTCACATCCCCCCTTGTTAATGAGACGGAACTAGCAAGAAAGAAAGGAAGAAAAAATGGTCCATACCCAAAATTCTATTAAGCCATCAATGTGTCTAAAGACAAGATAAAGTGGAATAGAATTTTTACAAAATTGTCTAACCCATGATCATGACACCATACTCCCACTAACAATTCTCACCTACTCAAAAAAATGCTCTCTTCAATTAGCCCCACGGTCTCGCCGCTCTAATTCATCATGTCGGGGTAGTCGCATAATCAGTTGCTTTCGATTGGCGACAAATCACGTAAATTAAATTATCAAGAGAAATTTAATTCAACGCGCTCTAAAATATTCGCGTATAAGAAATACGCTCACAAAATAATCACATTAATAATTTCACGAATAATCAAAATAACATATATCATAATACCAAAATATAATAAAAATTTGGATTTTGGAATCTAATATAATAATAAAATACGTCACAGAGTTAAAACACTTATGTGGTCTATAGTTAGAACCACGCACACACCATAATACATATAGTACGATAATTATAGCGTCACCTATGGATAATCTCTCTCGTAAATCTCGGCCCACTCAGCTCCTTTGTGTCGCATTTCCTGAGACGAAGTCTTCAAATGATGAGTTCTCCGCTCCGCTTAATGTGTAAACACGCCCTTTAGTGGTTGGTCTTGCAGCTCCGACATTGTTGACAGCAGACTCAACTCGTGGTGCTTTGCGCCTCGGATGATATCCCAATTCCTTGCAGTTTAAGTATAATCTTTCCATGGTTGGTTACTGTTAACGTTGTGCTCCTCATCTTCACCGTTGAAGTAGTGCGTCTTCGGCTATTGATACTTGTGATTCCCTCTTCTGTTTATCATGTAGACATATCCTCCAGTAGTTGGGCATACAACCTTCGCAGCATCTGTAGTTGATCCACCTCTGGCAATCGATAGTCCTTAGAAATATATTCTGGCTACTTGCCGTCACAGCATAGTCGGTCCTTCAATAGCTCGCTCCTTCAGCTAACTGTTCCTTGCTTCCACATTGATGACAGTTCCACTTCAACTCCTGGCCATTCCCAATAGCCTATGCCACAAGACAATCCTGGCTGTGGTCATTTCCCTGAAGATGGAAATGAGATGTTCCTTGTTGTTGTCTTCATCTTTGTTTGCTCCAGATAATCTGGCCTAACTGACCTTCCAATAGCTTGCTCCTCCGTTCGTTGTCTTAGCCAATCGTGTTGATTCTCCACGGCGATCTGTTGTGCGACAGTAGTTGCTATCCAGACTATCACTCGAATTACGTGATTAACGTCTAACTTACAAGCTCTAGAGAGAGACTTGTTCGTCCCGAAGGCATCGAATTTCTACGAAGTAAACTAACCAAAATCCCCACAACAAATTCAATCATCTAAGATGATCGCACACAATTTCACACAATATCACACCTGTTTCAACTAGGAAACTTCACAAACAATCACAAACAAGATTCACATAACCTAGGCATAACAAACTTATACCCGACAATTCCCAACAATCTAGGCCAGCTTAGACAAAGCGGTCCGGTTAGAACCGAACTGCTCTGATACCACTTAATGTAACACCCCGATTTCGGAGCGCTACTGTTCAACCCAACTAATGCTTAAAACATTTAATGCTTGTATGCTTTCGGTTAAAGAGTACTCTTATGTATTTCGCAATGGAAAAACAGGAGTAAATTTTTTTTTCTTTTTCATATTCTTTCCTTTGAAACCCTTTTCAAAATGAGACATAGAGTACTACAGTTTTCTAAATGATGTCAATTCAAACTTTTGCAATTATCAGAGTATAATGCATCACAAATAATACTTCACATAACATAATCATTTCGCACTAAGGCGAGGTTCTCTGAAAAGAGTAATTACGAAACAATCAATACAAAATCCTAAGCTAAGTGGTCGACAACTATAACTCTTCTTGAAAGCATTTCAAGAAGATCAAACACGAAGCATTCAGAGGAATCTTCCTCCACCGCCTCAATCTTCAATGCTCCTAAAAGGCGTCGCAATGACTACCGAACTCCATCTGGAAGTGACGTCCATAAGGACATCCAATCCAACAACGTAAGGGTAAATCCTTTGTCCATGAGTTTATCATAGGCTATGTCGCATGCAAACGATATATACATATATAATACAACAACATTCTTTTATTTACATATACATACTTAATAGACCGCACACAATCAAGATGGTATATCAAGCATGGCATGTGAGCAAACAAAACAACCAATGATCAACGATCAAGTCACTACAATATCAACCATTGCATGTGAGCGGGCAAGTCTATCAACAGATAAGTGATCAAGTCATCACAATATCCAATTCATCAACAATTTCTCACATATCATAAATGCGGTTAGCTATGCATGTCAATGCAAGATGGCTGGTTGTGTATACACTGCGACCTTAAACAAGGTCAGCAGAGACGAGGAACTTTATTTCCCAACGTCCAAATCAACTCCCCTACCAAGGGTATTGCCACAAAGGCTTGCCACACATTAGGCTTTCTGCCACACGGGCATGCAGTGACAACTCGTCCTTTTGAAGTCCTAAAGACAATCAAACACTCCGAGTGTCGATGCCCAATGGTCAGTATACATCCCAACAAATTCAACAACATGGCATGCTCACCGTAGGGAGCGCCCGAGTAATGTTTTAATTAATCAATGCGGATCGACGACACCTCAACTCACTCACTCTACTTAGTGAATTTTCATGCTTCCAATTCTTATATTACCTAGGTGAGGTTGTACCAAAATAAATCACTCATTTAGCTTTGGGTCATTGGAACCCGAGTTTCATCAAATTCTTTATCTAGCATGGTTCCATTTCTACTTATCTATAAGCTTAGGCTAGTCATACTACAACCCTCATGCTTATTTTTAAACCAAAATACCTTTAACAATTACTTAGAGTGCAAACACAGGACACAAAGTCCAGGGTGCTCAATTGAACGCTAGTCTTAATCTCAGATCAGAACTCTAGGCACGTAATGCGGAACACTAGGCTCAATTTTTAGATTGAGATACTAGGCACGCCATACGGAACACTAGGTCCAATCCTAAACCAAGAAAATGCGCACGCAAACAGGACATTAAATCCCAGCACAGGACACATAGTCCATATGCTCAATAGGAACACTAGGTTCCCTATGATTTAATCTTTCAAAAACTCGATCTTTGAACTCTCTTTCTCTATTCTTATATCAACTCCTATGTATCTGAAAATACTCTTTTAGTTCTAGGTCGTTGAAACCCTAGTTGTGTTAAATAACACACCGAAGAATTCCCAGGAAAGAGAGGTGGTGCGAACACTCTTAATTACCAAGTCTTTCCTAGCCGTAATTTCCAGCGCATCATTTAACTCAACCGCTTCGAAATCGTACTTTTTATTTCAAATTCTTTTCTTTACTATCATTCCATTGAAATTTCCTTGCAAGCTTTGGCTAGTTATACTAAAACCTTCACGCTTACTTTTAAATCAAAATGCCCTTAACAATTTGCTTACGAAATCGAATTGGCTTGGAATCGCATCGATTTACCGATGTAAATCGTCAACCAATAGCGATCGATCAACGCATTATTAATTAATCCATCATCAAAAACAATATTTTCATATTCCAAGTCAATACCAAATTCCATTTAAATCCTACTTGATTCATGGAAAACAACATCAATCATAATGCCTCACAGGCCAGCGACATGCTATAGCATTTCAACAAAGATATAACAATTCAATAGGCTACAACATGCTCCACGCTTTCATCAACTTCAAGTCTAATCAAATCACTCAAACAAGATTTAAGTCACGCAATACAATTCAATTTGCCACGCAGGGCCAAAAGCATGCTACAACATTTCCAACAACACATAAAAGTACTACAAGTACTACCACACTATCAAACAATCAAACAAGCAACAAACAAGGCGAAAAGCCCAAACTCATTATATAAGAATTTCCCTTACCTTGGGCGCTTTAACAATCCAAGCAAGGTAATCCAAATAATCGTCAAAGTCGCACTTCAGCGTACCTTAAGCACGAACCTTAACAACACAAACTTAACTAAATTAGAACTAAAACTTAGTCCTAATGCCCTAGGGCAGCCACGGCTTAGGCATCCTAAAGCCTAGGAATTACTTGACTTAATCCCTAATTGGTGCTATCTAGCCATATGCCAAGGTACATATTCAAACCATGCAAGTTTTGAAACTTTTTCAAAAGCTAAGCACTTAGAAAATATCAAAACCCAAAACTTACCAATTGGAATAGTGTTTTACCAAATGAATAGTGTTTTTCCAAACTTAAACCACTTTTTAAAACACTAAAACATGTCACAAAATTTTAGAAATAAATTCAATACAAGTTCAAAACAATTCTTAAGACATAAACCAAATCTTTTCCCAAAATCATACTTCTTTGAATTGTTTTGCTAAATCAAATCACTACCCACTTTTCACAACATCTTTTAGGTTGAAATCAAATTAAAATCATACCCTAACTCTTCTCATAGGTCACGGTTTTAAGACCACAAAAACAAACTCAAGGTTTTCAAACTTTTAACTCCTAAATCATTACAACTTTTGTTTAATCAAAACTACCTATCATAACCAACTTATTTACCACTTTAATAAAATTAAAAACATGTTCAAACCCAGTCAAATCATGCCTAAAAGTTACTGTTTTGATGGCCCTAAACAGCCCCAAAAATCCACTTGTTTCAAACCATTTTTAAAAGCTTCACCCATAGAAATCTTTATAGCTTTAAAGTTCTAACCAAAACCAACTTCTTAAACACTTTAATCACTTTGAAAACAATTTAAAACACCCCCTAAACCATGCTTAGGAGCCACGGTTCCAGCCCCTACAAAATCCCCAAATTATTTTCACATAACTTGTTAAACATGCATATTGACTAGTTTCCAAACTAATCAAGTATAACCCATCAAAGAACTAACTTTAAATCAACAAAATCAAACCAAAACAACCTTGAACAGCCCCTAATTTCGTTCAGCCCCAAAACCTAGGGTTTCCCAAATTTCAATTACCAAAAACAATCTTAATCATTGAAGGAAACAAAGGGCTAAAAGACTAGTCATGCATATCTAGCTAAATCTAACACCTTTAAGCAAAAATGATTCCTAAAACCAACCAAACCCATTCATGGCAGCCAAGAAGAAAAGGAAATGGGTTAGGACTCTTACCAACCAAGATGATGATGATTGATCATGAAGGAAGAAGAAAGGATGGAAGGAATCAAGGATTAAGGACTAAAACTTCAAGTTTCTCCAAGATCTTGAACTTTCTCTCTCAAGAATTTTTTTTTTTCTCAAACCTTCAACAATGAAAGAATGGATGGATCTGATCTTGAGCAAGGGAGAAGGCCACGAAATTTTTGAGGGCAAGAATGGAAAGGAAAAGTTCATTTAGTTGGATCATGACTACATAGTTACAAAGTAACCACCTTAACTACCTACCATTTAATCATCATCCAATCCTAAGCTTACACTTGTCAAGGAAGCTTCTAAAGGTCCATGTTCAGCTCCCTAGCACATGTGCAGCTGCCATACATCCCCCTTGGCCCACAGGTTTCGTTTAAATCACGTTTTCGCGTGTTCAAGCTCAGCAATCTTGTAGCGTTCTGTGCGTATAATAGGTTTTAATAATAAAAACTCCAAAATATTTCTAATTATAACCCCAAACCCAAAAATCACAAATATTCCTCGTGGCATAAGAAAAGTATCTATGTATCTCGTTTTCTCGAAATCACGAACCGGCTTGTCAATTAAAGCGATCTCGGCCATAGAAAATACACTAAATATTTTCTGATGCCCAAAATTCAAGAAAAATTACAATAAATCCTAAATATTGGAAAATGCTAAGATCTCAAATTTTATAAAATTTGGATCACGTTTGGGCATGTTTCAGTTAGAAACACACACAATAGCCTATCTACAGCGTAATTCAATGTAATTCTCGCACAGTAATAAAAGCGTAAATTAGTGAGGATCACTAATTTCAATTTCTCTTATCATATAGATATTATTCAATCAATAAAATTATCAAAACAAAATCATTAAAATAATAGTCATATTAAATATGACATAAAACAGACGATTAATACTATAACTAAATAATAAAAATCCAAACTATGACTTAAAAATAACTATTAAGTCCTAAAATTATTTTTCATTCAATAAAATAATTTTCTTTAATCAAACAACAATCTTTCACATTTTTCGATATTAATTCATATTAAAAACAGTATACGTCTACACTGTCTCTTAATCCGAATTAATTGTTAAAACAGTAAATTGTTCACAATAAATTTTTGTTGTTCTTCATACTTTTAACAAACCATTGAGGTCATGACTCTCTACGATTTATTTTCAAGTAGTTGGAACTACAAAATAATTTTCATAAAAATTGGGATGTTACAGACTACGTGGCTTCATGTTTGACATGTCAGAAAGCGAAGGTGGAACATCAGCGACCAGCCTGGATGCTACAGAAACTTGACGTACCAGAGTGGAAATGGGACAGTATTTCAATGGATTTCGTTGTGGGATTGCCAAGGATGTAGAAGAAACATGACTCGATTTGGGTAATCGTTGATCGATTGACCAAATTCGCTCATTTTCTACCTGTTAAATCAACTTTCAACATGGAGAAGCTGACAGGGATCTACGTAGCAGGGATTGTACGACTCCATGGCGTGCCTTCTAATATCATTTCTGATAGAGATCCAAAGTTCACTTCTCATTTTTGGAGGGCACTATAGGAAGCGTTGGGGACCAAGCTCAAGCTTAGTTCAGCGTATCATCCTCAAACAGATGGACAGACCGAGAGGACAATCCAATCACTTGAAGATTTGTTGAGGGCTTGTACATTGGACAACAAAGGAAGTTGGGATGACGTTCTACCACTAGTCGAATCCACTTACAACAACAGTTATCATGCGAGCATTGGTATGGCACCTCATGAAGCACTGTATGGACGCAAGTGCCAGATGCCTCTTTGTTGGTATCAAGACGGCGAAAGCTCTATGGTGGGACCAGACTTGATTCAACAGACTACTGAGAAGTACGGTAGATCAGAGAAAGGATGAAAGCGTCTCAGAGTCGACAGAAGAGTTATGCAGGCCAGGGTCGCCGACCGTTAGAATTTGGAGAAGGAGAGCATGTATTCCTTCGAGTCACACCCACAACTGGAGTTGGTCGAGCGATCAAATCCAAAAAGCTTACTCCTAAATTCATTGGACCCTATCAAATTCTTCTTCGTATAGGTCCAGTTGCATATCAGATAACTTTACCACATTTCCTGTCTAATATTCATGACGTCTTTCATGTCTCGCAGTTACGAAAGTATATTTCTGACCCATCTCACGTTATTGAACCTGACGTGATTCAGTTGAGAGATGACTTGTCTTTCGAAGTATCCCCTGCAAGGATTGTTGATAGAAAGACCAAACAAATGAGGAACAAGGAGATTTAGCTAGTCAATGTGGTTTGGGACCAGAAGACAGGTGATGCGACTTGGGAGCTGGAAGAGAAGATGAGAAAGCAGTATCCAGAATTGTTTCTCAGTACGTATCTGACTCGTAGTTTTGAGGACAAAACTATTTTTAGAGAGGGAGTATTGTAACACCCGTATTTTTAAGACGCGTTATTTAACGGTATTTTAGTATAAATTGTCGTATTTATGCTATAATAAGCAATTTCTTGTTGGCTAAGTAAGTGATTGAATTAAATCAGGATAAAATTAAATTTAAGAATTAATATTTTACATTAATTCATGGTTCAAAAATCGTCGAAAAATTCTAATGAAGTTTCGCCGAGTTTGGAATCACTGGATAGTTTTTATCCGCGAATAAAATTTTAAATGAACTCCGATTTCGATGAAAATCGAATCGTAACTTGTTGTGATTATGATTGAGTGTTTTCAATTGTTTTCATTATTTATGATAAATTATTATCACGCAGTGAATTAATTTTTAAGTAAATTAATTTTTGTGATTTAATCGACGAAAGAATTAATCGGTAACGCGATTACTCGACACCGTATTTTTAGTACACTTAAGACTCTAGGATTTGGGGATAATCATGAGAAGAGAGGGATTAGATGTTTAGACTTGTGATTAGATTAGAATCTAGCTTTTTAAGTGTAGGTGTCACACTTTTGGTGACTAATTACTTTATTCTTATTTTAACCTCTTTTTAACCAAATGTTTTACGTTAAGTAAAAAAAAAAATTTATTCCTCCCCCCTTATTTCTTCATCTTGGCCGCGACCCCCACCCCCATTTCACGATCATTTTCTGTAACGACCCGTTTCCTGGGCGCTACTAAACTAGAACCAACTCTATATGCGACGTATTTTCAAAATAGTACTCTTGTGTCCTTTGCGAAAATGCGGTCTAATTTTTTATTTTAAAAACAACAACCGCACCTGCAAAGCACACACAGAGTCGCCACAGTGTTTAGAAACATGATGCAATCTTAAGACACAAGACTACGCACTGGGAACACATACATATACTATATACAAGCAGGACATCCCTATCAGTACATACAAAACATAAGCAGTGCATACAAAATAAAAACAGTGCATAACTATGTACAAAAAATACACCCAAAGTATGAGAATCCTTGTGAGGACGATCATACCCCGGGGGTACTCCCGGCAGACACCCACACAGGGGGATGCTCCAAAAGTATGCCACCGGTCTACCCTGCAGTACACATAGAACAACACTAAAAGCTTGACTGGTCACCACAACAACTGTACACTATAAACAAAATCCTACAGCCATTCGAAATGCAAGCGTGTAATAGCCAATCATGACAAATAAAATTGCGTGGATCCTCGAAGGGGTCCTCCTCGTCTTCATCATCGCCTGGGTAACCATCATTGATTGAAGGCACCACGGGAAAGGGTCAACTTCTCAAATAATCATAGGAATAGCAAATCACAAAGCAAAAGACAACAAGATGCACAATTTCTCAAAACGCCACTCAAAACTCTCCCTTGAGACAATCTCGACAATTCCAAAAAGCAACGCCGATCCATCCACTGAATACCAGCCGTAGCCTTGGGCTTCTTCACCACTCGGGTTATTCAGGTTAAGTTCCTTGACGACATAGACGCCTACTGTGCAATTTGAACACTAGCCGTGGCTTCGGGCTTCTATACCACCTCAGTCGTGCCATCGGGCTTCCACACCACCCTTGGATGTTCGGGCCACTGAACGCCAGCTTTGTCTTCGGGCTTCTTCACCACCCAGCCGTAGCTTCGGACTTCTACACTGCCCTTGGTTGTTCAGATCGAAACTCTAAAAAAGTCACTACGACTCCCAACGACACGACGCCTAACTAAGCTTCCAAATTCCAGCAATTAGCCTTGGGCTCCACGACCACCCTAGGATGTTCGGGATACAGTTCAAAGACGTCATGACTAAACTCTCGCACTCTGATGAATAAATCACCGCATACGATAATTCAAGAAGCAATTCGAATAATTATTCAACTCATATGAAAATTCAAGAAGGCAAACACGAATAATTATTCAATCGCATATTAAATAAATATTCACGCAAGCTCATACTGAAAACTCAGTCCAACAGTAATAAGAAAACAACGCAACCAATCATATCACGACCATCAATCACAGAATCCATCCCGCTGCAACTCGATGGAGTTGACAGAGAGGAACAATAAAAGTGTGGGGGGTTGGGGTCAGGCGACCAACCACTTTTCAGACAAGCCCACGAACGACTCGGAGCATACATTTGACAACAAAATCGAAGGGGTACGAGACCCTCACTTCAAACCCTGACGTTCTCAGACTTCTTCGCATTTTGACAGAAAATAAATATTAAACCTATCCATATCTAAGAGTTGCCCTTACACATAAACATATAAAATACAATCCTAGATATGTCTAGAAGTAGCCTTTACCTTGAACAAATTTCAGATAAGGAATTTCCAACATGTCTCAGAAACGTACCTCACTCAAACCTTAACAATACAAACTTAACAAAATTAGAACCAAAAACCCAAGTCCTATGACTCTAGGGCAGCCACGGTTTTAGGTCCTAAAAGGCCTAAAATCTTGCTAACTAAACCCTATTTAGATCACACCTAATCTTGTACCATGTTACAAGTTCAAGTCAAGCAAGTTTTAAAACTTTTATTAACTGTACATACTTAGAAAAGCTTAAATCAATTCTTACTAATTGAAATAGTGTTTTTACCAAATGAATAGTGTTTTGCCAACTTTGAATCACTTTTTAAAATACTAAAACATGTCACAAAACTTTAAAACAATTTCATTACAAGTTTAAAACATTTCTTGAAACATAAACCAAATCTTTTATCAAAATCATGTTTCTTTGTAAAGCTTTGCTAAATCAAATCATCAACCACTTTTCACAACATATTTAATCTTAAAAACAAATTAAGAACATGCTCCAAATTTTATCAAAGTGCCATGGTTTTAAGCTTCCAAAAACAACTCCAAGTTTTCAAACCTTTTAACATTAAAATCTTACAAACTTTGCTTAATCAAAACATCTTATCAAAACCAAACTTCTTTACCACTTTAATACAATTAAAACCAAGTTAAAACTCACCCAAATATTGTTGACAAGTCACTGTTTTAAGAACCACAAAACAGCCCCAAAATTTATTTCATTTTAAACCATTTCCAAAGCTTTAAACATAGCAATCATTACAGATCTAAAGCCTTAGCCAAAAACCAACTTTTTACACACTTTAGCACACCTGAAAACAAATTAGAACATCATCAAATCCATTCAAAACTGTCACGGTTTCCAGCCACAAAGACCAAACTATTTGATTTCTTAAAACTTGTTAAACATGCATATATGACTAGTTTCAAGCATACTAAACCAAAACCCTCAAAGATCTAACTCTAAAACAACAAAATCAAGCCAAGAACAAGCCCTCGAACAGCCCCTATGGTTCGGCCTGGTCTCAAGGTTAGGGTTCCTCAATTTTTAAATTCATCAAACAAGTTTAATCATAGAGGAAATTGATGGATCCATGAATTAGACAAGCTAAAACATAAAGATCTACACTTTCTAAGCAAAACAACTCTAAAATCATGAAAAGCACACTCATGGCAGCCATGAGAAGAGGAAAGTGATCAAGAACACTTACCAACAAGATTAAAGATGATGGATCAAGGATTAAGAAGAAAGGATGGAAGTTTGTAAGCTTAAAAATCAAATTTCCTTCAAGAATCAACACCAAAATTGTGAGAGGCAACACTAAAACCATAAAAACTCATCCATGGCAGCCATGGAGAAAAGGAAATGGGTTAGGAATCTTACCAACCAAGATAAGGATGATTGATCAAGAAGGAAGAAGAAAGGTTGAAGATTAAGCTTACAAAATCACAAAATTTTCAAGTTTCTCCGCACTTTCTCTCACTAAAATTTTTTCTCTCCAAGTCATGAATGGAAAAAACTGAAATGGGGCAGCCAAGTGAAGAAGAAGCCACGAAATTTTGGGGACAAGGATGGAAGAAAAATTGTTCATTTAGTTGGAAACTAACCAAACTAGTTACAACTTAACCAAACTAACTACCCACCATTTACTAACTAACCAATCATAAGCTAACACTTGTCATGGAAGGTTCCAAAGCACATGGTTCAGCTCCTATTGGTCCATGTGTGGCCGTCATTCTTGCTCACTAAGTAAGGATTTCGCTACAACGCGCTATCGATCAATCGGGTGCACGGCGTTACGCGTATATTAGGTTTTAATACTGAAAATTTCCAAATATAATTCTAAAAACAGGTCCACACCCAAAAATTACCATTTAGCCAAAATGTTCCTCACGGCATGAGAAAAGTACCCATGTATCTCTTTTTCTCGAAATACGAACCGAAAAGTCGCAATTAGGTAGTTTCTGGGCGTAGAAAATACCCTATATTTTTCCTGATGCCCAAAAATTTCCGAAATATTCCCATAAATCATAAATATTGGAAAATACTTAGATCTCAAATTTCATAAAATTTGGATCACGTTTGGGCAGGATTTAGTCAAAACTCGCCTTACAGTTCAAATTTAGCGTTTTACGACAGAATTCAAACATTGAGAGAAAGACCGTAAATTAATGATAACTATTACTCCCTATATCTCGTATCAAACACTCAAAAATAATCACGACAAGTTACGATTCTATTTTTATTGCATTCGAGGTTCATTTAAAATTTTATCTGCAGCAAAACTGTCTGATGATTCGAAACGCGACGAAACTTCGTTAGAATTTTCTGACGATATTCGAACCATGAATTAATATAAAGTATTAACTCTCGATTATAATTTTCTCTTGATTTATTTAAATCACTTACTTAGAGAACAAGAAATTGCTTATTATAGCATAAATACGACAGAAATACACTATAATAACGCTAATTAACGTATCGTAAAAATACGGGTGTTACAATATTCCCCCTCTCAAAATAGTTTCGTCCTCGAAACTATGGGTAAGATACGTACCGCAAAAAATTTCTGGATACTAGTCCCTCATCTTCTCTTCCAACTCCCACGTTCAGCCTCAAGTCTCGGAACTTCTCTAGTATCTCCAATTCCTTAATCATCATTGCTGAAGCTAAAACACTCTCCCTACTCAGTGCATTAGCTACCCTGTTCGCCTTCCCTGGATGATATTCCAAAGTGAAGTCGTAGTCTTTTGGAAATTTTGTCCATCTTTGCTGTCGCATGTCAAGCTTCTTCTGATCGAACAAGTACTTCAGGCTCTTGTGATCGCTGTAAACAGTGAACGTACTCCTATAGCGGTAGTGCCTCCAAATCTTTAGTTCAAAAACCACCGCAGCAAGCTCTAAATCATGTGTAGGATAGTTCCTCTCGTGAATCTTAAGCTATCTCGTAGCATAAGCCACAACTTTTCGATGTTGCATCAGCACGCATCCTAAACCTTGGTGTGACGCATCGCAGTAAACCTCGTAAGGTTCTTCCGGTGGAGGCAAAACCAACACAGGTACTGTTGTCAAAAGTTCCCTCAGCCTCTGAAAATTGGGTTCACACTCTTCGGTCCAAGCAAACCGTTGATCCTTCCTCATGAGTCGTGTAAGCGGTGCTACAATCTTCAAAAAAATACGTCGATAAATCTCCTATAGTAGCCTGCTAATTCAACAAAACTTCTAATATCTGTTACAGTCTTCGGCTGTTGCCATGCTAACACAGCTTCAATCTCGGCTGGATCCATAACTTTTCCGTTCTTACTTATCACTTGTCCGAGAAAATTCACCTCTTCGAGCCAGAACTCATACTTGGAAAGGTTAGCATACAACTGCTTCTCTCGTAGTATATGTAGTACTCTTCGTGCTCTTCTCTACTCCTCGAATAAATCAGGATGTCGTCCGTAAATACCATCGCGAACTGGTACATTCTTCATCTCGGTCACTTTGCAACTTCTAAACTAGCGAGGGAATATGAAATCCTGAGCTCTCTCTTACAAGAATCTTCGATAGAATTATCAGAAAGATATTTGAAAACTCCAAAATTGGGAAAACTACGACTTTTGGGCACAGTCCCAAGGGATATGGTGATTCGAAAACCAATCCAACCTGAGAATAATGGTAAGACTTTTGAAGATACGTGACTCGAATTGACAAGGACTTTCTATACTCAACAATCACTACACAACGAAGTCATGTAGTGTTAGAAACTAGAGTCTTAGCAGTTGGAGTAATCACTACTAAGCCAAAAGATAAAACAGTCACAAGCAATTTTAGATCAGCTCACACAACCCAAGAAATCAAATCATGTGCGGCATTAGAATCAAAGAATATGGATAGAGAGTTACCCTCAATTTCATAATTCCCCTGAGTTAGATCTCCTGATCGCTCTACTTCTTTGCTGCCCATGCAGAAGACTCTACCCTTAATCATCTGACGCTTCCCTTTAGCCTCCGCAAAGATTCACCACGAGTTCGGCCTTAGAGCTTTGCAGCCTCTAGCCCTGTGTCCCGGTCTGCAGCTTGAAGCACACATTGTTCTTCTCTTGAGCGCTTGATTGCATAGTGCTGGCTTACCGCATATCTGTAACAAGTCACATCGACGCTAGTCGACTCCACGCCTCGGCGTTACGAGCCATCGGACGGTATTGTCCCTGTCGCTATTCCTCGAGGTCGATTATATGGCTTCTTCTCGCCGCTTTCCTTCCGAGCAAACCTCTCGTCCCTACGCCTGGGTCTCAACGCTCCGCCCTTTGAGCCATTCTTCTTATTTCTGTTTCTCACTCCTTCCACTTCAACACACCGATCAATCAACTCTTGAAGATTCCTAATTCGCAGTGACACCACTGACTTATGGATGTCAAACCTCAAGCCTCACTGGAATCTCTCGCTCAACCAGCCCTGGTCAGTCCGATCACGAAAAGGACTAAAGTACCTTGCAAGTGATTCGAACTTAGCAGCATATTTCGACACCGTCATGCTACCTTGCTGTACTCGGAGGAACTCTTGCTCTTTCTCAGCTCGTGTAGTATCGGGGAAATACTTGTCCAAGAATCTCCTGTGGAAAACTTCCCAAGTGATCCCACGATGTTCTACCGTCAAAGTCTGCTTCACCCCTTTCCACCAGTACTCGGCATCTCCCAGCAACAAGTAGGTTGCATAGTCCGCCTTGACATTCTCCGGACAGTGAAGTGCCTCGAAGATCTTCTCTATCTCCTGCATCCAAAGGTTCGCCTTATCCGGATTTGGCTCACCGCAGAACTTCGGTGGGTCGTGCTTACGAAAATCAGCTAGTCCTCTAGCCCCTTCATTCATTTCCGCCCGCTGCTGTTGTTGCAGATTATGCTGGGTTAAGGCCGCAGTCTGCTGAGCCATAGCATTTGATTGTTGAGTCGCAGCAGCCGATTGTTGAGCCATAGCCGCCGCCATCTCCGTCATTGCTTGAATTGCTCGATCCATGTTGGAGTTATCAAGTCCGGCTGTAGTATCTCTGCGAGGTGGCATTAGACTCCTATAGAGTCCAAAACCTGTCAGAACCTTACAATCAAGTGATGTGCTAACACACATTGCTTCAGTCAAGAAACAATTCAAATAATTGGCAAGCAAAATTGCTTCACACAACAAACAATAACAACAATTTCACAAATAAGCACCCGATAACATAACCCGACACGGTGACCAGCTTAATACCCCCTATGCACAGTCCGATTAGAACCGAACTACTCTGATACCACTATTGTAACGACCCATTTCCTGGGCGCTACTAAACTAGAACCAACTCTATATGCGACGTACTTTTAAAATAGTACTCTTGTGTCATTTGCAAAAATGCGGTCTATTTTTTTTTTTTTAAACAACAACCGCGCCCGCAAAGCACACACAGAGTCGCCATAGCGTTTAGAAACATGATGCAATCTTAAGATATAAGACTATGCACTGGGAACACATACACATAATATATACAAGCACGACATCCCTATCAGTACATACAAAACATAAGCAGTGCATACAAAATAAAAACATTGCATAACTATGTATAAGAAATACACCTAAAGTATGAGAATCCTTGTGAGGATGGTCACACCCCAGGGGGATCCTCCAAAAGTATGCCACCAGTCTACCCTGCAGTACACATAGAACAACACTAAAAGTTTGACTGGTCACCACAACAACTGTGCACTATAAACAAAATCCAACAACCATTTGAAATGCAAGCGTGCAACAGCCAATCACGATAAATAAAAGTCTTTGCCCGGATCCTCGAAGGGGTCCTCCTCGTCTTCGTCATCGCCTGGGAAACCATCATTGATTGAAGGCACGACGGGAAAGGGTCAACTTCTCAAATAATCATAGGAATAGCAAATCACAAAGCAAAAGACAACAAGATGCACAATTTCTCAAAACGCCACTCAAAACTCTCCCTTGAGACACTCTCGACAAATCCGGAAAGCAACGCCGATCCATCCACTGAATACCAGCCATAGCCTTGGGCTTCATCACCACTCGGGTTATTCAGGTTAAGTTCCTTGACGACACAGACGCCCACTACGCAATTTGAACACCAGTCGTGGCTTCGGGCTTCTACACCACCATAGCCGTGGCATCAGGCTTCCACACCACCCTTGGTTGTTCGGGCCACTGAACACCAGCTTTGGCTTCGGGCTTCTTCACCACCCAGCCGTAGCTTCGGACTTCTACACTGTCCTTGGTTGTTCAGATCGAAACTGCAAAAACGTCATGACGACTCCCAATGACACGACGCCTATCTATGCTGCCGAATTCCAGCCATTAGCCTTGGGCTCCACGACCACCCTAGGATGTTCGGGATATAGTTCAAAGACGTCAAGACTAAACTCTCGCACTCCGATGATTAAATCGCCGCATACGATAATTCAAGAAGCAATTCGAATAATTATTCAACTCATATGAAAATTCAAGAAGGCAAACACGAATAATTACTCAATCGCATATTAAATAAATATTCACGCAAGCTCATACAGAAAACTCAGTCCAACAGTAATAAGCAATCAACGCAACCAATCATATCACGACCATCAATCACAGAATCCATCCCGCTGCAACTCGATGGAGTTGACAAAGAGGAACAAACAAGTGTGGGGGGTTGGGGTCAGGCGACCAACCACTTTTCAGACAAGCCCACGAACGACTCGGAGAATACATTTGACAACAAAATCGAAGGGGTACGAGACCCTCACTTCGAACCCTGAGGTTCTCCGACTTCTTCGCATTACGACAGAAAATAAATATTAAACCTATCCATATCTAAGAGTTGCCCTTACACATAAACATATAAAATATAATCCTAGATATGTCTGGAAGTAGCCCTTACCTTGAACAAATTTCAAATAAGGAATTTCCAACGCGTCTCTAAAACGTACCTCGCTCAAACCTTAACAACACAAACGTAACAAAATTAGAACCAAAAACCCAAGTCCTATGACTCTAGGGCAGCCACGGTTTTAGGTCCAAAAAGGCCTAAAATCTTGGTAACTTAACCCTATTTCGATCACACCTAATATTGTACCATGTTACAAGTTCAACTCAAGCAAGTTATAAAACTTTTATTAACTTTACATACTTAGAAAAGCTTAAATCAATTCTTACTAATTGAAATAGTTTTTTTACCAAATGAATAGTGTTTTGCCAACTTTGAATCACTTTTTAAAACACTAAAACATGTCATAAAACTTTAGAAACAGTTTCATTACAAGTTTAAAACATTTTTGAAACATAAACTAAATCTTTTCTCAAAATCATGTTTCTTTGTAAAGTTTTGCTAAATCAAATCATCAACCACTTTTCACAAAATTAAGAACATGCTCCAAATTCCAATAAAGTGCCACGGTTTTAAGCTTCCAAAAACAACTCCAAGTTTTCAAACCTTTTAACATCAAAATCTTACAAACTTTGCTTAAGCAAAACTTCTTATCAAAACCAAACTTCTTTACCACTTTAATACATTAAAACCAAGTTAAAACTCACCCAAATCTTGTTGACAAGTCACTGTTTTAAGAACCATAAAACAGCCAAAATTTATTTCATTTTAAACCATTTCCAAAGCTTTAAACATAGCAATCATTATAGATCTAAAGCCTTAACAAAAACCAACTTTTTACACACTTTAACACACTTGAAAACAAATTAGAACATCATCAAATCCATTCAAAACAGCCACGATTTCCAGCCACAAAGACCAAACCATTTGATTTCTCAAAACTTGTTAAACATGCATATATGACTAGTTTCAAGCATACTAAACCAAAACCCTCAAAGATCTAACTCTAAAACAACAAAATCAAGCCAAGAACAAGCCCTCGAACAGCCCCTATGGTTCGCCTGGTCTCAAGGTTAGGGTTCCTCAATTTTTAAATTCATCAAACATGTTTAATCATAGAGGAAATTGATGGATCCACGAATTAGACAAGCTAAAACATAAAGATCTACACTGTCTAAGCAAAACAACTCTAAAATCATGAAAAGCACACTCATTGCAGCCATGAGAAGAGGAAAGTGATCAAGAACATGAACGTGGCAAAAACACAAGAAAGGGGGGGTTTGAATTGGGTTTTTAAAAAAAACTTTTTCGCAAATACAAATGTTTATGAAAAATAACTATTGAATGAACTGTGCAAGGAATAAAGAGTAGAGAGAAGAAAGAGACACAGAGATTTATACTAGTTCACTATCACCTGATAGCTACGTCTAGTCCCTTCACTCACTTGAAGGATTTCTCCACTATAATCAACTGATTACACTTGAGAGTATATTTACGCCAACCGGCTATACTCACAACTTCTTAGAAACGACTCGATGAGTTGAGCCTCTAAGGTATACACCCTTCTTGGGCTAAGTACAGATTCAAATAAGAGTTTTGAAACAATATAGAGATAACTCTCTTGAGAGGATTTACAATGAAAATACTTTTAGCACAAAATAACTTTCTTAAAGAAAGAATAAAACAAGAAGTGCCTTGTTCAAAGATCTCGGAGACTTGGATGAATTCTTGATTGCTCACTGTCTCTTGATTGGGTAGTGTTTGAGAAGATAGATGTTGATGCTCTCACTACTCGGAAAAATATTCAAGTTGCTAGCTTGCGTACAACTATGTTGAAAATCGTTTGTTGTTCTCAATGTCCATTACTTGATGTATGAGGTAGGATATATAGCTAGGATTGAAAAAGTGCCGTTGTGACACAACGCGTTTTTTGTCCGAGGTCAAAGCTTCAGATCCTGGAACTTTGGCTTTGCAGGTTACGTCGCTTTCAAGACTGAGAAAAGCATTACGAGTATTATACGCAATGTCGTGAACTTTGTCCTTAGTGAGCTTTTCAAAATATAGACACTTCAAGCACAAGTTTCCTTGATGATTTTATCCTTTGACATTCTTCTTGTCTAATGATACCTCGTATAACAATGTACTTCAATTTCACTATCGAGCTCTTCGTTCAAAGACTTCACTGCTCACCGTAATCAAGTATTCTTCAATACAGAGTGAGAGGGCTATCACATAGCAGATTCTTGTTGAAGCACAATAAGTCTTCATGGAGTGCACTTAGTGGAATCTGCTGTATTGTTGACTTGCACTGCAGAGTTGACCAACCAGATTGTGACTATGCTCTAACAGAGCGTTGACCATCACAAGAGCGTTGACCAAACAGATTTGGAGTCTTGAAAGAGCGAGTCACCAACAGATTTGACCGAGTCAAATCATGTCTTGCATCATATACCAGAGTGTTGACCAACAATGTAATGTTGACTAACTCAGGCGTTGACCAAACAGATTCTATGTGCCAAGAATCGAGCCAGGCCAGGACTTTGATGAGTGAAGTTCAAGATTTCACTAAGTCTTCTGAAGCAAATTTCTCTGAGTATAAATACTTTCTGCACACTTATAACCATGTTAGAGAATAAATTGTTCTCTTAATCTTTTGTTATCATCAAAACAATTAAGGGTTATTGTTTCTGAATCCACTTGATTCCAACAATCTCCCCCTTTTTGATGATGACAAATACATATATTGATGAACAATTTTTCTTTATAAAAAAATATTTATTCAGATGATTTCAGAGGCTCCCCCTGAATTAAGCATATATAAATATTTCTAAGTGTAACAGAGTGTAACACCTGAGGACGAGATCGACATCGTATTAGGACGACGTATCGAGACCTCGACCAAGACCTTGTGTCGAGATCCCGTGACTAGATCGTTTGTCGAGATCATTTGTCGAGCTGATGAGACCACGTGCACTAGCTGCTGAGCTGAGGAGGTCGCGTGTCGAGTTGATGAAGTCGCGTACCGAGCTGATGAGGACGCAAGTCGAGCTGAGGAGACCGCGTTCACGAACTCGTGTTAGAACCTTGTACGTTTGCACGAGCACTCTTGTCGACATCGTGTCGAGATGACACCTCGTATTATTTCGAACGTTACTCAGCATTATTATTATATTGTTTGTAATTATTACATTGTCGCTTGCCGCTGACCAAACAGTAGAGGTAATTATGAGAGGAACGAGTTAACGGGTAGATGATTGATGGGATTGGCATCTTATAAATTTGGAGTTACGTTTATACCCCTTTCTCGCCACCGTATACCACGACCGCTTCCTCACACTCATTTCTCTTTTCTTCTTTCTTCTTCCTTCCTTACGCTCTGTGTTTCGTTGTTTTCTTTAAAAATCTCCATCGACTAAACCGTGAGTTCCATCGAGATTCTGCCTGCTTTCTTCATCAATTTTGTTCATCATCAACTTCTCGACCCATATCTCGTCTGATCGACCATCACCGCTGAGGTATGAAGAATGTATTTTTATCTTCTTCGTACTGTTTAGCGCTAATCCTTCTTCCATTTTTAACCAGTTTTATGCTTCCAAATCATGTCAAATTGATGGGTTTTCTTCTTCACGATATTACCTATCTTTTTAACCGATTAATTGGGCTTGTAAAACAAATTTCTTTCTCTGATTTCTGCAATCGGCAGTGCCCAGAAAACTCCATTTTTGGTTCGTTTCGATTTTCTTGTTTCTCATTCGTTGCTTCTGGTTATTGTTGTTGTCGATCTATCTGTTGAAGCATCAGATAACTTTTCATGAAATTTTGATCGAAATCCCTAACTTTGTGTTAGAGGAAAAATATCTTTCAGTTCTTGAGTTTTATATTTTTTTCTGGGTTGTGGTTGAGTTTGGGGAAGAGAGAGCTAGATGTATTAGAACCATAGATCGATCTGAATTGTGTTTGTTTTAGGAAGTCTGATTCCCGAGATCGAGTGATTTCCGAATCGAGGTGTACGGGAAAGCGAATCCAAGGACGCGGAAGCAGCAGAATCCAGATCGAGGACTGTACGTGTCGAGGTCGATTGAGGACGGTACGTGTCGAAGTCGTTGTCGAGTTCGTTGAAGACAGCCGTGTCGAGATCGAGTAAGAGAAGTCGTTGTCGAGCTCTTTGAAGACAGCTGTGTCGAGGTCGTTGTCGAGCAGCATTAACTTGGAGTTCGGTAAGGGCGCTTCACATTAATATTTTCATAGTATGTAGTACTTCACATTAATATTTTCATAGTATGTAAGGCGCTTCACATTAATATTTTCGTAGTATGCTAAGCGTAAGGGCATTTCATATTCTACGTGGTTATGTTATTGTGTATGGATTTCCTGATTTGTGTGGATATGAAATGTTGTTATATGATTGAGTTTTTGCATGTATTTAATATGTGATTGAATATATGTCGTGAATTGTGTATTGCATGTTGAATTGCGTTTCTTCATGTCGAGCTTGCTCTTTTATTTGACATGCGGTTGAATATCTTGTGTTTAACTCTTTGAAGATCGTATGGGGCGAATTGGTCATCGAGTGAGCGAGCTAGGTGAGTCGTATGACGTTTTGAGCCGTGACCGGATAAGCGAGGGTGCTAGGTCCCCTTTTTGTTTACGGAGATTGACTAAACGTCGCCACGCTACGGACCTGAGTTAGCCGGCCCTAGGGAGAGCGAGGATCCCAAGGCTTTGCTGGACTTTCCGACATACCGCATTTTGCAGCGTGTGCATTCCGGAAAATTGTCGAGTCGAGAGAAAATGGATTTGTGAGTTGTGTCGAGTTTAGAGTGAGATGGTCGAGTCACGTCGGTGAATGTTATACTTTGCTGTTTGCTTATATTTTTATGTCGAGCTTATCTTGAATTGTTGAGAAGTTGACCCTTTCCCGTGGTGCCTTCAATCCATGACGGTTACCCAAGCGATGTCGAGGGCGCAGTAATTCGGCGATGAGACGATGCCGAGAGGAGATCGACGAGGACCCAGTGGCGACCTCTCTGTCGTGATTGTTTTTTTGTTGGATGTTTGTTTTTCTGAGGACTGTACTTGTTTTTCTTTTGTGTTCGAGGTCGTGACCAGTTTGGGCAGTGTTGTGTTGTTGCTACAGGGTAGACTGGTGGTCTTACTTTTGGAGCGACCCTGCGTGGGAGTCTGGAAGTACCCCAGGGTATGATGATGGCTCTTTTGAAGTTGTCGTACCTTAGGTGTATTTTCTTTGCATATTTGCTACTCTGTATTTTGTATACATTATTATTTCGAGTGATATATAGATATGTGTATGTTATGCATGTATGTTTTATTAGAATTTAAGTCTTGTGTCTTAGTTGCACCATGTTTCAAAAGTCATAATTACTCGATGTGCACGAGTTGGTTTATAAAAAAAATATATCGTATTTTTAAAAGGCACAAGAGTTTTGTTTTTAAAACACATCTCATATTATTTTTATGTTGAGCTTGGTGTGTTGAGCTCGGTAACTCGAGCTCGGGATATTGAGCTCGGTAGCGGTCAGGAAACGGTCGTTCTGACTTTGGTATCAGAGCGCTTCGGTTCGAGCCGTGCATAGGAGATTTGGGTGGTCCTTTATGTCGGGTTATGTGTGTTGGGTACCTAGTTGTATTATGTTGATTCTTTGTTTGATTAAGTGAAGCACTTATTGCTTGAGAAATTGTTTGAACTGTTTCTTGATTGAAGCAGTGTGTTTTAACACATCCTTGTTGTGAGATTCTGACAGGGTTTTGAACCTTGTGGAATCTAATGCCACCTCGTAGGAATACGACATCTGCAACCGAGAACGTCGACATGGAACGAGCTATTCAAGCTATGACCGAGATGGCGGCAGGCAAGGCGCAACAATCACCGCTGCGAACTCAACAGGCTAACGCGATGGCTCAGCCAGACGGCGGCGTTAACTCGAGAACTTGCAAAGAACAAAGAACGAGCGTAACGTAATGTCAAGTGAGAGGATCGCGGACTTCAGGAAGCATGATCCACCGAATTTCTACGGTGAGCCAAATCGGATAAAGTCGATCTTTGGATGCAAGAGATCGAGAAGATCTTTGAGGCACTTCATTGGCGGGACAACGTGAAGGTCGACTATGCCACCTACTTACCGCTAGGAGACGCGAGTATTGGTGGAGAGGAGGTAAGCAACGCGTTTATAGCGTAACATCGCGAGATGACCTGGGAGCTTTTTCGTGAAAGGTTTTGGACAAGTACTTCTCGGATCTGCACCGGTAGAAGGAGCAGGAATTTCTTCAAGCTGCGGCAAGGCAACTTCGGCAGTGTCCGAGTATGCGCCAAGTTCGAAGTCGTTGGCGAGGTATTTGATCCATTTCGTGACCGAGTTGACGAGAGATGGTTGAGTGAGAGATTCCAACGAGGATTGAGATTCGACATTCGAAGTCGATGGTGTCGTTGAGGATCCAAATCTCCAAGAGCCGATTGATCGATGTGTCGAGGTAGAAGGAGTGAGGAGCCACAAGAAGAAGATTATTGTGGCGGACCGGTGAGACCCCGAGTGCGGGCGTAGATTCGCACGTAAAGGGAAACAAGCTGCGAAGAGGCCTTCTACGACCAGGCCTCGGAGGAACGACAACAGGGACAGATGTCGTCCGATGACCCAAGTACCGAGGAGTGGAGGTCGGACGGTGTCGAGGTGATTTGCTACCGATGTGGAAAGCGGGACATTACGCGAGTAAGCTGTACTCGAGAAGGAGGAGGTGTGTTTTAACCGCAGAAGCCAGGGCATTTTGCTAAGGATTGTCCTACACCTAAAGGCTGAACCGACTATGCTTGCGGCAAAAGCCAAAGGAAAGCGTCAGTGGCTAAAGGCGAGTTTTCTGCATGAGTGGCGAGGAAGCGGTCGAAATGATGATCTTATCCAAGGTGAATGTGAGATCGAGGGTAAATCCTTATCCGTTCTTTTGATTCTGCAACCCATTCCTTTATTTCTTCCGATTGTGTGAACCATTTGGACTTATTTGATCGCTTTACCGCTTAAATTAGTAGTTACAACCCAGTACTAAAACCTTAGTCACAAACACCGCATGTCTTAATTGTGTAGTGATTATTGAGTAGAAAGTTTGTGGTCAATTTGGTTTGTTTGCCTCTTGGGGCTTAGATGTTATTCTCGGGATGGATTGGTTGTCACACCACCATGTCCTTTTGGGTGTGCCGTAAAGCGTAATTTTCCGGACCTTGGAGTCTCCAATTATCTTTACGCGAGCGTATTGGAGTTTCTTTGAAAGAAGGAACTAGGGAATACATGTATCTAGCTAGTTCGGAAGTTTTCCAGCGGTCGACGTGAAGAATGTTCGGTGGTGTGTGATTTTGAGGGCGTTTTCAAGACGCGTGCCAGATTACCACCAAGATGCAGGTCGAGTTCTCCATCGACTGATTCGAGAACAGACCGATTTCAAAGCGCCGTACGGGATGTCTCTGCCCGAGATGAAAGAGTGAAGTCCCGGATCGAACACTTGGAGTCGAAGCAATTCATACGACCGAGCGTGTCACCGTGGGAGCTCCGGTGTTGTTGGTTAAGAAGAAGGATGGGCGATCAAGGGTGTGTGTGGACTATCGCGAGCTCAACAAGGTTACCGTGAAGAACCGTTATCCGTTACCACGTATTGACGACTTGATGGACCAACTTCGTGGAGCGGCGATCTTTTCCAAGATAGACTTGAAGTCGGGCTACCATCAGATTCGCGTGAAGGAGGAAGATGTCGCCAAAACAGCTTTCAGGACTAGATACGGTCACTACGAGTACTTGGTGATGCCGTTTGGAGTGACGAATGCGCCAGCTGTGTTTATGGACTACATGAACAGGATTTTCCATTTGTTTTTGGATCAGTTCGTTGTAGTGTTCATCGACGACATATTGATTTACTCGAGGAACCGAGAAGAGCACGCAGAACACCTATGTCGAGTACTGCAGATATTACGAGATAAGCAACTCTATGCCAACCTGTCGAAGTGTGAATTTTGGCTTGAAGAGGTGAATTTTCTTGGTCACGTAATTTCCAGAGAAGGGATAGCTGTGGATCCAACTAAGATTGAGGCGGTGATAGCATGGGAACAGTAGAAGGCGATTCTGAGATCGGGAGTTTTGTCGACCGCGGGGCTATTACGAGATTCATTGAAGGTTTCTCGAAGATTGTCGCGCCTCTTACACGATTGCGAGGAAGGATCAACTTTTTGCTTGGAGCGAGGAGTGCGAAGCAAGTTTTCAACGACTGAAGGAGCTTTTGACGACAGCGCCTGTGCTGATTTTGCCTCAACCGGAAGAGCCTTTCGAGGTGTATTGTGATGCGTCACACCAGGGATTGGGATGCGTACTGATGCAACATCGGAAGGGGGTCGCGTATGCTTCAAGACAGCTTAAGATTCACGAGAAGAAGTACCCTAGTCACGACTTGGAGCCGGCGATAGTTTTTCTTATTTGAAGATATGGAGGCACTACCTTTATGGGAGCACTCTTCGTTTTCAGCGATCACAAGAGCTTGAAGTACTGTTCGACCAGTAAAGAACTCAACATGCGTCAACATAGATGGGCCGAAATTTCTCAAGGACTACGACTTTACGTTGGAATACCATCCGGTAAGGCTAACGTAGTAGCGGTCGTTGAGTAGAAAGAGCGTTTTAACCTCGGTAATGATGATCAAGGAGTTGGAGATGCTCGAGAAGTTCCGAGACTTGAAGTTGAGTGTCGAAGTTTCACCGGAAGGCGAGATTTGGTATGCTTACCATTTCTAACAGATTGTTGGGCGAGATCCGAGACCGGCAAGTTCATGACGAGCTTACGCAAGAAGATTGATTGATAAGCGCAAGGAAAGCGGCAATTTCAGGTCGGAGCGGACGACATCTTGAGTGCAATGGCCGAGTGTGCGTACCTAACGTATCCGAGTGAGGAAGTTGATTCTCGGCGAAGCGCATAAGAGCAACTTTAGTATTCATCCAGGAGTTCTGAAGATGTATCAAGACTTGAAGAAGCATTTTTGGTGGTCAGGAATGAAGAAGCAAGTGGCCGAGCACGTAGCTTCATGTTTGGCGTGTCGAGCGAAGGTGGAGCACCAACGACTGCGGGAATGCTCTGATAAACGGCGTGCGGTATGGAAATGGGACAAGTATTTCCATGGATTTCGTTGTAGGTTTGTCGAAGACGCAGAAGAAGAATGATTCGATTTGGGTGATCGTCGGCCAGATTGACCAAATCTGCTCATTTCTTGCCGGTGGCCGACATACAACGTGGAAAAGGCGACCGAGATCTACATCGCGGAGATAGTACGACTTCATGGAATACCTCTTCGATCGTGTCGGACCGAGATCCGAAGTTCACGTCTCATTTTGGAGGGAATTGCAAGGAGCGATGGGAACCGAAGCTCGAGCTTAGCTCGGCATATCATCCACAGGTCGACGGCCAGGCCGAGAGAACGATCCAATCGCTTGAAGATTTGTTGCGAGCTTATGCGTTAGATCACCGAGGAAGTTGGGACGACGTCTTACCATTGGTGGAGTTCACATACAACAACGGCTTCCATGCGAGTATTGGGATGGCACCTTTGAAGCGGCCAGATGGGCGGAAATGTCAGGCGCCTCTTTGTTGGTACCAGGGCGGCGAGCGAATCGTAGGACCAGATATGATCCAGCGGACTACCGAGAAGATCCGTTTGATCGTAGATCGGATGCGAACATCTCAAAGTCGGCGAAGAGTTATGCGGACCAACGGCGTCGACCACCGAGTTCGAGGAAGGAGAACATGTATTTCTTAGAGTCACCCCCTACTTTGGAGTTGGTCGAGCGATCAAATCCAAGAAACTTACCCCTAAATTCATTGGACCTTACCGCAGTTCTTCGTCGTATTGGTCCGGTGGCATATCGGTGCATTGCCACCATTCTTGTCGAACATCCACGACGTCTTCCACGTCTCACAATTGCGGAAGTATGTTTCCGACCCTTCTCATGTCATCGAGCGGATGTGATTCAAGCGAAGGGCGACCTATCTTTTGAAGCGTCACGATGAGGATCGTTGATCGGAAAGCCAAACAATTCTTGAACAAAGAGATTCAACTTGTCAAAGTTGTGTGGGATCGAAGGGCGGGAGATGCGACTTAGGAGCTGGAGGAGAAGATGAAGATTCATTACCCTGAACTTTTACGAGGTAAGAATCTTATTTGCAATTTCGAGGGCGAAATTTTTTAGAGAGAGATTGTAACACCTGAGGGCGAGATCGACATCGTATTAGGGCGGCGTATCGAGACCTCGACCAAGACCTTGTGTCGAGATCCCGTGACTAGATCGTTTGTCGAGATCATTTGTCGGTGATGAGACCACGTGCACTAGGCTGGTGAGGAGGTCGCGTGTCGAGTTGATGAAGTCGCGTCTGGCGATGAGGGCGCAAGTCGGTGAGAGACCGCGTTCACGAACTTCGTGTTAGAACCTTATGCGTTTGCACGAGCACTCTTGTCGACATCGTGTCGAGATGACACCTCGTATTATTTGAGCGTTATTCAGCGTTATTATTATATTGTTTGTAATTATTACATTGTCGGCTTGCCGTTGACCAACAGAGTAGAGGGTAATTATGAGAGGAACGAGTTAACGGGTAGATGATTGATGGGATTGGCATCTTATAGCTGGAGTTACGTTTATACCCCTTTCTCGCCAGCTGTATACCACGACCGTTTCCCTCACACTCATTTCTCTTTTCTTCTTTCTTCTTCCTTCCTTCTGCTCTGTGTTTCGTTGTTTTCTTTAAAAATCTCCATCGACGAAACCGTGAGTTCCATCGAGATTCTGCCTGACTTTCTTCATCAATTTTGTTCATCATCAACTTCTCGACCCATATCTCGTCGATCGACCATCACCGCTTGAGGTATGAAGAACAGATTTTTATCTTCTTCGTGCTACTGTTTAGCGCTAATCCTTCTTCCATTTTTAACCAGTTTTATGCTTCCAAATCATGTCAAATTGATGGGTTTTCTTCTTCACGATATTACCTATCTTTTTAACCGATTAATTGGGCTTGTAAAACAAATTTCTTTCTCTGATTTTCTTGATCAGCGGTGCCGTAAAACTCCATTTTTGGTTCGTTTGATTTTCTTGTTTCTCATTCGTTGCTTAGTTATTGTTGTTGTCGATCTATCTGTTGAAGCATCGGATAACTTTTCATGAAATTTTGATCGAAATCCCTAACTTTGTGTTAGAGGAAAAATATCTTTCAGTTCTTGAGTTTTATATTTTTACGGGTTGTGGTTGAGTTTGGGAAGAGAGCTAGATGTATTAGAACCATAGATCGATCTGAATTGTGTTTGTTTTAGGAAGTCGATTCGAGATCGAGTGATTTCGAATCGAGGTGTACGGAAAGCGAATCCAAGGACGCGGCAAAGCAGAATCCGGATCGAGGATCAGCGTGTCGAGGTCGATTGAGGGGCGATGCGTGTCGAAGTCGTTGTCGAGTTCGTTGAAGACAGCCGTGTCGAGATCGAGTAAGAGAAGTCGTTGTCGAGCTCTTTGAAGACAGCTGTGTCGAGGTCGTTGTCGAGCAGCATTAACTTGGAGTTCGGTAAGGGCGCTTCACATTAATATTTTCATAGTATGTAAGGGCGCTTCACATTAATATTTTCATAGTATGTAAGGGCGCTTCACATTAATATTTTCGTAGTATGCTAGCGTAAGGGCATTTCATATTCTACGTGGTTATGTTATTGTGTATGGATTTCCTGATTTGTGTCGAGCTGAAATGTTGTGATATGATTGAGTTTTTGCATGTATTTAATATGTGATTGAATATATGTCGTGAATTGTGTATTGCATGTTGAATTGCGTTTCTTCATGTCGAGCTTGCTCTTTTATTTGACATGCGGTTGAATATCTTGTGTTTAACTCTTTGAATATCGTATGCGGCGAATTGTTCATCGAGTGAGCGAGCTAGGTGAGTCGTATGACGTTTTGAGCCGTGACCTGATAATCGAGGGTGCTAGGTCCCTTTTTGTTCTGGGAGATTGACTCAGACGTCGCCACGCTACGGGACCTGAGTTGACCGTCCTAGGGAGAGCGAGGATCCCAAGGCTTACTGGACTTTCCGACATACTGATGCAGCGTGTGCATTCGGAAAAATTGTCAGTCGAGAGAAAATGGATTTGTGAGTTGTGTCGAGTTTAGAGTGAGATGGTCGAGTCACGTCGGTGAATGTTATACTTTCTTTGTTTGCTTATATTTTTATGTCGAGCTTATGTTGAATTGTTGAGAAGTTGACGCTTTGCCGTGGTGGCTTCAATCCATGACGGTTACCCAGGCGATGTCGAGGGCGCAGTAATTCGGCGATGAAGCGATCTTAGGAGGAGATCGACGAGGACCCGAGTGACGACCTCTATCTGTCGTGATTGTTTATTTGTTGGATGTTTGTTTTTCTGAGGACTGTACTTGTTTTTCTTTTGTGTTCGAGGTCGTGACCAGTTTGGGCAGTGTTGTGTTGTTGCTACAGGGTAGACTGGTGGTCTTACTTTTGGAGCAGCCCCCTGCGTGGGAGTCTGCCGGAAGTACCCCCAGGGTATGATGGCTCTTTTGAAGTTGTCGTACCTTAGGTGTATTTTCTTTGCATATTTGCTACTCTGTATTTTGTATACATTATTATTTCGAGTGATATATAGATATGTGTATGTTATGCATGTATGTTTTATTAGAATTTAAGTCTTGTGTCTTAGTTGCACCATGTTTCGAAAAGCTGTAATTACTCTGATGTGCACGAGTTGGTTTTATAAAAAAAATATATCGTATTTTTAAAAGGCACAAGAGTTTTGTTTTTAAAACACATCTCATATAGGTTTATGTTGAGCTTGGTGTGTTGAGCTCGGTAACTCGAGCTCGGTATATTGAGCTCGGTAGCGATCCGGAAACGGGTCGTTACACAGAGCATAAGATATTACAGCATATAAGTTTCAGAGCATACAGGAATATATTAATCAGAACACATAATGTATGCATGATGACACTTGGTTGATACACTAGGTTCATCAATTGCTTTATACTCTCTATATTCTTCTCCCCCTTTTGTCATCAGACAAAAAGGTTAAGACAGAAATAAAGAACATCACAGTCAAAACAGTATAAAGAAAGATAAAGAGAAAACTTTAAGTGTCATAAATAAATTTCATTAGAAATAAAAACAGAGTGAGCAAATAAACAAAAACAAACTCAAAGGAAATCTATCAAAAGGGAGAAAACTAAAAGGTAAAAAGCCTAAGGTTTTCTAGGGCTTGTCCATCTTCTCCAAAACTTGCTGTAGTAAAGTAGTCAGCAAGTCAAGCCTACGATCAGTAGTTTCAGAGTGTTGTTGAGAGGCTTCCATAAACCTGTTGAATTTGTTGCTATCATCCACAAGTTTGTCATACACTTCCTTGATTATCACTCTTGATTGGCTTGTAGAGGCAGAGCCAGATGAGGATGGTTGAACAACCATTGCAGTAGGATCGGGAGGAGGTGTTACAGGTTCTCTTGGAGGAGTAGGAGGAGGAGGAGGAGGAGGAGGAGGTTCAGGTTCAGGTTCCCAAACAACATTGACCTCTTCTCTTGGAGGAACTCTCCATTTCAGGGTAGCATGCCATCTCCTATTTCTTTCTTCTTGTTCTTGCCTGTGCTTGTCAAACCAAGTGTTCACAGACACCTAGTTCTCATACCGATCTTCTTCAGCAAGATCATTGACTACTTCATCAATTCTGTCTTCTCCAAGGAAACCCCAGAAACGAGATTCCCTGTATCTTGCAGCTTTGAAGTACTCAATGCTATCAATTAAATTTGGAAAAACGTTGGGCACAATTCTTGGTTCCCGAAGACCAGGCTCAAAGGGTCCAGGGGGTGCAGTGAGGAGAAGTGGCAGTGGCTCAATGATCTCTACATCAGAGTCAGATTCAGAAGAAAGATTCTGAACTGCTTCATGGGCCATATCAGCAGAGAGATCAATAGTATCATCCCCACGGGTTCTGCAGAACATATTCTGTTCTCCTTGGAGAGGAGAATTTGGAGGAGAGAACGAATGAGACATGAAGGGTACCATTATGGGAAGTCCAAAGAGGAGTCGTGGAGAGGTTGCAAAATGCGAAGAGGTTGAGCTTCACACAACCATATTGCAGATTCAAGAGATGAAGACTCTTGAACCCTGGACTCAGTCGGAGTTCCTCGGAAATGGGCTCGATCTCACGAGGGTATGTTGAGGTCCTGGTTGTTGGTGAGGGGTGAAGCGGGTCTAGGTGGAGAAGCTGGTTTGGGTGGTGATTTAGGTGGTGAAGGTGTTTGGGTTTGTAGAGGAGATGATGGAGGTGTAGTTTCAGTTTGAGGTATAGTGGAATTTGGGGGTAAAGAGGCTAAAGGTTCAATATAGGGAATTTGAACTTTGTGGTTGAGGTCTTTGTCTAGTCCTCAAGGGAGCAACATCATCTTCATCGGATGAAGAGGAGTCCGAGGGTAAAGTAGGAAAGGGCTTTTTGGTAGGTATATGTGGTTGTTTACTGTTGTGGTGTGGGTTTTGGAGTAGGTGTTGGTTTAGGTGCAGCAGTTGGGGTGTTGGATTGGGCAAGGGTTGTGGATTGAGGTTTGGCGGTTGTGGTGTAAGTGGGGTGCATGAATAGGATTAATGGGTCGAGATGGAGGGGTTCAACAGCGGTAGAAGCGGCGAGAGCAGAACAGTTGATAAGTAGTATCAAATAAATCAACTACCTTATCAATTACCTTCTTCCTTTGCAGGCAGGCATCTCTAACCTTGTGTATCCTTTTCAAGGGTGGTTTCTGAGCAGGATCAACAGAGGTGGTCCTTGTTGTTGTAGTTGTGGTCCTTGTAGCAACCTCAGAGACATCAGAGGTGGGCTCAGCAGGAATAGCCACTCTAGGGTCAGAGGTAGGAGCACGAACTGGAGGTGCAAAGGTCTCACGCTGGACAAGGCCTGCAGCCAAGCTTGCTTCATGATACAGTCGTGTTTCCTCTAACCTTTCCCTTATCATTTGATCAATCTCCACTTTCTTCTCTTCTTGTTCCTCTGTAAGCATAGAGGGCATGCATGCAGGTCTCACTGGGAGAGTGAGCTGAGGGGGTTCTGAGGCAATGTGAATGCCTGTGCTTCGAGTGACCCTTCTGGTTGGTCCAGTAGAGACACCAGAGTCAACCACAATCTTCTTCCCCTTCTTCACAACTTTCTTCCTTGCTCCTTCTTCACCTTGTTGAATTGCAGCAATAGCCTTCTTGGAAAGGAGTCCCATTCTCCTTAGATTGTCCAAGAGAGAATAGGAATCACCATCGTTTCGGGGCAAGCCACCTTCCAAGGTGTTGAGACCTTGAAGAAGATTTTTAGGCCTTTGGTTCTTCTTGATTGCTGACATCCGCTTTCCATAAGGGATATTCACATTTTTCCCTTTTAAGAGTACATTAAGTCTCTTCGCGGATGTTCAAAAATCATCTGTGGAAGGTTGATCTTAGCTTTGAGTTCATAATTCCACATTATGAACTTGTGGGTACTGGCGACAAGATCCACAGAGCGATTTTGGCACCAAGCAATTCATGATGATTACGAAAAGTGCTCGAAACACATTCTTCATGTCCACGGCCTTGGTCCCTCCAGGCTTCTCATAGATAGTCTCATTTACAACATCCCAACCACCAAAGATCCTTTTCCCAACCAGGGTTTCAACCGCTCCATCATTAGGGCAATGGGTGACCTCGGCAATTAGGTCCTGAGTGACCACAATGCGCTGCCTTGAACATGACTCAATGGTCTTATCTTTACTCCAAGCATAAGTCCGTAACTCCTTCACCAGATTCTCATAGACCGAGTTGGTCATGTAGAAGAAATCCATTATCCCCATGTCAATGAAGTCCGCTCAAGTCGTATCCTTCATTTGCCATATCCTCAAACCTTACTTCGTGTTCCACCAACACTTTGAGGTCAGAGGGTTGAAGATTTTCCAGCGTTACTCTACGCTCTTCTTCAGGAACTTGAACTTGCAGTTGTTGTTGTGGAGCAGCCATTGTTGAAATCGGAGAAACACAGAGTGCGAAGATGAAAGGGGTTTAGGGTTCAGAAATGTGTAGACTTCTCTTTGAGAGATAGAGTGGGTAGTGGGTGATGTGAGTGAGTGAGTGAGTGGGTGAGTGGGTTATAAACGTGTTCGAGAAGTTTAAGCATTATGCGCCATTTTTCGAAATGAATTTTTGAAAATAAATTTGTCTTTTTCAAACGTGTAACTGTCAAAATTAAAGAGGCGCAGTAAAACTGTCATTGCGCAGTAAAAGCAAATGTCAATCACTAACGCATCAACCAGTCTCAAAGAGACACGTGTACTTAAGATTCCCAGAGACAGCTATGTAATGAACATACGAACAGTTAATGAAAAGAATATAACAAGTTAAGATAATCAACAGATTTAACTACGACAGAGCCAACACACTCAAGCAGAGTCAACAAGTCAAACAAGTCAAACAGAATGAATTAGTCAAACAAAGTCAACTATCTTCACGCAGAGTCAACTTGTCAAACAGAGTCATCTATATTCAGATTAAACACCTATTCCTTTATAAGAAGAAAATTCAAGTTCTTTCTTATAAAGTTGAATCTATCTTCAGCAAGGGGTTTTGTAAAGATATCTGCCCATTGATGGTCAGTATCAATAAATTTAATTTCAAGAATCCCTTTCTGAACATAGTCTCTAATAAAATGATGTTTAATTTCAATATGTTTGGCTCGAGAATGCAAAATAGGGTTTTTAGTCAAGCATATAGTAGAAGTATTATCACAGTATATAGGGATTTTACTCTCTTTAATCTGATAGTCCTCAAGTTGATACTTCATCCAAAGTAGTTGTGAGCTACAACTTGCAGCAGATATGTACTCAGCTTCTGCTGTTGATAGTGCAATTGTGCTTTGTCTTTTGCTGGACCAAGAGACAAGATTTGCTCCAAGAAATTGGCAGCCACCACTTGTGCTTTTCCTTTCAATTCTGTCTCCAGCAAAGTCAGATCACGTAAACCTACTAACTTGTAATCATCTGAGTTCTTATAAAGCAAAGCAAGATTAGTAGTTCCTTTAAGATACCTAAATATCCTTTTAACCGCATGATTAAGTGAGATTCTCTAGGATCGATTGAAATCTTGCACATAAGCACACACTAAACATAATATCGTGCCTTGAGGCTATAAGATAGAGGAGTGAACCAATCATACCTCTATATACCTTTTGGTCTACCTTTTTACTTGATTCATCTTTGCCAAGAGCACATGTTGGATGCATTGGTGTGCTCATAGGTTTGGTTTCCTCTAGCTTGAACTTCTTCAGCAGTTGTTTCACATACTTAGTCTGATAGATATAAGTTCCATCTTGACATTGTTTTATTTGAATGCCAAGGAAGAATTTTAGTTCTCCCATCATACTCATCTCAAATTCATTCTGCATAAGCTTAGAGAATTCTTTGCAAAGAGACTCATTAGTAGCACCAAAGATAATATCATCTACATAAATTTGAACTACAATGAAATGCTTTTTAGATGATTTTCTAAAGAGAGTTGTATCCACCTGTCCTCTTTCAAAACCATTTGACATTAAAAAGGAACTCAATCTGTCATACCAGGCTCTTGGAGCTTGTTTAAGACCATAAAGTGCCTTTTTAAGTTTGAAAACATGTTCAGGAAACTCAGTATCTTCAAAACTAGGTGGTTGTTTCACAAACACTTCCTCATTTATGAAACCATTTAAAAATGCACTTTTTACATCCATTTGGTACAAAGTAATGCCATGATGTGCAGCATAAGAGAGTAATATTCTAATAGCTTCAAGTCTAGCTACAGGAGCAAAGGTTTTAGTATAATCAATACCTTATTCTTGTGAGTAACCTTGTGCAACAAGTCTAGCCTTGTTCCTTACCACTTTGCCATCTTCATCAAGTTTGTTTCTGAAAACCCACTTGGTTCCAATGGCTAACTTGTCCTCTGGAGGAGGCACAAGCTTCCACACATCGTTCCTTTGAAATTGATTTAGCTCTTCTTACATAGCAATGATCCAACCATCATCGATGAGGCTTCATCAATTGTGTTTGGCTCTATCTCGCAGAGTAAGGCCAGGTCGAGTGTTCTCTCGCAGGATCTTGTTCGACTTTATCACTAGGTTCACCAATGATTTGGTCCTTTGGGTGATGGGGTTTGAACTTACATACCGATATGATTATTTCCTTATCACCGTAATAAGTACCGGAGACTTCACCAGAGATCACACGAAACATCACCAGAGTCAAGACTTGTGATATCAACTCTTGTTTCCTTGTTTATCTGTAAATGCAAAAACTTCATCTAGCTCGACGTATCATTGTCAGGCTTTTTATCATCAAATCTTACATGCATAGATTCATCAACAACTAATGTTTCTTTGTTGTATATTCTGTATGCTTTAGAGCGTTCAGAATATCCCAAAAGATAGCTCTATGTGATTTAGAGTCAAATTTTCTGGTCGTCCTTTGTATTGAGAACAAAGCAGTCACACCCAAATTGATGAAAATATGAAATGTTGGGTTTTCTTCCTTTCCACAATTCATAAGGAGTCTTATTCAAGATAGGTCTAATATAGATTCTATTTTGAATGTAACATGCAGTGTTTACCGCTTCTACCCAAAAGTGCTTAGCAATATTTGTTTCGTGAATCATGGTTCTGGCCATTTCTTGCAAAGATCTATTTTTCCTTTCTACAACACCATTTTGTTGTGGTGTTCTAGGGGATGAAAAGTTATGAAAAATACCATTTTCTTCACGAAGTTTTGAAAGGATTCATTTTCAAATTCACCACCATGATCACTTCTAATAGTAGTAATACAAAAACCTTTTTCATTTTGCACTTGTTTGCAATACGTAAAAACACCGTAAAGACTCATCCTTGTGGGTTAAGAATTTTACCCATGTCCATCTAGTATAGTCATCGACAATGACTAGACCATATTTCTTTCCAAACAGAGGCGATTCTGGTTGGTCCAAATAAATCTAAATGTAAAAGCTCAAGGGCCTTGAGGTGGAAACATTATTTTTGGAATTAAAAGAAGATTTCGTTTGTTTCCCTTTTTGACATGCTTCACAAAGAGCATCAGATTTGTACTTGAGATTTGGTAAGCCTTTAACAAGTCCTTTCTTGTTAAGCTTTGAGATTAACCTCAAGCTAGCATGACCAAGTCTCTTGTGCCAGATCCATTGCTCTTCATCAATTGACAAAAAGCATTTTACATTTTGATCAGCCAACTCAGAAAGTTTGATTTTATAAATATTGTTCTTTCTCTTTGCTCTAAAGAAAATGGATCCATCCTTTTTGCTTTTGGCTATACATTCATTATTGTTAAAGGCAACATCATAACCACTATCGCATAATTGACTTATACTCAGTAAGTTATGGTTCAGGCCGTCAACCAATAAAACATTATCAATAGAGGTAGAAATTTCTCACCAATTCTTCCACAACCAATGATTTTACCTTTTGGTTTCCTCCAAAACCAACATTTCCACCTTCTTTAAGTTGAAGATCTTGGAACATACGCCTTTCTCCGTCATGTGTCGTGAGCACCCACTGTCTAAGAACCAGGACTGGTGTCTTAACTCTGTTGCTAAGCAAATTTGCAACATAGACAATCTTGTCCTTAGGTACCCAAATCTTTTTGGGTCCTCTTTTGTTAGTTCTAGAAGGAGACTTGTCCTTCTCATTTTTCAGTTCATAACATGCACTTCTAATGTGTCCCTTCTGATTGCAGAAAGTACAAAGCAAACAGTCACTATGATTATTAGTATCCTTGGTTTCCAGATGTATATTTTGAAAGGTGGGTTCTTCTGGTTTGTAACCAAGACCCTTTTTACCATTTTGGCTTACGCCCCAAATCATAGATGCTTGTTTACTACGTGTGACACATTTGTTTACTACGTGTGACACATTCAGCAAGAAATTTTTGAAATCCCTCTTCATATTTTGAAGAGTTGCATTCTACTGATTCCTTACTGCTGGAACTGTTACTCACCAATCGGTGGTTTTCAGTTTTGAGTTTTTCATTCTCCTCAGTGAGTATTTGAAATTGTTTTTGAAGATTTGAAAATCTCTTTTTCAAGGATTTATACTCATTGTTGAGTTTGGAAGACTCGTCTAACAGTTCATCAAAGGCTAATTGAATATTAGAAGAAATGTTAGAATCTACCTCTTCTTGTTCTTCTTCTTCACTGTCTGATTCTATATTGGCCATAAGAGCCATGTTGGCCTGTTCTTCATCATCATCATCGGATGATGACTCGTAATCATCCCATGTAGCCATGAGACTCTTCTTCTTCTTACCCTTAAAGCCACCTTTCCTTGATTTCTCAAGTTGTGGACATTACGACTTGTAGTGGCCAGGTTTCTTGCATTCATAGCAAGTAACTTGGCTTTTGTCCTTCAAGTCCTTCTTTTCTTTTAGTCGTGTTTTCCCTTGAGTCCTTCTTAGGGAACTTTCTTCTAAACCTTCCTTTGCTTTTCATCATGCGTTGAATCTTCCTTGATATTAAGGAAATTTCATCGTCAGTATCTTCACTACTCTCTTCAGATGAATCTTTGTCAGTGTCAAGTTCAGCTTGGAGAGCTTTAGAAGTAGATGCTTTGTGTGAGGATTTTAAAGCAATGGTCTTAGTTTTCTTGGGAGGTTCTTCTTCATCAAGCTCAAGCTCGTGAGCTCTTAGTGAACTCAAAAGATCTTCAAGTCGTAATTCATTCAAGTCCTTGGCTTCTTGAATAGCCGTGACTTTGGGTCTCCATCTCTTTGGCAGACTTCTCAAGATTTTCTTAACATGGTCAGCAGTAGTATAGCTTTTCTTGAGAACCTTCAAGCCATGAACTAATGTTTGAAATCTTCCAAACATAGTTTCGATGCTTTCATCCTCTTCCATCTTGAAGAGTTCATATTGTCTAACCAAGATATTAGCCTTGGTTTCTTGTACTTGGGAAGTACCCTCATAGGCTAAAGCCAGTGAGTCCCAAATTTCTTTGGCAGTGCTGTTATTACCACATTTCTCAAACTCTTTTTCAGAGATAGCACATACAAGAAAGTATCTTGCTTTTTGGTGCAAGGTATATTCCTTTTTATGATCATCAGTCCAAGACTCCCTAGGAATAGGATTTCTTTTGGAGTCAACTGGTTCTGTGTACTGTTTTCGAACCATATCCCAAAGTTCAAACTGTTGAGATTCGAAAAAGTTTTCACTTTATCTTTCCAGTAGTCATAGTTAGATCCAGTGAACAAAGAGGGACGGTTAACGTGACCACCGGGTTCGTTGCTTGCCATAGGATAGTATAGGATCTTTTCCTCTCACACTGTTAAGTGCTCAACCAAGAGGCCGAGCTCTGGTACCAATTGAACGTGGCAAAAACACAAGAAAGGGGGGGTTTGAATTGGGTTTTTAAAAAAACTTTTTCGCAAATACAAATGTTTATGAAAAATAACTATTGAATGAACTGTGCAAGGAATAAAGAGTAGAGAGAAGAAAGAGACACAGAGATTTATACTAGTTCACTATCACCTGATAGCTACGTCTAGTCCCTTCACTCACTTGAAGGATTTCTCCACTATAATCAACTGATTACACTTGAGAGTATATTTCTGCCAACTGGCTACACTCACAACTTCTTAGAAACGACTCGATGCAGTTGAGCCTCTAAGGTATACTGACCCTTCTTGGGCTAAGTACAGATTCAAATAAGAGTTTTGAAACAATATAGAGATAACTCTCTTCAGAGAGGATTTACAATGAAAATACTTTTAGCACAAAATAACTTTCTTAAAGAAAGAATAAAACAGTAAGTGCCTTGTTCAAAGATTTCAGAGACTTGGATGAATTCTTGATTGCTCACTGTCTCTTGATTGGGTAGTGTTTGAGAAGATAGATGTTGATGCTCTCACTACTCAGAAAAATATTCAAGTTGCTAGCTTGCGTACAACTATGTTGAAAATCGTTTGTTGTTCTCAATGTCTGTTACTTCAGTGTATGAGGTAGGATATATAGCTAGGATTGAAAAAGTGCCGTTGTGACACAATGTCTCTTTTTGTCCGAGGTTAAAGCTTCAGATCCTGGAACTTTGGCTTTTGCAGGTTACGTCGCTTTCAAGACTGAGAAAAGCATTCTGAGTATTATACGCAATGTCAGTAACTTTGTCCTTAGTGAGCTTTTCAAAATATAGACACTTCAAGCACAAGTTTCCTTGATGATTTTATCCTTTGACATTCTTCTTGTCTAATGATACCTCGTATAATAATGTACTTCAATTTCACTATCAGAGTTCTTCGTTCAAAGACTTCACTGTTCACCAGAATCAAGTATTCTTCAATACAGAGCTGAGAGGGCTATCACATAGCAGATTCTTGTTGAAGCACAATAAGTCTTCATGGAGTGCACTTAGTGGAATCTGTTGTATTGTTGACTTGCACCAGAGAGTTGACCAACCAGATTGTGACTATGCTCTAACAGAGCGTTGACCATCACAAGAGCGTTGACCAAACAGATTTGGAGTCTTCGAAAGGGTAGGTCACCAACAGATTTGACCGAGTCAAATCATGTCTTGCATCATATACCAGAGTGTTGACCAACAATGTATGTTGACTAACTCCAGGCGTTGACCAAACAGATTCTATGTGCCAAGAATCGAGCCGAGCTCTGACTTTGATGAGTGAAGTTCAAGATTTCACTAAGTCTTCTGAAGCAAATTTCTCTGAGTATAAATACTTTCTGCACACTTATAACCATGTTAGAGAATAAATTGTTCTCTTAATCTTTTGTTATCATCAAAACAATTAAGGGTTATTGTTTCTGAATCCACTTGATTCCAACAGAACACTTACCAACAAGATTACAGATGATGGATCAAGGATTAAGAAGAAAGGATGGAAGTTTGTAAGCATAAACATCAAATTTCCTTCAAGAATCAACACCAAAATTGTGAGAGGCAACACTAAAACAATAAAAACTCGTCCATGGAAGCCATGGAGAAAAGGAAATGGGTTAGGAATCTTACCAACCAAGATGAGGATGATTGATCAAGAAGGAAGAAGAAAGGATGAAGATTAAGCTTCCAAAATCACAAAATTTTCAAGTTTCTCCACACTTTCTCTCCCTAAAATTTTCTCTCTCCAAGTCATGAATGGAAGAAACTGAAATGGGGCAGTCAAGTGAAGAAGAAGCCACGAAATTTTGGGGACAAGGATGGAAGAAAAATTGTTCATTTAGTTGGAAATTAACCAAACTAGTTACAACTTAACCAAACTAACTACCCACCATTTACTAACTAACCAATCATAAGCTAACACTTGTCATGGAAGGTTCCAAAGCACATGGTTCAGCTCCTATTGGTCCATGTGTGACTGTCATTCTTGCTCACTAAGCAAGGGTTTCGCTACAACGCGCTATCGATCAATCGGGTGCGCGGCGTTACGCGTATATTAGGTTTTAATACTAAAAATTCCAAAAATAATTCTAACAACAATTCCACACCCAAAAATTACCATTTAGCCAAAATGTTCCTCACGGCATGAGAAAAGTACCCACATATCTCATTTTCTCGAAATGCGAATCGAATAGTCGCAATTAGGCAGTTTCTAGGCATAGAATATACCCTATATTTTTTCTGATGCCCAAAAATTCTAGAAAAATTTTCATAAATCATAAACATTGGAAAATACTTAGATCTCAAATTTCATAAAATTTGGATCACATTTGGGCAGGTTTTAGTCAAAACTCGCCCTATAGTTCAAATTCAGCGTTTTACGACAGAATTCAAACATTGAGAGAAAGACCCTAAATTAATAATAACTATTACTCCCTATATCTCGTATCAAACACTCAAAAATAATCACGACAAGTTACGATTCAATTTTTATCGAATTCGAGGTTCATTTAAAATTTTATCTGCGGCAAAACTGCCCGATGATTCGAAACGCGACGAAACTTCGTTAGAATTTTCCGACGATATTCGAACCATGAATTAATATAAAGTATTAACTCTCAATTATAATTTGCTTTTGATTTATTTAAATCACTTACTTAGAGAACAAGAAATTGCTTATTATAGCATAAATACAACAGAAATACACTATAATAATGTTAATTAACGTATCGTAAAAATATGGGTGTTACATTTTCATTTCTTCCAACTTGTTCTTGATAGAGAAACACAAAAGTGCTTCCATGGCTTCCATCCTTCTCCTTCTTGACATTTTATCATCTCCATTCTTCAACCATACTTGCTCCTAGTTTCTTCCTCTACTTGATTACTCCATCCAAGCCTAGTAAGTAAGTAGAAAAACCAATTTTTCCCTCCCCCATTTCGGCCCCAAAACCGTGAGCTCCATTAGTAGGTGTAGGAATTGTTTGTTTTGCTTCTTTCTTGTTTTAATGCTTTATATATAGCTTGAATGCGATGATGGAAGAGATGAACATGTTTTTCCCCAATTTTCTAAAACCCTAGATCAATGGTCTAGGAGAATGGGCTAAGTGATCTTTCATGTAATTGGTTCAATTGATTTGTGGTTCTTGCTTCTTACTAATTGTTATTGTTGTTGTTGCTGTCAATTTTTGATTTGGATCAAAGAAATGGTGAATTTTGTGAAACCCTGTCATTCTTGAAAGAGCCAAGATTGGGTATTTGACTTGGATAATGAGTTTGTTTTGTAAATAATTGTTGTTTTGAGAAAGAAATTAAATGTTGAATGGTGTTGTTTTAGTTAATTGGAAGTTTTGCAAAAAAAATTAAAACGAAGGGGCAGGCCGCGTGCTCCTAAGAGCTTGGGAAGGAACAAAATTTTGTGTTCCTAGCAAAATTAAGTGCATTAGGGTTATTGAGTAAGTTTGAAAAATTTTGGAAATAGTTGGATTTGATTGGAAATTGTTTTGATTGTTACGGTAATGAAACAGTTAAGGCAAATTTGGATTTTGTGATCCTAAAGCCAAGTGGAGTCTTAATTCAAGGATTTTGATGAAAAGTATTTAATTTTAGTATTGTTTCATGTCTTAAGTTCTAAAAAGAAGTGAGTTTAGTATTTAAAACCTTGTTTTTTCAACTTTGTGTATTATTTCAAGTAAGTCTTAAGTCTTTAAAAACTTTTAATTTCAAGTTTGCTTATTGTTTCAAGTGTGTGTACCTTATTATAAAGATTTTTGGGTTTGAAAACCTAGGAGTTAGAATTGAATCTAAGCCTAGGGAATTATTTTGAGTGGACTAGTTTTGTACTAAGCCTTGATGTGTTGATAGGAGCCTTTAGCGTTGTTCATGCTGAGTAAGTTATGACGTGCTTGGACATGTGAGCGGTGTATCTTTCGGTAAGGGCTACTTCTAGATATGAATAGAGTTGGATATTGATATGTTGAAATGTGGTTGAGGTTTATATGCTTATGTTTGTAAATATTGAATTGTGGATGCAATTTGATTGGGATTTGCTGAATTATTGTGATTCGGAGTTGTTGGAATGTCGAATTGATTAAGTGGTCGATGTTGGATATATGCTTAATTTATGTGGAAATATATTGCTGGTGTTGCTGGATAATTAAATATGTTTTTAATGTTGGATAGTTAAATATTTATATGATTATGCCTGGTTGAAATATCATATGCATGATATTTTCATTGGAGTTGGTAGAATGCATTGTCATGCATTGTGGTATAACTTCGACTTGAATATCTTGGGGTGAAGGATTGCCTCATGGTCAAAGGAATTCAGGGGCGTCGTTAGTCTAACCATCGCATGGGCGTGCACGATCCGCACGTCTGCATGACCACCATAGCGTATGGAATTCCAGAATCATAAACAGTGGCATGTAGTTGCATTTGCAGGCATTGTGCATATTTATTGAATTTTATGTTATGTTGTACTATGTTATACTTGCTTATTTTAAGAAGTTGACCCTTGCCCGTGGTTCATTTAATTGATGATGGTAACCCAGAGGATGGCGAATGCGATAGAGATCCCAGCAAGGATGACGTCGCCGGAGGTGATCTTTGACTTCCCAGATATGGAGATTCCCTCGGCCATGGAGTTTGATCCCACCTCTGGTCGAGTTGTATATACAGGGGATGTAGATGGACTTGTTGTTCGACATAAGATCTCTCGGCGTACCGTCAGCTTTCCTATCATGATTGATCGGGTTGTGGATAGCTGGCATCGCACTCAGCAGGGTCGAGTGCCACCGGCTACTTCTTCTACTCCGGCTAATGAGTCCTTTGACTTTGAGATTCCTAGGGAGACGACTTTTCGTTAGGCACCCATTCCTGGTGGTGCTAAGGTTAAGCAGACCGCTCGTAAGAGTGTGGGCATGAGACGTTGGGCATTGGGAACCTCTACTTCACGAGCAGCGGCAGATACAACTAGTCCCGTAGCGTACCTGGGGCCAGAGCTAGAGGTTGTGCCGACTCCTCCCGTACGTGTCAGGACACCCTCCCCGCCTGTGGATCCTTCTGCTGTTTGTCAGGTGTGCGGCGAGGTTGGATGCGGTGGTGCAGGATGGATTAACGATGTGCTGGTGGAGGAGGTGAGGCCGGATGGAGTACCCGCTTCTGTACCTTTTGTGGACTTGACTAGGGACGACGAGGATGACCCGATGGAGGACGAGAAGGAGGATCCGTCAGAGGACATGGATAGTGTTGGGTCGTTTCGGTTAGTTGGTGACGTCTGTTTGGTTGTACATAGTTTTGGTTGGTGACCAGTCAGTCTGTTAGTCTTTTATGAAACTGGTTAGTTCGGTCTGGAGGTTTACTTTTGGAGCAGCCCCCTGCGTGGGTAACTGCCGAGAGTACCCCAGGAGTATGATCACTCTTGTTAGGGTATTCATACTTTAGGTGTATTCCTCTTGTGGATATTTGCTTACTTACTTTTGCATCTGTTCAGACTATGTGTTTATCTTTGGGAATGTGCATGTGTATATATATATGGTTTCAGATGCCTCTGTCTTTAGCATGATCGAATTCCATCATGTTTTAAGACGCTGTAGATACTCTGATTGTGTTTTGCGAAAGACATTTGTTTTAAAAAAAAATCGCATTTTCCAAAAGACAAAAGGGTATTTTTTTTGAAAAGATCGTTGCATTTAGAGTTAAGTTCTAGTTAGTAGCGCTTCAGAAATGGGGTGTTACATCAATCTCTATGATTTATTCCCAAGTCGTCCGAAACTGTAAATTAGCTTTTCATAAAAATTGAGGTGTTACAGGCAGGGTTGTTTGTAGAGGAGATGTGATCGAGACAACTAGGGTGGACGGGCATGTGACTTGGGTTGAGGTGACGTGCAGGATGATGGACTTCTATTTACCTTTCGAATGTATCGTAGATGCTTGGCTAGAAGCCCAGCCTAATGGAGACACTACTGCTGCTTCAGAGGATTCATCTGATGTCCTGCGATAGACTACCTTTCGAAACGAGCCTAGGGTTGGAGGCTCTTTGTTGCACAGGACCACTCGCAAGAGCGTGGGGTCCAGAGGTTTGGATGTAGGAGCATCTACTTTCGCGCGGTGGTAGATTCACCTATTCCTCCAGTGGAGCCAGAGCTTGTACAAGGAGTACTCTCCTTCCTCTCCAATTCCTATTCGCGATCCTACTCCTCTGGTAGATCCTCCAGGCTTCAGATTTTGTGGCACTGTAGACTACAGTTTCGGTGGATGGATAGAGAATTTGTCAGCTGAGGTGTTTAGGATCGAGAAGGTACCTTTAGCCATCCCAGTCATTGACCTTACCGGTGATGACGAGGATGACGAGGAGGTGGTGATGATGGACGAGAAGGAGGTGGTGGAGGTGTCGTCGGAAGAGCTCGGGAGTGAGTTATGGAGGTGGTAGAGTGTGACTGACCACTCCGACTATTGTGGTGGAGGTGTTTTGGTGACCAGCTTAGTGTTTTGAGGTGTTGTTTTGGTTGTTGTCTGTCCTGAGTTGTGACTTTTGGAGCAGCCCTCTGCGCAGGTGTCTGCCGGGAGTACCTCAAGAGTATGAGTGTTCTTAGTTTAGAGCATTCATATTCCAGGTGTATTCCTATTTTGGTTTTGTATTTTGATTTTCCTTGTACTTAAACTTGAAAAGTTGTAACTGCCTTTGGCTTTTGTAATTATATGCATATTCAGTTGTTTCTCTTTTGCATTATAGTTGTGCACCATGTTTCGAAAATGCTGTAATACTCTGACTTGTGGTTTTGCAAAAGGGTTATAAAAGAAAAAAAAAATTACCCGTGTTTTCTCAAGTACAAGGCGAGTATTACATTTATTAATCATTCCATATTTACAACTTGAGTTTAGATTATTAGCACTCTGAAAATCGGGGCGTTGCACCATTGGTGTATGCAGACACGTTCTCAATGTCCTGAATTGAAGTTTGATCTAGAAATTGAAAGAACGCTTTGTTCGTTGAGAAGACATCACAAAGCAATGGAAAACGAGGTCATGTTGAACGAGTACTTCACTCCAACTATGGATGTGACAGACAGCGTCAACTATCTAGTGACTGAGGCCACTAACTTCGAATTTAAGCCAACACTCATATCAATGGTGTCCTCAATGTAATTCTCAGGCTTACCTTCTGAAGACCCAAATGCTCATCTCATGAGGTTTCAAAAGATTGCAAATATTGTCAAGTGTCATGGTGTGACACTAGAGGCTATCAAATTGAGATTGTTCTCATTCTCACTACAAGGGAAGGCTCAACTCTGGTTGGACTCATTAACTTCAAACTCTAATTCCACTTGGGAGGATGTAAAGACCAAGCTTCTCAACAAATACTTCCCTCCTGCAAAATCTGCAAAGCTGAGAGCTGACATATCTGGATTCGCACAGAATGAAGGTGAATCAATGCATTAGGCTTAGGAACGATTTCAAGATCTACTTAGGAGTTTTCCTCATCATGGATTTACCAAGTGGGAGCTAGTTCAAATATTATATAAAGGTTCCACTATGCATACCAGAGGTTTTATAGATGCTGCCTGTGGAGGATCTTTCGGAAAAAAGACACCCACTGAAGCCTATGACATAATGACAGAGATGGCTCAAAATAATGCTTAGTGGGGATGCATGGCCATTGAGAGCCAATTGGAAGAAGTCAATGTTGTAGACCAAAAGGGCTTAGATCCAAAAGCCGGAATGCAAGAGGCTGTGTTAAAATATATGCAGAGACACAGAAACCCTTGTATGGGAGCTTTGGCTAGCTTCATGGAAAAGACAGATGATAGGCTTAAGGCAATTGAGACCAGATCAACTAGAGCTTCCTATAATTTCCGTGGAGTAATAGGACATGATTCTAAGGACTACACTGAAGAAGTCAACTTCATGGGAAATAAGTCACAGAATGACGTGTACTTAAATACCTACAATTCTAGATGGAGAAACAGCCCCAATTTCTCATGGGGAGGTCAACACAAATCACAAGGCCATAACCAAAATGTCTATAAACCACCACACTTACAAAATCAAGCCCAAGGAGAAAGGAGACTCAACTAGAATGAGATGAATAATTTCCTGGGGCAAGTAGATGAGAGATTCAAGCAATAGAAAAAGTAGTGAGCACCACTGCAGAGAACCAAAACTCTCTGAAAGACCAAGTCTCAACCTTGGTGAATTTGATGACTCAAAGGGAGAAAGGAGCACTTCCAAGTCAAGTAGAGTCAACCCAAATGAGAAGTGCAATGATATCTTTACCACTAAGAAGGAACCATTCCTTATAAGTAATAACAATCCTAAGGGAAGTGAGGAAAAGAAGGCAAAGATTGAGCATTAACAGGTAAGTAATTCTTCCCTTCAATGTTCTAAAAATTCTTATAATGATAGGCAAGCAATTAAGTTCCTAGAAAAACTTAGAAAATTGTATACCAATATCCCTCTAGCTGAAATTGTCTATGAAATTCCCAAATATATTAAATTCTTAAAAGAAATTATTTCTAATAAAAATAAATTAGAGGAAGTAGAGACAATTAAATTGAATGAAGATTGCTCTGCAATGCTTATGAATAAATTGAATGAAGATTTACCGTTCCTTGTTTAATTGGTAATATTACTTTTAATGCATTATGTGGTTTGGGCTCAATTGTGAATTTAATGCCTTTATCTATTTTTAGAAAACTCAACCCGCAAGAACCACAGCCCTCTAACATCTCTTTGCAGCTAGTCGATAGAACTCTTGTTTACCCAAGAGGAATAATAGAGGACGTGCTCGTTAAAGTGGGGAAATTTATTTTCCCAGTGGATTATGTGGTTCTTGACATGGATGAAGACATGGACGTTTCTGTTATACTGGGACGACCATTCTTGGCAACAAGAGATGCTACCATTCAAGTAAAGAAAGGGACTTTGACTCTGAAGATTGAAGATGAGGAGGAAATATTTAAAATATATAGTGCTAACAAAAATTCTTCCTTTAGTGCATCTTGTTGTTTCTTGCAGGACATTGTCATCACAGAGATTAAAGAAAAAGAGAATGTACATCCTCTTGAAGTGGACAATTCCAGAGGCAATATTGAGCCAGGTGAGAAGCTTGAAATAGATCCTCACCTCATTCAAGAAATGGCATCATTGTACTTCAATGGGACCTCTAGAGAAGACCCAATTGTGCACCTGAGGAAATTTTTCAAAATAATGAGGAGTACTCAATACAGGAACATCTCACCAGACTCTGCAAAACTAGAACTTTTCCCTTATTCACTCAATGAAAAAGCAAAAATTTGTTTTTAGCTATTGCCAAATGAGGAGGTAGAAACTTGGAACAGCGCAGTAAGAAAGTTCATAAGGACCATTTCGACATTCACAAGGGAACCCACTTCCATTTGTCCTTATTGTGGTCTAGTAGAGCTATTGGAGAAGAGCTTCCAAAAAGGATCAGTGCCCACTGAGGTCTAATTTCAAGTCCTCTGAACCGTTAGGCTAAGGACGTTAAACAAGCGTTAACCAGGACGCAACCTATGTTTTCTAACCTTTTCGTTTATTTTGTTTATTTTTATTTATCTTATTTTGGATTTATTAATTTTTATTAAAAATACAAAAAAATTGAAAAATGAGAAAAAAACAAAAAAAAATTCTGAAAAACCAGTAAGCACTGGCGTACATACCATTAGGCACAACCGTCCCTAATGGCCTCAGCCTGAAAAACACGGAGAAAGGGGGCGGTACGGCAGCACATATAACTAGGCATTGTCGTACCCTGTGTCCAGAGATAGAAAATAAAATGTACAGTGATAGGTAAGGGTGTACCTTACCCTTGTACACCCAGAAACCCTCTGCTCAAGCACCCTCAACCCTCAATCTCTTAGTATCTTCATTCCAAGACTATCCTAGTACTGCTTCTCAACTTATTTCTTGGAGTGGATGCATGATTTACTGTTTATTCGAGTTTTTATTTGTTTTCGCTTTTTTAATTAGTTTAATTCTAACTTTATCAATTTAGGAGTAGAATGGGCTAAAATTGCGAAATTTTGATTATAGGGTAGATTTTTTAGCAAAGTCGTAGCGCAGTACTGTCGTACCTGTCAAGAACAGGCCATACTGCAGGCCATATTGGCGGCCTTAGGGTTCAAGCACTACCACAGGTATGGGCGTACTTGTTGTGCTGAACGGTCGTACATAACTCATAAGTCAGGCCGTAGCTAACGCTGAATTCTGCAAAAATTTACTAATTTTTCCAATTTTCCTATTTTTACAGGCATTATGTCTAAAGGCCAGAGAGGTACTACTTCAGCAGCAGTACCCCGTGCATTGCGCCTGGTACCTTTATACATTCTACAATAGCACAAAAACAGATACTAACATCTGCGGGACTTTTGCATGCACGCATAGCGCCACCTTGACTTCGAGATCTTAGCGCAGGTCGAACTGTGAGAGGAGGTGGAGGGATTGCTGTAGCGCATAAGCTGGCACTGGGCAGCACTTGTGAGATAGCCCATCTACGTGGAGGCTGTCTTGGACTTATTAGCCACCTGTGGCTTCTACACCAATGACTGGGAGCTCGAGGGCCACGACAGTAGGCCATACTGCAGGCTATACTGGTGGCCTTAGGGTTCAAGCACTAACACAGGTATGGGCGTACTTGCTGTGCTGAACGACCGTACATAACTAATAAGTCAGGTCGTAGCTAAGGCTGAATTCTGCAAAAATTTATTAATTTTTCCAATTTTCTTATTTTTGCAGGCATTATGTCTAAAGGCCAGAGAGGCACTACTTCAATAGCAGTACCCCGTGCATCGCGCCTGGTACCTTTATACATTCTAAACAGCACAAAAACAGATACTGGCATCTGCGGGACTTTCACATGCACGCACAGCGCCACCTGGATTTCGAGATCTTAGCGCAGGTCGGACTGCGAGAGGAGGTGGAGGGACTGCTGCAGCGCATAGGATGGCACTGGGCAGCACTTGTGAGATAGCCCATCTACGTGGAGGCTGTCTTGGACTTCTTTGCCACCTGTGGCTTCTACACCAATGACTGGGAGCTCGACGGCCATGACAGCGACGATGAGGCAGAGCGGGATGTCATTGTACAATTCATTCTTCGTGGGATGAGACATGAGATGACCCTAGCCGATTTCAACATCGCGCTAGGATTTGAGATAACGGAGATAGTCCGGAGCCCGAGTACTTAGGGGCACTCTTGGATGTGCCACCAGGATGGTATGATAGCCAGAGCTGGCAGGCTCTCACTGGGGACGCTCATTATATCCCCAGCTGAGTTAAGGTTAGTAGGATTAGAGACCTAACAGTGCGGATAGTGCAAAGGTGGCTCGTCCACTCCATTAATAGGCGAGCCCTTAGCAACAGGGCGGTCAGCCAGGCCGATTTACTTCTTTTGTGGGCCATGAATGACGTCCAGAGACACCGCTACGACGCAAGGATGTTCTTCCTGCGCACTTGCACTCAGATTGGTATTCACCTTCAGACCCAGAACACTGGGCACATTGTGATGGGCTCATTCATTTCCCAGCTCGCCGCCCATTTGGGAGTCTGACTAGGAGTGGAAGCCACTATCATCCCGATAGAGTCCATCGGACTTTCCACCCTCTTCAACATCGTTGTTCTATAGAGAGTTGGCTTTAGAGGCTATGAGCTTGTGAGGCCAAAGGAGCAGCAGCAGCATCATGGGGATCTGGCTGCAGATATGGAGCCATTTGATGAGGAGCACCCCGCACCACCACCGCCATATGGATTCTGGAATTAAAACTGCACTGGCATTTAGTTGCATCAATAGGATCTCGGGTACATCCTTATTGATTATTCTGTTGCTATTGATATGGTTGTTATATGCGAGGGAGATATGTGGCTTCATATTATATTGTGCCTGTATAATATAAATGACTCTCTTATCTGCTGTTCTGTGCTACTTGTTCTATTTTAAGAAGTTGACCCTTGCCAGTGATTCTTTCAATAAATGAATGTAACCCAGATGACGAAGCAAGCGGAGTGTTCGGGATTGCTGACCGGAGTAGCGGAGGATAGCCTGTCCGGCTTTCTACTTGTGTCTTTGTTGCAACTTACTAGAGGACTAGTAAATGTTGTAGTGCTCCGACCAGCTATAGAGTGTGTACTGTTGGATTTTAATATTGTAACAAGCGTATTTTCAGTTTGCAAAACTTGGGGTATAATATGTGTAATGCTTAAATAAATTATGAGTATGAGTCCTGTGGTTTTATTTTGGTGTCCTCATTTATTTACCGTCATGTTTCTAAAATCACTGTGATACTCTCTGACCGCTCTTTTAAAGAAGTTTTAAAAAAAAAATTGAACCAAATTTTCAGAAACCGTTCAAGCAGAGTATCTTGCCTTTCAGAAATATATTAGCGTTCGTAAGAAATATTAGTTTAGTAGCACTCCGGGAACGGGATGTTACATTAAGTCATTACGGACATGGTATTCCGAAACGGGCATGGTATCCCGGCCTTGTTCTTGTTAGGGCTTTGTAGGCGTGGTATCTCGTTCGGGCATGGTATCCTGACCTCGTTGAAAATGGATCCACATGCATTCTATCATGGTCTTAGGATTGCATAGACTTACATGAGTTGGAAATGCATGATGATTAGATGATTGTTGTTACTATGTATTGTTGTTATAAGTATGATGTTGATGTTAGGAGTTGTTTGGATTATGCGCATTGATTCATTTAGTTCCTTTACCTTAAAGTGCTACCTGAGTGCATGATTTCAAACCGCTTTGATGTGGCTATCCATACACCATTGTGTATGTGTAGACAATGAAGCTGCAGGTGTTGACGAAGATGAGATTGAGGAGTGATCGTTGAGAGCCCTCGTTTAGTTAGGATTTACTAGCTACGTTATTGGATAAATGATTTTATTTTCGATGTAATATGTAAGGGTCAGCTCTGAATATTGTGACATCGAGAATTTGGGTTATTTTCATTATTTATATTTCATACACGTTTTCTATTTCTCCAAGTTGTGAGCGTGACGACTGTAACAGCCCAAATTTTTATCCTTCTAAATTAGGATATGTCGTATAGGATTAGAATATATTTAGAGTTGTTTGGGATGGGTCCCATATGTTTTATGATTCCTCCAGCCGATTGAGTATCTAAATGTGCCTCTATTCCTATGTTTAATCATTTTAGTCACCGTATTCCTCAATTTCGAACCCTCTAACGACATAATTAGATTTAAGCCCCTTCAAGAAAGTTGTAGCCATATCTTTTATCTTCCAATTGGCTTTAGTTTGACTCGATTTTGATATCTACAACTCCAGATATGATCTCTCGAGTCAACGTAGCGTAAGTGTAGCACTTAGAGATGTTGGAGTAGACTTCAACTGAATTTTTAGTTATTTTAGAGCCCGAATTTGGTTTTTCCTATTAGAGAGGAAATTGTGGGGAATTTGCTTAGCTTTCAAAGCCACCAAGAACGCCTCAATTGGACACCTGTAGCTCCAGATATGGCAAAAATAGTAGCGCAGAGACAGAGCCAAGTGTAGGGAAATCGCGCAATAATTAAAGATAAAACGCAGCGGAAAAAAATTTTCCCTTCCATGGATCCTTGCGAATGGTCATGATTCAGAGATTACGTTGGTCACCTCTTGTAGTGCAGACCGTTGCAGACGAGAACTGGAGTCGAGCACGAGTGTCGTACTGATGACAACGCCTCTATGCAGTCCACACAAACAGACTTCGAATGGGAGCGGCCACCATCTACTGTGCTAGCTGACGAGCGGAGCCGGCAGTCACGAACGTACACAAGGTCTCTCAGTACAGCTAGGGTTAATTCCTTGTCAGAACTTTCAGCTTAAGTGTTCTATTTATAGAACCACTTAAGACTGACCTAGCGGCGCACCGTAGCTTACCAAGTGTTGCGTTGCTCTTGACTTACGATGGTGCGTCATAAGAGCACACCACTGAATAAAACGAGTCTTACTCATTTATATTTAATCTCCCATTAATCTGTTCTTATGTGTGTGACACTGTAGGTTCCCGTAACGTTGGCAATAATATTAAATCACTATTGAATATTATAAACAGAGAGCGGTGTCTAGCAATACATCACTGCTACCCAAGTAACGAGAATGTTAGTGTTATGACGTAACCTTTTCGTGATAATGATCATGTGTATAATTACCCTTTTGCCCTTATATCGATATTGAACAGAAGGCATAGTGTGTGTCACCCTTGTATAGTTCATGTTGGAACCTAAACGATTGAGAAGTTTAGACCCTCATTAATTTTGATGATAACAAAGTATTCACAAGAGAACAATTTATGTTCTAACAATTCTTGAAGTGTGCAGATACTAATATTACATATACTTCTAAGCCACTTAAGCAAGAAGGAATAAGTTCACAAGAAAAGGATACACTCCATGTGTCAGCATCCGGCTCATCCTAGTATACTGTCTTCGTAAGCGTCTGGAATTATTTTTTTGTGACACAAGGCTTATCCATTTGCTACGAGCGTCTGGAATTATCTTTTTGTGACACAAGGCTTATCCATTTGCTACGAGCGTCCAACCTTCCTGTCCTGAGCGAGCGTCTGAACTTCATTTTTAAATCACGTGATGGTCACGTAGTTGCTCGTCCTCTCAAAAGCTTCTGGAACGGATTTCGAATTTGATCTTATGCGCTCAAATTGTTGTACGAGGTATCAAAGGTGACACCTTTAGCTAAAGACAAAAATCGTACAAGCATTTGTGAAAAGCAAGGTAGTACGAAAACGGTAATGTGTACTACTGAGATATTCTCTGGAAAGGAAGAAAGAGACAGCTTTTTGAAATCACCTCACTCAATGGAAAGGAGTCATTTTTACTATAACGGTAATATCCTTTAGAACTCCTATAAATACTCCATGGTATCCATTGAAGAAACTGCCGAAACTCTACAAGAGAATATTGCTTCATTTACTGAGAATAAGCACTGTTGCTATACACTACAAAGAGTCAATACTCTGAAAACACTGCTTCTGTGAGCAATCAAGTTTCGTGCCAAGTTCTGGACTACAAGAACTGAACTCAGCGTTCGACACTTTCTTTTAGAAAGCATTTCTGTATTGAGCTTAATCTTTTATCCTCTCTGTGAGAGTTATTTCTGCTTGTATTCAACTTACTTGTAAAAGTTTTTTTGGCCTAAGTCTGTACCCTCAAAGGCTCGAATGTACTGAGTCGTTTTGAGAAGTTGAGAGTATTGTCAAGGTTGTGACAGTAGAATACTCTTAAGGTTTTGTAATCAGTTGATTATAGTGGAAAATCCTTCAGGAACGAAGGGACTAGACGTAGCTACCAGTTTGGTAGTGAACTAGTATAAATCTCTGTGTCTCTTGCTTTACTGCTTTCTATTTATCTTTATCTTATTCTGTTAAAAACACGTTTTCACAAACTGCTTTTCCAGCGTCCGGTTTATTTCCAGCGTCCGATACACAAACTGTTTGAAAAACCTATGTTCTAAGTGTTTTTAACTTAAAGTTTGCGAAAATTTTTCAACACAATTCAACCCGCCCTTCTTGTGTTCACGTTCAGGTCAACATTATATTCCTTGATACCCAAGTAGACTAAGTAACAACAAGTAAGATCAATATCTCATATTGACTTATTTCAGCATGGCCATGCATTTTACAGTCATACTCTATCAAGGGGCCCACAGATATTACTCCTTCTATGTAGGAGGGGCAAATCCTATGTAGGTCACACATGTCCCTCTGCATGACTCGTGAAGTGCCCAGTCCGACTTTATAATTGTCTTGTTACAGACAATGTTTTACGGCAACAAAACACTCAACTCCTCATGTAGGGACCATAGTGGTTTCAGGTCAAAGGGTGGAATACACCACTATCACTATGAGAACAACTTATGACACTTACATAACGCACTATGTAGTATTCTTATGGCGGGTCAATCCAGTACACAATTACCCTAATGTGTACCTATGCGGTGACTTGATATCTCATATCTATAACCTGTGAGATAAGGTTATCAGTCCACCCACATAATAGTCTTAATGTATTATTATTGCCCTTATTGATAATAATACTCGACTACAGATATTTAAGAGTAAGTTCTATAGTATCTCACAAACGAGTCATCTACACGATGTTCTATTAAAATTGAACTTTTACTCAAGGACTTTATTATGTTGAAACAAACATAATAACTGAAATGCCTCATATAATAGATAAATAACATGATACAAATTATAAGTTCAAAAGGAACTACATTGGCCTCTAGGGCTTACAGTAACACCAAGGCGCAGGGCGCCCAGGACTCCAGGTGCCAGGCGCCCAGTGTTGTTACGCTGTCACGAAATTCTGCGTTTTGACTGCAGTTTGTGGCCGGTTTTGTGACTCTTTGGGACCCGTTTTGCCCCATTCTTGACCCATTTCGAGAGGGTTACATACAAGGACTGATAACCACCCACTAACCCTCATTTTCAAACCCTTAATCACGTCATTATCATTTCCCAAAGTTATCACTTCAGAAAAAAGAAAAACTGCTCCTTTCTCGTTGTTCTTCTTTTTTCTGTTCTTGAAGATTCTTGCTTGGCACACCACTTAGGATTCTGAAATTGATACCAACACCATTGTCATTCTTCCTTCCTCATTGAAGTAATTAAAGTGTGGTAAGCCTTTCTCATCATGGTTACATCCTTGATCACCCTTAGGGTTTTAAATTCTGATTTTCTCATTCCTACACCTTTATTCTTGTGTTTTTGAAGAAGAATCCTACCAAAGGAGAGACGAAGCTTGGAACCCTCAAGACCTCATTAGGGCACACGAAATTGATTAAGGTAAGGGGGTAGATAGATACAAGATTAGTGGGCTTATGGATATAATTAGGCAATAGGGATGTCCCGTGGTCCCTAGACTTGGCGTGGTTGTGCAAGATAAGTATCATTGCTATTGTGATGGGAAAACTTGATATTAAATTCTGTCATTATGTTTATGTTAATTGATATTGTCTTATAATGTGTTGTTTGAGTTGATATGTTATAATGATATGTCATGTATGAATGATAATGTGTTGTTTGAGTTGATATGTTATGATGATATGTCATGTATGAATGATAAGATGATTTAGCTGTATTGGCTTGTATGTTGATAAATGTATGTATGAGATGAATATGTTGATAATGTGATTTCTTATCCCTATGTAATGTTCTAGTTTTAATGTGTTGAGTGAGGGCTAGAATGCCCTAGGTTGTGGTTTCTTACACTTAGGTGCTCTAGGTGCTATATCATGGTTATGTGAAAGGTTAAAGCATGGATGATGGGTGTGATTGTTAGAGTTTAGCTAAGATATAATGATGGCTTTAGTGTCTAAGTAAGGATCATGTAAGTCTTGGATTGTAGAATGAAGGTGGGTTTCTTAGAATAATAAGAGTATAAGTGTTAAAAGTAAGATTTGACGTGGTGAGTAACTTAGGAAAAGTTATGCAAAAAAAAGACTATGTCTGGAATTGTTTTAGTAAAGTCGCACTATTCGAATTTTTAAATTCAAGATATAATAGCTATTGACCCAAACTCTTTTGGATAGTGTCCTATAATTTTAGGGGAGTAGTATGGTACGTTTGGTCGTCCCCGAATGCATGAGGACTACATAGAACAATTCGAAGAAAGGTTGGGAGACAGAGCTGAGGCGCCAGGCGCCCTCTCTGCCAGCCGCCAGACGCCCTGTGGGCTGCCTTGTGGTGCCGTGTTCTAGCGTGATTCCGTCTGTTCCGGCCTAGGGAAGTGTTCTAACATGTATTTAAGGGTATTCGAGGTTCGATAGGGTGTCCTAAGTGATGATCAAACCTAGATTAGTTTAAGTAAGTTGAAACACTTGAGTAAGAGTTGGAAACTAAGTTAAGTTGGCTTAGTATGGTGAGGTAGGTTGATAACTTGGACTTGTTCCAAGGCTTGGGGAAACTTGTTGGGTGATTGACAAGTAGTACCTCATTAACGTTGTTGTAATCGGCCGCTTGATTAGATGGTCGGTGAGTTGATAAGTTGTAGCTGACTGCTTGATAAGATGGTCGGTGAGTTGTTAAGTTGTTGTTGTTGTTAGACACTTGTTTGACTTGTGCTCATGCATCATATGTGTCTTGTTCGTTAACGTTATTGAGGGTGAGCAACGATAATGCGTTATAGTGACGGCCATGATGGGCAAGGTACCCGGCCTTGGGGGTTAATCGGATAGGGGCGTCTTCTATAAAGGCAGTGGATAGCTCCACAGCTGGGGAGTTGGCCAATTACACCTGGTTACCCTAACTAGACACTGTTCGTACTCAAGAGTGATGATGTTTTCTCACTCGCTCATTGAGTTGGCTTGGATCCACATGTTCGGTGAAGTAGACGTTGTCTAGGATTGCATAAGTACTTGTAGAGTCATGCATTCATGTTACGTATGTTGGTTAAGTTGAAAGTTGTTATATGTGCATTGCTTAATCTATATCCTTTGCCTTTTTGTTCTATGATTGTATATGATGTCTAACACCTCTTTGTTGTGGCTACTCATACACCATTGTGTATGATTAGACAATGAGATTGCAGGTGAAGACGATGACGTGGCTGAAGAGTGATCCATGGACGCGGTCACCATAGTTAGGATTTTCGTTGTTTCGTTGTTGTTATTTCTGATGTAAATACCTAGGGTCAGCTCTGAGACATTGTGACATCGGGGTGTTATTTACCTTTTCGAAACTTGAGTGCAAATGTTTATTTTATTATTTTTCGCAAGTTGTAAGAGTGTGACGACTCTTCCTTTATTTATGAAAATTTTAATTGACTGTATTTTTCGTCGCATGCACATTATTTCATTTATCCTTTAATGATAACATGTGGGGTAGAGGTGTCACAACGACTCTACTTCGTTTGGAATGAAAGTTTTTATTTGGTCCAAAATTTTATTTTGTGTTCTTTTCTTTTTACGTTGCTAAAATGTTATGACGGGGTAGAGGGTGTCACAATGTCTTTATTGGGTTTCTCAGGAGCACTACCTCTCCTGGTGTGTACTACAGCTTAAACCAATGTTTCAACAATCAACCTTGGAAGGTTGAGTTGAGTCCCAACAGCATAGTGTCTTATTGTGAACTTCTGGTCCCTGTTCACAATGTCTGTAGACGCAGCCTTCAACAAAACACATTTAGTGATGATTTTGTGAAGAACGCTGAAGTGGCTCTTCAAATACACAGCATTCAGGGGCTTTCCTGATACCTTCAAAGCTTCCACATTGTCATAAAGGAGGCTATCCATAGCTTGTAATTTTCCCAACCATCAAAAAACTGTAACCTTTCATCTAGACACCTTATTAACTCCGAGACTGTTTGAGGAGATGCAGTTTACTCGAAACCAGCAACATAACCTTTCAATGTTCTTTCAGAGAATAACCTTGTCAAAGCCCAAAACTCCTTAACGGCAATAATGTAAACTTGTTTCACTTTAGGGGAGAAGTATTCTCTCCAATCTATGAGTGTTAAAATCAAACTAGGCAAGTTTATCGACGTCCACACGGTGTTCTATCAACACCTTCCCTTCAGCCATGGTGTTGAAAGCAGCAAATTGAGCGATATATTTGAACGCCATAGTTGTGGAGAAAGGAAGCTTAGAGAGGAAGTGTGGGGATTTTGAAAGAAAGAGGTTTTACAAAAACGGAGAGAGAGTAGAGTTGTAACACCTGAGGACGAGATCGACATCGTATTAGGACGACGTATCGAGACCTCGACCAAGACCTTGTGTCGAGATCCCGTGCCAAGATCGTTTGTCGAGGTCATTTGCCGAGCTGAGGAGACTGCGTGCACTAGTCTTTGGTGAGGAGGTCGGGTGTCGCTGAGGAGGTCGGGTGTCGAGGTGAGGAGGTCGCATGTCGAACTGAGGAGGCCGCGTTCACGAACTCGTGTTAGAGCCTTGTGCGCTTGCACGAGCACCCTAGTCGACATCGTGTCGAGATGATGATAACTCGTATTCTTTCGAACGTTATTCAGCGTTATTATTATATTGTCGGCTTGCCGTTCTCGTCGCGTGTCTAGATCGTTGACCGACAGAGTAGAGGGTAATTATGAGAGAGGAACGATTAGACGGGTAGAATGATTGATGGGATTGGCATCTTATAGCTGAAGTTACGATTATACCCCTTCTCTCACCAGCTGTATACCACGACCGGTTCCCTCAGATACTCATTTCTCTTTTCTTCTTTCTTCTTCCTTCCTTCTGCTCTGAGTTCCTTGTTTTTCTCCAGAACTTCCATCGACGAAACCTTGAGTTCCATCGAGACTCTGCACAAATTTTCTTCATCAATCTTGTTCATCATCATCTTCTCGACCTATATCTCACCATCTCGACCATCATCTGAGGTAAGGAAAAACAGATTTTCTCTTCCTTCGTGCTACTGTTTAGCGCTATTTCTTCCTTCCATTTTAGCTAGTTTTTATGCTTCCAAATCATGTCAAATTGATGGGTTTTCTTCTTCACGATATTACCTATCTTTCTAACCGATTATTTGAGCTTGAAAAACAAATTTCTTTCTCTGATTTCTAAAATGGGCAGTGCCCAGAAACCCTTCATTTTCGGTTTGTTTCGATTTCTTATTTTAGTTTGTCGTTTGTTGCTTCTGGTTGTTGTTGTTGTCGATCTATCTGTTGAAGCATCAAATAACCTTTTTCATGAACTTTTGATCAAAAAACCCTAACTTTGTGTTAGAGGAAAAATATATTTAAGTTCTTGAGTTTTTATATTTTCTGGGTTGTGGTTAAGTTTGGGATGAGAGCTCAGTGTATTAGAACCCATAGATCGAGCTGAGTTGTGCTTGTTTTAGGAAGTCTGATTCCCGAGATCGAGTGATTTCCGAATCAAGGTGTACGGGAGAGCGAATCCGAGGACGTGGAAGCAGCGGAATCCAGATCGAGAACTGTACGTGTCGAGGTCGACTGAGAAGTGTACGTGTCGAGGTCGATTGAGGACGGTACGTGTCGAAGTCGTTGTCGAGCTCGTTGAAGACAGCCGTGTCGAGATCGAGTAAGAGAAGTCGTTGTCGACTCATTTGAAGACAGCTATGTCGAGGTCGTTGTCGAGCAGCATTAACTTGGAGTTCGGTAAGGGCGCTTCACATTAATACTTTCATAGTATGCTAGCGTAAGGGCAACTCTTAGACATTATTAAGACTTTATTTTTATTGTTATATTTATTTATGGACTCCTTGATTGGTGTCGAGATTGGAATGTTGTGATATGATTGGGTTTTTGCATGTATTTGATATGTGATTGAATATATGTTGTGAATGGTGTATTCTTTGTCAGTGCGTTTCTTCATGCAGAATGTTTTATTGCTTAAATGTCGAATGCGTTTTCTTCATGTTAAGCATGCTCTCTTTATTTGATATGTGATCAAGTAAGTTGTGTTACTCTTTGACATGCGGCGAGCTAATCATCGAGTGAGAGAGCTAGGAGTCGTATGACGTTTTTGAGCCGGACCAGATAATCGAGGGTGCTAGGTCCCCTTTTGTTTATGGTGGATTGGCTAGGCGTTGTAGCATTATTAGTTTGGGGATGGACTCTTTGATTAATGTATGGAATTCGGTTTGGGGATGGACCTGCCGTTTACCTATTACGTCAGTTTGGGGATGGACCTGCTGACGATATTCCGGAATAAGAGTCGAGTCGAGTCTAGAGTGAGATGGTCGAGTCACGTGTGGTGATTGAGATACATTATTGTGTTGCTTATTTCTTTATGTCGAGCTTATCTTGAATTGTTGAGAAGTTGACCCTTTCCCGTGGTACCTTCAATCCATGACGGTTACCCAGGCGATGTCGAGGGCGCAGGGAACTCGACAGCAGACGATGCCGAGGAGGAGCTCGACGAGGACCCGAGTGACGACCTCTACTTGTCGTGATTGATTATGTTGTTGGATGTTTGTTTTTCTGATGACTGTACTTTGTTTTTCTTTGTGTTCGAGGTCGTGACCAGTTTGGGCCGGGTATGTTTTATTGCTACAGGGTAGACTGGCGGTTTACTTTTGGAGCAGCCCCCTGCGTGGGAGTCTGCCGGAAGTACCCCCAGGGTATGATTGCTCTTTTGAAGTCGTCGTACCTTAGGTGTATTTTCTTTGTACATTTACTACTCTGTATTTTGTATACATGATTATTTAGAGTGATATATATATGTATGTTATGCATGTATGTTTTATTAGAATTTATGTCTTGTGTTTTAGTTGCACCATGTTTCGAAAAGCTGTAATTACTCTGATGTGCACGAGTTGGTTTTATAAAAAAAAAATAGACCGTACTTTTTAAAAGGCACAAGAGTTTCGTTTTAAAACACATCTCATACAGGTTTAGTTGAGCTCGGTGTGTTGAGCTCGGTAACTCGAGCTCGGTATATTGAGCTCGGTAGCGGTCCGGAAACGGGTCGTTACATTGTTGGTATCAGAGCAGTTCGGTTCTGACCGAGCTGTGCATAGGAAATTTGGACTGGTCACTGTGTCGGGTTATGTGTGTTGGGTACCTAGTTGTAATATGTTGATTGCTGTTTGATTAAGTGAAGCACTTATTGCTTGAGAAATTGTTTGAACTGTTTCTTGATTGAAGCAGTGTGTTTTAACACATCCTTGTTGTGAGATTCTGACAGGGTTTTGAACTTTGTGGAATCTAATGCCACCTCGTAGGAATACGACAGCTGCAACCGAGAACGTCGACATGGAACGAGCAATTCAAGCTATGACCGAGATGGCGGCAGCCATGGCTCAACAATCAGCTGCTGCACCTCAACAGCCTAACGCGATGGCTCAACAGACGGCGTTAACTCGGCAGAACTTACAAAGAACAAGAACGAGCGTAACGAAATGTCAAGCGAGAGGATTGGCCGACTTCAGAAGCATGATCCAATCGTTCTACGGTGAGCCAAATCCAGATAAAGCTGATCTTTGGATGCAAGAGATCGAGAAGATCTTTGAGGCACTTCATTGCGGGACAACGTGAAGGTCGACTATGCCACCTACTTACCGCTAGAGATGCAGAGTATTGGTGGAGAGGAGTGAAGCAAACATTTATAGCAGAACGTCGCGAGATGACCTGGGAGCTTTTTCGTGAAAGGTTCTTGGACAAGTACTTCCCAGATACTGCACGAGCCGAGAAGGAGCAAGAATTTCTTCAACTGCAGCAAGGCAACTCGACAGTGTCCGAGTATGCGGCCAAGTTCGAGTCGTTGGCGAGGTATTTCAGTCCATTTCATGATCGAGCTGACCAAAGATGGTTAAGTGAGAGATTCCAACGGGGATTGAGATTCGACATTCAGAAGTCAGTGGTGTCGTTGAGGATCCGAAACCTCCAAGAGCTGATAGATCGCTGTGTCGAGGTAGAAGGAGTGAGGAGCCACAAGAAGAAGACTGTTGTAGGCGGACCGGTGAGACCCCAGAGTGCGGGGCAGAGATCTGCACAGAAAGGGAAACAACCGCAGAAGAAGCCTTACGACCGACCTCAGGGGAACGACAACAGGGGACAGTATCGTCCGATGACCCAGGTACCGAGAAGCGGAGGACAGACCAGTGTCGAGGTGACTTGTTTTCATTGTGGAAAGACGGGACATTACGCCAATAACTGTACTCAGAAGGAGGGGGTGTGCTATAATTGTAAGAAGCCAGGGCATTTTGCCAAGGATTGTCCTACACCTAAAGCTGAACCGACGATGCTTGCGGCAAAGGCCAAAGGGAAGCGTCAAGTGGCTAAAGGCAGAGTTTTCTGCATGAGTGGCGAGGAAGCAGATCGAGCTGAAGATCTTATCCAAGGTGAATGTGAAATCGAGGGTAAATCCTTATCCGTTCTTTTTGATTCGGGTGCAACACATTCCTTTATTTCTTCTGATTGTGTGAACCATTTGAACTTATTTGTGATCGCTTTACCGCTTAAATTAGTAGTTACAACCCCACCGCTAAACCCTTAGTCACAAACACTGCATGTCTTAATTGTGTAGTGGTTATTCAGAGTAGAAAGTTTGTGGTCAATTTGGTTTGTTTGCCTCTTAAGGGCTTAGATGTCATTCTCGGGATGGATTAGTTGTCACACCACCATGTCCTTTTGGACTGCGGCCAGTGAAGCGTAATTTTTCCGCACCTTGGAGTCTCCAATTATCTTCTCATGAACGTGTCGGAGTTTCTTTGAAAGAAGGAACTAGGGAATACATGTATCCGCTAGTTCGGAAGTTTTCCAAACAGATCGACATGAAGAATGTTCCAGCTGGTGTGTGACTTTGAGGACGCTTTTTCCCGAAGACGCGTGCCAGGGTTACCACCAAGACGAGAGGTCGAAGTTCTCCATCGACTGATTCCGTGAACAGGACCGATTTCCAAAGCGCCATACGATGTCTCCTACCGAGATGAAAGAGTCAAGTCCCGGATCGAACACTTGGAGTCGAAGCAATTCATACGACCGAGCGTGTCACCGTGGGGAGCTCCGGTGTTGTTGGTTAAGAAGAATGATGGACGATCAAGGTCGTGCGTGGACTATCGCGAGCTCAACAAGGTTACCGTGAAGAACCGTTATCCGTTACCACGCGTATTGACGACTTGATGGATCAACTTCGTGGAGTGGCGATCTTTTCCAAGATAGACTTGAAGTCGGGCTACCACCGATTCGCGTGAAGGAGGAAGATATCCCCAAAACAAATTTTCAGGACTAGATCACGGTCACTACGAGTACTTGGTGATGCCGTTTGGGTAGCGAATGCGCCACCGTGTTTATGGACTACATGAACAGGATTTTCCATTCGTTTTGGATCAGTTCGTTGTAGTGTTCATCGACGACATACCGATCTACTCGAGGAACCGAGAAGAGCACGCAGAACACTTATGTCGAGTAATCGCAGATATTACGAGATAAGCAACTCTATGCCAACCTGTCGAAGTGTGAATTTTGGCTTGAAGAGGTGAATTTTCTTGGTCACGTGATTTCCAAAGAAGGGATAGCCGTGGATCCAACTAAGATTGAAGTCAGTACTAGCGTGGGAACAGTAGAAGGCGATTCTGAGATCGGGAGTTTTGTCGGCTTAGCAGATATTACCGAAGATTCATTGAAGGTTTCTCGAAGATTGTCGCGCCTCTTACACGGTGACGAGGAAGGATCAACCTTTGCCTGGACCGAGGAGTGTGAAGCCGCTTTTCAAAGATCAAGGAGCTTTTGACGCGCCAGTCTTGATCTTGCCTCAACCCAAGAGCCTTTCGAGGTGTATTGTGATGCGTCACACCAGGGATTGGGATGCGTCTTTGATGCAACATCGGAAGGTGGTCGCGTATGCTTCAAGACAGCCTTAAGATTCACGAGAGGAACTACCCTACTCACGACTTGGAGCCGGGCAGCAGAGTTTTTGGCGAAGATATGGAGACACTACCTTTATGGGAGCACTCTTCGCTTCCAGCGATCACAAGAGCTTGAAGTACCTGTTCGACCAGAAAGAACTCAACATGCGTCAGCGTAGATGGACAGAATTTCTCAAGGACTACGACTTTACGTTGGAATACCATCCCGGTAAGGCTAACGTGGTAGCAGATGCATTGAGCAGGAAGAGCGTTTTAACCTCGGTATTGATGATCAAGGAGTTGGAGATGCTCGAGAAGTTCCGAGACTTGAAGTTGAGTGTCGAAGTTTCACCGGGGAAGCTGAGATTTGGTATGCTTACCATTTCTAACAGATTGTTGGACGAGATCCGAGACCAGCAAGTTCATGACGAGCTTCTACAAGAGAAGATTCAGTTGATAGCGCAAGGGAAGGCGACATAATTTCACGTCGGAGCGGACGACATCTTGAGGTGCAATGGCCGAGTGTGCGTACCTAACGTATCCGAGCTGAGGAAGTTGATTCTCGACGAAGCGCATAAGAGCAACTTTAGTATTCACCCAGGAGTTACGAAGATGTATCAAGACTTGAAGAAGCATTTTGGTGGTCCTGAATGAAGAAGCAAGTGGCGAGCACGTAACCGTGTTTAACGCGTGTCGAAAGCGAAGGTGGAGCACCAACGACCGCGGAATGTTACAATCGCTTGACGTACCAGTTTGGAAATGGGATAGTATTTCCATGGATTTCGTTGTAGGTTTGCCGAAGACGCAGAAGAAGAATGATTCGATTTGGGTGATCGTCGACCGATTGACCAAATCTGCTCATTTCTTACCAATGAGGTCGACATACAACGTGGAAAAGCTGACCGAGATCTACATCGCGGAGATAGTACGACTTCATGGTATACCCTCTTCAATCGTGTTGGACCGAGATCCGAAGTTCACATCTCATTTATGGAGGGAATTGCAAGGAGCGATGGGAACCGAGCTCAGGCTTAGCTCGGCATATCATCCTCGGTGACGGTCGACCGAGAGAATGATCCAATCACTTGAAGATTTGTTGCGGCGTGTACCTTAGATCACCGAGGAAGTTGGGACGACGCCTTACCATTGGTGGAGTTCACCTACAATAATGTTTCCATGCGAGTATTGGAATGGCATCTTTTGAAGCGGCTGTATGGGCGGAAATGTCGACGCCTCTTTGTTGGTACCAGACGGCGGCGTTACTGTTTCGGACCGTGATATGATCCAGCGGACTCACCGAGAAGATCCGTTTGATCGTAGATCGGATGCGAACATCTCAAAGTCGACAGAAGAGTTATGCGCACCAACGACGCCGACCACTCGAGTTCGAGGAAGGAGAACATGTATTTCTTAGAGTCACCCCCACCATCGGAGTTGGTCGAGCCGATCAAATCCAAGAAACTTACCCTAAATTTATTGGACCTTATCGATTCTTCGTCGTATTGGTCCGGTGGCATATCGATTGCCTTGCCACCATTCTTGACAAACATCCACGACGTCTTCCACGTCTCACAATTGCGAAGTATGTTTCGACCCTCTCATGTCATCGAACCGGATGTGATTCAATCAAGGACGACTTATCTTTTGAAGCATCCCGGCAAGGATCGTTGATCGGAAAGCCAAACAGCCATGAACAAAGAGATTCAACTTGTCAAAGTTGTGTGGGATCGAAGACTGGAGATGCGACTTGGGAGCCGAGGAGAAGATGAAGACTCAAGACTGAACTTTTCCGAGGTAAGAATCTTATTTGTAATTTCGAGGACGAAATTTTTTTAGAGGGAGAGATTGTAACACCTGAGGACGAGATCGACATCGTATTAGGACGACGTATCGAGACCTCGACCAAGACCTTGTGTCGAGATCCCGTGCCAAGATCGTTTGTCGAGGTCATTTGCCGAGCTGAGGAGACTGCGTGCACTAGCTGCTGAGCTGAGTAGGTCGGGTGTCGAGCTGAGGAGGTCGCATGTCGAACTGAGGAGGCCGCGTTCACGAACTCGTGTTAGAGCCTTGTGCGCTTACACGAGCACCCTAGTCGACATCGTGTCGAGATGATGATAACTCGTATTCTTTCGAACGTTATTCAGCGTTATTATTATATTGTCGGCTTGCCGTTCTCGTCACGTGTCTAGATCGTTGACCTACAGAGTATAGGGTAATTATGAGAGAGGAACGATTAGACGGGTAGAATGATTGATGGGATTGGCATCTTATAGCTGAAGTTACGATTATACCCCTTCTCTCACGAGCTGTATACCACGACCGGTTCCCTCAGATACTCATTTCTCTTTTCTTCTTTCTTCTTCCTTCCTTCTGCTCTGAGTTCCTTGTTTTTCTCCAGAACTTCCATCGACGAAACCTTGAGTTCCATCGAGACTGCACAAATTTTCTTCATCAATCTTGTTCATCATCATCTTCTCGACCTATATCTCACCATCTCGACCATCATCTGAGGTAAGGAAAAACAGATTTTTCTCTTCCTTCGTGCTACTGTTTAGCGCTATTTCTTCCTTCCATTTTAGCTAGTTTTTATGCTTCCAAATCTTGTCAAATTGATGGGTTTTCTTCTTCACGATATTACCTATCTTTCTAACCGATTATTTGAGCTTGAAAAACAAATTTCTTTCTCTGATTTCTGAAATGGGCAGTGCCCAGAAACCCTTCATTTTCGGTTTGTTTCGATTTCTTATTTTAGTTTGTCGATCGTTGCTTCTGGTTGTTGTTGTTGTCGATCTATCTGTTGAAGCATCAGATAACCTTTTTCATGAACTTTTGATCGAAAACCCTAACTTTGTGTTAGAGGAAAAATATATTTAAGTTCTTGAGTTTTTATATTTTCTGGGTTGTGGTTAAGTTTGGGATGAGAGCTAAGTGTATTAGAACCCATAGATCGAACTGAGTTGTGCTTGTTTTAGGAAGTCTGATTCCCGAGATCGAGTGATTTCCGAATCAAGGTGTACGGGAGAGCGAATCCGAGGACGTGGAAGCAGCGGAATCCAGATCGAGAACTGTACGTGTCGAGGTCGACTGAGAAGTGTACGTGTCGAGGTCGATTGAGGACGGTACGTGTCGAAGTCGTTGTCGAGCTCGTTGAAGACAGCCGTGTCGAGATCGAGTAAGAGAAGTCGTTGTCGAGCTCATTTGAAGACAGCTGTGTCGAGGTCGTTGTCGGCAAAGATTAACTTGAGTTCGGTAAGGGCGCTCACATTAATTCTTTCATAGTATGTAGCCGAAAGGGCAATTCTTAGCCATTATTAAGCCTTTATTTTTATTGTTATATTTATGTATGGACTCCTTGATTGGTGTCGAGATTGGAATGTTGTGATATGATTGGGTTTTTGCATGTATTTGATATGTGATTGAATATATGTTGTGAATGGTGTATTGTCTTTGTCATTGCGTTTCTTCATGCGAGAATGTTTTATTGCTTAAATGTCGAATTGCGTTTTCTTCATGTTAAGCATGCTCTCTTTATTTGATATGTGATCAAGTAAGTTGTGTTACTCTTTGACATGCGGCGAGCTAATCATCGAGTGAGAGAGCTAGGAGTCGTATGACGCGTTTTGAGCCGGACCCGGATAAGCGAGGGTGCTAGGTCCCCTTTTGTTTATGGTGGATTGGCTAAAGCGTTGTAGCATTATCGGTTTGGGGATGGACCTGGCGATTAATGTATGGAATTCGGTTTGGGGATGGACCTGCCGTTTACCTATTACGCCGATTGGGGATGGACTGGACGATATTCCTAATAAGAGTCGAGTCGAGTCTAGAGTGAGATGGTCGAGTCACGCGTGGTGATTGAGATACATTATTGTGTTGCTTATTTCTTTATGTCGAGCTTATCTTGTATTGTTGAGAAGTTGACCCCTTTCCCGTGGTACCTTCAATCCATGACGGTTACCCAGGCGATGTCGAGGGCGCAGGGAACTCGACAGCAAACGATGCCGAGGAGGAGCTCGACGAGGACCCGAGTGACGACCTCTACTTGTCGTGATTGATTATGTTGTTGGATGTTTGTTTTTCTGATGACTGTACTTTGTTTTTCTTTGTGTTCGAGGTCGTGACCAGTTTGGGCCGGGTATGTTTTATTGCTCTGAGGTAGATAGCGGTTTACTTTTGGAGCAACCCCTGCGTGGGAAGTCTGCAGGAAGTACTCCCAGTATGATTGCTCTTTTGAAGTCGCTGCATTACCTTAGGTGTATTTTCTTTGTACATTTACTACTCATATTTTGTATACATGATTATTTAGAGTGATATATATATGTATGTTATGCATGTATGTTTTATTAGAATTTATGTCTTGTGTTTTAGTTGCACCATGTTTCGAAAAGCTGTAATTACTCTGATGTGCACGAGTTGGTTTTATAAAAAAAAAAAATAGACCGTAATTTTTAAAAGGCACAAGAGTTTCATTTTAAAACACATCTCATACAGGTTTAGTTGAGCTCGGTGTGTTGAGCTCGGTAACTCGAGCTCGGTATATTGAGCTCGGTAGCGGTCCGGAAACGGGTCGTTACAAGAGTAGTGGAGGAGTAGTGGAAAGGGTAAAGTGAAGTAGTGGGTGGGACGGTTTTTATAAACTGAACCAAATTCATTTAAAATAGAATTAAAAAACTTTTTCAAAACTCGGCAGTTGCCAAGAAGGAGGGTTACCGCTATAAAACTTTATCTTGAAAACGTAAAATTAATCATGACTCGATAGGCATAGGATTAAGATGTTTTAGTATGCACGCAATTGACGTGTGTATTAGAAATAAATGGTAAGTCACATATAAGATGCAACATGATATCATATGCTAAATATGGCCAGATGCCAATGATTTCAGATGCTAAATATGACCAGGTGTTCACTTAACCAAATGCATATATACACCAAGATGCATGCAATAATAGATGCATATTGTCATCAGATACATGAAGTGTACCAGATGTATAGATTAAACATTCATTCATTTATAAGATGAAAATTTAAATTCCTTCTTATAAATTTGAATCTATCTTCAGCAAGGGGTTTTGTAAAGATATCAGCCCATTGATGGTCGGTATCGATAAATTTGATTTCAAGTACACCCTTTTGAACATAGTCCCTTAGAAAATTATGTTTAATTTCAATATGTTTTACACGAGAATGCAAGATGGGATTCTTTGTAAGACAAATTGCAGAAGTATTATCATGGAAGATAGGAATGTTACTCTCTTTTATCAGATAATCTTCAAGTTGATATTTCAACCACAAAAGTTGAGAATTGCAACTTACTGCAGAAATGTATTCAGCTTTTGCTGTTGAGAGTGCTATAGCACCTTGCCTTTTTCTTGACTAAGACACAAGATTTGCTCTAAGAAATTGGCAGCCTCCACTTGTGCTTTTTCTTTCAATACCGTCTCCAGCAAAATTAGCATCATAGGAACCTACTAATTTGTAATCCTTTGATTTCTTATAAAGCAAACCAAGATTAATAGTTACATGTAAATATATATAAATTCTTTTAGCAACACTCAAGTGTGATTTTCTAGGATCAGATTGAAACCTAGCACACAGGCAGACGCAGAAAATAATATCAGGCCTTGAAGTAGTAAGATAGATAAGTGAACCAATCATATCTCTGTGAGCTTCTGATCTACCTGAACGTGAACACAAGAAGGGGGGTTGAATTGTGTTGAAAACTTTTCCTTAACTTTAAGTTAAAAACACTTAGAACACAGGTTTTTCAAAACAGTTTGTTAAACTGACTGAAATAAACCTATTTGGAAAAGCAACAGTGAAAACTTGTTTTTAACAGAGCAAGATAAAGATAAATAAGCGAAAGCAAGAGACACAGAGATTTATACTAGTTCACTACCAAACCGTAGCTACGTCTAGTCCTTCCGTTCTGAAGGATTTTCCACTATAATCAACTGATTACAAAACCTTAAGAGTATTCTACTGTCACAACCTTGACAATACTCTCAACTTCTCAAAACGACTCAGTACATTCGAGCCTTTGAGGGAACAGCCTTAACTAGGCCAAAACAACTTTTACAAGTAAGTTGAATACAAGTATAAATAACTCTCACGGAGAGGATAAAAATTAAGCTCAATATAGAAATGCTTTCCAAAAGAAAGTGTTGGACGCTGAGTTCAGTTCTTGTAGTCCAGAGACTTGGCTCCAAACTTGATTACTCACAGAAGTAGTGCTTTTAGAGTATTGACTCTTTGTAGTGTATAGCAACAGTGCTTGTTCTCAGTAAATGAAGCAATATTCTCTTGTAGAGTTTAATGAGCTTTTCTTGATGGATACCTTGGGGTATTTATAGGAGTTATAAAGGATATTACCGTTACAGTAAAAATGGCTCCTTTCTATTGAGTGAGGTGATTTCAAAAAGATGTCTCTTTCTTTCTTTCCAGAGAATATCTCAGTAGTACACATTACCATTTTCGTACTACCTTGCTTTTCACAATTGCTTGTACCATTATTGTCTTTTAGCTAAAGGTGTCACCTTTGATACCTCGTACAATAATTTTAGCGCACAAGATCAAATTCGAAATCCGTTCCAGAAACTTCTGAGAGGAAGAGCAACTACGTGACCAACACGTGATTTATAATGAAGTTCGGACGCTTGCTCAGAACGGAAGATCGGACGCTCATAGCAAATGGATAAGACTAGTGTCACAAGAAGTTAATTCCAGACGCTCACGAGGGCGATTATACTAGGATGAGCCGGATGCTGACACATGGAGTGTATCCTTCTCTTGAGAGCTTCTTCCTTCTTGTTTAAGTGGCTTAGAAATATATGTAATATTAGTATCTGCACACTTCAAGAATTGTTAGAACATAAATTGTTCTCTTGTGAATATTTTGTTATCATCAAAATTAATGAGGGTCTAAACTTCTCAATCGTTTAGGTTCCAACAATCTCCCCCTTTTTGATGATGACAAATATCTAAGGTTGATGAACAATTTAGTTTCAAAATGACATCAAGGGTCTCCCCCTGAATTTAACAATTTTGATATATAAGATAATTCTAGTATTAAGGCGATAGTTGATAAACAAATTCAATAAATTGATCGCAAAAAAAAATACGTAGATGTATCATAGTAAGATTGGTTGCTGATCATAAAGATTAATTTAATCAAATTGTACCAAATTTATTGATCATTATAAGAGCTCTAGATCAATGAATATTAGCGTATTAACAAATAATCATAGTAAATGCTATGCATGATACTTCAGTTCCAGTGTATCCATCAGAGTGTGAACATCAGACGGTGAGTTAGTCAGATTTTCACGTGTTCATCATACCTTTCTTTTACTCCCCCTTTTGTCATCAGACAAAAAGAGTGTAAAAACACATCATAGTCAAAATAAGACTTAGAAAAATTTGAATATAAGTCAGATGTAGGTATATATTAACAGATAATCAGAGCAAAATTAGTGTATATATATAAGTGTATCAACAAAACAAAGAAATAGTTTATATCACACAAAAATAAATAAATTCAAGGGTTTGGAAGAGGTGGTGGAGGGATGTTCAGACGTTCATATAGTAATTTCAGAGCAGTCTCCAGCTGAGTGACTTTCATGTTTGTGGCCTTCATTTCTTCAAACTCTGCTTTGGGAATAGTGACCATCTCAACTGCAGGAGTAGAAGTAGAAGGTCCAACTTCTGGTACGGGTGCAAGTTTCATCTTCTAATGCTCTGCTAGCACCCAGTTGGATAGCGTCAGTCTCAATTCCTTCTTCCGTTGAGCTCTTAAAAAAAATGCATCATTTGGTATAAACCATTTTATGAGATTTCCAAGTTTTCTGAGCTCAGATTCTGTTTGAATTTCCCAATTATACTTCACATCTTCTGGATACAGCAAATTCATGAAGATGATTTCTCTGTGTAGAACTACATCAGCAGTGAAAGCATCAAACCTATTTCCAGCTTCTTCTCCCCATATACTTCTGATAAAGACACTTAATGCTTCACAAGCAAAAGAGAGTGCTTCATTTTCTGCCAGGTATATTCTTCGCAGATTTTCCCTGTCATCTTCTTCTAGCACTAGGGGGACGAGGCATGGTAACATGGCTTTGTCTTTCCAAGACTCAGACCGTTGACTCCAAGTAAATCCAATGTCGAAGTGCCTGGTCACAACAGTCCATTGGACATATATCTTCATGCAGTCAAAAGGCCTAATTACTGAGCATCTGAACATATCATCGAAGTAGACTGTTCTAAGATTGATGTCAGTAATTCTGCTGATTGTGCCAACTGTTGGAATAGTGGCCTTCTCGGCATTGCAGCAGTTTGAGGAGCCAGTTCTCCATTCATCTTCCTTCAGAGAATTCAGGTAAAAACTTCTGGCATGATCCTCAGAGATCTTGGCAATCGGAAGCTTAGAGAATTCCTTAAGGTTGTACTTTTTAGGAGCCTTCTCATACTCCTTGAGCCCGATCTTGCTGAATGGCTGCTTTCCCGGAGCAGGTTCTTTCCTTTTCCCAGGGATAGACAAAGGTAGCCACCTTTGTCTGTCAGGTACAATCTTTACTGATACAGAAGAAGGATCCTTGTACTGTCTGATTACTTCAATCTTCTTCATCTCAAAACAGTGTGCCATGAAGGCAGCTTCTTCATCTGTGATCCACCTTCCGCATTCTTCCAACGTGAGTGGTTCAGTTTGTGGTAGGGATCTAGGAAGATCAACAGAGAAGGGAATTGCTCTACTACCAGATGCTGGTCTCAATCTTCCTTTAAATGACATCTGAAAGTGGTCTTCTCCTTCCTTGAAGGTAGCACTTATCGGAGAGGCAATCTCCAATCTGGCAGCTCCAGAGGTGAAGGTTTTCAAATGCCATGTGGAGGGACGATTTTAGATGTTGTGATATATCTCATACTTAACAAACCGTGGTTTATATGAGACATTCTTCCTTCCACCAGCGTCTGTAGGTTTATGGGTAATGGTGAGTAAGGTGGGAGTGGTTTTGGTGATTTTGTAGGTTTTAGGTGTGTAGGGTTTGAAGGGATTAATGGGAGGTATTTTGAATAATAGATTAAAGGGATGAGAGTGAAGTTTGGAAATATATGTAGTAAGTGAAGTATTTGAAGAATTTTGTGGTAGTGAAACAGACAAAGGTGGTGCAGGAATAACATCATGAGCATCAAACACAGATACTGATTCATCAGCAGTAAAATCAAGTACCTTTGGGTTAACTTCTGATGACTTGACCAATCTTCTTTTCGTCCCTCTGGTGACAACAATAGTAGGAGGAGGAGGAGGAATTTGCTTCCCTTGACCGGAAGCTGAAGCATCCTTTTCAGCTGCTGGTCTAAACTGTTTCTCCAAGACCTTTCTGATGGGAATTCTATCCTCATCTTCTGGTTCTTCAACAGTAGGTGCAGGTGCCACCTTCTGCTTTGTTCTTATGGTCTCCCTTGAAGGAGACTCAGCAGGTCTTTTCACACCAGTCATTGATCTTCTGGTGGTTTTCTTTTCAGCTTCTCCTTCCTGTTGCTCTATTTTCACCTTCTTGATCATGGAGCACGTAATAAAGTCGCATCTGACTAAGCTGTTGACTCCAAAAACTTACGGGACGAACAACGGCACCAACACCAAAGTATTTTTCCTTTTCCTCTGTGTTGATGGAGTCGATCGACTTTCTTACAATCCGTCTTTGATCATCATAATGGAGAGAAGAAATCCATATGGGATTATCTTGGCGATATTCTTCTTATCAACATTCTTCCTTGAGAAGACAAGGGCATTTATAAGATTGTTGATAATCAACCTTGGCAGATTGATTTTCTTCCCATCCATGTAGTTCCTCATAATGAACTTTTGGTCGTAGTTCACTATGTCGCTTGAGCCAGCCTTCAGAATCACGCTCTTGGCCATGATTTTGTCTTGATGCTCGGTAGTGGCTTTTCAAGTCTTTAGCCGTGGGAGTGATGTTCTTCTTCTTGATTCCACGGTAGTTCTCAAAGCGAGCTTCATTGACTTTTTAAGTCCTCTATAAGCATCGATCCGGTTGCATGGTAGCTGATTCCTTCACACGGACACTTGATTGTCTGAGCAATAGAGTTGATAGTGAAGCGTAGTTTGAATCCTCTGATGTGACCTTCTATGATTTCCCCCGGAAGTAAGTATGCACTTCCCCAGAATTCCTTAATAGTGTAGATCAGTATGTCAACTGGTTCCCAGATGAAGTAGTTTTTCCAGCCCAGTTTCTCAAGACCTTCCTCAAAATCAAAACCGTATAGCTTGAAGTTCTCGAAATCAACCCGGTTCTCATTCAGAAGTTTTGCCTCAGAGAAGACATCGAAGGCAGCAGTGTATTGTCCAACCTTTCTGTCGGCCATTGTAGCAATTGAAGAGAAGGTGATGGAGGTTTTAGGGTTCGAAAACACACACACAGAGAGAGAGAGAAAGAGCACGGTTTTGCAGAAAACGCAGAGTGAAGTGATGGAGCGAAAAATGTGGAGTAGTGGGAAGGTTAATAGAGAATGGTACAGTCTTTTTTTCAAAATATCGCTTCGTATTTCCACATAAAAATTAAATCAAAAAGAAAAGAAAATAAAGATTTGCCTTTTCATTAAATGCAGACGCCAAAAGAAAAGTAAAATCAAGAAAAAGATTTTATCGAAAGACATAAACAATTATGACTCAGTAGATATGATGAGACGCTTAAGTCCTTAACACGTGTGACACGTGTGGGTGTGCTTTCGGGCCTTGCAACCGATTCACCAGACGATGAGTTATGATGCATATGACAAATAAGATGCTTATACACATACATGCTTATGTCATATCAGATGCTGAGATTTTGTTTATTTTCAGATGCTGAGATTAATCATTCTTCTATAAGATGAAAGTTTAAAATTTCTTCTTATAAAATTGAATCTATCTTCAGCAAGGGGTTTTGTAAATATGTCAGTCCACTGATGATCAGTGTCTATAAATTTTATTTCTAGAATACCCTTCTAAACATAGTCCTTATAAAATGATGTTTAATCTCAATATGCTTGGCTCGTGAATGCAATATGGGATTTTTAGTAAGACAGATTGCAGAAGTATTGTCACAGAAGATAGGAATGTTACTCTCTTTTATCAAGTAGTCTTCAAGTTGATACTTCATCCACAGAAGTTGAGAAGCGCAACTTCTTTGTGAGATGTATTAAACCTGGCTGTTGAGAGTGCAATAGTGCTTTGTCTTTTGCTTGACCAAGACACAAGATTAGCTCCAAGGAACTGGCAGCCTCCACTTGTGCTTTTTCTTTCAATTCGGTCTCGAGCAAAGTCAGCATCACAGAAACCTACTAATTTGTAATCTTTTGATTTCTTATAAAGCAAACCAAGATTAGTAGTTCCTTGCAAATATCTAAATATTCTTTTAACAGCACTTAGGTGTGATTCTCTAGGATCTGATTGAAATCTAGCACACAGGCAGACGCTGAACATAATGTCAAGTCTTGAAGCCGTAAGATAAAGTAGAGATCCAATCATACCTCTATACATTTTCTGATCTACCTTCTTACCAATTTCATCTTTACTAAGAGTGCAGGTAGGATGCATAGGTGTACACGTAGGCTTACAATCCAGCATCTTGAATTTCTTCAATAATTCTTTGATATATTTGCTTTGATGTATATAGATACCATCACTGCATTGCTTGATTTGTATTCCAAGGAAAAACTTTAATTCTCCCATCATGCTCATCTCAAATTCAGCCTGCATAAGCTTAGAAAATTCTTTGCAAAGGCTTTCATTAGTGGCTCCAAAAATGATATCATCAACATAGATTTGAACAAGTATGAAATGCTTGTTAGAGGATTTTCTGAAAAGAGTAGTGTCAACTAAACCTCTTGTAAATCCATTTTCCATTAAAAAGGAACTTAGTCTATCATACCATGCTCTGGGAGCTTGCTTAAGACCATATAGAGCCTTTTTAAGTTTAAAAACATGTTCTGGAAATTCAATATCTTCAAAACCAGGAGGTTGTTTAACATAAACTTCCTCAGTTATAAAACCATTTAGAAAAGCACTTTTCACATCCATTTGATATAGTGTTATCTCATGATGTGCTGCAAATGAAAGTAAAATGCGAATAGCTTCTAGTCTTACAACAGGTGCAAAGTTTCGATGAAATCAATACCTTCTTCTTGTGAATAATCTTGAGCAACTAACCTTGCTTTCTTTCTCACACCTTTACCATCTTCATCAAGTTTATTTCTAAATACCCATTTAGTACCAATAGCTTGCTTATCTTCCGGTAGAGTGACTAGCTTCCATACATCATTTCTTTGGGCTGATTTAGCTCGTCTTGCATTGCTAGAATCCACCGCTTCATCTTCAATGCTTGATCAATCGTCTTAGGTTCCATTTCGAGAGAAAGTACAAAATCAGCATGCTCCTTGAAAGAGGATCTGGTTCGTACTTTATCACCAGGTTCTCCTATGATTTGATCTTTTGGATGATTGGGTTTGTTCTTCGGTCTTTTTCTTGCTTGACACGCTTGAGTAGGATTCTTCGTCTGGTCACCACCGGATGATGAAGATGCACGTTCACTATCTGACTTGTCACCGAGGTTTAAATCTGAAAATAACTTATCTAGCTCTGACATAGCAGTGTCAGGCTTCTTATCATCAAACTTGACATGAATGGACTCTTCAACTGCCAAAGTTTCTTTGTTGTATATTCTACAAGCTTTAGATCTTTCATAGTATCCCAAAAAGATTCATTTGTCAGCCTTGGAATCAAACTTACCAAGCTGATCTTTAGTATTCAAAATATAACAACTACAACCAAAAGGATGAAAGTAAGAAATGTTTGGTTTTCTTCCTTTCCACAATTCATGAGGAGTCTTATTCAAAATAGGTCTTATAAGAATTCTATTTTGAATATAACAAGCTGTGTTTACTGCTTCTGCCCAAAAATGTTTCGCAATATCAGCTTCATTGATCATGGTCCTGGCCATTTCCTGGTGGGACCTATTTTTCCTTTCTACAACACCATTTTGTTGAGGTGTTCTAGGAGAGGAGAAATTATGGGAGATGCCATTTTCTTCACAAAATTTTTGAAAGTTTTCATTTTCAAATTCTCCCCCATGATCACTTCTAATAGAAGAAATACAGATGCCTTTTTCATTTTGAACTGATTTGCGAGAATCTGATAAATACCTTAAAAGACTCATCCTTGTGGGCAAGGAATTTAACCCATGTCCATCTAGTAAAATCATCAACAATGACTAATCCATATTTCTTTCCAATTAAAGAGGCTGTCCTTGTGGGACCAAAAAGATCAAGATGTAGAAGTTCAAGTGGTCTAGAGGTCGAAACAACATTTTTTAAATGAAAGGAAGTTTTAACTTGTTTTCCTCTTTGACAAGCCTCACATAGGGCATCAGATTGGAACTTAAGATTTGGTAAGCCTCTAACAAGATTGTGCTTGTTTAATTTTGAGATTAACCTCAAATTGGCATGACCCAATCTTTTGTGCCAAATCCATTGCTCATCTTCAACAGACATAAGACACTTGACATCTTGTTTTGCAAGTTCAGAAAGATCAACTTTATAAATGTTTTGTTTCCTCTTTGCTGTAAAGAATATAGATACATTCATCCATTTTCTGTAAAGACAACATTATAACCATTGTCACATAATTGACTTATGCTCAATAGATTATGTTTCAGTCCTTCAACATATAAAACATTATCAATAGAAGGAAGAGAGCCTTTACCTATGCAACCAATTCCAACTATTTTACCTTTCTGGTTTCCTCCGAAACCAACGAATCCAGCTTCTCTAGGTCTTAGTTCTTGGAACATATGCTTTTCTCCCATCATGTGTGCGAGCATCCCTTTGTCTAAGTACCAAGATAGGTGTGTTGACTTTGTTGCTAAGCAAGTCTGCAACATAGACTATTTTATCTTTAGGTACCCATATCTTTTTGGGTCCTTTCTTGTTAGTTCTTGAAGGATACTTGTCCTTCTTAGTTGTAAACACAGTACACGCACTTTTCAAATGACCAGATTTATTGCGGTAAGTACAATGCAAACATTTACTATGATTATTGGATTTATCGGATCTTTGAATCATTTTCTAAAAGAGGTTCATCGATATATAACCAAGACCATGAGTTGTCGTTTCTTGACACCCCAAATCATAGAAGCTTGCTTGCTTCGACTTACACTCTCTGCAAGAAACTTTTGAAAAGCATGTTCATAGTCATTTGATTTGCGATTAGGATTACTTTGTAACTCTGAGCTTTTGACTTGAGAGCTCTCGAACACGGTTGCTTGTTGGCTTCAGGCATTTGGTTATCCACCGACGATTTTCGGTTTTACCAGTTCTCTTCATTGAGTACAGAGTTTTCATTGTGTAAAGAATGAAAATCTTGTGATAGTTTTGAAAATTTCTTTTTCAAATTCTTATACTCAATAGAGAGAGTGGCAGAATCCTTTAACAGGTCATCAAATGCAAATTGAAGTTCAGAATAAGAGTCATATATTATTACCTCTTCAAGTTCTTCTTCTGAATCAAGATCAGTGTCTGCCATGAGGGCAATGTGAGCTTTTTCTTCTTTATCTTCCTCAGAGGAGGATAAGTCAAGATCTTCCCATGTTGCCATGAGACCCTTCTTCTTTTTCTTGAAGGATCTTCTTGTGGACTTTTCCTTAAGATTAGGACACTCGGACTTGAAATGTCCAGGCTTCTTACATTCATAGCAAACGACTTGGGCTTTGTCCTTGTCTTTGCTTTCCTTCTTGTCCTTTGTATCTTTCTTCTGAAACCTCCTTCTGAAGTTTCTCTTCTTCCACATTCTCTGGATCTTCTTAGATATGAAAGCTAGCTCATCATCTGATCCATCATAATCTCCTTCTGAAGCTTCATCATCTGATTCTTCTTCTTCAGCCTGAAAAGCTTTAGAAGTACTAGATTTATGTTGATTAACTCTTAAAGCAATAGATTTACTCTTCTTGGTAGGTTCTTCTTCATTTAGCTCAAGTTCATGAGCTTTCAAAGAACTCATAAGATCTTCAAGCCGAAGGACATTTAGATCTTTTGCTTCTTGAATAGCAGTGACTTTGGGTCTCCACTACTTAGTCAAACTTCTCAAGATCTTTCTCACAGGGTCAGGTGTAGTATAACTTTTTCCAGGGCTGCAACCCATGAACAAGTGTTTGGAACCTTCCAAACATAGTTTCAATGTTTTCTCCATCTTCCATTTTGAATAGCTCATCTTGGCGAACCATCATGCTAGCCTTTGTTTCTCTTACTTGGCGAGAACCTCATAAGACAAAACAAGAGAATCCCGATTTCTTTGGCGTTATCAAACTTACCACATTTATCATATTCTCTTTCTGTCATATACAGATGAGAATAAATCTAACACTTCCGATTGGTGTGATATCTCTTTTCCTGATCATCAGTCCAGTTTTCCCTAGGTATTGCAACACCAAGGGCATTAGCGGGAGAAATGTATCCATTTTCAACTATATCCCACAAATCAAGATTTTGTGCCTCGAGAATGCTTTCATCTTATCTTTCCGGTAATCAAATTTTTCTCCATTGAATAGAGGAGGGCGGTTCATATGACCACCTTGGCGAGACATGTTCTGATGGGATCTTTACTCTTAACATCGTTAAGTGCTCAACCAAGAGGCCGAGCTCTAGTACCAACCGAGCGTGAACACAAGAAGGGGTTGAATTGTGTTGAAAACTTTTCCTTAACTTTAAGTTAAAAACACTTAGAACACAGGTTTTCAAAAGCAGTTTGTTAAACGGACGCTGAAATAAACCTGACTGGAAAAGCGATTTATGAAAACTTGTTTTTAACAGAGCAAGATAAAGATAAATAGAAAGCGATAAAGCAAGAGACACAGAGATTTATACTAGTTCACTACCAAACCGTAGCTACGTCTAGTCCGCCGTTCCTGAAGGATTTTCCACTATAATCAGCGATTACAAAACCTTAAGAGTATTCTCTTTGTCACAACCTTGACAATACTCTCAACTTCTCAAAAGCGACTCGATACATTCGAGTCTTTGAGGAACGACCTTAACTAGGCCAAAACAACTTTTACAAGTAAGTTGAATACAAGTATAAATAACTCTCACAGAGAGGATAAAAATTAAGCTCAATATAGAAATGCTTTCAAAGAGAAAGTGTCGGACCGAGTTCGATTCTTGTAGTCCAGAGACTTGGCTCGAAACTTGATTGCCCACGTAGCGATGGTTTTGAGTATCGACTCTTTGTAGTGTATAGCAACAAATGCTTGTTCTCGATAAATGAAGCAATATTCTCTTGTAGAGTTTGGCCAGTTTCTTCAATGGATACCTTAGGGTATTTATAGGAGTTATAAAGGATATTACCGTTCTGATAAAAATGGCTCCTTTCCATTGGTGAGGTGATTTCAAAAAAGTCTCTTTCTTCCTTTCTAGAGAATATCTCAGTAGTACACATTACCGTTTTCGTACTACCTTGCTTTTCACAATTGCTTGTACGGTTTTTGTCTTTTAGCTAAAGGTGTCACCTTTGATACCTCGTACAACAATTTTAGCGCACAAGATCAAATTCGAAATCCATTCCAGAAACTTCTGAGAGGACGAGCAACTACGTGACCAACACGTGATTTATAATGAAGTTCGGACGCTTGCTCAGAACGGAAGATCGGACGCTCATAGCAAATGAATAAGACTAGTGTCACAAGAAGTTAATTCCAGACGCTCACGAGGACAGTATACTAGGATGAGCCGGATGCTGACACATGGAGTGTATCCTTCTCTTGAGAGCTTCTTCCTTCTTGTTTAAGTGGCTTAGAAATATATGTAATATTAGTATCTGCACACTTCAAGAATTGTTAGAACATAAATTGTTCTCTTGTGAATATTTTGTTATCATCAAAATTAATGAGGGTCTAAACTTCTCAATCGTTTAGGTTCCAACACTACCTTCTTACCATTTTCATCTTTGCATAAAGTGCAGGTAGGATGCATAGATGTGCTCATTGGCTTGCAGTCCACCATAATGAACTTTTTGAGCAATTCATTGATTTATTTGCTTTGATGAATATAGATACCATCATTGCATTGATTTACTTGGATTCCAAGGAAGAATTTCAATTCTCCCATCATGCTTATTTCAAATTCAGTCTGCATCAACTTAGAAAATTCTTTGCAAAGACTTTCATTTGTGGCACAAAATATAATATCATAAACATAAATTTGGACAAGTATAAAATATTTGTTTGAAGTTTTTCTAAACAGAGTAGTGTCCATATGTCTTCTTGTAAAGCCATTTTTCATTAAAAAGGAACTTAGTCTATCATACCAAGCTCTTGGTGCTTGTTTGAGACCATATATTGCTTTTCTAAGTTTGAAGAGATGTTCTGGAAATTCAATGCCTTCAAAACCAGGTGGTTGTTTCACATACACTTCCTTAGTTATGAAACTATTCAAGAAAGCACATTTAACATCCATTTGATAAAGAATTATCTCATGGTGTGCAACAAAAGAAAGTAAAATGCGAATAGCTTCTAACCTTAAAATAGGTGCAAAGGTTTCAGTAAAGTCTCTACCTTCTTCTTGTGAATAACCGTGGACAACTCATTGTGCCTTGTTCCTTACCACTTTACCATCTTCATCAAGCTTGTTACGAAATACCCATTTCGTTCCAATGGCTTGGTTATCTTCTGGTAGAGTAACCAGCTTCCAAACATCATTGCATTGGAATTGATTAAGTTCTTCTTGCATGGCAAAAATCCATCTTTCATCTTCTAAGGCTTCATCCAGCATTTTAGGTTCCAGTTTAAAGAGTAGTGCAAGATTAGTGTGCTCTTTAAAAGATGATCTTGTTCTCACTTTGTCTCCTGGTTCCCCAAAGATTTGATCTTATAGGTAATGAGTCTTGAAGCGCCAGTTCCTTCTAGTTTCAGCTTCTGTCTGGTTAGATGCTTGCTTCTGGTGAGCAGCAGCACACACTGACTCCTCAGGCTCTTCACTGGTTCCTCCATTGTCTAAACCTGAAAATAGCTCATCTAGCTCTAATATTTCAATGTTAGGCTTCTTATAATCAAACTTGACATACATTGATTCTTCCACTGTCACAGATTCTTTGTTGTATACTCTAAAGGCTTTTGAACGTTTAGAGTATCCCAAAAAAATACCTTTGTCAGCTCTAGAATCAAACTTACCAAGTTGATCCTGTAACGCCCTAATTAACTATAACTTATTCTATTATAAAATAGTATGATTTCGAAATGCTTTGTAAATAGTTGGGTTTCTTTTTCAAAAACTAATTGTCGTAAGAGTAAAAACTAAAATCATTCTTTTTAAACAAAACATTACATTCATAAAATTCTTTCATCATTAAAAGCAACTCGTACGAAATCCATTTTAGTGGTGAACTCCAAATTACTTTAAGTTTGAAAACCCTATTTCATAAACCATTGTCATTTTCGTGATAACTTAGATAACTCGTTGGGTTCTTTTAAAACACGTATACGCAACCTTTTCCAAATACTAAGTTTTAAAAAGAAATTATACTTTGAAACCAAACCTTCGTAAATCACCCTAAAATTATACATTTACAATACTCAATGCAAAGAATTCTTATATACAAAGATTATTTACAAACTTAGGACTTCATTTACATATACTTTTTCTAAATCTCAATACAATTAATCATCTTCACACTCCCAGTCGGTTAACTGAAAAAAGATAAATGGAAAAGAATGTTTTTAAAAATCTCAGCGAGTGTTCCCACACGCAAGCACCTAACAGTTAACAGGTAAACATGCAAGAGATAGGTGTTCATGCAGCAGATATAATGAAGCCATAAAACAACTTGAGTCATTTAGCACATAAGACATACAACATTAAATCCAATAGCACAATGTTTCCATTCATACAAGCACAAGATCAAGTACAAGGTCAACCCATTTTAGGAACACATAAACACAAGTACAAAGCCAAACCAATCTCAACATCACGGAAGCTCATACTCAAAGTATGACTATGCAATGACTCCTCATACTCTACTTCATATGCATGTGGTATCATCTACTACTCCAGGAAGTTTAACTAGGAGGACATGTTTGGCTTTTTGAAGGAATACACCGCAATGGTGAACACTTCGTTGTCGCGCACTCTCGACTAATCATGAGAATGTTCGGTGATAGTCGGGGTTGATAAGTCTTATGGGTATCCCTCGGTTCAAAAAGCTAACTCAAACCATTCGAGGAATTCAGACTCGGGCTTCGCACCCCCAGGTTGGGTTTCCACCAAAATCCACCTATCATGGTTCATAAACAATCCATCGTAGCCCATATGGCTAGGATCGTCAATCAAAACAAAGATTAACCCGAGCTCCATAGCGGCTACGTATAGCTAGGAGGCTTAAACAAGTGGTTATGTTAAATCATAAGATTGCCACTCCGAGTGGACTCTTCATAAATATGGTCTCCATATAATGGACTTATCATAAACATTGCCGCTAGATAGTGGACTTGTCATAAACATGGGACAACACTAAAGGAAAATCCCTAAAAGTCTATTAACTCGCATTAGGGGTTCTAATTGCTTTGCTATAATTATTTAGTATTCTTTCTCTAAGGGCTCGAGCATACCCAAATTATTGAGACACTATCATAACACTCTCCTTTGTTGTTTTCCTTACTATTTAGCTTCATAATAATTTAGATGTTCACTACCTTCACACTTATCCCACCAAATCCTACGGTCAACACTTTGTCTTCATTATGCTAAGTCATTTAATTTATTTACTAGCCTCAAATCTAATTAAATTATTAATAATTCAAATGAAAGTCCTATTAGTCTTTATTACTCAAACACACCAAAAACATATAAAAAACCGTCTTTGATTCTTTAACTTAGGCATTCTAAGTGACAGATTTTATGACAGTAAATTCTTACACTACATCATTTTCTAATTCAATTAACTCTCAAGAAAACAACCACGAAACAAATCCTAAGTCTTTGGGAATAACTAAGGGTCATCTCTTGCTTATCAAATTCAATTTCAGGACCATTCAAGGTCCTCAATTTCATGATCACAACAAGTCATATATGCACAAGGTACAATATCAATATCAAGGCATGCTTACACAACCAATCGCCAAAGAGTTCAACAAGAGTATCAACCAATAAATTATTTTATCAATTTAATCAAGGAAACAAGCATCTCTTGACATCAATTCAGTACCATATATACTCATACATACATACATAGGTATTTCACATAATGCACATTATCAACAGCACAATTATCATTTGCATTATATTAAAGCAGAGGTAAAATCATAATAAAATTTGACATGTCAATTTAAACATAATTATGCAAATCGCACTAGACAATTATTTTCATTGCTCCTACTATGAAAAATACAATAGGACTCATGTCATAACATATAATTACACCATTGCTCATACAATAGTAACAAGACAAACCACATAAAGACACGTTCGGTGTCACCAGGTACCCCAAACAAGGGAGACACTCACCTTAAAATATCCAACAATTATACATGATGTTCCTGTCCTCCGATCACGACCCAAGCAGTCCAATGATGTAATGACCCGTTTCCGGAGCGCTACTAAACTAGAACAACTATAATGCAATGAAGTTTTGTAAAGAGATACTCTTCTTGTCTTTTGAAAATTGCGGTAAATATTTTTTTTCTTTTTTATAAACAAAAGTCTTTCGTAAAATGCAATCAGAGTATATACAGCAATTTTGAAACATGGCAGAATTCTAGATGCAAACGATTATTACAACTGAATATAAACATATACGCAACTTCCAAAAGATGGCCAGTTGAAGAGCTTTACATACAGAAAACAGTAAATAGATATGCACAAGCAGGAATACACCTAGAGTATGAAGACCCTACAAGATTAGTCATACCCCTGAGGTACTCCCGGCAGTTACCCACGCAGGGGGCCGCTCCAAAAGTAATAACCTCGACACTTAATCAACAACTACCACCGAAGTCTAGCAATAACAGACAGACTGGTCACCAACCATAACTATATACAAAATAGATAGACATCATCAACTACACAACTACACAAATCTTCTGGCAGTCCTCTTCTGTCTCCTCCATCAGGTCATTCACATCCTCGTCAGTCCACCTACGGGAAAAGTCTCTAACACGCCTCACATTGCATAAATCTCATTGGAAGTGGTGAACTCCAGGCAGGAATTTTCATGTGCAGAAAGTCAAAGGTCACCTCCGACGATGTCGTCATCGATGGGATCTCCACCATGTCCATCAGCGTCTGGGTTACCATCATCAATTGAAGGAACCACGGGCAAGGGTCAACTTCTTAAATACACAAATATAATATAACGCAGCATAACATAACACACAATTTAGTAAGAATGCACCAATGCCTGCAAATGCAACTACATGCAACTGTTTATGATTCCCGGAATTCCCCAACAATACTGAATCCCCATTCCGGCACTATTCAGATCGAGGATCGTCCTAACGACACTGAATCCCATTCCGGCACTATTCAGGTCTACGAACACTCTGATGACACCGAACCCCCATTCCGGCACTATTCAGGTCTGGGATCACCCTGACGACACTGAATCCCCATTCCGGCACTATTCAGGTCTGGGATTGTCCCACTACAGCCTATAACGATACAGAATCCCCATTCCGGCACTATCCAGATCGAAGTCACCATTATGCATGCCAATGCACTTCACCAACTCCAATGACATATCAATGCACATGATATTTCGACATGGCATAATTAAATAAATATTCAATTATCCAATAACAAATCCACAACATATATCTTAACACAATTTAAGCATACATGCAAACACGTCACCTCCTCAAATTCAAGCTCAAAACAAATTCAGTTTCAGCCACCATTCCACAACCACAACAATTCACATAACAATCATCATCATCACAAATAAGCAGCAAGTCGTCCCTTTGCAACTCAGTGGAGCTAACAAAGAGGTAATCAAATAAGTGTGGGGGGTTGGGGACAGCAGCCAACCACTTGCAGACAAGCCCACTAAATAATCAGTATAAATAAAATTTTAGGAACTAAAAGTCGAAGGGGTACGAGACCCTCACTTCGAACCCTGAGGTTCTCAGACTTCTTCGCATATCGACAGAAAGTAAATATTAAACGTATCCATATCTAAGAGTTGCCCTTACCGAAAGTAAACAGTTCTCGTGTCAAGGCACGCCTCGGTCTCACGCCGCACAAACTCGGATACTCAAATCCTAACACACGGAACAAACTTAGTACAAACCTAGGGACTTAGTTCTAATTTCTTAGGCTCCCTAAACCCTCTTAGCTCACCAAATCACTTACACTTGAATGCCAAATTTTGAAGTACATATATATATTTTTAAAAGCATCACATATACTAAAATACACAATTTGAATTACATGTTTTTAAAGAATTACTTATGCTTTTAAAAAAAAACTAACAACACTTAAAGAATAAAATTCTAAAGACTAAGAATCATTTCTTTTCAAACTTAAAACTTAAGACAACATCATTTATAAAATTCTTTTTCTTCTCAAAATGCTTAATTGAGGCTCTACTTGGTTTCTTGGATCTCAAGGGACCCAATTTACCTTATGTGTTTTATGGCCATTAAAATAAAAACAACTCCAAATTCAATCCAATCACTTCCATAATTTTTGAAACTTATACAACAATCATGTACTACTAAATTAAAAGCTAGGAACACAAAAATACTCTGACTCTCAAGCTTGAATAGCTTGCGGCCAACACCCAAAAATTAGGAGACATTTTGCAAACTTCCAAAACAATTAAACAACGTTAATTCATATGTAATTTCTTTCACAAAACAACAAACTACAACTCAAGAGAAAATCTAATCCATACCCAAAACTATTTTCAAGTCATTCAATTACACTTCAAGGCATCAAAACATCAAGTCATTCTCAAGACATAATTCAAAGCACATTTCAAACATAATCCAAAATATTTTAAAATACTTCAAGAGCAAAGTTTCCTAGAACCTTTCAAATTTTCTTTTGATTCAAACTATTCAACCATGATATTAACAATGCCAATAACTCAAAAGCAAGACTCAATTCAATTTCATATACAACTAGTACATAAAAACAACTTAATCAAGCATTCAAAACCCATTTTCTCAATGCCAATAAACAAGAATTTTCAATAACCTTTTTACTACCTCTTGAATCCAAGTTTTCCACCAAATCAAATTCAAAACAAAACCAACTACTAACACCATTTTAATCAATTCTTTTCCTCATCAAAACACAATTAAACACTTTGAAACAATTTACTAACAAGTCTAGGCATGCTTTACAACATTTCAAGAGCCTCAAATTTCTAAATAAATACCTAATCATGCTTCTAACACAAAACTTTCAACCACAACAAGATTAACACATAGCAAGATAGAAACAACAATTAATTACATGTCTTAACCATCAAAACCCACATTTTCACCTCTTCAAGAATAGGTTCAAACCCTAAAGCAACCACTTTAACATGCTATTTCCAAACTACTACTCCAATTCATCAACAACAACATAAATTAAACTCAATCAAACAACTAATGGCAAGATTGAACCTCAAGATCACATTACCCCTCTTTTCCCCTTTGACTTGCGCCTACGATTCTCAAGAATAGGGACTTACATGTTCATCTCTTTCATTCTGTAACATTCTATTCTTTTCTGAATTAAAAATTTAGTTTATAATTCTAAATCAAATATTTAAAATAGTAATATAATAATAATAATAATAATAATAATAATAATAAATATTTTTTTTTTTTTGCTTACGCTGACTAAACTATTTTTAATATATGTTACCATACTAATATCATCATAGATATCATAGATATAATATAATACTAAACTATTACATATAGATATATTACTATACTTTTATTTTATGTTAAGTTATATTGAATAATTAATTAGGTGTAGCGAGCATTGACTTAATATAAGATTCCACTTTCCAATTAGGAGTAACCATAAGATGGGATTGTTATGCCTTCCAAAATTTTAAGTTACCCAAAGAACCAATCAACATTCATCTTTTCTATATGTGTAACATTTAGTTGCAACAAATTGTTCCTAAAAGCTTCTGACAAGATATACTTTGATCCTGCTAATGATTACATCTTATCTTGTGATTTTATTTGGACACTCGGATAAGTTACCAACCATAGGATGCAAACTTTTTCTCCAAGAAAAGCCACCTGTACAATGAATATAACTTTTTCTCCAAGAAAAGCCACCTGTACAATGAATATAGCCCATTAAATCTACCTACAGATTTAATCCCAAGATTTTATGATAAAATCTAATTTATTTAATAAAGCATCAGTTATGTAGAAGTTCACTATAAATACACTCTCTAATCCCTCCACACTCTCACACACAATCAACCACTTTACTCCCTGGTGAAAATACTTTACGTTCAAAACTATGAAGTTATCTTACACCATCAGTGTCCTATTCCATACTTTTCCCTACTAGACATACCACTCATAAGTCTTTTTCCTTTCACTTCTACTTCCTTTTTCATCTATACCTCAAGTATAAAGAGAAAGTTACCATCCCCTGTTCAGATTGTAAAGCTTGTGGAGTTTTCCAAGGAAGAGCCTTTACCAACTAGGACAAAACAAAACTTGTGTAATAGGGGGTGAGGAACTTCAACAATAATAGTAGAGTAGGAGGTGAATCATTCGAGTCAAGGGTGGCCCTATCCCTTCACTATTTCTATTATTTTTACGATCTGATGAATTTAATATTAGTAAAGTAAAAGAGGAAATTTGAGTTTACATATACTGATAGTTATTCTTAGCTTTGATGTTTTTATGAACTTCCTTGCTGAGAATGGATATTATTTTGATATTATTAAGTTGTTCATCTGATGTCTTAAAATCTGTGATTATTTTACAACGCTCTGTTATTCGGACACTGGCACACACACACCCAAATCCGGTACACACGCACACACTTAAATCTGGTGCATGGTCAACTCTGGTGCGTGGTCAACTCTGGTCAACTCTGGTCAACTCTGGTGATGGTCAACTCTGGTCAACTCTGGTCAACTCTGGTGCGTGGTCAACTCTGGTCAACTCTGGTGGTGGTCAACTCTGGTGATGGTCAACTCTGGTCAACTCTGATTTTTTTCTTACTTGTGCAGCTTTTCTCTCTCGTAATTGAGTCTGCCTCTAGTGTAACTTTTACCATAATGGTAGTACGTGGATAATTGAGTTCAAATATGAGGAAGAGAGCTACGTTTTGAATACGAGCGAGTGCGCAAGTGAAGGTTGTAATAACCTTGGGGGCATCACGGTGCGAAATTCCACATGTGACGGTGGTAGCTCCCTTGTAAGTGGTATTCGATATCCCACAATGATGAGCTTTGACGAGACACTTGCAAGAACTCAAGATCGGTGTAGAGTGTTCGATTATAATGAATTATAAAATGAGAAAAATCTTGGGGCCGGAACATGTACTCCGATCGCTCCTCGATTTAGAGTCTCTCCATGGAGTAGATGTGGGCCCATACATACATATATATATATATGACATTGCATGGATCTTGTTGCATGATTATGAAATGAAGCTGTTGATCTTTATTTCTTTATATATATAATACTATTATGATTGCCTAATGCTCTACTATATGTTATGTTGTTGATATGTACTCACCCTTTGTTTGTTGTTTTGGATATTATTATTATGTTTGGTTAAAGATGGAGGACAACGACAACAATCATCACCCGATGATGCGTATGGAGTTCATCAGCGGGATCTGGACCCTGATTATCCCAACCTCACTTTGTGACCTTTGATGGAGAAATCGCTATTCACACCCTTTGTTGGCACATTTCCTAACTTCATCACTACCACGCCATCGTGCTATGACATTAACCTTTTACTTACCTTTAGCCGATATGTGGGCTGCGTCATTGTGCACCCACGAGGAACATATCCGAACCGCCTCCCTACTACCCGATCCCATAGAGGGTGAGGGAAAGAGATGTATGGCTAACAATTCTGATGCAGTAGGATGTTTGGGCCAGGCTGATGTAGTTGCGGGGCGATGTAGCTACTCTTGACAGGAGATCTTTTGATGTTGTAGAAAAAAATAATGTATATAGTATAAATTTGGTTGTTATCTAGATATTTGTATGACTTCTATTAACTACTAGGAAGATATACCGTCTCCTAAAAACTATTTTGTTCAAAGGCTAATGATGCAGTATATTATAAATGTTACTCTTAACTTCTATGTTCATCTAATGTTTTTTTATCTTTGATTCAATTGTGATAAAGGTTTTAAAATTAATCGGTATATGTATGTTTTATTGGATGAGATACTTGGGGTGTCTCATTTGTGGTATCGAGTAGTCGAGTCTTATTGGGATTTGGGTATGGACTAACTATGTTTCTTTGTGAAAGGTTGTGTGTCATTAAAAAAAAAAAAAAAAAGCGAGGAATAATATAGTGATGAAATTATTTTTACGATATATTGATTCTGTAGGAAATTATGGCCTTGAGGGAATAACGAAGAAATGGTGAAAGGTATTCAAGCCATCGAAGTATGGCTGCGGCAATGTTGCGACAAACTCAAGTGAACAATACAAGAAATGAAGGAACAAGCTGAATTCCAAGGTTTAGCCGAATTTAGTAGTAATAAACCCTCTCAATTCAATGGAGAATATGATCCAGGACAAAGCCGAGTTATGGATTCAAGAAATGGAAAAGATATTTGAGGCAATGATGTGCCTATAGAGCGAAGAGTTATTTACGCAACCTTTATGCTAATCGGAGAAAGTGAATATTGGTGGAAAGCAACACGTCAACTTAGGCGAGAAGGTCGAGAAATAACTTGGGAACTTTTTAAGTAGCAAATTTTTAGAAAAGTACTTCCCAGAGGATGTAAGACACGCTAGAGAAATGGAATTTTTACAATTGAAGCAAGGAGGGATGTGCAGTAGGAGAATATCTTTGCAAAATTTGAAGCATTGTCGAAATTTTCAATGTATTTTCAACACCATCCGGATGAAAGTTGGAAATGCGAAAGTTCGAAGAAGGGTTCTTGGTATGAAATTAGGAAGCGATAGTTTCTTTTAGCACTAGAGAATTTCCTGAATTAGTAAATAAATGTAGGGTGATTGAGGATCTCAAAAGACTAGGGAAAAGCAGTCTCATAATTTTGGATCCTCGCGATTTAAGAAAGGAAATGACAGATTCAGGGAAGAAACCATATGAGCGTCCACAAGGAAATCAATATCATAACCAGAGTCAAAGAGGAAAAAGAGAACCAGTCAAGCATATCAGGCTCTGCTGAAATGTTTTAAATGTGGAGGTGCTCATGATACTAAATTGTTGGAATAAAGAAGTGATTTGCTTTAAATGCGACAAAGGGACATTTTGTTAGAGATTGTAAAAGCGAAACTCGAGTCAATAATGTGCGATCATCGAGGCCAAAGGCGAAGGGAAGAGCATACACTATGAGTGGAGTGAAGCTTCTCGGTCGATGACCTTATACAAGGTAAGTGTCTCATAGCGAGGTAGACTTTTAAATGTCTTTGTATGATTGAGCGCTACCCATTCTTTCATCTCTTATGTGTGTAAGACAACTAAATTTACCTATTTCCCCACTTCTTTTTGATTTAATTGTTTCAACCCCACTTACGAACCGGTAGTCACCGCTTTAGCTTGTGTCATTGTTAGATTATCGTGAAAATAGAAATTTCACTATAACCTTAATATGTTTGCCTTTAGTCGACTAGATGTAATATTAGGTATGGGTGGTTATCTTCTAATCGAGTCCTACTAGATTGTTCAAATAAGTCCTTAATCTTTCTGAATTGGAAAGCCCAGTTACTATCTACCAACCAAACAATTGCTTCTTTGAAAAAAAGCGAGGATATAGGTTGTTGTCTTCTTTGGAAGTTCAAGGGTATTGGACATAAACAAAGTGCCGATCGTGAGGAATTTCTGAGGTGTTTCAGGAAGATGTTCGAGTCTACCCCGAGCGAGAAATAGAGTTTGCTATTGATTTGTTGCCAGGAACTAGTCCTATATCAATAGCACCGTACCGAATGTCGCCATCTGAAATGGCGGAGCTAAAGAAATAATTGGATGAATTAATGGCAAAGAAATTCATTAGGCCTAGTGTGTCACCTTGGGGTGCTCTGTCTTATTGGTCAAAAAAGGATGGAAGTTCTAGGTTGTGCATTGACTATAGGCAATTGAATAAAGTAACTATCAAAAACAAATACCCTTTACCTAGGATAGATGATTTGATGGATCAGTTGAAAGGCGCTATCATATTTTCAAAAATTGACTTGCGATCTGGATACCATCGAGATCGTGTGAGGCGTGAGATATACCAAAGGCGACTTTTCGAACAAGATCGGCCATTATGAATATTTAGTGATGCCGTTTGGAGTTCTGAATGCTCCTGCAATTTTATGGACTATATGAATAGAATATTCCGTCCATATTTAGATAAGTTTGTAAATCGTCTTTATCGATGATATTCTTATCTATTCACGAGATCATAAGGAACACGGAACATCTCGAATTGTTCTTGAGTCTTGAAGGAAGCGATTGTATGCAAAGCTGTCAAAATGTGAATTTTGGCTGGAAGAAGTGCAATTTTTGGGACATGTAGTCTCGAAGGAAGGGATCGCGGTAGATCCAGCTAAGGTGGAAGCTGTCTTACAATGGGAAAGACCTAGGACAATAATAGAAATTCGTAGTTTTCTAGGGTTAGCAGGATATTATCGGAGGTTTATTGAAGGATTTTCCAAGATAGCGTTACCCCTAACCCAACTCACTCGAAAAGGACAAGCGTTCGTATGGACGGATGCTTGTGAAAAGAGTTTTCGAGGCTGAGCGTGGGTTGACAACATCACTGTCTTAGTGTTACTGACCCTAATGGATTTTTTGAGGTATATTGTGATGCATCTCATCTTGGTTTAGGTTGTGTCCTTATGCAAGAAAGAAAGGTAGTGGCATATGCTTCTAGACAACTGAGACCTCACGAGAGGAATTACCCGACCCATGATTTGGAGTTAGCGACCATTGTTTTTGCACTTAAAATATGGAGGCATTATTTGTATGGGTCTAAGTTTGAAGTCTTGATGACCACAAAAGTTTGAAGTATTTGTTTGATCAAAAGAATTAAACATGAGACAAAGGAGATGGATGGAATTTATAAAGGATTATGATTTCAAATTGCAATATCATCCTGGAAAAGCAAATGTCGTAGCAGATGCATTAAGTAGGAAGAGCGTTACATGTTTACGCTATGATGGTCAGAAGATGGAACTCATTGAGAAGTTTAGAGATTTAAATTTAGCGATAGAAGTAGCAGTAACCGACTTGGGTAAATATGGTTACCGCTACAAATGGCTTGTCGAGCAGATCCGCATCAAACAAGAAGTCGATCGGTATCTTCAAGAAAGATGGAATTGATGGAGCAAGGCAAACTTACCGAATTAGAAGAATGCTTGACGGGTGATAAGGTTTCAAGAGCGGGATACGTGTGCCGAGTGATCAAGAAATCAAGAAGTTAATTTTGGAAGAAGCACATAAGAGCAAGTTGAGCGTACATCCTGGAGCATCAAAAATGTATCAAGATTTAAAGAAGATGTCTTTGGTGGCGAGGAATGAAGAAAAGAAGTAGCCACGATATGTAGTTGCTTGTTTAGTCTGTCGAAAGCTAAGATAGAACATCAAAAACCTGCGAGGAACGCTACAACCACTAGACATTAGGAATGGAAATGGGGCGGTATAGCAATGGATTTTGTGACGGGATTGCCAAGGACTCCAAAGGGCATAACTCAATCTGGGTAATTATTGATAGGTGAACAAAGTCAGCCCACTTTTTGCCTATCAATATAAAAAACTCATTGGAGAAATTAACTTGTTGTACATAAATGAAATTGTCAGGTTACATGGGGTGCCCTCAAGTATAATTTCTGACAGAGATCCGAGGTTTACCTCGAGATTTTGGGGAAGCTTACATAAAGCTCTAGGAACCAAATTACGGTTAAGCTCTGCCTATCATCCACAAACTGATGGGCAATCAGAACGGACAATTCAGTCATTAGAAGATTTGTTAAGAGCATGTGTCTTGGAATATTCAAGAAGCTGGGATGAGCTTTTACCCCTAATTGAGTTTACTTATAACAATAGTTTTCATTCCAGCATAGGAATGGCTCCTTATGAAGCACTATATGGACGAAGATGCAGAACACCATTGTGTTGGTATGAGACTGGGAGACCCTTATTATAGGTCCAGAATTAGTGCAGCAGACCTCAGAAAAGGTAAGGATGGTTCAAGAGAAAATGAAAACGGCACAAAGCAGACAGAAAAGTTATGCGGACAAAAGGAGAAGACCACTTGAATTTCAAGAAGGCGATCACGTATTCTTAAAAGTCACACCGATGACTGGGGTTGGTAGAGTAATGAAATCCAGAAACTTACACCTAGGTTCATTGGACCATACCAATTTCTCCGCCGAGTTTGGCCTGTAGCTTACCAAGTACCCTTACCTCCTTCCCTTTCCAATCTCCACAATGTTTTCCATGTTTCTCAACTAAGAAAGTATATTCCTGATCCTTCTCATGTAATGTCAGGCGACACAGTACAATTAAAAGAAAACTTGACATATGAGTCTTTACTGTTAAAGTCGCGAGACAAGAGAATGAAGCTAACTCGAGAGGAAAGCAAATTCCATTGGTAAAAATAGTTTGGGAAGAAAATACGGTGGCGTTACAGGAATTAGAAGACAAAATAAAGGAGCAATATCTGTATTTATTTTAAGGTACGCAAATTCCGAGACGAAATTTTTTTAGAGGAGAATTGTAACATTCTATTCTTTTCTGAATTAAAATTTTAGTTTATAATTCTAAATCAAATATTTAAAATAGTAATATAATAATAATAATAATAATAATAACAATAATAATTTTTTTTTTGCTTACGTTGACTAAACTATTTTTAATATATGTTACTATACTAATATCATCATAGATATCATAGATATAATATAATACTAAACTATTACATATAGATATATTACTATACTTTTTATTTTATGTTAAGTTATATTGAATAATTAATTAGGTGTAGCGAGCATTGACTAAATATAAGATTTCACTTTCCAATTAGGAGTAACCATAAGATGGGATTGTTATGCCTTCCAAAATTTTAAGTTACCCAAAGAACCAATCAACATTCATCTTTTCTATATGTGTAGCAATTAGTTGCAACAAATTGTTCCTAAAAGCTTACGACAAGATATACTTTGATCCTGCTAATGATTACATCTTATCTTGTGATTTTATTTGGACACTCGGATAAGTTACCAACCATAGGATGCAAACTTTTTCTCCAAGAAAAGCCACCTGTACAATGAATATAGCCCATTAAATCTACCTACAGATTTAATCCCAAGATTTTATGATAAAATCTAATTTATTTAATAAAGCATCAGTTATGTAGAAGTTCACTATAAATACACTCTCTAATCCCTCCACACTCTCACACACAATCAACCACTTTACTCCCTGGTGAAAATACTTTACGTTCAAAACTATGAAGTTATCTTACACCATCAGTGTCCTATTCCATACTTTTCCCTACTAGATATACCACCCATAAGTCTTTTTCCTTTCACTTCTACTTCCTTTTCATCTATACCTCAAGTATAAAGAGAAAGTTACCATCCCTGTTCAGATTGTAAAGCTTGTGGAGTTTTCCAAGGAAGAGCCTTTACCAACTAGGACAAAACAAAACTTGAGTAATAGGGGGTGAGGAACTTCAACAATAATAGTAGAGTAGGAGGTGAATCATTAGTCAAGGGTGGCCCTATCCCTTCACTATTTCTATTATTTTTACGTCTGATAATTTAATATTAGTAAAGTAAAAGAGGAAATTTGAGTTTACATATCTTGATAGTTATTCTTAGCTTTGATGTTTTTATGAACTTCCTTCTTTGAGAATGGATATTATTTTGATATTATTAAGTTGTTCATCGATGTCTTAAAATCTGTGATTATTTTACAACGCTCACATTATTAGGACCTTTGGCACACACACCCAAATCCGGTACACACGCACACACTTAAATCTGGTGCATGGTCAACTCTGGTGCGTGGTCAACTCTGGTCAACTCTGGTGTGTGGTCAACACTGGTCAACTCTGGTGGTGGTCAACTCTGGTCAACTCTGGTGGTGGTCAACTCTGGTGGTGGTCAACTCTGGTGATGGTCAACTCTGGTCAACTCTGATTTTTTTCTTACTTGTGCAGCTTTTCTCTCTCGTAATTGAGTCTGCCTCTAGTGTAACTTTTACCATAATGGTAGTACGTGGATAATTGAGTTCAAATATGAGGAAGAGAGCTACGTTTTGGTACGAACAAGAGTGCGCAAGTGAAGGTTGTAATAACCTTGGAGGCATCACGGTGCGAAATTCCACATGTGACCAGGTGGTAGCTCCCTTGTGTCGTGGTATTCGATATCCCACAATGATGAGCCTGACGAGACACTGCAAGAACTCAAGATCGGTGTAGAGTGTTCCGGTATAATGAATTATAAAATGAGAAAAGTACTGGGACGGAACATGTACTCCCGATCGCTCCTCCAATTTAGAGTCTCTCCATGGAGTAGATGTGGGCCCATACATACATATATATATATATATGACATTGCATGGATCTTGTTGCATGATTATGAAATGAACTGTTGATCTTTATTTCTTTATATATATAATACTATTATGATTGCCTAATGCTCTACTATATGTTATGTTGTTGATATGTACTCACCCCTTTGTTTGTTGTTTTGGATATTATTATTATGTTTGGTTAAAGATGGAGGACAACGACAACAATCGTCACCCGATGGTACGTATGGAGTTCATCAACGGAATCTGGACCCCTGATTATCCCAACCTCACTGTGACCTTTGATGGAGAAATCGCTATTCACACCACTGTTGGCACATTTCCTAACTTCATCACTACCACCCGCCATCGTACTATGACATTAACCTTTTACTTACCTTTAGCTGATATGTGGGCTGCGTCTGTTATTGCACCCACAGGAACATATCCGGAACCGCCTCCCTACTACCCGATCCCATAGAGGGTGAGGGAAAGAGATGTATGACTAATAATTCTGATGCAGTAGTATGTTTGGACCAGCCTGATGTAGTTTCGACGTGATCTACCTACTCTTGACAGGAGATCTTTTGATGTTGTAGAAAAAAAATAATGTATATAGTATAGGCTGGTTGTTATCTAGATGACTGTATGACTTCTATTAACTAGTAGGATGATATACCGTGTACTAAAAACTATTTTGTTCAAAGGCTAATGATGCAGTATATTATAAATGTTACTCTTAACTTCTATGTTCATCTAATGTTTTTTTTTATGCTGATTCAATTGTGATAAAAAGGTTTTAAAATTAATCAGTATATGTATGTTTTATTGGATGAGATACTTGGGGGTGTCTCACATTCAATCATAGACAATCACAAAACAACACTTAACTAAGCATAAAAATCAAGAAGAAAAAGAGAGAAAACCACCACCTCTCCTCCTCCCTAGCTCACGGTTTTGGGGCTGTTTTGGGGGGAGAGAAATCAGTTTTTCCTCCTTGCTTGGATGGTTGAGAAGTGATGATTTAAGTAGAAGTTGAGCCTAGGTGCAAGAATGATGAAGGTTGGAGGTTGAAAATGCAAGAAAATGGAGGTTGGTGACTATGGAGCTTCAAGCTTTTTTTTTTCTCACTCTAGGAAATGAAGAAGAAGAAGTTGAAATGAGGTAGAGAGAGGGAATCACGATGGGGGGCTGCATATAGGCTCCTTTCTTTTTTTTATTTTTCTTAAAACAATTTAAGACATAGTTATAAAAAAATAGTTTAGTTTCAAATTAATCACACACAATATGACACCTAGCAACTTTATGAGATGCTAATCACATCATCTAATCCTACCCATCTAATCTCACATCTCTCATGATTACCCTCTAATTCTAGAATCTAAGGGTTGCTAAAACACGGCGTCGAATAATCGCGTTACCGATTAATTACCGGCCGATAAAATCGCGAAAATTAATTTAGCGAGAAATTAATTCACCGCGTGATATTATTTTATTATAAATAATAAAAATCATATCAAACATTCAAAAATAATCACGACAAGTTACGATTCGATTTTCATCGAAATCGGGGTTCATTTAAAATTTTATCTACGGCAAAACTGCCCGACGATTCGAAACGCGGCGAAACTTCGTTAGAATTTTTCGACGATATTCGAACCATGAATTAATTTAAAATACTAATTCTCAAATTCAATTTGATCTTTATTTATTTAAATCACTTACTTAGCGAACAAGAATTGCTTATTATAGCATAAATACAACCAAAATACACTATCATAACACTAGATAACGTACCGTAAAAATACGGGTGTTACAATACTCCCCCTCTAAAAATAGTTTCGTCCTCGAAACTGTGAGTAAGATACATACCGAGAAAAAGTTCCGGATATTGGTTCTTCATCTTCTCTTCCAGCTCCCATGTTGCATCTCCGGTCTTCTGATCCCACATGACCTTGACAAGTTGGATTTCTTCGTTCCTTAACTGCTTAGTCTTTCGATCGACAATCCTTGCAAGTGATGCTTCAAATGATAGGTTGTCCTTCAGTTGAATCACATCTGGTTCAATAACATGAGAAGGGTCGGAAACATACTTCCACAACTGTGAGACGTGAAAGACATCGTGAATATCAGACAAGGAAGGTGATAAAGCCATCTGATATGCAAAGGGACCTATATGACGAAGAATTTATAGGGTCCAATGAATTTAGGAATGAGTTTTGGATTTGATCGCTCGACCAACTCCAATTATAGGTGTGACTCAAAAGAATACACGCTATCCTTATGCAAATTCTAACGGTTGGCGACCCTGGTCGCATAACTCTTCTGTCAAATCTGAGACGCTTTCATCCTTGCTCTGATCTGTCGTACCTTCTCATTAGTATGTTGAATCAAATCTGGTCCCATAATAGAGCTTTCACCGTCTTGATGTCAACAAAAGGCGTCTGACGCTCGTGTCTATACAATGCTTCACATAATGTCATGCCAATGTTTGCACTAGAAAGTTGGCGTAACATTGCTTCTCTCGTACAATATGCAGTACTGGTCGTAGATGCCCTTCACGTTCTCCTCTACCTTGTGAGTAGATTAGGATATCGTCCGTAAATACCATCGCGAACTGGTACATTCTTCAACTCGGTGACTTGGCAACTTCTAAACTAGCAAGGGAATATGAAGTCCTGAGCTCGCTCCTTCAAGAAACTTCAATGGAATTAATAGAAAGGGTATTTGAAAACTTCAAGATCGAGAAAACTACGATTTTTGGGGACAATCCAAAAGAATATGGTGGTACGAAAACCAATCCATCCCAAGAATAACATCAGGACTTTTAAAAGGCAAGCAAATCAAATTAATAAGAACTTTCTACACTGAACAATCACCACACAACGAAGTCATGCAGTGTTGGAAACTAAAGTCTTAGCAGTTGGAGTAGCCACTACTAAGTTGAAAAATAAAACAGTCACAGACAATTTCAATCAGCTCACACAATCCAAAGAAATAAAAGAGTGTGTGGCATTAGAATCGAAGTAGATGGAGGGGAGTTACCCTCAATTCCGCAATTCCCCTGGTTCAGATCATTTGATTGCTCTGCTTCTTTGCCGCCCATACAAAAGATTATGCCCTTGGTACCCTGACGCTTCCTCTTTGCCTCTACAGCATTCACTCTCGGTTCCGTCCTTGGAGCTTTGTAGTCCTTTGCTAAATGCCCGGGTTTGCCGCAGTTGAAACATGTTTCATCTCTTGGAGGACAATTTTTGGCAATATGCCCCGGTTTTCCACAACGATAGCAAATCTATTCTCCTTTGTTCTGACTCCCACCACCTGAGTCCTAGGCCATCGGGCAGTATTGCCCCTAGTTGTTCTCCTGAGGCCTGTTGTAGGGTTTCTCTTGCTGTTTCGCTTTCTGACTATTCCCATGTCCTTGATTCTGCGATCTGATAGGCCCGCTTGCACCATCCTTTCTCTTGGGCTTCCTCATACCTTCCACCTCGATGCATCTATCAACTAACTCTTGGAAGTTCCGAATCCTCAGCGACACCACAGACTTCTGGATGTCGAACCTCAATCCCCACTGAAATCTATCGCTCAACCAATTCTGATCTGCCCGATCACGAAATGGACTGAAGTACCTCGAAAGCGACATGAACTTGGAGGCATACTCTGATACCGTCATGTTACCCTGATGCAGACGAAGGAATTCTTGCTCTTTATCCATCCGTGCAGTCTCCGGAAAGTACTTCTCCAAAAATCTCCTGTGAAAGATCTCCCAACTAATCTCCTGACGTTCAGCCGTCAACATCTGTTTGACTCCCTTCCACCAGTACTCAGCATCTCCCAGCAGTAAGTAAGACGCATAATTCACCTTAACGTTCTCGGGACAGTGGAGCGCTTCAAAAATCTTTTCTATCTCCTGTAGCCAAAGGTCTTCCTTGTCCGGATCCGGTTCACCAAAGAACTTCGGTGGATCATGCTTGCGAAAATCAGCCAATCCTCTAGCCTCCGCATTCCTCTCGGCCCTCTGTTGTTGCTGCAAATTATGTTGGTTCATAACCGCAGTTTGTTGAGCCATAGCAGTAGATTGTTGGGTCGCAGTAGCAAATTGTTGAGCAATTGCCGCCGCCATCTCAGTCATTGCTTGAATTGCTCTCTCCATGGTGGAGTTATTAGGTCCAAACGTACGGTCTCTACGAGGTGGCATTAGATTCCTACAAGGTCCAAAAACCTATCAGAACCTCACAATCAAGTGATGTGTTAACACACATTGCTTCAATCAAGAAACAATCCAACAAATTTTAAGCAAAGCTGCTTCACTCATCAAACAAAAACAACACAAACACAACTAGTTACCCGACGAAACAAGACCCAACACGATGACCAGCTTAATTACCCAATACATGTTGGAACCTAAACGATTGAGATGTTTAGACCCTCATTAATTTTGATGATAACAAAATATTCACAAGAGAACAATTTATGTTCTAACATTTTTTGAAGTGTGCAGATACTAATAATATGTATTTTCTAAGCCACTCAAGCAAGAAGAAAGTAATTCTCAAGAGAAGGATTCATTCTATTTGTCAGCATCCGGCTCATCCTAGTGAGCGTCTGGAAATTCCTCTTTATACAGTATGCTTATCAAATTGCTACAAGCGTCCGAACTTCCAACTTTGAACGAGCATCCGAACTTCCAACTTTGAACGAGCGTCCGAACTTCCAACTCTGAGCGAGCGTCTGAACCTCACTTCAAATCACGTGTTAGTCACGTTGCTGCTCTACCTCTCAGAAGTCTTTGGAACGGATCTCAAAATTGATCTTGAGCGCTAAAATCGGTGTACGAGATATCAAAGTTGAAATCTTTAACTACAAGACAAAACACATACAGACAAGAAAAACGGTAACATGGACTACTGGGACATTCTCTGCAAAGCAAGAAAGAAACAGTATTTTTGAATTTACTCTAGTCAATGGTTAGGAGCCATTTTTACTCTAACGGTCATATCCTTGGAACTCCTATATATACCTCATGGTATCCATTGAAGAAAAAAAAAAGAACGATGCAGCGAGCAACCAAGTCTCGTGCTAAGTCCTTGGACTCTTGAGGCCCAATTGTCCGACCCTTTCTTTAAGAAAGTTTTTCTTTAGTTGAGCTTAATCTTTTATCCTCTCTGTGAGAGTTATTTTCAATTGTATTTCAACTCACTTGTATAAGTTTGTTTTGGCCTAGTTTGGGCTGTATCCTCAAAGGCTCATTGTCTTGAGTCGTTTTGAGAAGTTGAGAGTATTGTCAAGTTGTGTGATAAAATACTCTTGAGGAAATTATGTCAGGCTGATTATAGTGGAAAATCCTTCAGGGACGAAGGGACTAGACGTAGCTACCAGTTTGGTAGTGAACTAGTATAAATTTATGTGTCTCCTGCTTTACTGCTTTCAATTCATTTCTATCTTGTTGTGTTAAAAACAAGTTTTCACAAACTGATTTTCAGCGTCTGGTTTATTTTCACCATCCGATTATCAAACAGTTTTGAGAAACTTTTATTCTAAGTGTTTTTAACATAAAGTTTGCGAAAAGTTTTCAACACAATTCAACCCCCCTTCTTGTGTTCACGTTCAATACACAGTCTAGTTAGAACCGAACCGCTCTAATACCACTATTGTAACGACCCGTTTCCGGAGCGCTACTAAACTAGGACAACTATAATGCAATGAAGTTTTGTAAAGAGGTACTCGTCTTGTCTTTTGGAAATTGCGGTAAATTTTTTTTCTTTTTTATAAACAAAAGTCTTTCATAAAACGCAATCAGAGTATCCACAGCAGTTTCGAAACATGGCAGAATTCTAGAAGCAAAAGATTATTACAACTGAATATAAACATATACACAACTTCCAAAAGATGGCCAGTTGAAGAGCTTTACATACAGAAAACAGTAAATAGATATGCACAAGCAGGAATACACCTAGAGTATGAAGACCCTACAAGAGTAGTCATACCCCTGAGGTACTCCCGGCAATTACCCACGCAGGGGGATGCTCCAAAAGTAATAACCTCGACACTTAATCAACAACTACCACCGAAGTCTAGCAATAACAGACAGACTCGTCACCAACAATAACTATATACAAAATAGATAGACAACATCAACTACACAACTACACAAATCTCCTGGCAGTCCTCTTCCGTCTCCTCCATCAGATCATTCACATCCTCGTCAGTCCACCTACGCGAAAAGTCTCTAACACGCCTCCTGTGTATACATCTCAGCCGGAAGTGGGCTGAACTCCAGACCGAGGGAATTTCCATGTACAAAAAGTCAAAGGTCACCTCCGACGATGTCGTCATTGACAGGATCTCCACCACGTCCATCAGCGTCTGGGTTACCATCATCAATTGAAGGAACCACAGGCAAGGGTCAACTTCTTAAATACACAAATATAATATAACGCAGCATAATATAACACACAATTCAGTAAGAATGCACCAATGCCTGTAAATGCAACTACATGCCACTGTTTATGATTCCCAGAATTCCCCAACAATACCGAATCCCTATTCCAGCACTATTCAGATCTAGGACCATCCTAACGACACCGAATCCCATTCCGGCACTATTTAGGTCTGGGATCACCCTGACGACACTGAATCCCCATTCCGGCACTATTCAGGTCTGGATTGTCCCACTACAGGCTACAACGATACTGAATCCCCATTCCGGCACTATCCAGATCGAAGTCACCATTATGCATGCCAATGCACTTCACCAACTCCAATGACATATCAATGCACATGATATTTCGACATGGCATAATTAAATAAATACTCAATTATCCAATAACAACTCCACAACATATATATTAACACAATTTAAGCATACATGCAAACACGTCACGTCATCAAATTCAAGCTCACAACAAATTCAGTGTCAGCCACCATTCCACAACCACAACAATTCACATAACAATCATCATCATCACAGATAAGCAGTAAGTCGTCCCTTTGCAACTCGGTGGAGCTAACAAAGAGGTAATCAAATAAGTGTGGGGGGTTGGGGACAGCAGCCAACCACTTGCAGACAAGCCCACTAAATAATCACTATAAATAAAATTTTAGGAACTAAAAGTCGAAGGGGTACGAGACCCTCATTTCGAACCCTGGGGTTCTCAAACTTCTTCACATATCGACAGAAAGTAAATATTAAACGTATCCATACCTAAGAGTTGCCCTTACCGAAAGTAAACAGTTCTCGTGTCAAGGCACGCCTCGGTCTCACGCCGCACGAACTTGGATACTCAAATCCTAACACACGGAACAAACTTAGTACAAACCTAGGGACTTAGTTCTAAATTTTTAGGCTCCCTAAACCCTCTTAGCTCACCAAATCACTTACACTTGAATGCCAAATTTTGAAGTACATATATATATATTTTTAAAAGCATCACATATACTAAAATACACAATTTGAATTACATGTTTTTAAAGAATTACATATGCTTTATAAAAAAACTAACAACACTTAAAGAATAAAATTCTAATGACTAAGAATCATTTCTTTTCAAACTTAAAACTTGAGACAACATCATTTATAAAATTCTTTTTCTTCTCAAAATGCATAATTGAGGCTCTACAAGGTTTCTTGGATCTCAAGGGACCCAGTTTACCTTATGTGTTTCATGGCCTTTAAAATCAAAACAACTCCAAATTCAATCCAATCACTTCCATAATTTTTGAAACTTATGCAACAATCATGTACTACTAAATTAAAAGCTAGGAACACAAAAATACTTCGCCTCTCAAGCTTGAATAGCTCACGGCCAACACCCAAAAATTAGGAGACAATTTGCAAACTTCCAAAACAATTAAACAACATCAATTCATATGTAATTTCTTTCACAAAACAACAAACTACAACTCAAGAGAAAATCTAATCCATACCCAAAACTATTTTCATGTCATTCAATTACACTTCAAGGCATCAAAACATCAAGTCATCCACAAGACATAATTCAAAGCACCTTTCAAACATAATCCAAAATATTTTCAAATACTTCAAGAGCAAAGTCTTCAAGAACCTTTCAAATTTTCTTTTGATTCAAACTATTCAACCATGATATTAACAATGCCAATAACTCAAAAGCAAGACTCAATTTAATTTCATATACAACTAGTACATAAAAACAACTTAATCAAGCATTCAAAACCCATTTTCTCAATGCCAATAAACAAGAATTTTCAATAACCTTTTTACTACCTCTTGAATCCAAGTTTTTCCACCAAATCAAATTCAAAACAAAACCAACTACTAACACCATTTTAATCAATTCTTTTCCTCATCAAAACACAATTAAACACCTTGAAACAATTTAATAACAAGTCTAGGCTTGCTTTACAATATTTCAAGAGCCTCAAATTTCTAAATAAATACCTAATCATGCTTCCAACACAAAACTTTCAACCACAACAACAAGATTAACACATAGCAAGATAGAAACAACAATTAATTACATGTCTTAACCATCAAAACCCACATTTTCACCTCTTCAAGAATAGGTTCAAACCCTAAAGCAACCACTTTAACATGCTATTTCCAAACTACTACTCCAATTCATCAACAACAACATAAATTAAACTCAATCAAACAATTAATGGCAAGGTTGAACCTCAAGATCACATTACCCCTTTTTTCCCCTTTGACTTGCGCCTAGGGTTCTCAAGAATAGGGACTTACATGCTCATCTCTTTCATTCAATCATAGACAATCACAAAACAATACTTAACTAAGCATAAAAATCAAGAAGAAAAAGAGAGAAAACCACCACCTCTCCTCCTCCCTAGCTCACGGTTTTGGGGCTGTTTTGGGGGGAGAGAAATCAGTTTTTCCTCTTTGCTTGGATGGTTGAGAAGTGATGATTCAAGTAGAAGTTGAGCCTAGGTGCAAGAATGATGAAGGTTGGAGGTTGAAAATGCAAGAAAATGGAGGTTGGTGACCAAGGAGCTTCAAGCTTTTTTTTCTCACTCTAGGAAATGAAGAAGAAGAAGTTGAAATGAGGTAGAGAGAGGGAATCATGATGGGGGGCTGCATATAGGCTCCTTTCTTTTTTTTATTTTGCTTAAAACAATTTTAGACATAGTTATAAAAAAATAGTTTAGTAAAAAAGAATTTTCAAATTAATCACACACAATATAACACCTAGCAACTTTATGAGATGCTAATCACATCATCTAATCCTACCCATCTAATCTCACATCTCTTATGATTACCCTCTAATTCTAGAATCTAAGGGTTGCTAAAACACGGCGTCGAATAATCGCGTTACCGATTAATTACCCGCCAATAAAATCACGAAAATTAATTTAGCGAGAAATTAATTCACCGCGTGATATTAATTTATTATAAATAATAAAAATCATATCAAACATTCAAAAATAATCACGACAAGTTACGATTCGATTTTCATTGAAATCGGGGTTCATTTAAAATTTTATCTACGGCAAAACTGCCCGGCGATTCGAAACGCGGCGAAACTTCGTTAGATTTTTCGACGATATTCGAACCATGAATTAATATAAAATACTAATTCTCAAATTCAATTTGATCTTGATTTATTTAAATCACTTACTTAGCGAACAAGAAATTGCATATTATAGCATAAATACAACCAAAATACACTATAATAACGCTAGATAACGTACCGTAAAAATATGGGTGTTACAAATGACATCTACACAGCTCCCGTTCTACAATCTTTACTATCTGTTCTCGTCGGAAGTCACAACCGAGTGCTCGCCAACATCCAAGCTTCACAGGCTACCACAATTAATCACACTACACAAATCAATTATTAAACAATAACATATTTAAAACTAATTAAAACATAATTTATCGCATGTAAAAATCTGACTCGTTTGAAGGCATATTGCTCACATGAAAATGCGCAGGGGAAAAAGGGTCAATTTTTGAAACGTCTCGGTTTGCATTTCCGACTGGACGGGGTGGAAGGATTCTTTTTGGTGAGCCCAACACATGTTTCCGTTTGTCAATACCATCACCAGAGTGGCTAGAAATGAGACTGGAAGTGGCGGCTCCGGGCAAACACACACTTTGTCAACTTTGACATAATGAGAAAAGGATTAGTGCTTCTCAAAGGTTTTTGACGCGAGGAATCCGAAAACGATGTCCACTTTCCCAAACGATGGCTGTGGTGGCCAGAAAATGCGAAATGCAGTCCGCCCAAGGGAAAAATACGGTGCGGTTTCAGTATTGAATTGCCGAAATATGGTCATAAATGGATTCAATGGGTGATTTTGTATAAAAATATGTAGTTTTCGGAATTTTTCATGGCCTATTGAGACAAGAATCAAATAGAGAGAAAATTAGAGAAAGAGAGAATACAGCGGAGACGTTTTCTGCGCTGCGATTTCTTTTTAGAAGAAGATGGCCAACAAGATTTAGTGGAATGTGGGGTGCACGAGTGAAGAAAAGGGGGTGCTGCTGGCAGAAAACAGGGGCTGCATATAGAAATAAACAGGGACGTGCATAGTAAAAGTCCAAAACACATATTTATACATTTTTAAACCCTTTTAATCACACAAACTCATTTTAATACTTCTTTTACACAAAATAAAATCCCAAAAATAATAATATTTCAAATAATAATATTTTATGAAAATAAAATAAATAAATTATATATCACCAATATTTTCTAAAATTACAAATAAATACCAAATCAACATTTTTCAATAATTCAAACACACATAAAACACCGAAATTATTAAATCTATAAATCATAATAATCAATAACATGAACACAAATTTAAAAGTACTCGAGGTATGAAAAGATGGGATGTTACAAATCCTTAGTATTCAAAATATAACAAGTATATCCAAAGGAGTAAAAATAACATATGTTGGGTTTTCTTCCTTTCCACAGTTTATATGGAGTCTTTTTCAAGATAGATCTTATATATATATATATATATATATATATATATATATTTTCTTTACAAAATTTTTGAAAGTTTTCATTTTCAAATTATCTCCCATGATCACTTCTAATAGTTGAAATACAAATCCCTTTTTCATTTTGCACAGATTTGCAGAAGTCAATAAACATCTTGAATGACTCATCCTTATAGGCAAGAAATTTAACCCATGTCCATCTAGTGTACTCATCTACAATGACTAATCCATATTTATTTCCTGTCAAAGAGGTTGTCCTTGTGGGACTAAATAAATCAAGATGTAGAAATTCAAGTGGTTTAGAAGTGGAAACAATATTTTTAGAATGAAATGAGGTTTTAACTTGTTTCCCTTTGTAGACATTCCTCACATAGAGCATCAGATTGGTATCTAAGATTTGGTAAGCCTCTAACAAGATAGTGATTGTTCAACTTTGAGATTAATCTCAAGCTGGGATGACCTAATCTTTTGTGCCAAATCCATTGCTCATCATCATAAACATAAGACACTTGACATCTTGTTCTGGTAAGTCAGAAAGATTCACATTATAAATGTTGTTTTCCCTCTTTGCAGTAAAGAATTTAGTGTCATCCTTTTGACTCTTTGCTAGACAGACCTTTTCATTGAATACAACATCATAACCACTGTCACATAATTGACTTATGCTATGTAGGTTATGCATTAGACCTTCAACATATAATACATTATCAATAGAAGGAAGAGAGTCCTTACCAATACGACCAATTCCAGCTATTTTACCTTTTTGCTTTCCACCAAAACCAACAAATCCGTCATCTTTATACTTTAGCTCGTGGAACATATGCTTTTCTCCCGTCATATGACGCGATCATCCACTGTCTAAGTACCAAGACTGGTGTGTTGTCTTTGTTTCTAAGCATATCTGTAACATAGACTACCCTGTCTTTAGGTACCCAAATTTTCTTGGGTCCTTTCTTGTTAGTTCTAGAAGGATACTTGTCCTTCTTTGTTTTGAAAACAGTGCATCCACTTTTAAGGTGACCGTAATTTTTACAGTATGTGCAAAGCAAGCTTTCACTATGATCATTGGTATCATCAGATTTAAGGTTTTTATTCTGTAAAGTTGGTTCATCTGATTTGTAACCAAGACCTTGGGTTGTCTTTTACTGACACCCCACATCATAGATGCTAGTTTTCTATGCGTCACACTCTTAGCAAGTAACTTTTGAAATGCATCTGGAACTTCCTTCAATCATAGAGCTTTTAGTCACCTGACGGTGATTTTCAGCTCTTAGCTTCTCATTCTCCTCATTGAGCTTTGTATATTTATCGTTGTAGATTTGAAATTCTTTAGATTATTTTGAAAATTTCTTTTTCAAAGAAATGTACTCAATGAAGAGAATGGAAGAGTCTTTAAGAAGTTCATCAAAAGCAGCTTGAAGTTCAGAGAAAGAATCAGGATTTACGCCTTCATTTTCTTCTTCTGACTCTAAGTCCATGTCAACAACAAGGGCTATGTTTGCTTCTTCATCTGTTTCATCTTCTTCTGAAGAAGATAAATCCAGGTCTTTCCATGTAGCCATGAGACTCTTCTTCTTGCCTTTGAAGGTATTCTTCTTAGGTTTCTTCTTGTTGAGTTGTGGACATTCTGACTTGAAATGTCCTGGCTTCTTACATTCATAGAAAATGAATTGACTTTTATCTTTGCTTTCCTTCTTCTCCTTGGAGCCCTTATTTTGGAACTATCTTCTGAAGTTCCCTTTGTTCTTCCACATTCTTTGGATCTTTCCAGATATGATAGAGAGCTCATCGTCCGATCCTTTACTATCTTCATCAGAAGCTTCGTCTTTTGATATGTCCTCAACTTGTAGAACTTTAGAAGTGATAGCTTTATTCTTGTTAACCTTCAAAGCAATAGACTTGCTTTTCTTCATAGGTTCTTCTTCATTTAGCTCAAGTTCATGAGCTTTCAAAGAGCTTAAGAGATCTTCCAGATGGAGAGTGCTAAGGTCTTTAGCTTCTTATATAGCAGTGAATTTTGGTCTCAACTGCTTGGATAGGCTTCTCAAGATTTTTCTCATGTGATCAGCAGTGGTGTACCTTTTTCCAAGGGCCTTCAACCCATGAACAAGTGTTTGAAATCTTCCAAACATTTTCTCAATATTTTCATCTTCTTCCATTTTGAACAATTCATATTGGCAAACCAACACGCTTGCTTTAGATTCTCTGACTTGTACTGAGCCTTCATATGGTAGATCTAAGGAATCCTAGATTTCCTTTGTAGTATCATTTTTGCCACATTTTTCATATTCCTTCTCAGACATAGCACAAATAAGAATATATCTAGCTTTTGATTTAACTGATATAGTATTTTGTGATCAGCATTCTAGCATTCTCTAGGCAATACAGTGCCATAAGTAGCAGTAGGAGTGGTGAAACCAGTTTTAACCATTTCCCAAAGTTCAAGTTGTTAAGATTCTAAAAATGTTTTGATTTTGTCTTTCCAGTAATCAAAGTTTTCTCCAGTGAACAATGGAGGGCGGTTCATGTGGCACATTCAGTTGACATTTTGCGAAATGTAAGATCTTTTTGTCTAACACTATTAGGTGCTCAAACAAGAGGCCGAGTTTTGGTACCAATTGAACGTAAACATAAGAAGGGGGTTGAATTGTGTTGTAAATTTTTCGCAAATCATTTCATAAAAACCAAATTCTTTTGAAAACAATTTTACTATCGGATGTTGAAAAGCACAGGATGCTGAAGATAAGTTATGAAAACCATTTTTCTCTTAACACAGAAGGTAAGGCAAGAAGTAAATAGATAAAGCAGACGCAAAGATTTATACAAGATCACCACCAATTGATAGCTACGTCTAGTCCCTTCGTACCTAAAAGATTTTTCACTATAATCTCACTGATTTCAAATACATTGAGAGTATATTATTGTCTCAAACTAGACTATACTTTTAACTTCTCAAAACGACTGAGTACGGTTGAATCTTTGAGGAATTAGCTTTTCATAAGGCTTAACAAGTTACAATGAAATGGCTTGAAAATTGTTTAACTCTCAATAAGAGAGAATACAAAATATAAGCTTAAAAATGAAATACCTTTCACTTGGAAAGAGTAAGACGCTGAGACTTATTCAATGTTGGTCCACACAGGGCTTGACACAGAATTCTTGATTGTTCACTTGTTTTCTCTCACACTCCTTAAATCTCAGAGATGAAGTATTTATAGAGATCTTCTATGGTACTATTGAGAGAGCAGCTCTAAACTTTGAGTGAGATATTTGAGGAGAAATATCAACATTTCCTTTTCTGAGAAATTTTCAATAATAGTACAGCTTTTACCATTGTACGATTTGCTTTTCCAAACACTTGAATCATTGCAGCCTGACACAATTTGAGAAGTGTACAATTTGCTTGTTCTTTAGCTAAAGGTGACACCTTTAATACCTTCTACTACCAAATTGAGCGCTAAGGAATATTTGGAATTGAATGCGCAAGATTCACTAGAGAAGATGCTGAAATCAGAAGATGTTGAGTAGTGCGTGTTTCACACGTGCTTCTATAATGGACCAGATGCTCACTAAGATGTAAGACAGATGCTGAGTATCACCGAAAGCTGACTTGAAGTGTTAGGCGGTTAGATGCATTCCACGTGTCTTAATCTTAAGATACTGGATGCTCGCTAAGAGCCAGTACTAGATGCAAGCTTGTTACCAGATGCTATATCTTTCAGTGCTTGATTTCACTTGTAACTTCCTTCTTCTTACTTGAGTGATGTTTTTGATTTGTACAAATACTTAGAAAATTGAGTTCTACACACTTCAAGACTTATTAGAAGATAAATTGCTCTTACTTAGATACTTTGTTGTCATCAAAATTATTGAGGGTCTGTATTTCTCAATCGTTTAAGTTCCAACACCTGGAATATAATCATCCTCAATCACATGTTTTCCTTTATTGTTCTGCTTTGAAACAAGAGTAACATCAGCATACTTAGAAGCAACTTCCTTCTATTTAGGCACAGACTGAACAACCACATTACAGTTAGTGACATTTTTAACCCCATCATTTTTAACAGAAATAACCTTAGGCTCCTTGAATTCTTGCTCCCCTGCTGCAATATTGCTCTTTCTATTACAATTAACCAATGAATGGCCAATAGCTTGACAAGAACGACAAAAGCACGGAAGATTCTCATATTTAATGCCAACAAAAAAAAAGTAAATCCTTCCCTCTCCACCAGACTTGACCACGTAGCTGACCAGAGAGATCTATATCCACGAGGACATGCGCAAAATGGCCAACATAATGCTTGTTGGTTGCCTTATCAAGACAGATTGGGGTGCCAAGGCTTCCAGCAATTGCAAAAATGATCCTAGGACTCCAATACTCTTGCGCCAAACCAAATATACAAACCCTACATTGGACATTTGTTTGTCACTGATTTTTAGGATTAAAATCAAATGTCCACGAGAATAACCTGAGAATGCTCGACTTCAAATTCCAGGAGCTGGTGGATGTCACGCCCTTAAGGTCCTCCACCGATGAGAATTCCAACTCGTAAAACCCTTTCCCAAGCAGGATCATATTCCATTGGCCTAAAAGTTTCCAAAGGGACGATAGCTTAGTGCGCTAGTTACTCACTTTAATAGGAGAATCACCTTTGGAAAGAGTGAGATGACCATGAAAATGATTCTTGCACCTTTCTAAACTAGCCTTGTAATCACTACAACAAAAATCAGTTTAGGCAACAACAAAAAACCGTGGCCAGAAATGAAAAAACCGTGGTCTAAACTTTAGGCAACGGTTTGACCACGGTTTTGTAGGCGTGGAATATGCGGTCGTTGGCTATTCCTTTAAGCCATTATTTTTTGTTTTAGCCCATGGTACACAGATAAACGTTGCCTATAACACAAGAATAGGCCACGGTTTTTTGGACCTGTTTCAGGCCACGGTTTTCTAGTCTTGTTGTAGACCACGGTGGCACAAGTGTCGCCTATACATTAAGCCATGGTTCTACTACCGTTGTCCCATATTTTAGGCAACACAATGGCCAGCCACTATAGGCAACACTAGTACAGTTTATGTCAATTTGTTTCTAATTGTTGCCTATACCTTTAGGCCACACGTATGCAAACGTTGTCAACTATTTTAGCAAACACTTTTTTACATGTTGTCAAATGTTTTAAGCAACATTTAGGCCATAAATGTACACCCATTGTCTAATGCTTTAAGCAACATTTTTTTAAATGTGGTCAAAATGTCATTTATAGACAACTCATTTTCAATAAAATAATTTCAACGCATAATTGTATAAATAAGATAAATTATAAATGTGCTTAAACAATATAGATAATTAATTATTATCATTTACAACAACTAAACCATTAATTAAAATTTTTGTAGCCATTTAATAATAAACAAGAGTTCAATATAATCAAGTTTTAATATACAATAGCAAAAGTTAACAACTTTGTCTATGTATATCAAAATATTATAACACTACTAAGCAACCATAAAACACTAGTACGCAATTACATCTTGTTATCATAAGTCTAAAAACATCTAAATCTTCCATGAATTAGCTTTATTCATCTTTAGGATGATCTTCGTCAGGATGATCTTCGTGTACAGACTGCACATATAAAAACATGTTAATATGCATGGAGTGTTGAAACATGTTAATATTCATATTTCATACTCTTGTTTAAAATTATAACCAGGCAAACAAAGTAGACAAAAAATCAATTTAGCAGAAATAATGAGCATAACTGATTGAGTGGGTTAGATCAGCCGACCAGTGACTCATTTAATTGAGCACTCAAAATATCAGATCAACAGCTTTCACCAGCAAACAGAGACTTTACAGAGTTCTCATCACAACTGGTCGAAAATATATAATAAATTGAATCTCTATATGGTTAAAAATATATATTAGAGAAGTTGAAAACTACATTGAAGATATAATAATTAACCATCCAACTTCTCTTGCAATTGTATCAATAACTTCGAACCACAAATTTCACCATCAAGCAAATACTTTGCACAAGCCACAGACATTACTAACAACTAATGGAATGGCCAACAATAACAAAAGAATTAATGATCAAAATCAAAGGTAAAATAAATTGATATCACAAAATATGAAAGATTTCAGCTGTCTATATTTAATATGTGTACTCAAGTAATCGAATCCCATCATTACAAAGGGAAAAGTTCACCCAAAATGAGAAAGGAGGGAATGAAAACTTACATTTAAAAACCACGTTAAGAAAGATGTGAGAGGGAAACAGGGTAGGGATTAGCTATACAAATGACAAAAGCTATACATTTTTACATACCAAAATCACCTATTCAATTCAACCCATAAAAAATGCATCAAAACCAGCACAAGGAACCAAAACCAAATCAACCTAAAATTGTGAAAATGAACTACTTCAGCTATACACTACATAATCACAATGTTACTTTTTTTTCATACAATGATTATGATTATCCCAAATTAATAACCTAAAGTCTAAGACCATCGATCCATTTATTTCATAATAATCCATGTGTATGAACCAAAATTTAACCATGGCTATATCATACTTTGCTTCAATCAAAAAAAAAAAAACACAGTCACTTAGAGTAATTGAATGAAGATCTATCAGCTCACATTTCAATCTCAATAAATCTGATTCAAAACACAAACTTCAAATTTTAACAATAATAACCCAGCATCAATAGTATCCCCGATCAACATCCCACCCAACGCAAACAGGAGTAGATTCGATAAAAGGCAAGCAGGAGTAGATTCAACAAAAAGCAAATGGTAAAATAAAAAGCAAAATAAAATAAAGAGAGTAAAACATGCAGAGACGGAGGAGATCGAGGGAGAAGAAGAAGACGATAAGGAGAGAGGAACAAAGAGTTGAAGATGCATGAATGAGTCGATGTAGACGAATGGGTCGATGTTAATATAAAAACATGTTAATATGCATTGAGTTGAAACTCAAATTTTGAAACTCAAATACAAAAACTGAACTGACCAGGACTAAGACAAAAGGAAAGGTGGTCTTGTGCATTTTTTGTCTCAAAAAATGGCCCAAGCAATGTTACCTATACCATTATAGAAGGAAAATTAAAATTCTAAACAAATAATAGTAAGTATCAAACACTAAAAACTAAAATTCTTTACGAATAATAGTAAGTACCAAACACTAATTCAACTCCTAGTAGTAGTCCAAACTATCAAATTAATTTGGACATTACTAAAACAACTTTATTTGCTTTCTATCATTCTAAAAGAGTACATAGAGGAAAAATGAGTTTATTCAGCTAGGCAATAAGCAGAGAGGGAATCCAAAAAAGAGAGGCAACAAGTAGAGCAATAGCCATTTGCTAGAGCCAGAGCAAGCTATTGCAATCTATGTGATTTGTTGTTCAAACATCTCTTTCACAAACAAAGCCATAGCCAACTATTGCTATGTAGGAGAGTTATAGGGTTTACCTTCTAACCGAAGAATCTGCTTGCAAAATAATTGGGAAAAATAGAGAAAAGCAAGAAAATATTAGATTATCTTTTTCAAGAATCTGAATAAGGATAGATTCAAACAAGTTCAATTGCAATAAACCCAGGAACCAGTAAATCCAAAAACCCAGGAATCCAAAAACCTAGAAAGAAAGAAAGAAAATGCAATTAAACCCGTAAACCAACACCATCGCAATCATAAGCATTAGGTTTAAGGGATTTTGGACAGAAAGAAAATCACAGGGTGTATTGATTCATTACCGTTGTTCCTGAGCACGCAGAGAAGATTGCAGAGTGAACGGCGAAATTCCCTTCGGTCGATTGGACTGCAAAGCGAGGAGCGATGGGCCAAGGTTACTGAGCGATGGGCCAAGGGTACTGCAGAGTGAACGGCGAAGTTCCCTTCGGTGGATTACAGCGAGCACCGAGGGTACTGCAAACCAAAGAGAGCAGATTGTAGAGGGAACGATTACAACGAGCGAACGGTAGAGCGAGCGCCGCGAGCACTGAGCGAAGGGTACTGAGCAAGCGTGAGCGTGATTCTTTCTTTTTCAGTGAATGATGCACTGAGTGGAGGGTACTGAGCGTGAAATTTTTGGTTTAGTTTAGAATTTGGAGAGACTTGGAGTTCTAATTTTTTCAAGTCCCGCTCGACAACTGGTGCTCCGCACTCAAATTCTTTTGTTTTGATTCCTTTAACACTATTTATTTTGTTTTGATAATAAAATCTCCTATTGAATTTTATTTAAGTTGAACGCAACATTTTTATACCTTTTATGCCACGGTTAATGTGTGTAGTCTTTTAAATACTTGGCAGGCAACGCTGGATAAGTGTGGCCTTATGCGACAACATTTTCGTAACCGTGGCCTATACATACCCACATTTTTTAAAACGTTGCTGGATAAAAAGAGGCAACGGTTACGAGCTAGAAATCGAAAAACATGAATGAATTTGTATATTATCATCAACGCATGTAAAACCGTTGTCTATTCCAATTTTAGGCCGCAGTTTTTTAGCCGTGGGCAAGTTCAGCGTGGGCTTAAGTAAAAAATACTGTAGTGAATCCTCTTCCGGGATTTTGATAGAAATATCATCAATATCAACACTTGACACAAAAACCGAATCAAACAAATATACAGAATCACAATATATATATATATCTCATATATGTATAGATTATTCGAAGCAACATATATATATCACATATATGCTCAACCGGGTTTTCGCAATCATACAAGGTATAATTTTTAAAGCGAACAGATTCATAATCTACCATAAAACCAACATATTCGTAATCTAGCATACAAGAATGCATGTCATACACACATGTAACCATAGTAAACCGAATCATGGTTTCGTAAGTGGCTCGATACCCTTTGTAGGGAAATAGCGCAATAACAGAGATTAAAAAACGCAGCGGAAATTTAAACTTTCCCTTCCATGGATCCTTGCGAATGGTCATGACTCAGGGTTATATGAATTACCTCTTGTAGCGCAGATGGTTTGCGCATCGAAAATTGGAATCGAGCTCGGCGTCATAGAAAACAACGCCACTCGTAGTCCACGAACGACCTTCGAATGGGAGCGGTCTCCGTCACAGTGCTAGCTGACGTACGGAACCATCCACGATGCAAGTCACGATCTTTGAAACGGCTAGGGTTTTAATTCCGTGTTTTGACTTCAGTCTTAACGAGTCTATTTATAGACTTCACTTAAGACTGACCTAGCGCACCGTAGCTTACCGTGTGCTCTCAGCGCACCGTAACTTATCGTGTTCTGCGTCTTTCTTGACTCGCGCTGGTGCATCGTAAGAATGCACCACGAATAAAATGAGTCTCACTCATTTATTTAATCTCCCATTAGCTTTGTTCTCATGTGTGTGACCACAGCAGGTTCATGCGTTGGCAATAATATTAAATCACTATTTAATATTATAAGCGATGGCGGTATCTAGCACCCCATCACTGCTACCAAAGTAACGAGAATGTCAGTGTTGTGACGTAACCTTTCCGTGATAATGATCATGTGTATAATTACCCTTTTGCCCTTATATCTATATTGAACACAAGGCATAGTATGTGTCACCCTTGTATAGTTCAATATTATATTCCTTGATGCCCGAGTAGACTTAGTAACAACAAATAAGATCAATATCTCATATTGACTTATTTCAGCATGGCCATGCATTTTACACCATACTCTATCAAGGGGCCCACAGATATTACTCATGTTATGTAGGAGGGCAAATCCCATCTAGGTCACTCATGTCTCTTTGCATGACTCGTTGAGTGCCCATCAACCGACTTTATAATTGTCTGTTACATGCATAATGTTTGGCGGCAATAAAACACCCAACTCCTCATGTAGGGACCATAAAGTGGTTTCAGTCCAGGGTGGCATACACCACTATCACTATGAGAATAACTCATGACACTTACATAACACACTATGTAGTATTCTCATGGCGGGTCAATCCAGTACACAATTACCCTAACGTGTACCTATGTGGTGACTTGATATCTCATATCTATAACCAATGAGATGAGGTTATCAGTCCACCCACATAATAGTCTTGATGCATTATTATTGTCCTTAATAATAATACTCGACTACGGATATTTAGAGTAAGTTTTTTAGTATCTCACAACCGAGTCGTCTACTCGATGTTCTATTGAAAACAAACTTTTACTCAAGGACTTTATTACGTTGAAACAAACATAATAACTGAAAATGCCTCATATAATAAATAAATGACATGATACAAAATATTGGCCTCTAGGGCTTACACCAACAATCTCCCACTAGCACTAGAGCCAATTAGGCATGTACCTAATACCCATAGATCTAGTATGACCATCATGCTTCTGCTGGGTAAGAGGCTTTGTAAGTGGGTCAAGAACATTGTCAAGTGTTGGTACCACGCATATCTTGACATCTCCTCTATCGATACTCTCTCGAATGAGATGGAAGCGCCTAAGTATGTGTTTGGATCGTTGGTGAGATCTGGGTTCCTTAGCTTGTGCAATGGCACCATTGTTATCACAAAAGAGATCAATGGGGTTCACAATGCTAGAAACTGTACCAAGTTCAGTAATGAACTTCTTGATCCAACAGCCTCCTTTCTTTGCATTGGAAGCAAGCAATATACTCGGCCTCTGTAGTAGAATCAATTGTTTCCTGCTTTGAACTCTTCCAGCTCACAGCGCTACCATTTAGGCAAAACACATAACCAGATTGCGATTTAGAATCATCTTTATCTGTCTGGAAGCTAGCATCGGTGTAACCTATTACAGCGAGATCTTCCTGACCTCCATATACCAAGAAAGAATCCTTAGTTCTTCTCAAGTACTTAAGGATATTCTTGACAGCAACACAATGACCATCACCGGGATCAGACTGGTACCTGCTCGTTGTGCTCAAGGCATACGAGACATCTGGTCGAGTACATAACATGGCATACATGATAGATCCAATTGCAGATGCATATGGAATCTTATTCATGCGATCCCTCTCTTCCTGAGTTGAAGGGGATTGTGCCTTTGATAGGCATACGCCATGTGTCATGGGCAAGAACCCTTTCTTGGAATCATGCATATTAAAGCGTCTCAACACTTTATCTATGTATGTACTCTGACTTAGGCCAAGCAATCTTTACGATCTATCTCTATAGATCCCGATTCCTAATATGTAGGTAGCTTCACCCAAATCTTTCATAGAAAAGCAATTCCCTAACCAAGTCTTAACTTGTTGCAAAGTAGGGACGTCGTTTAGATGAGTAATATGTCATCCACATATAACAACAGGAATACAACTATGCTCCCACTAACCTTCTTGTAAACACAAGGTTCATCTTCATTTTAATGAATCCAAACTGTCTCACGGTTTCATCAAAACGAAGATTCCAACTTACGAAGCTTGCTTCAATCCATAAATTGATCATTGCAACTTGCATACTTTCTTGGCATCATCCGAAGTGTCAAAGCCCTCGGGTTGTGTCATGTACACGTCCTCGAGGAGATTTCCATTAAGGAAAGCGGTTTTGACATCCATTTGCCATATTTCATAGTCATGGTATGCAGCGATGGCAAGTAAAATCCGAGCAGATTTAAGCATCGAATGGCTGGCGAGAAAGGTTTCATCATAGTCTACACCATGAATTTGCTTGAAACCCTTAGCAACCATCGTGCCTTATAGGTATGAACCTTACCATCCATGTCATTCTTCCTTTTGAAGACCCACTTGCACCCTACGGGAGTAACCCCTTCAGGTGGCTCTACCAAGGTCCATACCTGGTTAGTGTACATGGAATCTATTTCAGATTTCATGGCCTCAAGCCACTTCTCGATTCAGGCGAATGGCCTCCTGGTAAGTCACAGGCTCATCTTGATCCATGAGAAATACATCACCACTGAGTCATGAGAAATCCATATCTCTCGGGTTGGTGACGTATCCTGCTAGACCTACGCTGGTCTTGTGTTACTTGAGCAGGTTGTTCTGTCACAACATCTTGTGCAGGCTGCTCTTGTTCCTCCATAGATGTGTCACTACTCTGTGATACTTGAATATCTTCAAGTTCTACTTTCCTCCCACTAATTCCTTTGGAAACGAATTCCCTTTCTAGGAATACACCAGTTCGAGCGACAAACACTTTGCCCTCAGAAGGATTGTAAAAGTAGTATCCCTTGGTTTCTTTAGGATACCCCACAAAGAAGCATTTGTCAGATTTGGGCTCAAGCTTAGTGGAAATTTGTCTTTTCACATACACTTCACAACCCTAAATCTTCATGAAAGACATACTGGGTTTCTTGCCAGTCCATATCTCATATGGTGTCTTTTCCACAGTTTTGGATGGAACACGGTTAAGTGTGAAAGATGCAGTTAATAGAGCATGTCCCCAGAAGGAATTTGGAAGATCCGCATGACTCATCATAGACCGGACCATGTCCAACAAGGTTCGGTTTCTCCTTCGTAAACACCATTCCATTGCGGTGTTCCAGAGGGGTAAGTTGGGATAGGATCCCACACTCTTTCAGATGATCATCAAATTCAAGGCTCAAATATTCACCACCTCGATCGATCGAAGGATCTTAATATTCTTACCTAGTTGGTTTTGTACTTCATTCTTGAATTCTTTGAACTTTTTAAAGATTCGATTTGTGTTTCATGAGATACACAAATCCATACCTACTATAATCATCGATAAATGTAATGAAATCGAAAACCCCCTCTGGCTAATGTGTTTAGTGGTCCACATACATCGGTATGTATGAGGCCCAAAGATCACTAGCCCTTTCACCTTTCTGTGAATGGGTTTTTGTCGTCTTTCCTAATAAACAAGACTCACATGTCTCAAATGATTCATAATCAAAAGAGTCCAAGAATCCATCTTTATGAAGTTTGGAAATGCGCTTCTCATTTATATGGCCTAAGCGACAATGCCAAAGATAAGTCGGATTCAACTCATTTGGTTTTATCCTTTTGGTATCGATGTTATAAATGGGCATTTCGAGATCAAGGACATAAAGTCCATTACTCATTTGTGCGCTAGCATAGAAAACATCATTTAAATAAATAGAGCAACATTTGTCCTTTATTATAAATGAAAAACCAGACTTGTCCAAACAAGAAACCGAAATAATATTCTTGCTAATTGCAGGCACAAAATAACAGTTCTCTGGCGAAAAATAAGCCCACTAGGCAAAGTTAATACATAAGTTCCGGACAAATAAAGCGGCAACTTTTGCTCCATTGCCAACTCGTAGATCAACTTAGCCGCTTTGACAATCGGTCTACTCCTTTTGAGCTCCTGCACATTAGTACAAATGTGAGACCCACATCCGATTATCTAATACCCATGATGCAGTAGATAAATTGACTTTTATAACAAAAATACGAGGTGGAAGTCTCACTTCCCTTCTTCTTTCTTCCAGGTACTTTGGGCGGTTCCTCTTCCAATGTCGGTCACACCACGGTGGAAGCAATTGCCTTCTTTAGCCACACCGCCCTTAGGCTTCAAAGCATAAGTCGCAGGTTTGGGCTTGTTAATTCCCTTGCCGCTTGCCCTTATACTTGTTCACGGGCTTCTTGAACCGCTTCTTGCCCTTTCCACCATTGACCATCAAAATGGCCTTCCGCTTTCCCTTTGTTGATGTTATGTTCAGCTTCTCAACATGCTTATGACTCTGGCGAGTTTTGTCCATGTCATTCATAGTGAAATTCATGACAAACTGATTGAAACTCTCCGACGCGATTGCGAGGATCAGATTAATCGCAAGCTCACGCCTGAGGAAAAACCCAATCGATCGAGGTTCTCAATATACCCAATCATTTTGAGTACATAAGGACCTACCGCCATCCTTCCGCGGTTGCTTTGGAAAAGGGCTTTGGAAACTTCACCGCTCATGCCTTGCTTGCTCTTGATAGAGCATCTTGAGGTGTTCGATCATATCGAACGCTTCCATGAGCTCATGTTGCTTCAAGCTCGAGTTCATGGTGGCTAGCATGAGGCGTGCAACTTCTAGGGCATCATCTTGATGCTTCTTATAAGCATCTTTTTCAGCCTAGGGGCATTAGCGGCAGTGGCTCTTGGAGTATTGGCTCTTCAAGAACATACACTTTTTCTCTTGCTTGAGGACAATCCTCAAGTTTGGTGCGATCCGTAAAGTTTGTTCCGCATAACTTTTCCTTCTCAAGGATTGATCGCATGAGTTATTGTGAGTGTTTGATGCCATGGTAATCTACATTAAGAAAATATCACGAGAATATAAGTATCATGCAATAAACATATTTAATTAGGTCTTTAATTAAATACGCCTCCCACTATTTTACTCAAACCAATGACCTCATCATTGATTCGGAAAATCCGTTGGAAGATTTTCTAGTGGGTAGAGATCTATATTTCACTTTATTTTAAGTCACTTTGGTGATCACTTAAAATTCGATTATTTAGGTAGGAACTCCTTCCAATTGTATCTTATACAATTCTCGGATAGTTGGGTGAATAACTATTTATTCTAATCCATCATATGGATGGTTCCCAACTCACTTGCCTCTACACCTTTCAATCCTATTATACTCGGTTTAGTTAAGTTAGACCCAAAGATAGCAGTTGGATATTACATTTATCCCATCGCATCTTACTAGTATGGAAAATGCACTCGCTTTGGCGAACCCACATTTTCGATATTAGCCTTGATGAGTGCCAGACTTTGGAAGGCATTTAAACTTAATATTTCTTTTGAGGATTTTTATTAAAGTTGATCTCACCATTTGTTAAACTATTTAACTTACCAAATTCATACATGCATCTCATACATATTTGTTAAACTATTTAACCTATAATATTTATACATGCATCTCATACAAAAATTTGTTAAACTATTTAACCTACTATATTTATACATGCATCTCATACATATATAGTAAATAAATGTGATGTGGTTATGGCCCTAACGCATTGATTCTCACAAGCCAATGAGAGAATCTAAGCTAAACCTAGGAACGATCATACTTCTCCAAGTGTGACCTTCAATGTAGCCCTCTTATGATTTTGCCTTCTTGTCTCCTTCATTACATTAATGAGAGTACTCGTTTTACATACAAGGAAGTGAGATGAGAAGAGAATTTACATTCGTAATTAAAGAGAGGCACGACACGCAGGCCGTATTTTTAAACCAAACAAAAGGCACGGCACGCAGGCCGTATTTAAAATTCCAAAATAAATAAAAAGGACTAAGGCCATAACCACTCACCATGCATCACAAAAACATTAATGACAATCAATAATAATAATACACATTTATTACTATTAATCTTGTCATTAATAGTGATTAAAAGCAATTAATTAAAAATTAAAACTTTCAAAAAAAACTCGCTTCGCAGAAATTTTCTGGCGTTTCAGTGAACATTTCACGTTGCAGAAAACATTGCCGCCTCATCGTGACCGTGAACGCTTCATGCCACAATAATAACATCGCTGTTTCACGTTGTTACCAACACGGTTCTGGGTACCAACACTTGGACCCATCGATGCCTATCCTTAAACCCGCAGTAAAACATGTTGCATCAACACTTGACACAAAAACCGAATCAAACAAATATACAGAATCACAATATATATATATATATATATATATATATATATATATATATATATATATATCTCATATATGTATAGATTATTCGAAGCAACATATATATATCACAAATATGCTCAACCGGGTTTTCGCAATCATACAAGGTATAATTTTTAAAGCGAACAGATTCATAATCTACCATAAAACCAACAGATTCGTAATCTAGCATACAAGAATGCATGTCATACACACATGTAACCATAGTAAACCGAATCATGGTTTATAAGTGGCTCGATACCCTTTGTAGGAAATAGCGCAATAACGAGATTAAAAGCAGCGAAATTTAAACTTTCCCTTCCATGGATCCTTGCGAATGGTCATGACTCGGGGTTATATGAATTACCTCTTGTAGCGCAGATCGTTTGCGCAGGCGAAAATTGGAATCGAGCTCGGCGTCATCAGAAAACAACGCCTCTCGTAGTCCACACGAGCGACCTTCGAATGAGGCGGTCTCAGATCACGATGCTAGCCGACGTCACGGAACCGATCCGCGATGCAAGTCACGATCTTTGAAACGGCTAGGGTTTTAATTCCGTGTTTTGACTTCAGTCTTAACGAGTCTATTTATAGACTTCACTTAAGACTGACCTAGCGCACCGTAGCTTACCGTGTGCTCTCAGCGCACCGTAACTTATCGTGTTCTGCGTCTTTCTTGACTCGCACTGGTGCATCGTAAGAATGCACCACCGAATAAAATGAGTCTCACTCATTTATTTAATCTCCCATTAGCCTGTTCTCATGTGTGTGACCCTGTAGGTTCCTGTAACGTTGGCAATAATATTAAATCACTATTTAATATTATAAACAGTGAGCGGTGTCTAGCAACACATCACTGCTACCCAAGTAACGAGAATGTCAGCGTTGTGACGTAACCTTTCCGTGATAATGGTCATGTGTATAATTACCCTTTTGCCCTTATATCTATATTGAACACAAGGCATAGTATGTGTCACCCTTGTATAGTTCAATATTATATTCCTTGATGCCCGAGTAGACTTAGTAACAACAAATAAGATCAATATCTCATATTGACTTATTTCAGCATGGCCATGCATTTTACAGTCATACTCTATCAAGGGGCCCACAGATATTACTCCTGTTATGTAGGAGGGGCAAATCCCATCTAGGTCACTCATGTCTCTTTGCATGACTCGTTGAGTGCCCAGTCAACCGACTTTATAATTGTCTATTCTGCACAATGTTTGACGGCAATAAAACACCCAACTCCTCATGTAGGGACCATAGTGGTTTCAGGTCTGAGGGTGGCATACACCACTATCACTATGAGAATAACTCATGACACTTATGTGACACTCTAATCCCCGTTTCGAAAATCGTTAAATAAAAATAAATAAGAAAATAAATAAATAAATAAATAAATAAATACATCAAATTGATCTTGATTCGGTAAACTGAACAAAAAAAATATATAATAGTCGTTGCGGAATTAAAATAAATTATCTATTTTCATAAAAGAAGTAACGATAAATAATTTAAATAAAATATAAAAAGGATCAACGGATAACTCGATGAGTAATTCAATTTCAGACATCATTCAGTTTGCAAATATTTAGTAACAACAAGCATAGTAAGTACTTCTCTTTCAAAATCTTATTTGAACTTGTGAAATAAAAATAAAACCAAGCGATATACGAACCCCCAAATAAAAGAAAAACTCATGTCACACGGCCTCGAGCTTGACTTAGCCCAACTTACACTACAAGAATAAAATACATAAATGACTCAAGGTCTCAATCGTAAAATGTCTGAATTAAAACTATAAAATAATTACAGAAGAGGCCTTCACCACTAGCTACGTGTCCTGGTATTAGTAGTGTCCAATTGAAAATAGGAGGACAAGAGACAAACAACCATAGAGGGTGAGTACGTTGAAATCGAGTTAAAGTGATATTTGGAGAGAAAAAGGTGAATAAATAAATAATATATTTATATATATATATATATACACACACCACACTATAATAATCAATTCACATAAAGTAGTAACAACATTATTCACATAAAGTAGTAACAACATTATTCACATAAAGTAGTAACCACATCTCGTATCATCTACAAATGCACGCAGACAAATTTCATCATTTCTCATAGCCACATAATTATCAAAAGAAAATAATGCAGATGCTAACATCACTACTTCTTATGCATGTGGTACCATCTACTACTCTGGGAAGTCTCCTAGGAGTACATATTTGGTTTATTAGAGGTCACCTCGCGGGTGTTTTACTCTATTATCGCATACTCTCTGTAACACCTGAGGACGAGATCGACATCGTATTAGGACGACGTATCGAGACCTCGACCAAGACCTTGTGTCGAGATCCCGTGACTAGATCGTTTGTCGAGATCATTTGTCGAGCTGATGAGACCACGTACACTAGCTGCTGAGCTGAGGAGGTCGCGTGTCGAGTTGATGAAGTCGCGTACCGAGCTGATGGGGACGCAAGTCGAGCTGAGGAGACCGCGTTCACGAACTCGTGTTAGAACCTTGTACGTTTGCACGAGCACTCTTGTCGACATCGTGTCGAGATGACACCTCGTATTATTTCGAACGTTACTCAGCGTTATTATTATATTGTTTGTAATTATTACATTGTCGGCTTGCCGTTGACCGACAGAGTAGAGGGTAATTATGAGAGGAACGAGTTAACGGGTAGATGATTGATGGGATTGGCATCTTATAGCTGGAGTTACGTTTATACCCTTTCTCGCCAGCTGTATACCACGGCCGCTTCCTCACACTCATTTCTCTTTTCTTCTTTCTTCTTCCTTCCTTCTCGCTCTGTGTTTCGTTGTTTTCTTTAAAAATCTCCATCGACGAAACCGTGAGTTCCATCGAGATTCTGCACAAGCTTTCTTCATCAATTTTGTTCATCATCAACTTCTCGACCCATATCTCGTCTGATCGACCATCACCGTTGAGGTATGAAGAACATATTTTTATCTTCTTCGTGCTACTGTTTAGCGCTAATCCTTCTTCCATTTTTAACCAGTTTTATGCTTCCAAATCATGTCAAATTGATGGGTTTTCTTCTTCACGATATTACCTATCTTTTTAACCGATTAATTGGGCTTGTAAAACAAAACGGAGCTCATGACGAATTGTTGGACGAGATCCGAGACCAGCAAGTTCATGACGAGCTTCTGCAAGAGAAGATTCAGTTGATAGCGCAAGGGAAAGCGGACGTAATTTCAGTGCCCGAGCTTTATCGACATCTTGAGGTGCAATGGCCGAGTGTACGTACCTAACGTATCCGAATGAGGAAGTTGATTCTCGACGCGCATAAGAGCAACTTTAGTATTCATCCCGAGTTACGAAGATGTATCAAGACTTGAAGAAGCATTTTTGGTGGTCCGGAATGAAGAAGCAAGTGGCGAGCACGTAGCTTCATGTTTGGCGTGTCAAAAAGCGAAGGTGGAGCACCAACGACTGCAGAATGCTCTGATAAACGCTGACGTACCGGTATGGAAATGGGACAGTATTTCCATGGATTTCGTTGTAGGTTTGCCAAGACGCAGAAGAAGAATGATTCGATTTGGGTGATCGTCGACCGATTGACCAAATCTGCTCATTTCTTGCCGCGAGGTCGACATACAACGTGGAAAAAGCGACCGAGATCTACATCGCGAGATAGTACGACTTCATGGAATACCCTCTTCGATCGTGTCGGACCGAGATCCGAAGTTCACGCCTCATTTTGGAGGGAATTGCAAGGAGCGATAGGAACCGAGCTCGAGGCTTAGCTCGGCATATCATCCACGCATCGACGGCCAGATCGAGAGAACGATCCAATCGCTTGAAGATTTGTTGCGAGCTTGTACGTTAGATCACCGAGGAAGTTGGGACGACGTCTTACCATTGGTGGAGTTCACATACAACAACAGCTTCCATGCGAGTATTGGGATGGCACCTTTTGAAGCGCTGTATGGACGGAGATGTCAGACGCCTCTTTGTTGGTACCAGGACGGCGAGCGAATCGTCAGAGGACCAGATATGATCCAGCGGACTCACCGAGAAGATCCGTTTGATCGAGATCGGATGCGAACATCTCAAAGTCGACGTAAGAGTTATGCGGACCAACGGCGTCGACCACTCGAGTTCGAGGAAGGAGAACATGTATTTCTTAGAGTCACCCCACTCATCGGAGTTGGTCGAGCGATCAAATCCAAGAAACTTACCCAGTAAATTCATTGGACCTTACCGCATTCTTCGTCGTATTGGTCCAGTGGCATATCAGATTGCCTTACCCCCATTCTTGTCGAACATCCACGACGTCTTCCACGTCTCACAATTGCGGAAGTATGTTTCCGACCCTTCTCATGTCATCGAACCGGATGTGATTCAACTGAAGGACGACTTATCTTTTGAAGCGTCACCAGCAAGGATCGTTGATCGGAAAGCCAAACAGTTGCGGAACAAAGAGATCCAACTTGTCAAAGTTGTGTGGGATCAGAGGACGGGAGATGCGACTTGGGAGCTGGAGGAGAAGATGAAGACTCAGTACCCTGAACTTTTCTGAGGTAAGAATCTTATTTGCAATTTCGAGGACGAAATTTTTTTAGAGGGAGAGATTGTAACACCTGAGGACGAGATCGACATCGTATTAGGACGACGTATCGAGACCTCGACCAAGACCTTGTGTCGAGATCCCGTGACTAGATCGTTTGTCGAGATCATTTGTCGAGCTGATGAGACCACGTGCACTAGCTGCTGAGATGAGGAGGTCGCGTGTCGAGTTGATGAAGTCGCGTACCGAGCTGATGAGGACGCAAGTCGAGCTGAGGAGACCGCGTTCACGAACTCGTGTTAGAACCTTGTACGTTTGCACGAGCACTCTTGTCGACATCGTGTCGAGATGACACCTCGTATTATTTCGAACGTTACTCAGCGTTATTATTATATTGTTTGTAATTATTACATTGTCGGCTTGCCGTTGACCGACAGAGTAGAGGGTAATTATGAGAGGAACGAGTTAACGGGTAGATGATTGATGGGATTGGCATCTTATAGCTGGAGTTACGTTTATACCCCTTTCTCGCCAGCTGTATACCACGACCGTTTCCCTCACACTCATTTCTCTTTTCTTCTTTCTTCTTCCTTCCTTCTGCTCTGTGTTTCGTTGTTTTCTTTAAAAATCTCCATCGACGAAACCGTGAGTTCCATCGAGATTCTGCACAAGCTTTCTTCATCAATTTTGTTCATCATCAACTTCTCGACCCATATCTCGTCTGATCGACCATCACCGTTGAGGTATGAAGAACAGATTTTTATCTTCTTCGTGCTACTGTTTAGCGCTAATCCTTCTTCCATTTTTAACCAGTTTTATGCTTCCAAATCATGTCAAATTGATGGGTTTTCTTCTTCACGATATTACCTATCTTTTAACCGATTAATTGGGCTTGTAAAACAAATTTCTTTCTCTGATTTCTGCAATCGGCAGTGCCCAGAAAACCCCATTTTTGGTTCGTTTCGATTTTCTTGTTTCTCATTCGTTGCTTCTGGTTATTGTTGTTGTCGATCTATCTGTTGAAGCATCAGATAACTTTTCATGAAATTTTGATCGAAATCCCTAACTTTGTGTTAGAGGAAAAATATCTTTCAGTTCTTGAGTTTTATATTTTTCTGGGTTGTGGTTGAGTTTGGGGAAGAGAGAGCTAGATGTATTAGAACCATAGATCGATCCGAATTGTGTTTGTTTTAGGAAGTCCGATTCAGAGATCGAGTGATTTCAATCGAGGTGTACGGGAAAGCGAATCCAAGGACGCGGAAGCAGCAGAATCCACATAGAGGACTGTACGTGTCGAGGTCGATTGAAGACGGTACGTGTCGAAGTCGTTGTCGAGTTCGTTGAAGACAGCCGTGTCGAGATCGAGTAAGAGAAGTCGTTGTCGAGCTCTTTGAAGACAAATGTCGAGGTCGTTGTCGGCAAAGATTAACTTGGAGTTCGGTAAGAGCGCTTCACATTAATATTTTCATAGTATGTAAGGCGCTTCACATTAATATTTTCGTAGTATGCTAAGCGTAAGGGCATTTCATATTCTACGTGGTTATGTTATTGTGTATGGATTTCTGATTTGTGTCGAATGAAATGTTGGGATATGATTGAGTTTTTGCATGTATTTAATATGTGATTGAATATATGTCGTGAATTGTGTCTTGCATGTTGAATTACGTTTCTTCATGTCGAGCTTGCTGTTTTATTTGACATGCGGTTGAATATCTTGTGTTTAACTCTTTGAATATCGTATCTGGCGAATTGTTCATCGAGTGAGCGAGCTAGGTGAGTCGTATGACGTTTTGAGCCGTGACCCGGATAATCGAGGGTGCTAGGTCCCCTTTTTGTTTACGGAGATTGACTAGACGTCGCCACGCTACGGACCTGAGTTAGGCCCTAGGGAGAGCGAGGATCCCAAGGCTTTGGCTGACTTTTCGACATACCAGACGGGCGTGTGCATTCCGGAAAATTGTCGAGTCGAGAGAAAATGGATTTGTGAGTTGTGTCGAGTTTAGAGTGAGATGGTCGAGTCACGTCGGTGAATGTTATACTTGCTGTTTGCTTATATTTTTATGTCGACCTTATCTTGAATTGTTGAGAAGTTGACCCTTTCCCGTGGTACCTTCAATCCATGACGGTTACCCAGCGATGTCGAGGGCGCAGTAATTCGGCAAGAGACGATGCCGAGGAGGAGTGCGGCGAGGACCCGAGTGACGTCCTCTTTCTGTGGTGATTGTTTATTTATTGGATGTTTGTTTTTCTGAGAACTGTACTTCGTTTTTCTTTTGTGTTCGAGGTCGTGACCCGGTTTGGGGCGATGTTGTGTTGTTGCTCTGAGGTAGGCGGTGGTCTTACTTTTGGAGCGACCCCTGCGTGGGAGTCTCTGGAAGTACCCCAGGGTATGATGGCTCTTTTGAAGTTTTCGTACCTTAGGTGTATTTTCTTTGCATATTTGCTACTCTGTATTTTGTATACATTATTATTTCGAGTGATATATAGATATGTGTATGTTATGCATGTATGTTTTATTAGAATTTAAGTCTTGTGTCTTAGTTGCACCATGTTTCAAAAAGTCATAATTACTACGATGTGCACGAGTTGGTTTTATAAAAAAATATATCGTATTTTTAAAAGGCACAAGAGTTTTGTTTTTAAAACACATCTCATATAGGTTTATGTTGAGCTTGGTGTGTTGAGCTCGGTAACTCGAGCTCGGTATATTGAGCTTCGGTAGCGGTCCTAAAGCGGTCGTTCTGACTTTGGTATCAGGCTTGATTCGGTTACGGCCAGTGTGCATAGGAGATTTGGAATTTGGTCAGCATGTCGGGTTATGTGTGTTGGGTACCTAGTTGTATTATGTTGATTCTTTGTTTGATTAAGTGAAGCACTTATTGCTTGAGAAATTGTTTGAACTGCTTTCTTGATTGAAGCGGTGTGTTTTAACACATCCTTGTTGTGAGATTCTCGACAGGTTTTGAACCTTGTGGAATCTAATGCCACCTCAGAGGAATACGACATCCGCAACCGAAACGTCGACATGGAACGAGCTATTCAAGCTATGGCCGAGATGGCGGCGGCCATGGCTCAACAATCACCGCCGCAACTCAACAGCTAACGCGATGGCTCAACAGATGACGGCGTTAACTCAGCGAGAACTTGCGACAAGAAGCGAAGAACGAGCGTAATCTTTGAAGCGAGAGGATTAGCCAGGACCGGGGAAGCATGATCCAATCGGTTCTACGGTGAGCCAAATCCGGATAAAGGCGATCTTTGGATGCAAGAGATCGAGAAGATCTTTGAGGCACTTCATTGCCGGACAACGTGAAGGTCGACTATGCCACCTACTTATCGCTAGGAGACGCGAGTATTGGTGGAAGGAGTGAAGCAAGCGTTTATAGCGAACATCGCGAGATGACCTGGGAGCTTTTTCGTGAAAGGTTTTGGACAAGTACTTCCTGATCTCGCACGAGCCGAGAAGGAGCAGGAATTTCTTCAATCAAAGCAAGGCAACTCGGCGAGTGTCCGAGTATGCGCCAAGTTCGAGTCGTTGGCGAGTATTTCAGTCCATTTCGTGACCGAGTTGACCAGAGATGGTTGAGTGAGAGATTCCAACGGGGATTGAGATTCGACATTCGAAGTCGATGGTGTCGTTGAGGATCCAAATCTCCAAGAGCCGATTGATCGATGTGTCGAGGTAGAAGGAGTGAGGAGCCACAAGAAGAAGATTATTGTGGGCGGACCGGTGAGACCCCAGTGTGGGGCGGATTCGCACGAAAGAAACAAGCTGCGAAGAGGCCTTACGACCGACCTCGGGGAGCGACAACAGGGACGATGTCGTCAGATGACCCAATCTGAGAGTGGAGGTCGGACCGGTGTCGAGGTGATTTGCTACCGATGTGGAAAGCGGGACATTACGCGAGTAATCGTACTCGTAGGAGGAGGTGTGTTTCAACCGCAAGAAGCCAGGGCATTTTGCCAAGGATTGTCCTACACCTAAAGGTGAGCCGACTATGCTTGCGGCAAAGCCAAAGGAAAGCGTCAAGTGGCTAAAGGCGAGTTTTCTGCATGAGTGGCGAGGAAGCGGTCGGTGATGATCTTATCCAAGGTGAATGTGAGATCGAGGTAAATCCTTATCCGTTCTTTTTGATTCGGGTGCAACCCATTCCTTTATTTCTTCCGATTGTGTGAACCATTTGGACTTGACTGCGGATCGCATCGCTTAAATTAGTAGTTACAACCCCACCGCTAAAACCTTAGTCACAAACACCGCATGTCTTAATTGTGTAGTGATTATTGAGTAGAAAGTTTGTGGTCAATTTGGTTTGTTTGCCTCTTAAGGGCTTAGATGTTATTCTCGGGATGGATTGGTTGTCACACCACCATGTCCTTTGGACTGTGCCCGTAAAGCGTAATTTTTCCGGACCTTGGAGTCTCCAATTATCTTTCTCGCGAACGTATTGGAGTTTCTTTGAAAGAAGGAACTAGGGAATACATGTATCTAGCTAGTTCTAAGTTTTCCAAACAGATCGACGTGAAGAATGTTCCGGTGGTGTGTGATTTTGAGGGCGTTTTTCGAAGACGTGCCGGGATTACCACCAAGACGAGAGGTCGAGTTCTCCATCGACCGATTCCAGGAACAGGACCGATTTCCAAAGCGCCGCATGTGATGTCTCCCGCCGAGATGAAAGAGTCAAGTCCCAGATCGAACACTTGGAGTCGAAGCAATTCATACGACCGAGCGTGTCACCGTGGGGAGCTCCAAAGTGTTGTTGGTTAAGAAGAAGGATGGGCGATCAAGGCCGTGGTGTGGACTATCGCGAGCTCAACAAGGTTACCGTGAAGAACCGTTATCCATTACCACGTATTGGCGACTTGATGGACCAACTTCGTGGGCGGCGATCTTTTCCAAGATAGACTTGAAGCTCGGGCTACCATCGATTCGCGTGAAGGAGGGAGATATCGCCAAAACAGCTTTCAGGACTAGATCACGGTCACTACGAGTACTTGGTGATGCCGTTTGAGTAACGAATCGCCAATTGTGTTTATGGACTACATGAGCAGGATTTTCCATTCATTTTTGGATCGATTCGTTGTAGTGTTCATCGACGACATATTGATTTACTCGAGGAACCGAGAAGAGCACGCAGAACACCTATGTCGAGTACCGCAGATATTACGAGATAAGCAACTCTATGCCAACCTGGTCAAGTGTGAATTTTGGCTTGAAGAGGTGAATTTTCTTGGTCACGTGATTTCCAGGAGAAGGGATAGCCGTGGATCCAACTAAGATTGAGGCGGTGATAGCATGGGAACAGTAGAAGGCGATTCTGAGATCGGGGAGTTTTGTCGGCTTAGCGTGATATTACCGAAGATTCATTGAAGGTTTCTCGAAGATTGTCGCGCCTCTTACACGATCAAGCGAGGAAGAATCAACCTTTGCTTGGGCCGAGGAGTGTGAAGCCGATTTTCAACGGCCGAAGGAGCTTTTGGCGGCAGCGCTGTCGATTTTGCCTCAACCGTAAGAGCCTTTCGAGGTGTATTGTGATGCGTCACACCAGGGATTGGGATGCGTCTTGATGCAACATCGGAAGGTGGTCGCGTATGCTTCAAGACAAATTAAGATTCACGAGAGAACTACCCTACTCACGACTTGGAGCTAGCGCCGATGTTTTTGGCGAAGATATGGAGGCACTACCTTTACTGAGCACTCTTATCGCTTTCAGCGATCACAAGAGCTTGAAGTACTGTTCGACCGTAAAGAACTCAACATGCGTCAACGTAGATGGACGTAATTTCAAGGACTACGACTTTACGTTGGAATACCATCCCGTAAGGCTAACGTAGTAGCAGATGCGCTGAGTAGGAAGAGCGTTTTAACCTCGGTAATGATGATCAAGGAGTTGGAGATGCTCGAGAAGTTCCGAGACTTGAAGTTAGTGTCGAAGTTTCACCGGGAAGCCGAGATTTGGTATGCTTACCATTTCTAACAGATTGTTGGGCGAGATCCGAGACCAGCAAGTTCATGACGAGCTTCGCAAGAGAAGATTCAGATTGATAGCGCAAGGGAAAGCGGCGAATTTCAGGCCTGAGCGGACGACATCTTGAGGTGCAATGGCCGAGCGTGTGCGCATCTAACGATCCGAAGCCGAGGAAGTTGATTCTCGGATTTAAGCGCATAAGAGCAACTTTAGTATTCATCCCTGAGTTACGAAGATGTATCAAGACTTGAAGAAGCATTTTTGGTGGTCCTGAATGAAGAAGCAAGTGGCCGAGCACGTAGCTTCATGTTTGGCGTGTCAAGCGAAGGTGGAGCACCAACGACCTGCAGAATGCTACAATCGCCGACGTACCAGTATGGAAATGGGACAAGATGTTCCATGGATTTCGTTGTAGGTTTGCCGAAGACGCAGAAGAAGAATGATTCGATTTGGGTGATCGTCGACCGATTGACCAAATCTGCCATTCTTGCCGCGAGGTCGACATACAACGTGGAAAAACTGACCGAGATCTACATCGCGGAGATAGTGCGACTTCATGGAATACCCTATTCGATCGTGTCGGACCGAGATCCGAAGTTCACGCCTCATTTTGGAGGGAATTGCAAGGAGCGATAGGAACCGAAGCTCGTGCTTAGCTCGGCATATCATCCACAGATCGACGGCCAGATCGAGAGAACGATCCAATCGCTTGAAGATTTGTTGCGAGCTTATGCGTTAGATCACCGAGGAAGTTGGGACGACGCCTTACCATTGGTGGAGTTCACATACAACAACAGCTTCCATGCGAGTATTGGGATGGCACCTTTTGAAGAGTCAGTATGGACGGAAATGTCGACGCCTCTTTGTTGGTACCAGGAGGCGAGCGAATCGTCAGAGGACCAGATATGATCCAGCGGACTACCGAGAAGATCCGTTTGATCGTGAGATCGGATGCGAACATCTCAAAGTCGGCGGAAGAGTTATGCGCACTAACGACGTCGACCACTCGAGTTCGAGGAAGGAGAACATGTATTTCTTAGAGTCACCCCCACTCTTCGGAGTTGGTCGGCGATCAAATCCAAGAAACTTACCCGTAAATTCATTGGACCTTACCAGATTCTTCGTCGTATTGGTCCAAAGTGGCATATCGATTGCCTTACCCCATTCTTGTCGAACATCCACGGCGTCTTCCACGCCTCACAATTGCGGAAGTATGTTTCCGACCCTTCTCATGTCATCGAACCGGATGTGATTCAACCGAAGGGCGACTTATCTTTGAAGCGTCACCAGAAGGATCGTTGATCGGAAAGCCAAACGATTCTATGAACAAAGAGATCCAACTTGTCAAAGTTGTGTGGGATCGAAGGGCGGGAGATGCGACTTGGGAGCCTGAGGAGAAGATGAAGACTCGGTACCACTGAACTTTTCTCGAGGTAAGAATCTTATTTGCAATTTCGAGGACGAAATTTTTTAGAGGGAGAGATTGTAACACCTGAGGGCGAGATCGACATCGTATTAGGACGACGTATCGAGACCTCGACCAAGACCTTGTGTCGAGATCCCGTGACTAGATCGTTTGTCGAGATCATTTGTCGGTGATGAGACCACGCACACTAGCCGAAATGAGGAGGTCGCGCGGTCGAAGTTGATGAAGTCGCGTGCATCGAGCCGATGGGGACGCAAGTCGAGCCGAGGAGACCGCGTTCACGAACTCGTGTTAGAACCTTGTGCGCTTGCACGAGCACTCTTGTCGACATCGTGTCGAGATGACACCTCGTATTATTTCGAGCGTTACTCAAGTTATTATTATATTGTTTGTAATTATTACATTGTCGGCTTGCCGTTGACCGGACAGAGTAGAGGGTAATTATGAGAGGAACGAGTTAACGGGTAGATGATTGATGGGATTGGCATCTTATAGCCGGAGTTACGTTTATACCCCTTTCTCGCCACCGTATACCACGCACCGCTTCCTCACACTCATTTCTCTTTTCTTCTTTCTTCTTCCTTCCTTCGCTCTGTGTTTCGTTGTTTTCTTTAAAAATCTCCATCGATTTAAACCGTGAGTTCCATCGAGATTCTGCACAAGCTTTCTTCATCAATTTTGTTCATCATCAACTTCTCGACCCATATCTCGTCTGATCGACCATCACCGTTGAGGTATGAAGAACAGATTTTTATCTTCTTCGTGCTACTGTTTAGCGCTAATTCTTCTTCCATTTTTAACCAGTTTTATGCTTCCAAATCATGTCAAATTGATGGGTTTTCTTCTTCACGATATTACCTATCTTTTTAACCGATTAATTGGGCTTGTAAAACAAATTTCTTTCTCTGATTTCTGCAATCGGCAGTGCCCAGAAAACTCCATTTTTGGTTCGTTTCGATTTTCTTGTTTCTCATTCGTTGCTTCTGGTTATTGTTGTTGTCGATCTATCTGTTGAAGCATCAGATAACTTTTCATGAAATTTTGATCGAAATCCCTAACTTTGTGTTAGAGGAAAAATATCTTTCAGTTCTTGAGTTTTACATTTTTTCTGGGTTGTGGTTGAGTTTGGTTAAGAGGGAGCTAGATGTATTAGAACCATAGATCGATCTGAATTGTGTTTGTTTTAGGAAGTCTATTTCCCGAGATCGAGTGATTTCCGAATCAAGGTGTACGGGAAAGCGAATCCAAGGACGCGGAAGCAGCAGAATCCAGATCGAGGATTGTACGTGTCGAGGTCGACTGAGGGCGATGCGTGTCGAAGTCGTTGTCGAGTTCGTTGAAGACACCGATGTCGAGATCGAGTAAGAGAAGTCGTTGTCGAGCTCTTTGAAGACACCGTGTCGAGGTCGTTGTCGGCGGCATTAACTGGAGTTCGGTAAGGCGCTTCACATTAATATTTTCATAGTATGCAAGGCGCTTCACATTAATATTTTCGTAGTATGCTAGCGTAAGGGCATTTCATATTCTACGTGGTTATGTTATTGTGTATGGATTTCTGATTTGTGTCGAAATGAAATGTTGTGATATGATTGAGTTTTGCATGTATTTAATATGTGATTGAATATATGTCGTGAATTGTGTATTGCATGTTGAATTGCGTTTCTTCATGTCGAGCTTGCTCTTTTATTTGACATGCGGTTGAATATCTTGTGTTTAACTCTTTGAATATCGTATCGCGCTAATTGTTCATCGAGTGAGCGAGCTAGGTGAGTCGTATGACGTTTTGAGCCGTGACCGGATAATCGAGGGTGCTAGGTCCCCTTTTTGTTTACGGAGATTGACTAGACGTCGCCACGCTACGGGACCTGAGTTATCGCCCTAGGGAGAGCGAGGATCCCAAGGCTTCGGCTGGACTTTCCGACATACGATGCACGGCGTGTGCATTCCGGAAAATTGTCGAGTCGAGAGAAAATGGATTTGTGAGTTGTGTCGAGTTTAGAGTGAGATGGTCGAGTCACGTCGGTGAATGTTATACTTTGTCGCTTGCTTATATTTTTATGTCGAGCTTATCTTGAATTGTTGAGAAGTTGACCACTTTCCCGTGGTGCCTTCAATCCATGACTCAAGCTACCCGTGCGATGTCGAGGGCGCAGTAATTCGGCGATGAGACGATGCCGAGGAGGAGATCGACGAGGACCCGAGTGACGACCTCTATCATGCGTGATTGTTTATTTGTTGGATGTTTGTTTTTCCGAGGACTGCACTTGTTTTTCTTTTGTGTTCGAGGTCGTGACCAGTTTGGGCGGTGTTGTGTTGTTGCTCTGAGGTAGACTGGTGGTCTTACTTTTGGAGCAGCCCTGCGTGGGAGTCTCTTGGAAGTACCCCAGGTATGATGGCTCTTTTGAAGTTATGCGTACCTTAGGTGTATTTTCTTTGCATATTTGCTACTCTGTATTTTGTATACATTATTATTTCGAGTGATATATAGATATGTGTATGTTATGCATGTATGTTTTATTAGAATTTAAGTCTTGTGTCTTAGTTGCACCATGTTTCGAAAAGCTGTAATTACTCTGATGTGCACGAGTTGGTTTTATAAAAAAAAATATATCGTATTTTTAAAAGGCACAAGAGTTTTGTTTTTAAAACACATCTCATATAGGTTTATGTTGAGCTTGGTGTGTTGAGCTCGGTAACTCGAGCTCGGTATATTGAGCTCGGTAGCGGTCCGGAAACGGGTCGTTACACTCTCAACTAGGGATGATAATGTCCGGTGACGGTCAGGGTAGCTAAGTCTGATAAGTGGTCCCCAGTCCAAGGCGCGACACTCAAACTATTAGGGATCACAAACTCGGCTTCTCACCCTCTAGGCCGAGGTATTGCCACGCAGGCTCACTCATAATGGCCTCCACCTTTCATTTCAATGGTGCTTCCCCCCATCCTATTACAAGGGTTGTATGACAAACAAACACACAAGGTCGGGTTTCCTCCGAACGTCATAGTTCAATTTTTCATCGACAATCCATCATGGCCCATATGGCTAGGATCATCTCACAAGGAATGACTCAAGTCCCATTATGGCTACTAATAGGTAGGTGACTTGCACAAAGGTCATTTATCCTTTCAAGGTCATTGCCACAAGTGTGGACTTTTCACAATTATTGTCACAAAATAACAAATGGATTATAGAATATAATTACAGGAATCGATGAATTGTCATAGAAATATTTATCTTTAAATCATATAATTCAAATCTGCAGAAAACAGAGGCAAAACAGCAACATGTAATTAGTCATGTAATTAGATTACGCACAGAAAACAGAAACAGAAACAGCACAGCAGGAACAGAATTTTCGCAGAAGCAGAAACAGAAACAGCAGAAACACAATTTTCGCAGAAACAGAAACAGAAACAGCAGAAACAGAAACTGCACAGAATACAGCAAGCAGAAACTGTACAGAAACAGCAAATTAAAAATCTGCAGCAAAACAGAAACAACAAACAGCAACGAAAACTGGACAGCAACGCTATGTTGTTGTTTTAAAAACGTTTTCACCTATTTTTCTTCGATTCTAAATATTTAGGAACATCACAATTAAGACTAACACTTAGGGAAAAATCTTGATTAATATTTAGGAGTAATTCTTAAGGCTCTAACCCGGTTCTCTAATTCCAAAATAGTTATGGTAACATTTTTACAAAGAAATAATGCGTATTAAAATACGAACGAAACAAGTTAAATTATTACAAAATTTTCAATTAACAATATCCATAGAATAGCATCTATTTTAATCATTTATATAGTCTCAAGCGCAATTCAACATTGGAATTCATCACCAAAATTAACGAACATATTAATTTGGTGCTCTAATAATTCAACCACATCTTAGGCATCAAAACAGAATTTTTTTCTAACACTTAAAACATCTATGAACAACTATGGCAGCCACATCATTTATTCAAACAATAATCATAGCGTGTATATACATGAAAAATAGAATTTTTTTCAATTAATTAACACACAACGGGATTCAAGGACAACCCCTTCACCTATTCCCTCAAATATCCCCAATTTCAATAATCTCCCCACCTTACCTTTGGTCCTTGCGAAAATCCTTAGAGAAAGAGGGATGATGATGACTCCGAATCAATCCTACGGTGAGTTTGCTACGAACAGAAAAGAAAACTATATGAAACGTTGGAAATCCTCAAGACTCACAATTTTCTAGGAGGCGCAACATAGGAAGGAGAAGAGTCATGACTTACCCAATTTCAGATGAAGAACAAAGATGGAGTTGCTCCTAACCTTGGTGATCGAATCATGCAAGAGAAGAAAAACGTGGAATGCCTCCTTCAAGCTTGTGTGGCGCTAGGGTTTGGAGCTAGAAAGGAGAAGGAACAAGTGAATCAACTTGAGAGAGAGAGGCTTGGAGGCGCTAGGGCTTGGCTTGAGGCGTCACATGCCTTCATACGCCCTAGGTCCTATTATTTGCGTTGGGTTGGAGAGAGTCCATGGGTGTTGGCCCATTAGGTAGGTGGAAAGGAAAATAACTATGCATATAAGATGCTAGCCCAAGGCATTATACGCCCTCCCCTTTCTTTTTATTAACAACTCTCAAAAAAATCATTTAATTAAATTAAAAGTCTCTTTTCATGCACAAACATATAATGAAATCAATTAAAATAACTGCCACAAAAATTATAATAAAAAAAATGAGGGTCGTTACATCCTCCCCTCCTTACAAAAAGTTTCGTCCCCGAAACTTACCGTGGTCAAACAAGTGTGGATAAGAGGTGTAACGACCCGTTTTCGGACCGCTACCGAGCTCAATATACCGAGCTCGAGTTACCGAGCTCAACACACCAAGCTCAACATAAACCTATATGAGATGTGTTTTAAAAACAAAACTCTTGTGCCTTTTAAAAATACGATATATATTTTTTTTTATAAAACCAACTCGTGCACATCAGAGTAATTACAGCTTTTCGAAACATGGTGCAACTAAGACACAAGACTTAAATTCTAATAAAACATACATGCATAACATACACATATATATATCACTCGAAATAATAATGTATACAAAATACAGAGTAGCAAATGTGCAAAGAAAATACACCTAAGGTACGACAACTTCAAAAGAGCCATCATACCCTGGGGGTACTTCCGGCAGACTCCCACGCAGGGGGCTGCTCCAAAAGTAAGACCACCAGTCTACCCTGTAGCAACAACACAACACTGCCCAAACTGGTCACGACCTCGAACACAAAGGAAAAACAAGTACAGTACTCAGAAAAACAAACATCCAACAAATCAACAATCACGACAGATAGAGGTCGTCACTCGGGTCCTCGTCGAGATCCTCCTCGGCATCGCTTCATCGCCGAATTCCCTCGCCTCGACATCGCCTGGTAACCGTCATGGATTGAAGGCACCACGGAAAGTGGTCAACTTCTCAACAATTTAAGATAAGCTCGACATAAATATAAGCACACAAAGAAAGTATAACATTCACCGACGTGACTCGACCATCTCACTCTAAACTCGACACAACTCGCAAATCCATTTTCTCTCGACTGCGACAATTTTCCTAATGCACACGCTGCATCAGTATGTCGGAAAGTCCAGCCAAGCCTTGGGATCCTCGCTCTCCCTAGGGCGATCAACTCAGGTCCCGTGGCGTGGCGGCGTCTAGTCAATCTCCGTAAACAAAAAGGGGACCTAGCACCCTCGCTATCCGGTCACGGCTCAAAAACGTCATACGACTCACCTAGCTCGCTTCACTCGATGAACAATTCGCCAGATAATGATATTCAAAGAGTTAAACACAAGATATTCAACCGCATGTCAAATAAAAGAGCAAGCTCGACATGAAGAAACGCAATTCAACATGCAATACACACTTCACGACATATATTCAATCACATATTAAATACATGCAAAAACTCAATCATATCACAACATTTCACTCGACACAAATCAGAAATCCATACACAATAACATAACCACGTAGAATATGAAATGCCCTTACGCTAGCATACTACGAAAATATTAATGTGAAGCGCCTTACATAAGGACTTATAAAATAAAGCCTTAGAGATATCTAGAAGTTGCCCCACCGAACTCCAAGTTAATCTTTGCTCGACAACGACCTCGACACACCGCCTTCAAAGAGCTTCGACAACGACTTCTCTTACTCGATCTCGACACTACTGTCTTCAACGAACTTCGACAACGACTTCGACACGCACGCTTCTCGGTCGACCTCGACACGCATCCTCAATCTGGATTCTTTGCTTCCGTCCTTGGATTCGCTTTCCGTACACCTCGATTCTAATCACTTTCGATCTCGGGAATCAGACTTCCTAAAACAAACACAACTCAGATCGATCCATGGGTTCTAATACATCTAACTCTCTCTTCCCCAAACTCAACCACAACCCAGAAAATATAAAACTCAAGAACTGAAAGATATTTTTCCTCTAACACAAAGTTAGGGATTTCGATCAAAATTCATGAAAAAGTTATCTGATGCTTCAACAGATAGATCGACAACAACAATAACCAGAACAACAATTGAAAAACAAGAAATCGAAACGAACCAAAAATGGAGGTTTCTGGGCACTGCCGATTCTTGAGAAAAAGCGAGAGGAAGAAATTTGTTTTACAAGCCCAATTAAACGGTTAAAAAGATAGGTAATATCGTGAATAAGAAAACCCATCAATTTGATATGATTTGGAAGCAGAAAACTGGTTAAAAATGGAAGAAGAATTAGCGCTAAACAAGAGTACGGATGAAAGAAAATCTGTTCTTCATACCTCAACGGTGATGGTCGATCAGACGAGATATGGGTCGAGAAGTTGATGATGAACAAAATTGATGAAGAAAGCTTGTGCAAAATCTCGCTGGAACTCACGGTTTCGTCGATGGAGATTTTTAAAGAAAACAACGAAACACAGAGCAGAAGGAAGGAAGAAGAAAGAAGAAAAAAGAAATGAGTGTGAGGGAAACGGTCGTGGTATACAGCTGGCGAGAAAAGGGGTATAAACGTAACTCCAGCTATAAGATGCCAATCCCATCAATCATCTACCCGTTAACTCGTTCCTCTCATAATTACCCTCTACTCGCTTGGCCAACGACAAGCCGACAATGTAATAATTACAAACAATATAATAATAACGCCGAGTAACGCTCGAAATAATACGAGGTGTCTTCTCGACACGATGTCGACAAGAGTGCTCGTGCAAGCGCATAAGGTTCTAACACGAGTTCGTGAACGCGGTCTCCTCACTGACTTGCGTCCTCATCGCCCAGACGCGACTTCATCAACTTCGACACGCGACCTCCTCAAATTTCGGCCAGCCTAGTGCATCGTGGTCTCATCACCGACAAAAGATCTCGCAAACGATCTAGTCACGGGATCTCGACACAAGGTCTTGGTCGAGGTCTCGATACGTCGTCTAATACGATGTCGATCTCGTCCTCAGGTGTTACAATCTCTCCTCTAAAAAATTTCGTCCTCGAAATTGCAAATAAGATTCTTACCTCGTAAAAGTTCAGTGGTACCAATCTTCATCTTCTCCTCCAGCTCCCAAGTCGTGATCTCCCGCCTTCCGATCCCACACAACTTTGACAAGTTGGATCTCTTTGTTCAAGAATCGCTTGGCTTTCCGATCAACGATCCTTCACGGTGACGCTTCAAAAGATAGGTCGCCCTTCAGCTTGAATCACATCCGTTCGATGACATGAGAAGGGCCTGAAACATACTTCCGCAATTGTGAGACGTGGAAGACGTCGTGGATGTTCGACAAGAATGGTGGCAATGCACTGATATGCCATCGACCAATACGACGTAAGAATCTGGTAAGGTCCAATGAATTTAGGGTAAGTTTCTTGGATTTGATCGCTCGACCAACTCCAGAGTGGGGTGACTCTAAGAAATACATGTTCTCCTTCCTCGAACTCGAGTGGTCGACGTCGTTGGTCCGCATAACTCTTCTCCGCCGACTTTGAGATGTTCGCATCCGATCTCTCGATCAAACGGATCTTCTCGATAGTCTCGCTGGATCATATCCGTCCTCTGACGGTTAAGCTCGCCGTCCTGGTACCAACAAAGAGGCGCCCGACATTTCCGCCCATACAAGCTTCAAAAGGTGCCATCCCAATACTCGCATGGAAACCGTTGTTGTATGTGAACTCCACCAATGGTAAGACGTCGTCCCAACTTCCTCGGTGATCTAACGCATAAGCTCGCAACAAATCTTCAAGCGATTGGATCGTTCTCTCGGTCACCGTCGATCTGTGGATGATATGCCGAGCTAAGCCTGAGCTTCGGTTCCCATCGCTCCTTGCAATTCCTCCAAAATGAGACGCGTGAACTTTGATCTCGGTCCGACACGATCGAAGAGGGTATTCCATGAAGTCGCACTATCTCGCGATGTAGATCTCGGTCGCCTTTTCCACGTTGTATGTCGACCTCACCGGGCAAGAAATGAGCAGATTTGGTCAATCGGTCGACGATCACCCAAATCGAATCATTCTTCTTCTGCGTCTTCGGCAAACCTACAACGAAATCCATGGAAATACCGTCCCATTTCCATCTTGCACGCCGTCAGCGATTGTAGCATTCCCGCAGTCGTTGGTGCTCCACCTTCGCTTCGACACGCCAAACATGAAGCTACGTGCTCGCCACTTGCTTCTTCATTCCGACCACCAAAATGCTTCTTCAAGTCTTGATACATCTTCGTAACTCCTGGATGAATACTAAAGTTGCTCTTATGCGCGCTTGCCGAGAATCAACTTCCTCATTTCGGATCGTTAGGCACGCATACGCTCGGCCATTGCACCTCAAGATGTCGTCGCTCCAGGCCGAAATTCGCGCTTTCCGCTTGCGCTATCGGCTGAATCTTCTCTTTGCGAAGCTCGTCATGAACTTGCTGGTCTCGGATCTCATCCAACAATCTGTTAGAGATAGTAAGCATACCAAATCTCGACTTCCCCGGTGAAACTTCGACACTCAACTTCAAATCTCGAACTTCGAGCATCTCCAACTCCTTGATCATCATTACCGAGGTTAAAACGCTCTTCCTACTCAACGCATCCGCTACTACGTTAGCCTTACCGGATGGTATTCCAACGTAAAGTCGTAGTCCTTGAGAAATTTCGCCCATCTACGTTGACGCATGTTGAGCTCTTTCTCGTCGAACAGTACTTCAAGCTCTTGTGATCGCCGAAGGCAAGTAAGAGTGCTCCCGTAAAGGTAGTGCCTCCATATCTTCAACAGAAAAACTACCGCCGCTAGCTCCAAGTCGTGAGTAGGGTAGTTCCTCTCGTGAATCTTAAGTCGTCTTGAAGCATACGCGACCACCTTCCGATGTTGCATCAAGACGCATCCCAATCCCCTGGTGTGACGCATCACAATACACCTCGAAAGGCTCTTCGGTTGAGGCAAAATCAGACAGCGCCGCCGTCAAAAGCTCCTTCGCCGTTGAAAATCGCTTCACACTCCTGGCCCAAGCAAAAGGTTGATCCTTCCTCGTCAATCGTAAGAGGCGCGACAATCTTCGAGAAACCTTCAATGAATCTTCGGTAATATCCTGCTAAGCCGACAAAACTTACGATCTCAGAATCGCCTTCTACTGCTCCCATGCTATCACCGCTTCAATCTTAGTTGGATCCACGGTATCCCTTCTCCGAAATTACGTGACCAAGAAAATTCACCTCTTCAAGCCAAAATTCACACTTCGACAGGTTGGCATAGAGTTGCTTATCTCGTAATATCCGTAGTACTCGACATAGGTGTTCTGCGTGCTCTTCTCGGTTCCTCGAGTAAATCAATATGTCGCCGATGAACACTACAACGAACTGATCCAAAACGAATGGAAAATCATGTTCATGTAGTCCATAAACACACCGGGCGATTCGCTACTCCAAACGGCATCACCAAGTACTCGTAGTGACCGTATCTAGTCCTCAAAGTCGCTTTGGCGACATCTTCCTCCTTCACGCGAATCTGATGGTAGCCCGACTTCAAGTCTATCTTGAAAAAGATCGCCGCCCACGAAGTTGATCCATCAAGTCGTCAATACGTGGTAACGGATAACGGTTCTTCACAGTAACCTTGTTGAGCTCGCGATAATCCACGCACGACCTTGATCGCCCATCCTTCTTCTTAACCAACAACACCGGAGCTCCCACGGTGACACGCCGGTCGTATGGAATGCTTCGACTCCAAGTGTTCGATCCGGGACTTCACTCTTTCATCTCGGCAGAGACATCCCGCACGGCGCTTTGAAATCGGTCCCGTTTCCTCGAATCAGTCGATGGAGAACTCGACCTCTCGATCGTGGTAATCCCGCACGCCTTCGAAAACGCCCTCAAAATCACACACCACCGTACATTCTTCACGCCGATCCGCTGGAAAACTTCCGAACTAGCTAGATACATGTATTCCCTAGTTCCTTCTTTCAAAGAAACTCCAATACGCTCGGCAGAAGAAAATTGGAGACTCCAAGGTCCTGAAAAATTACGCTTTTACTGGCACAAATTAAAGGACATGGTGGTGTGACAACCAATCCATCCCGAGGATGACATCTAAGCCCTTAAGAGGCAAACAAACCAAATTGACCACAAACTTTCTACTCGAATAATCACTACACAATTAAGACATGCGGTGTTTGTGACTAAGGTTTTAGCAATGGGTTGTAACTACTAATTTAAACGGTAAAGCGATCATAAGTTCAAATGGTTCACACAATCGAAGAAATGAAGGAATGGGTTGCACCCGAATCAAAAAGAACGGATAAGGATTTACCTCGATCTCACATTCACCTTGGATAAGATCATCACTGTTCACCTTCCTCGCCACTCATGCAGAAAACTCGCCTTTAGCCACTTGACGCTTCCTTTGGCCTTCACGCAAGCATAGTCGGTTCACCTTTAGGTGTAGGACAATCCTTGGCAAAATGCCCTGGCTTCTTGCAATTGAAACACACCTCCTCCCTCTCGAGTACAATTACTCGCGTAATGTCCCGACTTTCCACATCGGTAGCAAATCACCTCGACATCGGTCCGACCTCCACTCCTCGGACTTGGGTCATCTGACGACATCGCCCCTCGTTGTTGTTCCCCGAGGCCTGGCCGTAGGCCTCTTCTCGCGGTGGTTTCCTTTCTCAGGCAAATCTCTCGCCCGCACTCTGGGTCTCACCGGTCCGCCCACAACAGTCTTCTTCTTGTGGCTCCTCACTCCTTCTACCTCGACACATCGATCAATCACTCTTGGAGATTTCGATCCTCAACGACACTATCGACTTCAATGTCGAATCTCAATCCCCGCTGGAATCTCTCACTCAACCATCTCTGGTCAACTCGGCCACGAAATGGACTGAAATACCTCGCCAACGATTCGAACTTGGCGCATACTCGACACCGCCGAAGTCAGCTTGCCGCAGCTTGAAGAAATTCCTCGCTCCTTCTCGGCTCTGCAAGATCCGGAAGTACTTGTCCAAGAACCTTTCACGAAAAAGCTCCCAGGTCATCTCGCGATGTTCGCTATAAACGCTTGCTTCACCTCTCCACCAATACTCTGCCTCCTAGCGTAGCAGTAGGTGGCATAGTCGACCTTCACGTTGTCCCGCAATGAAGTGCCTCAAAGATCTTCTCGATCTCTTGCATCCAAAGATCGCCTTTATCCGGATTTGGCTCACCATAGAACTTCTGTGGATCATGCTTCCTCAAGTCCGCCAATCCTCTCGCTTCAAGATTACGCTCGCTTCGCTGTCGCTGGGCCGCAAGTTCGCCGAGTTAACGCCGCCGCCTGTTGAGCCATTGCGTTAGCCTGGCTGAGTTGCAAAGAACGATTGTTGAGCCATGGCTGCCGCCATCTCGGCCATAGCTTGAATAGCCTGCTCCATGTCGACGTTTCGCTGCAGATGTCGTATTCCTACGAGGTGGCATTAGATTCCACAAAGTTCAAAACCCCGCTGAATCTCACAACAAGGATGTGTTAAAACACACCGCTTCAATCAAGAAACAGTTCAAACAATTTCTCAAGCAATAAGTGCTTCACTTAATCAAACAAAGAATCAACACAATACAACTAGGTACCCAACACACAACCCGACATAGTGACCACCCAAATTCTATGCACAATTTCTACGTAACTGAATCAAGCCTGATACCAACAGTTGTAACGACCCGTTTCCGGACCGCTACCGAGCTCAATATACCGAGCTCGAGTTACCGAGCTCAACACACCAAGCTCAACATAAACCTATATGAGATGTGTTTTAAAAACAAAACTCTTGTGCCTTTAAAAATACGATATATATTTTTTTTATAAAACCAACTCGTGCACATCAGAGTAATTACAACTTTTCGAAACATGGTGCAACTAAGACACAAGACTTAAATTCTAATAAAACATACATGCATAACATACACATATATATATCACTCGAAATAATAATGTATACAAAATACAGAGTAGCAAATATTCAAAGAAAATACACCTAAGGTACGACAACTTCAAAAGAGTAATCATACCCTGGGGGTACTTCCGGCAGACTCCCACGCAGGGTCGCTCCAAAAGTAAGACCACCAGCCTACCTCAGAGCAACAACACAACATCGCCTAAACTGGTCACGACCTCGAACACAAAGGAAAAACAAGTACAAATTCCTCGGAAAAACAAACATCCAACAAATCAACAATCACGACAGATAGAGGTCGCCACTCGGGTCCTCGCCGAGATCCTCCTGCATCGCTTCATCGCCGAATTCCCTGCGCCCTCGACATCGCTGGGTAACCGCCATGGATTGAAGGCACCACTGAAAGTGGTCAACTTCTCAACAATTTAAGATAAGCTCGACATAAATATAAGCACACAAAGAAAGTATAACATTCACCGACGTGACTCGACCATCTCACTCTAAACTCGACACAACTCGCAAATCCATTTTCTCTCGACTCGACAATTTTCCTAATGCACACGCCGTCAGATGTCGGAAAGTCAGCCAAGCCTTGGGATCTCGCTCTCCCTAGGGCCAGTCAACTCAGTCCCAGTAGCGTGGCGGCGTCTAGTCAATCTCTCCGTAAACAAAAAGTGGGACCTAGCACCTCGCTTATCCGGTCACGGCTCAAAAACGTCATACGACTCACCTAGCTCGCTCACTCGATGAACAATTCGCCGCATACGATATTCAAAGAGTTAAACACAAGATATTCAACCGCATGTCAAATAAAAGAGCAAGCTCGACATGAAGAAACGCAATTCAACATGCAATACACACTTCACGACATATATTCAATCACATATTAAATACATGCAAAAACTCAATCATATCACAACATTTCACTCGACACAAATCAGAAATCCATACCCAATAACATAACCACGTAGAATATGAAATGCCCTTACGCTAGCATACTACGAAAATATTAATGTGAAGCGCCCTTTCATACTATAACAAGTATAAATGTGAAGCGCCCTTACATAAGGACTTATAAAATAAAGCCTTAGAGATATCTAGAAGTTGCTCATCAACTCCAAGTTAATGCCGCCGACAACGACCTCGACACTGTCTTCAAAGAGCTCGACAACGACTTCTCTTACTCGATCTCGACACTACTGCCTTCAACGAACTCGACAACGACTTCGACATCGCACGCTTTCTCACGACCTCGACACGCATACCCTCGATCCGATTCACGCCTCGCCCTGATTCGCTTCCGTACACCTCGATTCTAATCACTCGATCTCTGAATCGACTTCCTAAAACAAACACAACTCAGATCGATCCATGGGTTCTAATACATCTAACTCTCTCTCCCAAATCAACCACAACCCGTAAAATATAAAACTCAAGAACTGAAAGATATTTTTCCTCTAACACAAAGTTAGGGATTTCGATCAAAATTCATGAAAAAGTTATCCGATGCTTCAAATGTATAGATCGACAACAACAATAACCGTAACAACAATTGAAAAAGAAGAAAGCGAACCGAACCAAAAATGGAGGTTTCTGGGCACTGCCGATTGCAGAAAAACAGAGGAAGAAATTTGTTTTACAAGCCCAATTAAACGGTTAAAAAGATAGGTAATATCGTGAATAAGAAAACCCATCAATTTGATATGATTTGGAAGCATAAAACTGGATAAAAAACGAAGAAGAATTAGCACTAAACAAGAGTACGTATGAAAGAAAATCGTTCTTCATACCTCAACTGTGATGGTCGATCGACGAGATATGGGTCGGGAAGTTGATGATGAACAAAATTGATGAAGAAAGCTTGTGCAAAATCTCATTGAACTCACGGTTTCGCCGATGGAGATTTTTAAAGAAAACAACGAAACACAGAGCGTATGAAGGAAGAAGAAAGAAGAAAAAAAAAGAAATGAGTGTGAGGAAACTGGTCGTGGTATACAAATTGGCGAGAAAAGGGTATAAACGTAACTCCAGCCTATAAGATGCCAATCCCATCAATCATCTACCCGTTAACTCGCTCCTCTCATAATTACCTCTACTGCTTTGGTCAACGACATGTCGACAATGTAATAATTACAAACAATATAATAATAACGCCGAGTAACGCTCGAAATAATACGAGGTGTCTTCTCGACACGATGTCGACAAGAGTGCTCGTGCAAGCGCATAAGGTTCTAACACGAGTTCGTGAACGCGGTCTCCTCAAAAGACTTGCCCCTCATCACCTCGACGCGACTTCATCAACTCGACACGCCGACCTCCTCACCAAAGAATTAGTGCACGTGGTCTCATCAGCTCGACAAAAGATCTCGGCAAACGATCTAGTCACGGGATCTCGACACAAGGTCTTAGTCGAGGTCTCGATACGTCGTCCTAATACGATGTCGATCTCGTCCTCAGGTGTTACAAGAGGCTTGCATCAGACTTTCGAGTTCCCAAGTAGCACTCTCCTCATTGCCTCCTCCCCAAATAACCTTGACCAATGGAACCTCCTTCCCTCTCAACTGCTTGACCTGTCGGTCCTCAATCCTCCTTGGTAGTACCTCATAGGTAAGATTCTCTTTCAATGGTACTTCATCAAGTTCAATTATATGAGTAGGATCATGGACATATTTACGGAGTTGCGACACATGGAAGACATTATGAAGGTTTGAAAGGAAAGGTGGTAAGGCAATCTGGTAGGCAACTTCCCCAACCTTTTTCAAAATTTGGTAGGGGCCAATAAAACGAGGAGTAAGTTTCTTCGACTTCATTACCCTACTAACCCAGTCTTGGGAGTTGACTCTCAAGAATACATGATCGCTCTCTTCAAATCTCAAATCCTTTCTTCGTTTGTCATGATAGCTTTTCTCGCCTACTCGAGTAGCCCTCATCTTGTCCTGAATCATTTTGACCTTTTGATTGGTTTCTTGAACTATTTCAGGCCCAACACAAGGTTCTCACCGGCCTCATACCAACACAAGGGAGTCCTACACTTCCCGCCATACAAGGCTTCATAGGGTGCCATCCCGACCTTTGGAATGATAGCTATTGTTGTAGGTAAACTCAACAAGAGGTAAGAAGGTATCCCAACTACGGTTTGTTCTAAGACACAAGCTCTTAACAAGTCCTCTAATGATTGGATGGTTCGCCAGACGGACCATCACCGAGGGTGATAAGCAGAGCTCATCTTGAGCTTGGTTCCTAAAGCCTCATGTAAGCTTCCCAAAATCTAGAGGTAAACCTGGGTCTCTGTCAGACACAATACTAGAAGGTACGCCATGCAACCTTACTATCTCCCTAATGTACAACCTGGTCAACTTCTCTAAAGGATATTCCACATTCACAGGATGAAATGTGCAGACTTTGTCAATCATTCACAACAACCCAGATGGCATCTACTCTGCAGGAGTCCTAGTGGAGTCCCGACACGAAGTCCATTGCTATATCGTCCCATTTCCAAACAGAATACTCAAGGGTCAGAAGAATCCAGATGGTTTTTGGTGTTCTATCTTGGCCTTCGACAAGTCGTGCAGCGTAGACAAATTCTGCTTACCTCCTTTTTCATTCCAGGCCACCAGAAAATTTTCTTAAGGTCTTGGTACATCTTAGTTGCTCCGGGGTGAACACTTAGACTACTCTTGTGCCCTTCCTCTAAAATCATTCTCTTAAGCTCAGGAACATTAGGTACACAAACCCTACCTCGAAACCTCAAAATCCCATCATTCCCTTCACTAAAACCTATATCCCTACCTTGAGCGATAAACTCCTTCTGGTCCGAAAGATGTTGATCGGTCTTCTGACCTTCCCTAATCTGCTCCAGTAATCCACTAGTGACTTTCAACATTCCTAGTCGCACACTCTTAGAAGTGACCTCACAAACTAAGCTCAGATCCCTAAACTCTTCGATCAAACTCATCTCTCTAACCATCATAGCTTAAAGATGTAGGGTTTCCTACTCAAAGCATCACCACTACATTGGCTTTGCCGGGTGATAGTTAAGCCCAAAATCATAATCCTTAAGAAACTCTATCCACCTTCATTGCCTCATATTCAATTCTTTCTGGTCAAAAAAGATACTTAAGGCTCTTATGGTCACTAAACACTTCAAACCTAGAACCATACAAGTAATGTCTCCATATTTTCAACACAAACACCACAAATGGCTAACTCTAAATCATGAGCGGGTAATTCCTTTCATGGGTTTTCAACCGCTTGAGGCATAGGCCACTACCTGCCTATTCTCGCATAAGCACACCTCCGAGTCCTAACTTAGATGCATCACAATACACTTCAAAAGGTTCACTTGGATTAGGTAGTACTAAAACTGGGGCAGAAGTCAATCTCCTCTTTAACTCTTGAAATCCATTTTCACACTGAGCATCCCACACAAAAGCTTTTCCTTTCCTGGTCAACATTGTCAAAGGCAAGGCTAACTTAGAGAATCCCTCTATGAATCTACGGTAGTATCCTGCCAGGCCTAAGAAACTCCTAATCTCAGTCACTGATTTAGGTGATTCCCACTTCAGCACCGTTTCTACCTTAGACTGCCCATCGCTATTCCCCTTTTGAGATCACCTGTCCTACGAAACTCACTTCCTCCAACCAAAACTCACACTTAGAAAGCTTGGCATAAAGTCGCTTCTCCCTAAGTGTCCTGTAATACTATCCTCAAGTGTTCCACATGTTCTTCCCTACTCTTAGAGTACACTAGGATATCATCTATGAAGACCACTACAAACTTATCAAGGTATGGGTGGAAGACTCGGTTCATGTAGTCCATGAACACGCAGAGCATTGGTTACACCGAATGGCATAACTAGGTACTCGTAGTGCCCGTGAACGGTTCTCAATGCGCCTTTGGGATGTCCTCGGACTTCACTCGGATTTGGTGATAACTGACCTAAGGTCTATCTTAGAAAACACACAAAGCTCCAATCCTCTAAATTCAGCTCCTGTGATTAGCATTCCTATTCTCAATTCCTTGTACAGCTGAGCCATGGCAACGAGTGCATCCGCTAAAGCTCTATCGTTCCTACCCGCCATTACTCCTCGCACTAATCGTAACCAAATTGGATGCAACAAGCAACGTCAACCCATAACTAAATCAATAAATAAATAAGTAAATAAATCAAACATTGACGCACAAAACACAGAGTTCACACAGAGAAACATAATAGACACATACACAGTCCGGTAAGACCGAACTACTCTGATACCACTAAATGTGACACTCTAATCCCCGTTTCGAAAATCGTTAAATAAAAATAAATAAGAAAATAAATAAATAAATAAATACATCAAATTGATCTTGATTCGGTAAACTGAACAAACAAAAAAATATAATAGTCGTTGCTGAATTAAAATAAATTATCTATTTTCATAAAAGAAGTAACGATAAATAATTTAAATAAAATATAAAAAGGATCAACGGATAACTCGATGAGTAATTCAATTTCAGACATCATTCAGTTTGCAAATATTTAGTAACAACAAGCATAGTAAGTACTTCTCTTTCAAAATCTTATTTGAACTTGTGAAATAAAAATAAAACCAAGCGATATACAAACCCCCAAATAAAAAGAAAACCTGTGTCACACAAATTTCAGAGCTTGACTTAGCCCAACTTACACTACAAGAACAAAATACATAAATGACTCAAGGTCTCAATCGTAAAATGTTCAATTAAAACTATAAAATAATTCTGTAAGAGGCCTTCACCACTAGCTACGTGTCCTGGTATTAGTAGTATCTGCAATTGAAAATAGGAGGACAAGAGACAAACAACCATAGAGGGGTGAGTACGTTGAAATCGAGTTAAAGTGATATTTGGAGAGAAAAAGGTGAATAAATAAATAATATATTTATATATATATATATACACACACCACACTATAATAATCAATTCACATAAAGTAGTAACAACATTATTCACATAAAGTAGTAACCACATCTCGTATCATCTACAAATGCACGCAGACAAATTTCATCATTTCTCATAGCCACATAATTATCAAAAGAAAATAATGCAGATGCTAACATCACTACTTCTTATGCATGTGGTACCATCTACTACTCTGGGAAGTCTCCTAGGAGTACATATTTGGTTTATTAGAGGTCACCTCAAGGTGTTTTACTCTATTACCGCATACTCTCAACTAGGGATGATAATGTCCGGTGACGGTCAGGGTAGCTAAGTCTGATAAGTGGTCCCCAGTCCAAGGCGCGACACTCAAACTATTAGGGATCACAAACTTGGCTTCCCACCCTCTAGGCCGAGGTATTGCCACGCAGGCTCACTCATAATGGCCTCCACCTTTCATTTCAATGGTGCTTCCCCCCATCCTGTTACAAGGGTTGTATGACAAACAAACACACAAGGTCGGGTTTCCTCCGAACGTCATAGTTCAATTTTTCATCGACAATTCATCATGGCCCATATGGCTAGGATCATCTCACAAGGAATGACTCAAGTCCCATTATGGCTACTAATAGCTAGGTGACTTGCACAAAAGGTCATTTATCCTTTCAATGTCATTGCCACAAGTGTGGACTTTTCACAATTATTGTCACAAAATAACAAATGGATTATAGAATATAATTACAGGGAATCGATGAATTGTCATAGAAATATTTATCTTTAAATCATATAATTCAAATCTGTAGAAAACAGAGGCAAAACAGCAACATGTAATTAGTCATGTAATTAGATTACGCACAGAAAACAGAAACAGAAACAGCACAGCAGGAACAGAATTTTATGAAGCAGACACAGAAACAGCAGAAACACAATTTTCGCAGAAACAGAAACAGAAACAGCAGAAACAGAAACTGCACAGAATACAGCAAGCAGAAACTGTACAGAAACAGCAAATTAAAAATCTGCAGCAAAACAGAAACAACAAACAGCAACGAAAACTGGACAGCAACGCTACGTTGTTGTTTTAAAAACGTTTTCACCTATTTTTCTTCGATTCTAAATATTTAGGAACATCACAATTAAGACTAACACTTAGGGAAAAATCTTGATTAATATTTAGGAGTAATTCTTAAGGCTCTAACCGGTTCTCTAATTCCAAAATAGTTACGGTAACATTTTTTACAAAGAAATAATGTGTATTAAAATAGTAACGAATAAAGTTAAATTATTAAAAAATTTTCAATTAACAATATCCATAGAATAGCATCTATTTTAATCATTTATATAGTCTCAAGCGCAATTCAACATTGGAATTCATCACCAAAATTAATCGAACATATTAATTTGGTGCTCTAATAATTCAACCACATCCTAGGCATCAAAACAGAATTTTTTTCTAACACTTAAAACATCTATGAACAACTATGGCAGCCACATCATTTATTCAAACAATAATCAAAGCGAGTATATACATGAAAAATAGAATTTTTTCAATTAATTAACACACAACGGGGTTCAAGGACAACCCTTCACCTATTCCCTCAAATATCCCCATTTTCAATACTCTCCCCCCTTACCTTTGGTCCTTGCGAAAATCCTTAGAGAAAGAGGGATGATGATGACTCCGAATCAATCCTACGGTGAGTTTGCTACGAATGTAAAAGAAAACTATATGAAACGTTGGAAATCCTCAAGACTCACAATTTTCTAGGAGGCGCAACATAGGAAGGAGAAGAGTCATGACTTACCCAATTTCAGATGAAGAACAAAGATGGAGTTGCTCCTAACCTTGGTGATCGAATCATGCAAGAGAAGAAAAACGTGGAATGCCTCCTTCAAGCTTGTGTGGCGCTAGGGTTTGGAGCTAGAAAGGAGAAGGAACAAGTGAATCAACTTGAGAGAGAGAGGCTTGGAGGCGCTAGGGCTTGGCTTGAGGCGTCACATGCCTTCATACGCCCTAGGTTCTATTATTTGGGTTGGGTTGGAGAGAGTCCATGGGTGTTGGCCCATTAGGTAGGTGGAAAGGAAAATAACTATGCATATAAGATGCTAGCCCAAGGCATTATACGCCCTCCCCTTTCTTTTTATTAACAACTCTCAAAAAAATCATTTAATTAAATTAAAAGTCTCTTTTCATGCACAAACATATAATGAAATCAATTAAAATAACTGCCACAAAAATTATAATAAAAAAAATGAGGGTCGTTACAACTTACATAACACACTATGTAGTATTCTCATGGCGGGTCAATCCAGTACACAATTACCCTAACGTGTACCTATGTGGTGACTTGATATCTCATATCTATAACCTGTGAGATGAGGTTATCAGTCCACCCACATAATAGTCTTGATGCATTATTATTGTCCTTAATAATAATACTCGACTACGGATATTTAGAGTAAGTTCTTTAGTATCTCACAACCGAGTCGTCTACTCGATGTTTTATTGAAAACAAACTTTTACTCAAGGACTTTATTACGTTGAAACAAACATAATAACTGAAAATGCCTCATATAATAAATAAATGACATGATACAAAATATAAGTCCAAAGGAAAAACATTGGCCTCTAGGGCTTACACCAACATAAACTTCACCCTAACTCATGCTTTGTCACAACCGAGGTTCTATCCACCCTCCAACTATACTCACGATCTTCTCCACCCCTATGTGGAGTTTTTGCCTCCGCCAAGTATTCTTGTTTTGGGGCTCGGAACCCACCCTAATTAGCCATTTGAACTGAGTGAGTCTCCGGGCCTGCTACGAGACTAATCTCCGGTTCGGTTAATTGAGCATGAGTTTACCCCTTTGTTCACAACCTCCCAATGAGGGTGACTCTACAATGATTCGAACCCGGTTTAAAAAAATATTATATGTTTTAAAGTATATTAACAAAGTATATATTTTACATGGTTAACACCTTAGCCCAATGTTTTGCTCTCCTGTACATTCTCTTGCAAGATCTTGGCAACAGTTTTATTTACAATTTTTTATGGTATTAATATTTAAGGAATAAGAACTAAAAGTGTTGACCCTAGTAACATTATAAAAACAAAAATTTATTAATATTTTAATAATAACTAAAACAGTTCACCCCGATCAATATTTTAGTAATTATTTTGATGAAAAAGAGAATACAATATAAAAATATTTCATTGTTGAGAACAATACTTTATTTTATTAGTGTACTGTATAAAATTTGATTATGATTCTCAAATTGAACTTAACAAATTAAACTTAACATAATTAATAACTTAACAAATTGAACTTAACAAAATTTATAAAAAATATATGTTTCAAATGAAAAAATTATACCTAATATTTGCTTAACGAGTGGGAGAAAATATTAAAGTTATTAATTTTGTTAATTTCAATACAGGAATATTTTTTTATCTGACTTACAAGTTTCTATTGTTTACAATAAGCTTCGTTAAGTTTAATTTTTTGAACATGTAAAAAGTATATATTTTAAAGTATATATTTTATTTTTTATATGTTTTTATTTTAAAAGTATATATTTCAAAAACTTAAATTGCAAATAGTAGAGATAGATTACAAAGACTACTAATCATTATTAAGCAAATGAAAAAAGTCATCAAAGGCCAAGGCACATGATACCTTAAACGTGTCCCCGTCCCTGTCTCCATTGTTGTTACGACTACAATTAGTTTTGTTCCGACCTCAAGTCCGCATCATCGTTTTCCGAGGTATTGTCCACTTTGGGCCACATGTAATGTGGGCCCTCATGGTTTTGTCCTTAAAAGGCGCCTCGGTGGGTTAAGGCATGTGGGTGTTTATAAACTCTCATTGGCCTTGATTCCCAAGCAATGTGGGACTTTTTGGTGTATCCAGAACAGTAGCCCCCCAGTCAAGGCCAAGGAGCTAAAGGGCGTCGGCCTGGCGTGGCTTAGGCCCTCCTTCTAGCGCCAATGTTCGACCTCAAGTCCGCATCATCGTTTTCGAGGTATTGTCCACTTTGGGCCACATGTAATGTGGGCCCATGGTAATTTTCCAAAGCGCCGGTGGGTTAAGGCATGTGGGTGTTTATAAACTCTCATTGGCCTTGATTCCCAAGCAATGTGGGACTTTTTGGTGTATCCAGAACAAGTTTGAAATGGGAGTTGAAAATAAGCACATGTATTTTTTGGTTAATAACAGGGGGCTAAGCCCCCAGAAGGACAGAAACGGTTAAAAGCCTCTAATTAAAACAATCCCAGCAAAATCCGCCTTAAATGCAGTCAAACTAAAATCAGGACAACAATTGAAAAATCTACTGTAAAAATCTAGATCAAGACCAAACTTAGCAAAGTCATCTGCCACTTAATTAGCTTTCCTGTAGGTATGTTGAAACACCACATCACCAAAGGACCTCATGAGCATATGAATATTAAACACCAAATTGTAATGAGCATGTGTTAGTACATTACTCTAGAATAGAATACTATGTGGGAGAGTAGAGAAATTTTCATTATTTGTTTATTTTTATTTTATTTTAATAAGTTATATTAAAATATTTGTATTATTAAGTATTAAATATATAAAAAAAGTATTTTATTTTAAAAAAATTAATTTTTATCTGTTGGAATCAATATTTTAGTTCAATACTTTGAACTATTATATAAATAATATTTTAAATTAATATGTATTAGTAAAAATAAATCCTACAACCCGTGTGTGGCACGGGCTTCACATCTAATATATATTATTATGCATATTATACTTATTTGCAAAAAATACATTTCTGTAAATAGTTTTTTTATTACACAGTTAGATAAAAATATATTTAAGTTGATAAAGATAATTTTACATTTTTATGACATTTTTTTTGACAAATTATGACATTCTTTTGAAAGATGTTATAAATTTTTATTAATGTTACTAAAATAATGAAATTTTTATGACACTCTATATTAATTATATATTTGAAAATTTATTTACTATCTGTTACAAAAAAATTAAAATTAAAATTAAAGATCGAGTCAATTCAGACCATTGTATATAAGGATATATTTGGATATATTTGATTGGACTAAATTCAATTAAATAAAAAAATATATTCAAAATTAAACCAATTTAATCATAAATAAGAAACTCAATAAAATTTAATTTGCTGACTTTTATGCGATTTTTCCTGAAAATAGATACAAGGCTAATCAGTAATCACTTTGAATCAAAACAAATTACTTTAAATTTAAATTTAAACCAAATTACATATCTTTTCCAAAGAAAGTACAAATATCGTTACTTTCCTCTTTTTTATTGTCACACATTCGTTTTTATTTGCTAAAAAAATTTATTTTTATTTTTTGTTTAGACATTTTTTTGGCAAATTCTAATTGGTTGGTATTAGTATTGAATGAGAGATGTGAATAAAGGACAGAGAATTGATGACTAGTACAGGCTAGTGTTATACAGCTGGTCTGTTGTCAATTGTGAAAGTAGTCCCTTGTTAGGGTGCAAGGTCTGTCGCTGCCAGTGGTTGACGACATCTTGGTTTGGCAAAAAGACCCAGCTTTGGCCCCACTTTCCGCATTTACGCTGTTCATTCCTGTCTTTTCAGCTCTTTTTGACTAAATGCCCCTATTATTATTTTCAAAAATTAAATCTTATTTCAGAGAATTACGCCTCACTCCGCAACCAAAGGGAAAATCAAAGTACCGAATAAACTCTGGAGTGGATTTTTTTATTTTTATTTTTGATTGAAGCCTGGAGTGGAATTTTAGAGAACTGAGAACACTCTTCTTCAAGAAAAGCTTAAAGACACCATAGAATAAAACAAAAAACAAAATTCACAGAAATTAACAATAAAATCAAAATATAAGATTCGTAAATAACAGAATTAAAATTTTGTAGTCTTCTACACTCTGCCATAGAACTTTCATGGATAGTGTAATAATCAAATAACCCTTGGACAGCTCTAAATAGCCCAAGAAAATCCAAGGCGCTGACTCTTTAGCTCTCACTGAATTTATATCTCCCTCAAGAAACAAATAAACAAAAACTTAGCTCACAAAACTTTTTCAGAATAATAGCACTTTTAAGCAAGGGCCCAGCCCAAATCTCTTAGTAGTAATAGTACTCTAGAATAACTCATTTCTAAATAGCTGCAAAATTTATAGGCACGGTATATCGGGGGGTTCTTCAATCCAACCAGTAATCTCATCAGCACCAAAGTCATCAAAATCAAAATCTGGAAGCTCAATAGGCCCTTTATCATCAATACCACAAATTTGAATGTCCTCAAGGCCACCAAGATGATCATAGCACTCCCCAAAACCATCAAATGTCAAACAATCGAATTCGAACCGAGACGGATTCACAGCGCCAACAACAGGTGGTGGTGATAGTGGTAGTGGTGGCATGTCTAAAACACTTAAATCTGGCATATTCAGCTCTGCAAATTCACCTCCCAAATTAGCAAATTCACCCTCCAAATTTGCAAATTCACCCTCCAAAACATTGGTCTCCACAGCTTCATTGCTTGAAACATTACCATTCTCAACCAAATTGAAATCAGAAGTATTCAATTCGGGAAGAAAAGAAGATGATGTATGCGACATATCACTATCACAGTCATCCAAAGAGTGATCAGAAGAAACAAAGTAGTCATAGCTGCTCTTTTCTGGATTGGTAACATTGTTATTGTTGCTGCGTTTCATCTTCTCAGCCTTTGCCATTTCTTCTCTGATTTCAAGATATCTTTTCTCGTATGCTCGCGAAGCCTCTTCCGCAGTGTTGAATGTGCCAATCCATTCACGCCCACTCCTGATCATCGGATTGCGAATCTCCGCAGCCCAACTTCCCCATTTCCGCATTCGAACACCTCTATATTTGCAAGATGGTTCTCTCTTCACTGAGGCTGTCTTGGCCTTGTTCAATTCATTGTAGCTCGAGCTTTCGCCGCTTGTTTCATCGCGAGAGACAGTGTTACCAATTGGGGGAAGAGCGAGTTCACGCACAATTCTCTTGATCTTCTTTGGTTTCTCAGAATGTTCATCCTCATCTGATGAATTGTCAGTAGCATCAGGATCATCATACACTATGCGCAGTCTTCTTGTGATTTTGGTATCATGGGATGGATTGTGTATGTTCTTTGGTCTTCTACTAGGAGGAGCCATGGTGGTGAAAATTTGAAATTGAAAATTAAAATACCTAGGTAATTATCCTAGAAATCTAAATGGAAAATAAAAAAAAAGTTAAAATTTGAAAGAATATCAAGTGAGATCCCCTCTTAAAAAAAGAAACCGACTACAAAATAATTTTATATGAAAGTCTCCGTAACAAACAACAATTCTGTCACAAATCCTGGCACAATACAAGTAATCACAAAAAAAAAAATTTCAGAATCAGAAATCATATCTCCCTATTTATTTATAATAATAAAAAAATTCTAAAAATTAACGTCAAGAAAATCACGAACCTTTTTATCCTCAAACACATCGAAATGGGTGTGTTGATTAGTGAGAAGATTAGCATATAGCAAGAAGAAGCAATAATAAAACAGAGCCTCAACGGAGCTCCGATCACTTCCAAGTTAAACCGAGTCATAAATCTCTTCCTCTTCCGACTCTGATGGATTTCTTGCCGAAATCCCACTAAAGAACGTCACTTTTCCCTTCTTTAATTGTCAAAGAAGAGAGTAAAGTCAGAAATGATACGAAACAACACAAAACACTATAAATTATAAATATTTTTATCACAGATTATAGGTTCCTCATATTTTTATAATAGATCTACGTGCGGGTTAGGAAAAAACAAAAGGAAAAATGCGGCGACCTTGTCTATGGACAGATTAAGAGACGAATAGTTGTTTTAAAAATAGAACATCTTTTGGTATTGCTTGAGAATCTTTATTAATCTGAGAATGAAGGGTCATAGGAAATTTTACCTGACTGGCTTGGAAGTTGGAAACGCACTGAACACAACACAACACACTGTCACTCTACCACTCGTTACTTCTTCCACCGGACTTCATGGATTCTAGTATATCACCGTTTCAACTGTTACGCCAATTCCACGGCATTTGTATTTATAATTCTTAAAACAGAATAAAGAGATTGCTTTTACGATTCGTTTTTAATAAGTTACCACATGTATTTCCAAGAGAAATCAAAGAGATATAAATATAAATTAAAAAATCAATTAATTTTGACAGATTAAAAAAATCAATTAATGAGATCTTATTATTATTATTTTTTACCAATAATGAGATCGTATTATATATGTATATTAATTATAAATTTACAAATAAATAAATTAATTAAGAATTATTTAAAAAATCATTATTTTTATTTCAATTCTTTATTTTTTATTCCTTTTAATGTGGTTTCCTGATTTTTAGTTATAAGAATCTCTTCTTCTAAATGATTTAGTCAAAAAAAAAAATTAGTCAAAAAAAAAAAAGAATCTCTTCTAAATGATCTTTATAGCATTCAAAAGTCAAAACAAATAGGGCGATAATTATGTTACACAGTTAAACTTCAACGTTATTATTTTGATAAATTAGCCCGGGGATCATAGGTGTATTTTAACACCAAAATTACTGATTTGGTGTACTGCAAAAAAAAAATTATCTGTCTAGTGTAAGTCGAGACTGACAGTTTTTTTTTTCTAAAATGAGTCGTGAACCACAATCACGACTTATATTTTATTTTTTTTTATTTTTTTTACTAAATCGTGAATAACAATCACGACATATTTCGTGAATAACAATCACGACATATTAAAAAAAATATGTCGTGATTGTTATTCACGATTTAGTAAAAAAAAAATATAAGTCGTGATTGTGGTTCAAGACTCATTTAAAAAAAAAAAGGAAAGCCGAGACTGTCAGTCTCGACTTACACCAGACAGGTAATTTTTTTTTGTAGTGCACGAAATCGGTAATTTTGGTGTTAAAATACATGAGGTAAATTTTCCTAGCTCGGGTAACAGACACACACATATATATATAATAAAAATAAAAATTAATCAGTGGCTATGTTTTGTACTAAAAAAAATAATAATCAGTGGCGATGTTAAAATTATATTTTTAATCAAGAGTTATCACATGGAAAAAAAAGCTTCACAAGAAAATAATTATACAGTTTAATAAATATACATTATTAGTGTAAAAAGTTTTACGAAGCTAATAGATATATTAGATATGAACAATGTCAAATCTAACAATATTGAGGGGTGTACGTCGATCTTTTTTGTCTTTCTACAATGATTATCAAGTCGTTTTTACTAGGCGATAAGCTAATAGTAGCGTTCATTCTCTTGTTAGAGCGTCTATCTCTAATGCTACTCGCAGTGACTTTTATTATATCCCTGGTTGTATTCCTGGAATTATTTGCAATGAAATGAGTTAATTTTGATGGTGTCAAAATAAATGTTTTGTACTAAAAAAAATCTGTGGCGATGTTAAAATTATATTTTTAATCAAGAGTTATCACATGAAAAAAAGTTGCAAAAGAAAATAATTAAACAGTTTGATAAATATACATTATTAGTGTAAAAAGTTTTACGAAGCTAATAGATATATTAGATATAACCCTCATACGTTGGGAGGTTTGTTTATGATATGCACAATGTCAAATCCAACAAGTCAGAATATGGATGGATTATTGAGGAGTGTCGATCTTTTCTTGTCTTTATATAACGATTACCAAGTTGTTTTTACTAGGTGATAAGTTAACGGTAACGGTCCTGCTCTTGTTAGAGCGTCTATCTCTAACGCTACTGGTAGTGACTTTTATTATATCCCTGGTTGTATTGCTGAAATTATTTACAATAAAATGAGTTAATTTTGATGGTGTCAAAAAAAATGTTTTGTATTAAAAAAATTAATCAGTGGCGATGTTAAAATTATATTTTTAATTAAGAGTTATCACATTGAAAAAAGCTTCACAAGAAAATAATTATATAGTTTGATAAATATACATTATTAGTGTAAAAAGTTTTAAGAAGCTAATAGATATATTAGATATAGCCCTCGTGCGTTGCATGGGTTTGTTTATATTTTCTATGAATATTTTTGAAAATTGTGTGAAAATTATATAATTTAAGTATGTGTAAAAACATTTTATATGCGTCAAAAAAATATTTTATATAAATATCTCAACAAATTGTTGTTCACCTAAAACATAGTCATCTTTTAATATTTTTTCAGTTTTTCTTGAAGGACTTGATATAGTTATCCTCATCTTGTAGTATCAAATTGTAGTTTTTTTCTTTGGGCCTTATACCCTCCTTAGTATAAAAAATATGTAAAGTAAAATTTAATTATTATACAATAATATATAATAATTAAAAATAATTATATTAAAAATTTATATCAATTAACACATTTATTTATAAAAGATTTTTCATACAAATTTTTTTATCATGTTTAATAATTATTTTAAGGCGAAGAAAGGAGAAGGAGCCTCGTTAAAACTTCTAATGCAAAAATCTCCTTAAGAAAAAACATATAGAAGGAAAAATAGTACTTCTCTCTTAATTTATTAATAACGAAAAAAGAATACAAGAACCATGGGGGACCAAAATAAAACCCATGAAATCAGTAAAAGCGATTATTCGGGAACTAATAACAGTTCTTACAAAAATCCTCCATAATTATGAAATGAGGGACAAAGTCCCACCAACTATAGCATCTACTATAAATACCAAAAGCAACTAATCTATTTGCACACGTGTTACCTTCCCCAAAAATATGAGAAATAAAAAAATATATCTTGGATTTTAGATAAATACAATTGAGCCAACAAATACACAACTTCCAAGGGACCAAATCAGGATCCTTGAAAATAGCTACCACAAGCATAGAATCACACTCCAGTCAAAGAGCAGGCCAACTTTTTTATGAGCAATTTCCACTGCCATAATCGCAGCGACAAGCTCAGCCTCAAATGAAGTAGCAATACCAATGTAATCTGCATAGAAACCAAGAGATGCACTCATGCTGTCCCTAAAGATGCCACCACAAGATTCATGACCAGGACTACCTCTAGTAGCACCATCCGTATTAGCTTTCACCTAACCTCGAGATGGAGGAAGCCAATCAACCTGAACAAATTTTGGGGCCTTGGGAGGATATTTAATAATTAGAAGTATCAATTTTGTAGTAAGGTTATCATTGAAATTTTAATATATTGAGAGAAAACTCTATCAATTAATATATATATTAGTTGATATATATATATATATATATTAAATTATATATAAATATATTAGATAATATTTGATAATTTAAAATATCATATAATTATTTTTAAGATAATTTTTTTAGCAGTAAATAGTACTTAGTTTTCTCATTAACTAATTTATTAAATATAATTATATTTCATTTTTCATAAAAACATTTAATAAATTATATTCTAATTTAGATATATTTTAAGCAGTTTTCTCAAATTATAATTAATGATTAACATTATCATTAATTAATTTTAATATTATAAAGAATATCTAAGAAATTTTATGTTTAGTTTTTAATATAACTAATTAATAATAAATTAAATTGTTAAATAAAATAATATTTAATAATTATATTTAAATTAATATAAATTTATATTTAATACTAAAGCTTAAGTCTTCTTAAATTAAATTAATAAATTAAATAATATTTAATAATAATATTTCAATAGAGTAGTAAAACGGTAAAATTGATTAATAAGAGTAATTGAAAGGTTTAACTCATAAATTATAATAGACTTTTATTCATTATTGTAGCTCAAGCTTTACACATGACAATTCTACAATTAGGCTAAAACTCATGCTTGCTTTATATAGATATATAGATAGATAGATTCGACGATAATTTATCATGGTGTCACGTTGTAAATTTAATATTTTCAGAAATATATATATGAAATATTTATTCTTAAAATAAATAATTACTAATTGCTAAAAATAATTTTAAATATTTTATGTTAAATTAAATTTTATTTATTGTTACATTCTTAAGTTATTTTTTTTCTTCCATCGAAAGTTTTATTTTTTTCCTTTTTTTTGGTTAAATATTCTCACATGTATTATTGTGTAATCCTAAGATAAGGCTTTGTTTGGCAAAAAAAATAATGAATAACAAATAAGTTAGAGAATAGCGGTTGCACTTATTAGCCGATAAGTTAGCTGATAGCAGATGAGCTTATAGCGAATAAGTATTAACAGATAAGATAAATGAATAAATTTAAAGTGTTTGATGAAATTCACAGTTGAAATAACTGATAAAAATTTAATAACATAAAAGGGTATTTTTATTTAATACTTAAATTTCTTTTATCGATACTAGTGTAAAGACGAAAATTGTCGTGTCCATCATTCCGCATTTTTATTTTGTTTGACGTGTATATTTGTACGAATATTTCACACCTTTTATTTATGAAAATTTAGGGTGAGGGGATGACGCTTCAATCAAAAGCAGGGAAAATCTCCAAGCTCTTTGAGCACTTACGAAGGAATTACATTTACCTTACTTTAAGGGGACTAGTAGGGACTTGACCCTGCGACTTGTCAGATACAAACTCTGTCATGATCCACTAGGCCAACCACATGGGTTTTCATATTTTTAGATAAACTTGTTAAATAAAAGGGATCTAATGTGGTAGTTAAATAAACTATTGTTTTATTCTTTCAAAAACCAAATTTGAGTATTGCCTTTATTAATAGATAATTTCTTTTATTGAAGGCAATTTCTATTATATTTAGGTATAGAAAATATACGGAAAAATTATTTATTTTTATGAAAATAAATTTGTGTTAATTAAAATCATTTTTAAGATTTTTTTTACATTGCATTTCATTAGATATCACAGTATCTATACAGATTGGAATCCGATAAAAAAAATATAGATCCTGGCTTGGTAGGATGTGGGGAATTATTAAGAACTTATCACAATGCTTAGATAGTGGGGTTCAAAGCAAATATGGGTTTTGCCTTTTCTTATACAGTTGAGTTATGGGGTATGCTCTATGGCTTGGAGATTGCTTAGGACAGTGGAAGGAGGAAGATCATTTTTTAGTCTAATAACACAACCATTGTCTCTTTTATTAGGCGGGATTGCTTGAGTTGTTGTTTACCTTATTGTGTGTAATAATTCATTCAACATTTTAATGTGAGTTTATACTTTTGTTTTACTTTCTCTACTTTGTTTCGTAAAGAGATTTGTATAAAGCTTTAAATAATACTCTGGTAGGAAATCAGGGTGTTACACTCTCACTTTGTTTCTTTCTCCCTGCCAACAAAAACAAACTGTTCTAAGAAAATAAGTAGTAGAAGAAGAAGAAACAGTTTTCCCTTGTAAGTTGATTTCGGTTCTCCTTCATTGAAAAAAAAAATCTAAAAACAGAACCACAAAGACTCACATCATTATTGCACCCTTTCTCATTCTGAGTTGACTCAGTGCAAAACCACCACCATTTTGAGTTGACTCAATGCGAACCACCACTATTCTGAGTTGGCCCAACACCGCAAACCCTAGTTAGACCCAGGCATGATTTTCTAATCCAAGAAAGATCTCTAAGAGATCTTCTTTTTTCCTTTTGGGAGATATAGGAGCAGAACAATCAATCTATTGATATTGAAAGAATCTTTTGAGTCTTCCAATTTTTCATTGCTAGGTCCATTGGAATTCATAGGTATAGGAACATATCAAATAGAGATTTTTTCTTTCAATCATCTTTCGATTGTGTTGAGTTACTCTAAGAAGAATAAATGGAACAAATATCAAAGGCAACCAATACTAAATTTAATAGCAACCAAAACAATGCAATAAAGTCAATCAAACAAAGAGTAGAGAGTAGGAAGAATAACACCGATATTTGGTTACGCAGTTCGGCCCCAAAGAAGATGACCTACGTCTACGGGAGAGAGCAGCCCTCCGTTTCACTATCAAAGAGTCTTTACAAGAGATTACAATTGCTTTGAACCCCTTTACAATGTCCAAGAAGAACAAACCCAGGAGTTCCCAATCCCTCTCTCTTTTCCTTTATGAAAAACTCTCAAGAACAACAATAGAGAAAGCCTTCAATCCTCCCTCTATGATTTCCTAAGACCCCAAGGTGTTTCAATGTGTTTCCAGCCCCTAAAACCTCACAAAGACGCTCAAGAACGGCTGCACACAACCCCTAGAAAGACTGCACCTCGCACTGAATGAAAAACAGCGTTCTGGTTTAAAACCAGCAGTGGTGAATCGATTCACCAGTAAGTGTGAATCGATTCACACGTATAAATCTTACACGTTTTTGTGATCCTAAGTGAGTGAATCGATTCACACTCCTTCAATTCGATTCACAGAAAGTCCAAAACTTCTCCAAGGCTCCAAGGCACATCATGAATCGATTCCTGAGATCCATGATTCGATTCACACCTGTTGAAAACTCATTTTTATGACTTCCAATGATCTCCAACATGATTTTAAGGCACTCTAAACTCCACAATTCTCCACCTTGACTTCAAATCAGTGGTGATGCTCAACTTTATCCATCAACCACTAGCTGCTCTCTCCATTATTGGAATTACGTCTCAACGTAAATGATCAAGTCCAAGTGATCCTTGAACCTTGATCTAGGAAGATACTTGCTGAACTTCTCACAACCATGCGTAATCCCCAATTCACCAATCATACTCTTCATTGTGACTCCACCTTGAGTTGTCTTCACATGCTTCAAACCGCCTTTCAAAGAGCCATACCTCCTTTTTCGGTTCTTCCCAATATTCGTTCCAAGTGTCCTATCCACAATGCCGAGATCCGTCATCTCAAATCTAGAAGCTAACTTCCCCTTGAGCATACCAATCTCCTCCTTGCTAGAACTTGCCTTTTGAATATCATTCACACTCTCCAACTCAAGATTGACCTTACACACAAACCTCTCCTTGTACCTTGGTTCTTCAAACTCCAGAATACCTTCCGTCTTCATGAAGTTCTACTTGCATCCAACTACCCTTGACTTTTCCGGTAGATTCACAAGTTCCCAAGTCCGGTTCTTCTCCAATGAATTCACACCTTCATTCATTGCCTTCAACCGTTTCTGACTCTCCATGCTTCCCATTGCTTCACTGAAGTCCCTTGGTCCCGAGTCTTGAACCTCTTCAGTCACAAACAAAGCATACCAAACAAGATCAGCATACCCGTATCTCTTCAGTGCCACAGTCTCCCTCCTTTCCCTATCTCTTGCCAACTGATAGCCAGGATCCACTGTTTGTTGTCTTCTTCTAGAACCTGATGGTGGAGGACTATCCTCCTCTTCATCATTCCCGGTCTCACTAGTGGTAGACTCCACCTCAAACTGAGTTTTCTCAACCTCCACTTCTGAGCTACTATCCTCCAGGTCTTTGCACTTCATCCCCACGCGGGTCTCATCGAAAGTGACATCCCTGCTTATGATAACATTTGACCCTCCAGATTCCAAATTCCACAACTTGTATCCCTTCACATCCTCCGGATATCCGATGAAGACACATTTCACAGCTCTAACATCAAGCTTGTCCTGCTTGATATGCACAAACGCCAAAGCTCCGAAAACTTTCAACTTGGAGTAGTCTGCCGGTCTCCCACTCCAATCCTCCATAAGTGTCTTGAAGTCTAACGCCGTTGATGGGCATCTGTTGATCAAATATGTTGCTGTACTCACAGCCTCGCCCCAGAAGCTTTTAGGTAACCCAGCTGCCAAAAGCATACTCCTCACCCGCTCCAAGATGGTCCTATTCATGCATGTTGCTATGCCATTTTGATGCGGTGAGCCTTCCACGATCCTATGCCTCTGAATACCTTGTTTCCTGCAAAACTTATCAAAATGCTCTGAAAGAAACTCCAGGCCATTGTTAGTCCTTAAAATTTTCAGTTTAGTTCCTATTTGATTTCCTATGAGAGTATGCCATTCCTTGAACTTTTCAAAGGTGTCACTTTTGCCTTTCAAAATATAGACCCATACTCTCCTAGAGAGATCATCAACCATGGTGAGGAAATAGGAACCACCCCCATGAGTACTCACTCTAGCCGGACCCCAAAGATCCGAGTGAATGTACTTAAAGAGTTTACTAGAATGATGCATGCCACCCCCAAACTCAACCTTATGATATTTTCCTAGTATGCACTTATCACAAAATTCTAGCTTATCCAATTTATCACCACCTAGCAAACCTTATTTAGCTAGTTCAACTAAACCCCTCTCACTAACATGCCCTAACCTATTATGCCATAACATGGTTTTATCATGCAAGGTTTGGCTAGCTAATGATGCATGCCCAATAATAGTTGAACCCTCTAATATGTACAAACCACACATTTTAGTCCCCTTAGCTATTATCAATGCATCATGCGAAATTTTCATCATACCATGCTCAATACTAGTGCAATAGCCTAATCCATCAAACATGCTTATAGAAATTAGATTTCGCTTGAGTTTAGGAACATACCTCACATCTTGTAAAAGGAATTCGCGGTTGTCATACATCTTAAGACGAATTGAACCCATACCTTGAACTTTGCACGCTTCGTTGTCACCAAGGCGAACTACTCCACCTTGCTTGAGCTCCAAAGTTTCAAAATATTCTTTCCTTGGACACATGTGAAAAGAGCACCCGGAGTCCATAACCCAACTCCTATCTGGTTCCCAACTCGTAACCACTAGAGCCCCTGCATCCTCATAACCATCCTTCATAGCAATCGCAACCTCTACGGAATCTTCATTGCCCCCTCTCTCGGGACAATCCCTCTTAAAGTGACCAACCTTATGATAATTAAAGCATTTGTACTTAGCTTTATTGTCCCCTTCCGACTTGGATTTCGCTTTAGGCTTTCCTTTACCGTTTCCTCTACTCTCATTCTTTCCCCTTGAGACACTCAAGCCTTCCCCACTATCTTCCACCTTCAAGTCTTGAAGCTTGGTTAGCTCCTTGGTCCTAATTGATTGTTGGACCTCCTCCAAGGTAATAGTGGACTCCTTTCCATAGAGGAGTGCATCCTTAAAGTGTTCAAAGGACCTAGGCAATGAATTCAATAAGAGTAAAGCCTTATCCTCGTCATCGAGCTTCACATCAATATTCAGTAGGTCATCGATAATTTTGTTGAATTCCGTTAGTTGCTCCACAATAGATTTGGTCTCTACCATCTTGAATGAGTAGAGATGTTGTTTCAGACATAACCTGTGGGCCAATGAATTGGTCATGTACAACGATTCTAACTTTACCCACATCTCCGCCGCAGTCTTCTCTCTTGCAACTTCCCTCAATGCCTTATCGCCAAGGCACAAGATAATGGCACTTCTTGCCTTATCTATCATCTCCTTCTTCTCCGTTTGAGACAGGGTGGCCGACATTCTTGCCTCACCCTTCAAGGCTTCAAAGCACTTCTGTTGAATAAGGATTGCTTCCATCTTCACCTTCTATAGACCGAAGTCGTTATTACCAGAAAACTTCTCGATGTCCCATTTAGTACCCATGGTGCACAATTGAATTATTTGTTCTCCCCACAGACGGCGCCACTTGTTGAGTTACTCTAACAAGAATAAATGGAACAAACATCAAAGGCAACCAATACTAAATTTAATAGCAACCAAAACAATGCAATAAAGTCAAACAAACAAAGAGTAGAGAGTAGGAAGAATAACACTGCTATTTGGTTACGCAGTTCGGCCCCAAAGAAGATGACCTACGTCTGCGGGAGAGAGCAGCCCTCCGTTTCACTATCAAAGAGTCTTTACAAGAGATTACAATTGCTTTAAACCCCTTTACAATGTCCAAGAAGAACAAACCCAGGAGTTCCCAATCCCTCTCTCTTTTCCTCTATGAAAAACTCTCAAGAACAACAATAGAGAAAGCCTTCAATCCTCCCTCTATGATTTCCTAAGACCCCAAGGTGTTTCAATGTGTTTCCAGCCCCAAAAACCTCACAAAGACGCTCAAGAACGGCTGCACACAACCCTAGAAAGACTGCACGTCGTACTGAATGAAAAACAGCGTTCTGGTTTAAAACCAGCAGTGGTGAATCGATTCACCAGTAAGTGTGAATCGATTCACACGTATAAATCTTACGCGTTTTTGTGATCCTAAGTGAGTGAATCGATTCACACTCCTTCAATTCGATTCACAGAAAGTCCAAAACTTCTCCAAGGCTCCAAGGCACATCATGAATCGATTCCTGATATCCATGATTCGATTCACACCTGTTGAAAACTCATTTTTATGACTTCCAATGATCTCCAACATGATTTTAAGGCACTCTAAACTCCACAGATTGTTGATATGATATATATAAGGATCGCTACTACGAAGAGTACTAAATTCTTTATTGTGAAATATCGATTGCTTGTTGAGCCCTATGAATTGTGTGAAAGTAGGATACTCCAAATTCAGGAATCCGAAAGTTTGATAAAACTCTCTTGATGAAAAAAATGTGAATGAAAGATACCGCTGAATTGAATCAAGTCCACGAATCTAAGAAATAGCGAGATTTCTTGATCTCTCTAAATATCTTTGTAACACCCCATTTCTGAAGCGCTACTGTGCAACCCAATCTAATGCTGAAAACATTTGATGCTTATATGCTTTCAATAAAAAGTACTCTTCAGTATTTCGCAATGGAAAATAGGAGGGACTTTTTTTCTTTTTCTTTGAAACCCTTTTAAAAAATGAGACATAAAGAGTACTACAATTTTTTAAATGATGCCAAATCAGTCTTTTGCAAATATCAAAGTATATCACTTCACAATGAATGCTTCACATAACATAACACATGACATAATCATTTCGCACTGAGGCGAGGTTTTCTGAAAGAGTAATTACAAAATAATGAGTAATTACACAATTAACAAGACAAATACCCTAAGTTAAGCTGGCCAACAACTATAACTCTTACTGAGAAATATTCAGCAAGATCAGAACATAGAGCACTCAGAGGAATCTTCCTCCACTTGCTCATTCTTCAATACTTCTGGAATAGCAGCAGCAATGTGGAACTCCATCTGGTAACATCCATGAGAATGTCCAATCCAACAACAGTGCAAGGGTAAATTCTTTATCCACGAGTTTATCATAGGCTATGTTGCATGCAAACAATATATATGTATAATACAACATCATGCCTTTATATATATAATCATACTTAATAGACCGCATGCATCATCATGGTATATCAAACATTTGCATGTGAGCAGACAAATCAATCAACAGATCAACGATCAAGTCATCACAATATTAAGCATTTGCATGTGAGCAGACAAATTAATCAACAAATCAACAATCAAGTCATCACATATCATCAATGTGGTTAATTATGCATGTCAATGCATTATGATCAAGTTTGTGTATACACCTACAGGCTTAAACAAGTTCAGCAGAGACGAGGAGCTTTATTTCCCAACGTCCGAAAAAAAATTCCCCTACCAAGGGTATTGCCTACCTTTATTCACCAAAAGGACCTCGGGTATTTGGCATGAAGTGACAACTCGTCCTTTTGAAGTCCTTAAGACAATCAAACTCTCCGAGTGTTGATGCTCAATGGTCAGTATGCATCCAAACAAATTCCTTAATATGGCCCACTCACCAAGAGGAGTGTCTGAGATATGTTTTAATTAATCAATGCAGATCGGCGAAGCCTCAACTCACTCAATTTAGTAAATTTCAAATCTCTATTTACTTAATGTGGAACACTAGGCTCAATCTTTAGGTTGAGATACTAGGCACGCCATATGGAACACTAGGTCCAACCCTTAATCAAGAAAATGCGCACGAAAGTAGGACGTCAAGTCCCAGCACTGGACACATGGCCCATATGCTCAATAGGAACACTAGGTTCCCTACATTTTATTCCTTAGAAATCTGGGTCTTTGAAATCTCTCTCTCTCTCTCAGTTCTTATGTCTCTTTTATGCACTATTGCATCTGAAAATACTTTTTAGCTCTAGGTAGTTGAAACCCTAGTTGTTCTAAATAACACATGAGGGGAATTCCCAAGAAAGAGAGGTGGTGAACACTCTTAATTACCAAGTCTTTCCTAGCCAGAATTTTCCCAAACACATTATTCAATTCAACCATTTTCGTAGTTTATAATGTTTACTCAAGTTATTTTCCAGCTATGTTCATTGAAAATTCTTTTTAAGCTTTGGCTAGTTGTACTAAAATCCTCACACTTACTTTTAAGTCAAAATGCCCTTAACAATTTACTTATGAAATCATATTCGGCTTGTGAAATCGCATCAGATTTACTGTTGTAAATCGTCAACCCAATAACAGTCGATCAACGCATTATTAATTAATCCATTATCATCAACAATATTTTGCATATTTCAATCAATTCCAAGTCTAAATTAAATCAAACATGATTTAAAGCACACAATACAAATCATGGTTGCCACGCAGGGCCAAAACATGCTACAGTATTTCATACAATACATAACAATTCAGTACACTACAACATGCTACATCATTTCATACATCACATAGTAATACTACAAGTACTACCACACAATTAATCAACCAATCAAACTAATCAACAATCAAGGCGAAAAGCCAGACTCATTATATAAGAATTTCCCTTACCTCGAACTCATTCCAAAGAGGTAATCCCAAAGTTGTCGTCAAATCGTACCTCGCACAAACCTTAATAACGCAAGTTCAATCAATTAGAACTAAAACTCAAATTCTAATGCCCCTAGAGCAGCCACGAGTCTAGGGTCTCTGAAGACCTAAGTATTGCTCACTTAATCCCATTTGGATCACACCTAGTCATATATCATGAATCAAGTCTAAGTTATGCAAGTTTTGAAACTTTTACAAACACAAACACTTAGAAAAATGCTTAAACCAAACTTTACCAATTGGAATAGTATTTTACCACTTTGAATAGTGTTTTCCCAACTTTGAACCATTTTTCAAAACACTAAAACATGTCACAAAATTTTAGAAACAATTTTATTACAAGTTCAAAACAATTCATGAAACATAAACCAAATCTTTTCCTAAAATCAAGCTTCTTTGAAATGTTTTATGTAACACGCGTATCTTCACGATGCGTTAATTAGCGTTATTTAGTATATTTTTGTCGTATTTACGCTATAATAAAGCAAATTTCTTGTTCTCTAAGTAAGTGTATTAATTAAATCAAGATCAAATTATACTTGAGAGTTAATATTTTATATTAATTCACGGTTCGAGTATCATCGAAAAATTCTAACGAAGTTTCGTCGCGTTTCGAATCGCCGGGCAGTTTCTGCCGCAGATAAAATTTAAAATGAGCCCGCATTTCGATAAAAATCGAATCGTAACTTGTTATGAGTATTTTTGAGTATTTGGCATGATTTTTATTATTTATAAAATAATATTATCACGCGATGAATTAATTTCTCGCAAATTAATTTTTCGTGATTTTTTCGGCGAGAAATAAATCGGTAACGCGGTTTTTCGACGCCGTGCTTTATACTCTAAGACTCTAGAATTAGAGGGTACTCATGAGTGAAGTGAGATTAGATGGGATAGACTAGGTGATATGATTAGTATCTAATAAGGTAAGCTAGCTGTCACTTGGTGTGTGGTTTATTTTAAAAAAAATTACTTTTACTTATTTTCCTTCTATTATTAATTATGTGTTTAATTATTTTAAGTAAATAAAAGGTGGAGACCCCCCATCAGCCCTCATTCATGCCACCCTCACCCTCTCAAACCCTCATCTTCTTCCTCTTTTTCCTTCTTGAGAAGCAAGCTTCCATGGATGCTTTCCTCCATTTCCTTTGAGTTTTTCAACTTGCAATCTTCACCAAAGTTGCTCCAAACCTTCACCTCTACCTAGTTCTTCTTCATTCTCATCATCTAAGTAAGAGAAAAATCAATTTTTCCTCCCCTTGCCACTGTTGAAAACCGTGCCCCCTCCCCTTTGTTGCTTCTTGTGATTTTGCTTTTCAATCTTGTTTTTCTTGCTTGTTTGATGTTGTTTGATGGGTTGATGATGATCAAGAGGAAATGAGACACTCTTAATCCCTTCCTTGAGCTCTAGGGTGAAAACCCTAAGAGGAGAAAAGGGGGAAAATGGTGTGATCCTCATTGAATCACCTAATTAGTGGTTTAATTGAGTTAATGGAAGTTGTATGATGATTGTTTGAATTATAGTTTTGATTTTGCATGCCTAACTTGTTAGTTTATGATTGAGACCTATTCTTTAATTATGGAAAATGTGGGTTTAGGTGATTGAATCATGTGTCTAAGTGTTGAATGTTATGTTTTAGGTAGTTTTAAAGCTATTGGAATTGATATGCATGAGTTAGTATAAGAGTTAGTTCATGTTTTATGAAAAAGTGATCTTTGAGGGACTAAAATGGCATGTAAAAATTGATTAGGTTGTTCTCTAATTTTTATCCTTGGCATGACCATGATTAAGTTGGGTTGAAGCATGAAATCGGAAAGAATTTTTGGGGAAAAACCTATTCTTGAAAATGTTTGAAAATGAGTTTGAAACTTTGTAGGTCTTAATTGTTAAAACATGTGTTGACTAAATGTATAGCATGCTTTGATGAATTTAATTGCTCTAAGAGTTGATTTTTGGAAATGGAAATTTATTTGGAAAGTGGCTTAGAACATGTTTCAAAATGTGTATGAATTATGTTTAGATAAGATTTGATGTTTTGTTGCCTTTAAATGTGGTTGAATGGCTTGGAAATGCTTGTAGTTATGAAAAGGAGTTCTAGCAAATTTTTTTTGGTGAGAAAAGGAGGTTGAGGCCGTGAGGCCATATGTGGTTTTGAAAGGAAATTTTGGCTTGTTAACTTGCTTAAATGCTTGAAGATTATGTGTTAATGTTTTTGAAAACTTATGAAAATGAGTTATTGTTGGTATTTACTTGGAGTCCAAGAAAGGGTTTAGTTTCAAAACCTTACTCTTTTCAAATAGTTTTGAGTTCAAAATTGTTATGTTTTAGGTTACTTTTCCTAGAAGTGGCTTGATTTTAAAACTCTATTTATTTCAAGTAGTTAATGATCTAAGTGCTTGATTGAGTTTTGGTTAGGAAAAGGCTAAGTTGAGAGCTAAGTTTTAGTTTTTTTTTAACCTAGAAGTGTACTACATTGTTGTGGTGATAGGAATTGTGATTCCAGAGACCGAGCGACGCGGACCTGAGGACTTCGGAGCTACGTTAGCAACAGCTTGTGGTAAGGGCACTTCTAGATATTTGTAGGCTTTTATTTTTGTATGTCCTCGTGTAAGGGCAAGTTTTAAATGCGAAGAAGTCAGAGAACTCTCCGGGTTCGAAGTTAGGGTTTCTGAACCCCTTCGTGATTATTGTCGTGCGGTCGCCTATATTCCGAGTCGTTCGTGGGTGAAAAATATTGTGGTTGGTCTACTGACCCCAACCCCCCACACTTGTTGTACCTCTCTGTCAACTCCATCGAGTTGCAGAGGGATGGATTCCATGATGTGAATGACGATGTTGTTGAGTTATGCATTTATTTAATATGTGATTGAATAACTGCCGCGAATTGCTTATGTATTGAATTGTGTTTCACAATGTGAGCTGCTTATGCTGCTTATGTTTGTTGAATTGCGTTTCACTGTAATAAGCTTGCTATAAATTATTTGATATGCGGTCGAATAATTATGCGAATTGCTCTTGAATTTCATATGCGGCGAATTGTTCATCAAGTCTGAGAGCTTAGTCGAGTCGTCGAGACGTTTTTGAGCTGTGAGCCGGACAACTGAGGGTGCTAGGTCCCCTTCGTTCATGATGGATTAGCTAGGCGTCGCAGCGTTATGGAACTGGAGCTAAATGTCCTAGGGAGAGCAAAGATCCCAAAGCTACGGCTGGTATTCAGTGGATAGTGCGGCGTCTGCTTTCCAGAAATTTGTCGAAGGTCGAGAGAAAATGAGTCGTGAGATGAGTCGTGAGTGAGTCTTGCATTGTGTCTTGAGAACTGTGCATACTTTTGTTTTGCCTATTGTCATGATTTGCTAATTCCTGTAATATGCTGTGCTATTACATGTTTTATTGTCAAGTGTGTTGTCAAATATGCGTATCTGCTCTTTATTTTTAAGAAGTTGACCCTTTCCCGTGGTACCTTCGATTCATGATGGCTACCCAGGTGATGGTGAAGAGCGTACTGATTCCGACGATGCGGACGTCGCCAGAGATCATCTTTGATTTCCCCGACATCGAGCAGCCCGCGGTGATGGAGTTTGACCCCATCTCTCGCCGTGTTGTATATACTGGGGATATTGTACAGACTTTCAGAGAGGACGATGTTGCTGTGAGGCAGGAGGTGTCACGGCGTGCAGTGAGCTTTCCTATCCGGACTATGCAGGTGGTTGATGCTTGGCGTACCATTCAGCGTGAGAGGGCTATGCTAGTCTTTTCTTCATCACCAGAGGGACCCCTTGAGATCCCTAGGAGCACTACTTCCAGACTTGCTACCCGAGCTAGAGGGCGAGGACCGAGAGTCAGATGGACCGCGCGCAAGAGTGTGACTCGACGAGGGACGGCAGGAGCGTCTACCTCCAGAGCAGCTGTTGTTCAGAGTCCTCCAGTAGGACCAGGTTATTCTTCTGTTGTTAGGACCCCCACCCCACCAATGGATCCACCTCCTGTTTGCGTGGTGTGCGGAGAGGCGGATTGTCTAGGAGCGAGATCTGACGAGGATGTGATTGCTGGAGAGTATGTTCCCGGAGATGTGCCAGAGGCTGTGCCTGCGGCGGCACCGGTTATCGACTTGACAGGCGAGGACCCGATGGATGACGAGGAGGAGGAGGATCCATCTGAGGATCTGGATAGTTACCTGTAGTGTTGTGTTGTCTGACTGCTCTTATATTTCTTTTTGAGAGGACTGTAGTATATGTCTTTTTGTGTACAGTTTGTGGGTGACCAGTGGGGCTAGTGATGTTTTGTTAATACAGGGTAGACTGGTGGCTTTACTTTTGGAGCAGCCTCCCGCGCGGGTGTCTGCCGGGAGTACCCCCAGGGTATGATCACTCTCGCGAGGGTATTCATATCATAGGTGTATTCTCTCATACATTACTACTCTGTTTCCTTTTGTACGTACTGTGTATGATGGGTATATATATATTATGCATGTATGTATTTCCAGTATGTAACTTGTGTCCTAGATTGCACCATGTTTCAAAACGTTGTAAGTACTCTGTGCATGCTTACGGATGATGTTGTTTTAAAAAAAAAATGTACCGCATTTTCCGAAGGACACAAGAGTACCGTTTTAAAAATCCATCGCATACAGGTTTAGTTTTAGTTTAGTAGCGGTTCGGAAACGGGTCGTTACATTTTACTAAACCAAATCCTTAATCAACTTTTACAACATATTTAAGACATAAAATAACTTAAGACAATGTTCTAAACCCACATAAGGGTCACAGTTTTGTGCCCTAAGAACAAACTCAAAATTTTCAAGCTTTTCACTTCCAAATCATGGAAATTTAACACACCTAAATTCTTTAACCATAAGACAACTTCTTTGCCACTTTAATACAATTAAAACCAAGTTAAAACTCCCTCAAAATTAGTTCATAAGCCACTATTTTAAAAGCCCCAAAGCAGCCCCAAATTTATTTTATTTCAAACTATTTTTCAAAGCTTTAAACATACAAATATTTATAGATCTAAAGCCCTAACCAAAAAATAACTTTGAAATCACATTTATACACTTTAAAACAAATCAAAACATCATCAAATTCACCTATATAGGCCATGGATCCAGCCCCAAAAAATTAACCAAATTAATTTCTCAAGTCTTGCTTCACATGCATATATGACTAGATTTAAGTGTACTAAGGCAAAACCCCCAAATATCTAACTCCAAAACCACCAAAATCAAGTCAAGATCAAGCCCCCTAACAGCTCAATGGATTTGGCCTGAACAAGAAGTTAGGGTTCTTCAATTTTTAAATTAATCAAACAAGTTTAATCAAGAAGGAAAGTGATGGATCTAAAGATTAAACAAACTAATCTAACAAGATCTAACACTTCTAAGCAAAAAACCCATTTCATGAACTCAAGAGAGAAAAGAAGATGATCATGGAGCTTACCAAGAAGTTTAGAGGTGATGGATCAAGGATTAAGAACAAAGGAAGGAAGATTGCAATATAAACACCAATTTCCTTCAAGAATCAACATTTTCTCTCTCTAAATTTTTTTTCTCTCCAAGTCATGAATGGAGGAAAACTGAAATGGGGTAGCCAAATGAAGAAGGAGCCACGAAATTTAGGGGACACGGATGGAAGGAATTTGTTCATTTAGTTAGGAATTAACCAAATTGGTTACAAACTAACCACATTAACTACCTACAAATTACCAAACTACTAATCACCATGCAAAACTTGTCATGGAAGCTTCCAAGCTCAAGATTCAGCTCCCCTAATCTCTGGATTCATCGCCCCTCATCCCCCAAAATATCTAGGTTTTATTTCGTCGCGTTCTCGATCAATCGGGTGGACGGCGTTTCGCGTATATTAGAGTTTTTGATCCAAAAACTCTAAAAATTAATCTAATAAATTACTCTATAATCAAAAATTATTAATCAATCAAAATGTCCTAAAAATATTATAAGTATTTCTATGAATATCGCTTTTCGATTTACGAGCTAAAAAGTTACCGTTCGGTAGTTTCTAGGTGTAGAAAATACCCTACATTTTTCTGATGCCCAAAAATTCCAGAAACATTCTAATAAATCCTAAATATTGGAAAATGTTAAGATCTCAAATTTTATAAAATTTGGATCACGTTTGGGCATGTTTCAGTTAGAAATTCACCCAATAGCCTCATAACAGCAGAATACAACAGAATTCTCGCAGCGTAATAAAAACTGTAAATTAGTGAGGATCACTAATTTCAATTTCTATTATCATCTAGATATTATTCAAATAATAAAATTGTCAATACAAAATCATTAAAATGAAAGTCGCATTAAATACGACATAAAACCAACAATTAATAAATAACTAAACATCCAAAATCGAAACTGTGACTTAAAAATATCTATTAAGTCCTAAAAATTATTCCTCCTTCAGTAAAATAATTTTATTTAATCAAATAACAATTTTTCATATTTTTCATGATTAATTCATATTGAAAACAGCATATGTCTACATTGTCTGTTAATCTGAATTAATTACCAAAACAACGTATTGTTTTACGACAAATTTTTGTAGTTCTTCGTACTTTTCATAAATCATAAATCATTAAGGTGATCAATCTCTATGATTTATTTCCAAGTAGTCGAAAACTTAAAATAATTTTTATAAAAATTGGGGTGTTACAATCTTTCTCAGTTCAAACGTCTAAGATTGGAATTGACGTCTTTTCTCTAATCCTCCTATATTGCATTGATTTATTCGAAAGATTTCACTTTAATCAGAATTTGGTTATTCACCAGGTACGAGGATTCCCCTGAAGCATCCATGGTCGAATAGATAAAGCGCCTAACTCCTAATTGGCGAAGTCGTTCAATTCCTACTGGATGCACGCGCAATGGAATGCTCCTTCCAAAAAGTGGATTTTTGTTCAAGAATGAAATCCTATTGGAACTGTCAAGTCCATCCTTCGAAACCATGTCACATCCTGGATCAGATGAAATAGGTTAAATTGAGACAATGTTTTGTAAATACATAATTTTCTCGACTATATTTTCTTTATTTTTCGATCGCCCGGAAAGAACACAAGAAATATCTTCTTCTTTACTTAAATAATTTCAACAATAATTTCTAAATAAATAATTGCTAAATCTAAATTATTATTAACTAAATAATTTCTAAATAAATAATTTATAACATTTGTTACTAAATATATTACTAAATAAATAAAAAATAATTTAATTAAATAAGTACTTCATAAAATTAAATCATTATTTTATTAAATAAATAATTTCTAAGCTTAAATAATTTTTAATCTCTAATGGACCTCTCATCACTATTTGAATCTAGATGAAGTCCTAACCATCTATTAGAGAAAAAAGAACGATTGGCTTTGTACCAATGAAATCTCATCATCTACACATAACGAATTGGTGTGGTATATTCAAATTATAAGTAAAAAACGAGTGTTATTATTGAAACTAGAATCCAGGGAAGAAAATAGGTTTATGAATAGAATATGGTATGCAGTATTCAAAGACAAAAGTATCTGACTATTGGGGAAAAATCATTATACTTATAATGTTAAATGAGGATCAACTCGGACCGAAATAAAGCATTAGGTCGAACTCTTCTTTGGTGTCAAGGTAATAGCTATGAATAGTCACCGGCTCTTGATAAAACGTGAAAGAGTGTGACTATTATGGGACATACAATGCATTACAAACTTATGATCATTATGCTTCAACTGGGTTAGTTTATTCCACCTCTTAGAAAGAAAAGAACTTAAATCAAAATACGCTTAATAGCATGGTGATACATTTATACAAAACTTCTATCTCGAGCACATGCAATGGAGCTGTAGACGATCGAGTGAAATCTAATTCACAAAATTGTTTGATTTCCATCAGACACAGTGCACAACACAATATCCCTTCCCCTTCGGACACCCCTATCCTACCCCACACCACCCCATGTCTCCCCCTCCCCTGACTCAACCTTAAACCCAGAAACCCCCTCACTCTCCCCATTAATATTACACACCAATTTGCAAAAGTTCACACAGAGAACATAAAAAGAAGGAGCTTGAAGGAAAGAATAACAAGAATTGTAGGTGTTTGTTGTAACACCCCCTTCCTAGCGTACAAAAGATTTGGCGATGTCACTCATCTCAAATACTTAATGCAAAAATGAAAACAAAATATGTTGGTTTGCTATCGGCGAACCATTTTCATTGATTTAGCATACTCGAATACGAGTGTAAGAACTTTTTTTCCGTGAAACATTTTCGAAATCTGAAACCTAAAAAGCTGTGGTTTAAAACTACCACATACATGAACATTTTGTGAAGTGCCAAGTTTTTAAAAACTGCAAATACAGCAGGAAAACTAAAATATGCATCACCCAAAATAACATAATGGTGTGTGTCACACCTATACACCATTATCAAAATTTTCTAACCAATTAGTATATGCACTAACATTATAATTTTAACATATGCACTATCATTTTTTAACAAAATTTTTATTCAATTATGGAAACTCAATTTTCGGATGTTGTTTTCTCAACTTGCACATTCAGAAAATAAGTTTTTAGATGGTCAAGCGGACCGTTGATAACCTGAAATGCGAATGTACCTATCCGATTGCAGACTGACACCTCTCCAACATTGTACCTACCTAATTGTAGACACGCGGCTTATGTCTGTATTTGCCGAGAGGTGGCACCAAGAAACCATCAACTTCCACCTGTCGGTTGGGGAGTCAACCATCATACTAGGTGATGCTCAACAACTTGCTCCGCCTATCCGAATGTACCTACCCGATTGCAGACTAACACCTCTCCTACATTATACATACATGATTGTAGACAAGCGGCTAATATCTGTATTTACCAAGAGGTGGCACCAAGAAACCATCAACTTCCACCTGTCGGTTGGGGAGTTAACCAACACACTAGGTGATGTTCAGCAGCTTGCTCCACCTATCAGTCGTCAGACAGTTTTTCACTTGTCTGCTTATAGATAGGCATATCGCAGCTGGAGCCTTACACGAGTTATTAGGGTCATCTATGTAGCAACAATCTTTGAGTGTGAGTTCACTAGGGTGTTCACTAGGGTGCTCGTGTTCGTTTAAGTTGATTGTGGGATGTCTATTGTGACACCCTTTACCCAGCATGAAGTTATTATACATAAGCAAGATCTTTTGTATAACAAAGATATGTTTTTCAGAAAAAACTTTTCCGTAAATGGTAAAGGGAACCACATACATGTAGGGAAATCGCGCAACAAATAGAGATAAAACGCAGGGAAATTTTTTTTCCCCTTCCATGGATCCTTCCGAATGGTCATAATTCAGGGATTACATTGGTTACCTCTTGTAGCGCAGACTATTGCAGACGAGAACTGGAGTCGAGCACGAGCGTCGTACTGATGATAACGCCTTTACGCAGTCCACACGAACAGACTTCGAATGGGAGGCGGCAGCGCCTACTGTCTAGGCGACGAACGGGCCGGCGATCCGCGAACGCATACAAGGTCTCTCAGTACAGCTAGGGTTAATTCCTTGTTAGAACTTTCAGCTTAAGTGTTCTATTTATAGAACCACTTAAGACTGACCTAGCAGTACACCGTAGCTTACCATGTACTTCGTTGCTCTTGACTTACGATGGTGCATCATAAGAGCGCACCACTGAATAAAACGAGTCTTACTTATTTATATTTAATCTCCCATTAATCTGTTCTTATGTGTGTGACCCTGTAGGTTCCCGTAACGTTGGCAATAATATTAAATCACTATTTAATATTATAAACAAAGAGCAGTGTCTAGCAACACATCACTGCTACCTAAGTAACGAGAATGTCAGTGTTATGATGTAACCTTTCCGTGATAATGATCATGCGTATAATTACCCTTTTGCCCTTATATCTATATTGAACATAAGACAAAATGTGTGTCACCCTTGTATAGTTCAACATTATATTCCTAGATACCCAAGTAGACTAAGTAACAACAAATAAGATCAATATCTCATATTGACTTATTTCAACATGGCCATGCATTTTACAGTCATACTCTATCAAGGGGCCCACAGATATTACTCCTGCTATATAGGAGAGGTAAATCCCATCCAGGTCACTCATGTCCCTCTACATGACTCGTGGAGTGCCCAGTTAACTGACTTTATAATTGTCTTGTTACAGACAATGTCTGACGGCAACAAAACACTCAACTCCTCATGTAGGGACCATAGTGGTTTCAGGACAAAGGGTGGAATACACCACTATCACTATGAGAACAACTTATGACACTTACATAACGCACTATGTAGTATTCTCATGGCGGGTCAATCCAGTACACATTACCCTAATGTGTACCTATGCGGTGACTTGATATCTCATATCTATAACCTGTGAGATAAGGTTATCAGTCCACCCACATAATAGTCTTAATGTATGATTATTGCCCTTATTGATAATAATACTCAACTACGGATATTTAAGAGTAGGTTCTATAGTATCTAACAACCGAGTCATCTACTCGATGTTCTATTAAAATTGAACTTTTACTTAAGGACTTTATTACGTTGAAATAAACATAATAACTGAAATGCCTCATATAATAGATAAATAACATGATACAAATTATAAGTTCAAAAGGAACTACATTGGCCTATAGGGCTTACACTAACAAGCTCCCACTAGCACTAGAGCCAATTAGGCATGTACCTAATACCCATAGATCTAGTATGACCATCATGCTTCTGTTGGGTAAGAGGCTTTGTAAGTGGGTCAGCAACATTGTCAAGTGTTGGTACTCTGCATATCTTTACATCTCCTCTATCGATAATCTCTCGAATGAGATGGAAGCGCCTAAGTATGTGTTTAGATCGCTGGTGAGATCTAGGTTCCTTAGCTTGTGCAATGGCACCATTGTTATCGCAATAGAGATCAATGGGGTCCACAATGCTAGAAACAGTACCAAGTTCAGTAATTGTGACATCCCAATTTTTTAAGAAAAGTGATTTTAACAATAAAATCTTGAATACTCGAAAAATAAGTCAGAGAGATTGATCACCTCGATGATTTACTGAGAGTATGGGAAATTATTTTGAGCTATTTTGAATAATTTATTTGTTATCAATAAATATTATTCATGATGTCAATTCAAATTAATAGATAGCGTAGACGTATGTTGTGTTAATGTAAATTCATCAATTTAAACTTTATATAAGTTTTCTGCGTGACGCGGTAACGCGTACTTTGTGCTAATTGGAAAATTGATTGAATTAAATCAAGATGAAATTAAATTTAAGAATTAATATTTAATATTAATTCAGGGTTCAAAAATCGTCGGAAGACTCTAACGAAGTTTTGTCGCGTTTCGAATCGCCGGGTAAATTTTCTCCGCGTTAAAATTTTAAATGAACCCCGATTTCGATGAAAATCGAATCGTAACTTGTCGTGATTATTTTTGAATGTTTGATAGTGTTTTTATTATTTATAATAAAATATTATCATGCGGTGAATTAATTTCTCGGTAAATTAATTTTCGCGAATTTATCGGCGAGAGAATAAATCGGTAACGCGGTTATTCAACGCCGTGTTTTTGGCATGCTTTAGACTCTAGGATTAGAGGGTATTTATGAGAGGGAGAGAGAGATTTGATGGGTTAGACTAGTTGATGGGATTAGTATCTCACTTTAGGTGGCTAGGTGTCATTAGTTTGATGGTTAATTAGAAATATCTTTCCTAAACCATTTCTAGCCAAGTAAATTCTTGGATTAAAATTTATTCTATCCCTCTTTTTCTTGTAACAGGCCGAAGCCCCCCTTTTTCTCACCACCCAATGTTCATTTTAACTATTAAAATTTTTATGTGTGGGTGAGGTGAAGAAATGGAAGAAAGCAAAACCTGTTCCTCCTCTTTTCCTCTTCTCAGCGTGAACCTCCCCCTTCACCATTCCATTTTATTTTTTTGGGTTCCCTTCCTCTCTTCACTTGCAGCCGAGACACTTCCTTGGTGCTCACTTTCACCTTCTTTTATTTTTTTTCTTGTTCATGAGTGGAAGAAAGGAAAGAAGAGCAAGTTCCATTCCCTTCTCTTTTTCTCTCCTGCAGCCGTGATTCTCCTCCCCTCATAATCTTATCTTTCATTTCCATTTTCTTCTCCAAATCACAACCAAAGCCTTGATCAAGTGAGTGGGTATTGAATCAAGCTCCTCCTTCCCTCCTTTTAGATGCCAAAACCGTGAACCCCATAGGATTTTGGGTGAGGTTTTGTTTTTATTTTCTTGACTAATTACTTGCTATTTAGTGTATATATGTTGATTTACTACAACAAATTCTAAAAAAGATGGCGCTACTTTAAGCAGCGCTTAAAATAAAAAACGCTACTTTATGTCATACCTAAACAATAAACAGCGCTTACAACATTAAGCGCTACTGTTTAGTTTTCACAATAATCAGCGCTTAGTCCTTTAAGCGCTGTTTTATCTTTAAATACTAAAAAATGAACTGGCACAATAATCAGCGCTTCAAACATCAAGCGCTGTTTTTGATCATACGAACAATAAACAGCGCTTCATAGTAGTAAGCGCTGTTTTTGGTGATACAATAAACAGCGCTTTTAGACTTAAGCGCTGTTTTTGTGAAACAATAATCAGCGCTTTTTTATTAAGCGCTGTTTTTGGTCAATTTATTAAATATATTTCCCTCCTCTCTCATTTCGCAGAAGCACTGTTCTCTCTCTGTCTCTCAACTCTCTCTTCGCAAGCTCATCCGCGAGACCTCCGTCGTCCCTCTCGCCTCCATCTCCCAAGTCCCGGCGTGCTTCTTCCTCAACGAGATCGTGTGCTTCCCCTCACCTGAAATCGGGCCTCGTCGTCCTCCAAAAGCAGCTGGCAGTGCTCGGCCTCCGTCCTCCCCCTCGCCTCCATCTCCCAACTCCTGTTTGCGTCCATTTCCAGGTATCGCCACTGTCTCCATTTTGTATCTCGATTCCACATTGGTTTCTGTTGGTGGTTCGTTAGTTTTTGGTCTCTGTTCGATTTTGTTTGATTTTGTTCACTGTTGTCCAGTTTGGAATCAGAAGTGTTTGATTTTGTTTGATTTTGTTCACTGTTGTCCAGAGATAAATTAGAAGTGTTAAAGATGCTTGGAATCAGTTTGTTAAAATGTACAGTTAGTAAATATATATGCATATCAGATGGGAATCAATGGAAAAATGACCAATGAATTTTTTTGTGGAACCTGATTTTGAACAATGATTTTTGGAATGTTACAGGTATTGTATATATTTTGGAATGTCCATATTTTAGGGGAGACTCTGCCAAAATTTTGTTAGAATTTTGATCTAGTCTGTGTGTTGATTTTAAGAGCAGTGATAGTTTTAGTCTTGCTTTATTTAAATGGGTTTTTTCTGTTGTTTTACCTCTCAATCCATAGGTAAAATATGGATCGAAAGTGGATGTCTGCCAATCGTTTGTCGAAGGAATATAAGGATGGAGTGAAAGATTTTATTGGGTTTGTAGTTGGGCATACAACAGACCATAGTAGAATCATATGTCCTTGTTTAAGTTGTTGTTATACAAACAAAATTAGTGTTCGGGAATTGGAATGGCATTTAGTGAGCAATGGGATTGATCAAACTTATACCTGTTGGACAAAGCACGGTGAGACAAGAGGTGAATCTTCTAATATGGGGAATAGTGGGAGATATGCGTTAGAGGACACCGCTACAAATACATATGATGGTGACCGTTTTGAAGATATGGCAAATGCGGTTGAAGAAGATCTTCGTGATTGTCCTCAAATGTTTGAGAAGTTGATGAGTGATGCGGAGAAGCCGTTATATGATGGTTGTACTAAATTCACAAGATTGTCGGCAATGTTAAAGTTGTTTAACTTGAAGTTGGGCAATGGATAGACTGATAAGAGTTTTACGGACTTACTCACACTGTTGAAAGATATGTTGCCTAATGATAATGTGCTTCCTAGTAGGACATATGAGGCTAAACAAATGTTACGCTCTATTGGCATGAGCTATGAGAAGATACATGCTTGTCGTAATGATTGCATTTTATTTTGTAATGAATATGCATCGTTAAAGTTGTCCAAAATGTGAAGCCTCACGGTATAAGAAGGAAAATTCGGCTCTAGAGAAGGTATTGTGGTATTTTCCCATAATTCCCAGAATCAGGCGTATGTACCGTAGTTCAGAAGATGCAAAAAACCTGACATGGCATGAGGATGAAAGGATTCAAGATGGCAAGCTACGGCACCCGGCAGATTCTCCTCAATGGAAAAAAATTGATATTGATTATCCTGATTTTGGGAATGAACCAAGAAACTTACGACTTGCAATGTCTACTGATGGATTTAACCCACATGGTGTTCAAAGTAGCTCTCACAGTACATGGCCTGTGATTTTGGTGATTTATAACCTACCTCCATGGCTATGCATGAAGCGAAAATATATGATGTTGTCTTTGTTAATTTCTGGGCCGAAACAACCAGGAAATGATATCGATGTATATTTGGCTCCTTTAATTGAAGGTTTGAAGCAAATGTGGGAGACAGGTGTGGTGGTGTGTGATAGGTATAGAGAAGAAAGTTTCACCTTGAGGGCTATGATTTTCGGCACAATTAATGATTTTCCAGCATATGTTAATCTGTCGGGATATAGTACCAAAGGTCAGTGTGCATGCCCTATATGTGAAGATAGTACATATTAGATTCGGTTGGAACATGGTAGGAAGAATGTCTTTCTTGGGCATCGCAGATTTTTGCATCCAAATCATCATTATCGGTCATGGAGAAAGGCATTAAATGGGAATACAGAAGAACAGAGAGCTCCTTTGCCTCGGCACAATTTGTTAGAAAAAGTAAAAGATTTGAATATTAAATTCGGTAAACCTTTTGCAGGAGACCTTGCCACACAAGGGTGGAAGAAAAGGTCGATTTTCTTTGAGTTTCCATATTGGAAATCATTATACGTAAGACATTTCGTTGATGTGATGCATGTTGAAAAAAATATTTTTGATAGTCTCAGTGGTACCTTACTTGATGTGCCCGGGAAGACTAAAGATGGCATCAATGCAAGGCTGGACTTAGTTAGTATGGGATTGAGACGAGAGTTGGGACCGGTAAAAAAAGGGAAACGTCGTACATATCTACCTCCGGCCGCTCATACTCTATCTAGAAAAGAGAAAAGAGATTTTTGTAAGTTTCTTGATGGAGTTAAGGTTCCAGAGGGGTACTCTTCAAACATTAAGAACCTCGTATCGATGAAAGATCTCAAGTTAAAGGGTCTAAAGTCTCATGATTGTCATGTTCTTATGGAGAATTTGCTACCCATAGCTATACGATCTATTTTGCCTGACAAAGTACGGAATACCTTAAGTAAACTTTGTTTCTTCTTTAAGGCAATTTGTAGTAGAGTGATTGACCCTGGAAAGTTGCCAGCCTTGCAAAGAAATTATTCGACTTTGTGTGAGCTTGAGATGTATTTCCGCCTTCATTCTTTGACATAATGATTCATCCGACTCATCTGGTTAGGGAGACACAATTGTGTGGGCGACTTACATGAGATGGATGTACCCGTTTGAGCGTTACATGAAGATATTAAAAGGGTATGTGAAAAACCGATCACGACCAGAGGGTTGTATTGTTGAGCGGTATATAGTCGAAGAAAATTTGTTGAATTGCATCGAGTATGTATCGATATTGAACATTCTATAGAATTTGCCGCGGTCTCGTCACACAGGAAGAAGTGCAGGGGAGGGGATTACTGGACTTGAAATATTGACTATATCAAGGAAAGAATGGGAACAAGCACACTTATATGTTTTACGCAACGCCGATGAAGTTGAGTCATATGTTGTAAAACACAAGGACATACTCAAGAGCTTGTATCCAAATAAGAGTCAAAATTGGTTAACAACAAAACACAATCGGTGTTTTATAAAATGGCTGAAAGAATACATTTCTGCAGAGTTTATTGCAAATCCTAGCTCGGTTTCAGAAAGATTGAGATGGTTAGCTAAAGGTCCAGATATACATGTTAGTTCTTACATCGGTTATCTGATGAATGGGTACACTTTTTATACAAAAGAACATGATGATCGGAGGAGAATACAAAATAGTGGAGTGACTCTTGTAGCTGAAGCTATGCATATATCAAGTGCTAAAGATAGAAACCCCATATATGCGAATATGTCATACTTCGGGATCATTGAACGCATATGGGAGTTGGATTACAGGATGTTTCGAGTGCCTGTGTTCCAATGCAAGTGGGTTGATAATAACAACGGTGTATAAATGGATGAGTTGGAGTTCATGCGGGTGAATTTTAATAAGTTGGGATATAAGGATGAGCCCTTTATTTTAGCATCGCAAGCTCAATAAGTGTTCTATGTCACCGATCCAATTGATATGAATTGGTCCATTGTTCTATTGAATAACAAAAAAATTGTTAATGAGATTGATGATGAAGCACATGAATATGCTGACATTGAGGATGACCCTTTCTTCGGGACATCACAATCATTGTTTGGGGCAAGTACACCTATAGAGGATGATGTGTATATTAGAAATGATCATAATGAAGGGCTTTGGATCAATCCATTATTTCATAAGGGATGGCCAAATCTGGATAAAGCGAGAAAAAGGAAAAGAGTTGCTTAAATGTACATGTATGTAGTGAATGCTATTTAATTTTTATTAATTTATTGATCAATTAAATGTGTATACATTGATTTCTTTATTAATTTTTATTAATAACTTATGTGTATAATTTTTTTCAGGTAAATGGCATCTGAAGGTGATGATAGTGCTCCTGAGGCCCCCCAAAAGGGGACGGCGTCCTGTGGACCGACTTTTAAGAAGAAACTCATCCGTGAGAGGAGTAAAGGAGTTGCAAAACGTGTGGTTAGATACTTATCGATTAATCTAATTTTTTTTAGTTGAGTATCTAAATTTGTACACTAATACTATTTTTTTTATAGGTTATATGGAATGCTAGGGGTCAACCAATTGGTGAAAATGTTAATGACTTTATTCAATTCATTGGGGCCACAGTGCGGAAGACGGTCCCAATTAGCCGCGATAATTGGAAGGATAAGGATTCATATTTAAAGGAGCTAAAAGATGAGATATGGACTGAGATACAGGTATATAAAAATGGGATTAATTAACATTGGTTAGTTGTATTATTTTTTAATTTATCTAAACATACTTATAGTCTACCATTTTGTTTATAATGTTCTTACAGAAGCATTTTGATGTTGATGAGACCCGAAAGGATATTACACTTAGGTTAGCTGGAAGATCACACCGGAATTTCCGAACTGCGTTAGCGAACAAGTGGTTGAGAGACCAACACGGGAACATCAGACATCGACCTCCCAAAGAAATATGCATCGTTCATAGAACAGGATGATTGGAGCGCTTTTGTAAGAAGACGCACAGAAGATGAAGAATATATAGTATGTACAATAATATTTATAACTTTTATATATGACGCTAAACCATGCATTAATATATTCTTATGTTTTTATGTAGAGAAAAAGCAATGAAAATCGGCAAAGAGCGTCAAATCCTCCATACCCTTACAAAGGAGGGGTTAAAGGGTATCCCCGCATTGAGGAAGAAATGGTATATACAATATCTTTAATTATAACTTGTTTTAACGCATCTCTTGGTATGTACAATTTTTTTCTTACTTTCTCTCAATTTGTTTGTTCATATGTACAAATTTGTTGGAGTCGGAGAAGATGCAACTTCTCAATCCATTGATCGATCTTGTTTGTGGATAGAAGCCGTGAAACAAGAAGGCTGCCATTGAACATCTACCCAATAGAGAAGTGGCTGACAAAATTGTAAGTATGATAACATTAATTAACGTTTAAATTAATGACAATGATATTATTTAATAATATTTAATAATATTTGTGTCTCGCAGAATGAACTGTCAATGTCTATGTCGATTTGTCCGTCAAGACATCCTTTCCCAAGCCATACCCATCAAGGAGTATCCTGGTGGGTAAGAGGCGTGGGATTTGGCGCCTCCCGGCGCTATCTTTGGATCACTGAGCGCGTAAGACGCCATGCCGATGCTAGTGAAACGTAAGAATTGAGGAGAATGGTAACTCGGCTATACCAAAAGTTCGTGAATTGGAAGATAGCAAGAAGGATAAAGATGAAGTGGAGAGAACGAGCATCAGTCACCTATCCCTAACCCAAAGAGTGTTAGAGATAGTTGCACTATTGTGAGTCCCGAGGTAATAATCGTTACATTTCTTTTTATACTTTCTCACCTAAGTATTCAAAGATTTAACATATTAATATTTCGCTTATCATTGGTTTAGGGCATTTATGAATGCAGTCTATATTTGACAAGTCCAGCATAGCGAATGGTTGGTAAGGGAATGTTGTATAATGAACCAGGTGTGTCACTACACAACCTACCCTTACCTCCTAATCATGTAAAGGTTAGAGTTGACGTTGCACTTGAGGGAGATGCACTATTGCCTGTACCATTGGAGGCAGCAGATGTGATGACAAGTGGAGCAGGCAATAGGAACCTATGTGGCATGGCCAAACCACCTCGTAGTTACAAGTGATATGGTACGTATATGTTAAAGTATATGCTTCACTATCATATCTGCATATATTTATTAAATTAGGTGATCACTCACTAACTAATCAATATGTTGGAATGCAAAATATGTAGGTATCTCCAACATCCAAAGCCAAGGACAAAGGCAAGGGCAAGCTGCCTATAGCTAGCAAGAGTGTTGGCAAGCGACCAACAAATGGGTCATTCACATCTCCGGTGAAGAAGGTCATGGTATCTCGGCCTCCTACACCTCACGCTCTGATTTTACAATTTATCTTAGAGTCCATGTGGCAACAAAGATGGAGGCGGGAGATACCATTAAAGTACCAATGGATGAATCAATTTTGGGGTATGAGCACGACCTAAGAGCTAGTGATGATGGTGCAGTTCAAGAAATTCGTGATGACAACCTGTGGTTAAGTGAAAGCTGTTATTAGTGTATATCTCAGTCTTGCATTAAATTTTAAAGTATCCAATGTTTTTTTATTTTTTCAACTAAATATTTATGTTATTGTTAATGCATTAATTTGTATGCATGTTTTAATTTAAGGTACTTGTATCAAGAGATATTGATCCCACAAGAACAAACTCAAAGATTTGTATTTTTGTGCCCACAACGGACACATATGGGATCATGGAATGCTGACATGTCTGAGTATGTGATTCACCGCTTCACATTAGCAAATCCTGACCTTTAGACTCTGTTTTTGTCACCTTGCAACGTAGTGTAAGTCATTTAATTTAATCAATATTACTAAATTTATTGAAATGTGTTTACTTATATTTTTTTGTCCAACATTTTTGTAGGGATCATTGGTTATTGTTAGTGATTAACTTGAATCAAAACGTTGTGTACTATCTTGATCCATTGCGTGTACATATCAACATGCGCAAAACAATGAAAGAGAAGTACAATCAGTAAGTGTGTATAAATCATAGATATGTATATATATATATGTATGCAATTTCTTAAACGTTTAAATTACTTGTAATATTGAAGTGTTTATTTGTTTATGTTTGGCCTACGTGACATCTTGTGCTGGCTGGTATGATATTTTCTGTTGTTACAGGTGTTTTATAAATTTTGGAATGTCCATATTTTAGGGGAGACTCTGCCAAAATTTTGTTAGAAATTTGATATAGTCTATGTGTTGATGTTAAGAGAAGTGGTTATGAATGTATTGGAATGATATTTTTTGGTAGGTAGAAATTATTATGAGTGTGGTTCTAGATGTTGAATGATTTTGTTTGATTTTGCACTTAGGGCAATCCTACTTTATCGAAGAAACAAGTCTCGATTTTCTAAATTTACTCCACCTAAATGGATACCGATAAAGGTATTTATATCAAATTTTTTATGCAATTATTCAAATTACCAAAAATAAAAACAATTAATTTCATATTTTTGGTTTTATAGTGTCCTCGCCAACCGAACTCTGATGATTGTGGCCGATATGTTTTGAAGTTTCTCAAGGATATTGTCGTTCATAATCAAACAGAAATTCCAACAGAGGTATGTATGTAATAATTTCAAAGTTTATATAATTTTTTTCTTTTACGCATACCATTTGAATGCTTATGTTCAATTCTAACTTCATTTAATTTTCATTTAGCGATCTTATCCTCGATTGTCAATTCGACACATACACTGATCATACCGAACTCAAAGAAGAGTGGTGTCGATATTTTACTACAAATTTTATCATTTATAAGCAGATAGAAGAAGATTAATATTAATGTTTACGTGAGTTTTTGTTAAATTTGGTTTTTTTTTAGTTTAGCATACTTGAATTGGAAAGGTTCACATGAATTTAGGAATAAAATTCCTATTTTATGTTGGCTAATATTTTATATATTTTATGTTGGCTGGCTGGTATGGTATCTTATGTTGTTACAGGTATTTTATATATTTTGGAATGTCCATATTTTAAGGAAAACTCATGCCAAAATTTTGTTAGAATTTTGATCTTGTATGCATATTTAGTTGCAGTGACAGAAGAAAAAGATATTACTATTTAGGTAGTATTTGTAGCATGACATGTGCAATATTTTAGTGATCTATTCTGTATAATTGTGAATTTGACTGAGAAATATATTGTAATTTATTTATGTTAATGTAAGGATATGTAGGAATCTATGAAAAAATTACATTATAATGTTAAATTTTGATGTTGATACAATTGGGTGTTGATGACAATTTTGGTTGCATTTTGTGTTATCACAATATTATGCAACAGATATAATGTAAATGTGAGAGAATTGAATTAAAAAAAAAGGAGAATAAACAGCGCTTCAATAACGAAGCGCTGCTTATTGTGTAAAAAGACAACGCTTCAAAAAGGAAGCGCTGCTTATTGTTCACAATAAATAGCGCATCCTTACTGAAGCGCTATTATTGTCTATACAATAAACAACGCTTTTAAATTGAGGCGCTGTTTATTGTCCAGACAATAAACAGCGCTTCCTAATTGAAGCGTTGTTTATTGTCCATTTTCAGCAGCGCTTCATAAACGCTGTTTTTATGAAATACAATCAGCAGCGGTTTAATTTTCAGCGCCTTTAAGTGCTGTTTTAGGCTAAAAATAAGCGTTGTTTATTGCCAAAACTTGTTGTAGTGATTCTTGCTTATAGATGTTTATATTTTGCTTGATAATGATCTTGGAGCAAAATGATCAATAACCATCAAATTTTGGAACCCTAGGTTCCATGGAAAAGGGGAAAGTGTGATTGGCTTGTAAATCTTATAAATTAACTTGTGTTTCTTGCTTAGTAGATGAAGTTGTTGCTATTGTAGTTGGCTAGTTTGATTTGAATCAAGGGTTAGAAGTTTTGAGTAAAACCCTTGCTCTTGACAATATTTGAAAAATAGGATTGGATTTTGGTTGGTGAAATTAGTTGTTAATTGGTGAAAGGATTGAGAAACAAATGATTTGGAATGATGTGTGTAACATCCCAAAATTCCTAAGCCTAATTATTAGAAAACCCAAGTGAAAAGAGGAATTAATTCCTGAGGACTAAGTATAGTTCATTAGCCTTAATTTAGTAGTTTAAAACCAATTAGGGGCTAAAGGGTAAAATCGTAATTTTACCCAATGATTTAGGAATTGTGAGACTAATTATTCATGAGTGGCAATAATTATTTAAATTACCTAATGTTGATTTAAGTACCATAGGATAAGTTATGGAATTTGAATTGGGGTTTGTGAGTCAAAAATATAGTAAAATATTGACTTAGACCCACCATACTCCACACTTATGGCCCTTCCACCTTATCACTCCTCTTTCACCTCACATACTCCCTCCCTCACGACCTGTTGCAGAAAAAAAAGATTGGGGGAAGAAAATCAGAAAGGGAAAGAAGAAGAAAGGGAAAGAAAGAAGAAGAAGGGAGAGGAAAGGAGATATGTGCGACGGTGAAGGGAGGAGGCCGCACGCCTTAGGGACATAGCGGCGCACCACCGCGCCGGTCAAGAAGCAGAACCGTGGCAGAGAGAGAGAGATGGACAACGACTGAGAGAGAGAGATCGAGTGAGAGACCGAGAAAGAGGAGGAAGAAGGGAAGGAAGGAGGAGAGGCCACCACGGCCTGGACGTGCGACGGCGCACCACCGCGCCGGAGGAGTAGAGAAGAAGCAGAACAGCCGAGAGAGAAGAAGGCCGAGAGAGAGGAACCGAGACAGAGAGAGGGAGAGAGACCGAGAGAGCGGGAAGAAGAAGGGAACTCGAAAACGAAGAAGAAAACCACTTTGCATAGGTTGATCTAGTGAAGAACAATGAAGGAATAGCAAGATTGAAGAAGAAGAGATGCATTTGAAGAGCTTGGTTAGAGCTTCAATGGAAGAAAGGGGATTTTTGGAGCTTAAATCCCTAATTTGGGATTATTCAGGTAACATAGAACTACCCCTAAAACCTCCCTTAGAGTGTGCTAGGATTTATTATTTAAATTTCTTAGATTAATAATTAGTTTATTTATTATTCTGAAATGGTCTTGTATGGGGTCTTGACTGAAATAGGGTTGGTTCCTGTCCCCAGCCCCCCTAAACCAATGTTTGATGTTTGCCCATTGGGAATTCCACTGAGCTCCAAATGGATTACGTTTGATTGTGGCTTAGTCGAAATTGGGAATTGCTGTGGCTTTCCTAAATTAATGGAGGACTCTATGTCTTCTTTAAAAATTAATGTTATGTGATATGATCTTTGTGTTGATGTTGGGTGAATGCTAATTCTAAATGCATGTGCCTAGTTATAGAATTATAGTTCCTTGATTTCTTGCAAGTGTATTCTTAATTTGAAATCCTGATTGAATGAGTTTTGGAATGGTTGATTGGATTGAAGTGCTGAAAGAAACAAAAGAATGCAGGAAAAGAGTAGGACAGGCCTCCACGGTCGTGCCCCCTGGCACGGCCAGGCCGTGTTTGCTTCTGTTTGTGAGGCACAGTCATGCCTCCCTGTAGAATCATGTTTATTTATTTTTACATTCCTATGTTTGGATGATTCATGGCTTAAATATATTGGAGCTTTAATAAAAAAGGGGTCATAACCCTATAAGGAAGTAAGTGTTAATTAATAAACTTGCTTTAAGTTTGACGCTTTGATGAGAATCACGAAATTGTATTCCTTTCCTACCTTACGCTTAAGTGAACAATGTCTTATGTATTTGATCTTAAAAGAAAGAGATTCCCACCTTATAATGAGAACAAGGCTATAATATTAGGCTTGTGTAAGAATAAGGCAATTGATGTTTGAAATTGATTGTTGAATGATTGATGGAAGATTTGATCTTTGATGAACGGGGTTTCAATCCCATAATGAGTGCAATGTCAACTTATTTGACTTGCTATAAGAATGATGTTTGTTCTGTTGTGAGTTCCATTGAACTTCACTCGGATTATTTATGAGATTGCTATGTTTGCTACTATGATTGAATTCAATTTTGATGTGGCTCGACACCGAGCTAGCCCTTCTACAAGTTCGGGCTATATGATACTGGAGTTTACGTTAAATGTATGGAAGGACTTTTGTTAATGTAGCATGGGGTGGTTGTTCATTGTATTGGATTATCATTGTGTTGTTGGTGAGGATGTGTGTTTTGACTCTTGGTCATGCACGTGAGTTGTCACATTGATTCTTGAATTGACTGAATTGGAACTTTGTATTGAATTGCAATATGAAAAATATTATTGTTGAATTTACTGGATATCATTTGGGCATTCACTATGGTGAACATGCCATATTGTTGAATTTGCTGGATATCATTTGGGCGTTCACTACGGTGAACAAGCCATATTGTAGAAATTGTTGGATATCACTCGGGCGTTCACTACGGTGAGCATGCCATATTGTTGAATTTGTTTGGATGTGTACTAACCATTGAGCATCGACACTCGGAGCGTTTGATTGGTCGTAAAGACTTCAAAAGATGAGTTGTCATGTCACTCGTAGCGTTTGATTGGTCGTACAGACTTCAAAAGGCGAGTTGACACTGCATTGCCTAAGTAGAGGCACGCCAAAGTAGTGGACAGCCAAAGTAGTGGCAAGCCTAAGCAGAGGCTATTTTGTTCGGACATTGGGAAAGTAGTCCCCGTCATACTGCTGACCTATCAAGGCTGCAGGTGTATACACAACTTGCCATACTGCATTGACATGCATAGCTAACCACATTTATGATATGTGTTGAATTTGATGTTGTGATTGTTGTTTCTTAATGATTGAAACTTGTGTGTATGGAATTGTTTGTGTGTGGAATGTTAGCAATTCACTCTGCAACCCCATTGTAAGTGATTGGCTACCACCTGTGCCGTTGGGGGCCCTTGGTTTTATCCTTTTAAATAGGATTTTACTCAATTCATGCTTGAGCTGGTCCAAGGGGGTACATTTGGAGGAACTTGATTGAATCATGTGATTGCATTCTATTATTGATTGCATTTTATGTTCTTGATTGTATTCTTCGTACATGTACGATAAGTAAACTGACATGTTGTAAGGATTATGTTGCCTTGATAATGATTGCTCTTGAAGCGAGTTTATGTTGAATATTGACGTTTGTTTGAATGACTGACGATAGTAATAAGATTACGCTTTAGCATTTTTGTATGTTATGCATATGTCTGTGAGGGAGGATTTTCCATACGAAGCACACACGTATGGCTGGAAACAACGGTAGAACTATTTATGACTTTTAGTCTATGTTACTGAGTTTTATAAACTCACATTTTGGGGCGTTGTTTTCAGGTACAAGTTTAATGAAGAGGTTCAGAGCAAGGATTGTGCTCGGTCTTGCCTTCCGCGAGTCCTGAGTTAACAGATCACGAGTCAGAGTCTTATTTGTTAGGTCGAGTCCTGGTAATTAGGAAATAATGTATAGATTGTAATTATTTTATCTTATAGTTATTTTTTTTATAACATGGTTGTATTTTTTAAAGTTTAATTCCGCCTTCGAAACTCTGATATATACATGGTATGTTTGGTTTAATTAAAATATTCTACTTAATCAAAGTCAGGTGTTTACATGAGCAGTTGATGTTATTTGAAAGGATTATATTTCGCTAAAGTATAGTGATTTAAAAAGGATTCACGATTTATTATTACTCAGTAAAGCGAAAAAATTTTCCAAGCCTGATTTATTTTAATTCCGGATAAAATAGTAAGTAATTCCCTAATGGGAGTTAGGGTGTTACAATGTGGTTAATAGTTTTGGAACTAGAGCAATTTTTGGGTATTGTTTTAATGGAAAACCATTTTTGAAAAAGGGTTTAGGGATGATGACTTTGTGAAATTAATTAATTGATTGATGATTATTGCCTTTTGGTTAGTATAAATGTTATTAGGTTGTTGAAATTGTCAAATTAAGAAAGTTAGTGAATTTTGTGGGGAAAACCTTGTTATTGAGAAATTTGAAAATGGTTTTGGAACTTGAATATGCTTTGTCTTGGTTAATAGTTTGTTGGTTTATAAAAATGATTGTGTATGAAATGGCATTGATGAACTATTCTAGAAACTTGGTAAATTGTTCCTAATTTCGGTGCAAGAGCCGCAAGCTCTATAGGCATAGGAAAGGAAAATTTGTTTTGCATTTTTCTCTTAGCTTATGATTAGTAGTTGGGTTTTGCATTGGATTTGTTTGATTTTGAGGCTATGAAACAATTAAGGTAAAGAGGACTCTTTGAAGTCCTAGACACCAATTGGAGCCTTGACCCAAGTATGTTAAGAAAAAAATTTGACAAATGGTGTTATTTCATATTTTAAGTTGGAAAGGGAATAATTTTAGTCCTTAGAATTTTATTCTTTTGATTAGTTATTAATTTTTCATGAGTATGCAATTTTCTAAAAACAAGTATTTCAAATTATGTTTCTAAATATAAGTGACTTGGTTACTTTAGATGGTTGCAATTTTTGGGAGAAAGAAGCATAAGGGGGCCGCAGCACCCTAGAGTTTTGAGACTTAATCTGACGAAATTTGGTTTGATGTTAGTTGTATAGCATTGTTGCTTAAGTTTAGAAAATGTTAGAAAGGATTTAATTGAAATTGAAGTTGTTTTGGACCCTTAAGGCTATGAAATACAATAGGTGAATTGGACTCTTTGAGATCCTAAGGACCAAGTGGAGCCTTGCTTAGTATTTGAAGAGAAGTGGTTAATGATAGTTGTTCTTGCTTTAAAGCTTTCAAGAAAAATAATGTTGTGTTATGTTTTAGTTCTCAAGAGACAATTCTTTGCACAAATATTTCAAGTGTGTGACTTAGTAATTCACATTAATTTTTAAGTAAAAAGTGTTTGGTTAGGAAAGGGTTAGGTTGAGAGACTAAGGGTTATAGAATTAGGCCCTTAGAATTGTGCTAAGTTTGTTTGCTGTGTTAGGCCTTGAGTAAATCCGAGACCGTGCGGCGTAGGATCGAGAAATACGTGGACGCGTGGCATGGAGTTCGGTAAGGGCAACTCTTAGACATTGTTAAGGCTTTATTTTTGTATGTCCTTGTGTAAGGGCAATTTGAAAACGAAGAAGTTTGAGAACCTCAGGGTTCAAAGTGAGGGTTCTGTAACCCCTTCGATTATTTATGCTGTGCTTTTCCGAGTCTATCGTGGGTATTTGAGTTAAGAGGTTGGTCGCCTGACCCCAACCCCCCACACTGGTATGCTTACCTCTTTGTTAACTCCACTGAGTTGTAGAGGGATGAACTGAGTTTCGGAGTCGATGTTTGATATGCTGTGATTGTTTGAGATGTGAATTACTTATGCTGCTTATATTGTTGAATTGAGTTTCACTATATTCAGCTTGCTCTAAAATTATTTGATATGCGATCGAATAATTATGCGAATTGCTCCTTGAATATCGTATGCTGCGAATTGTTCATCGGAGTGTGAGAGCTGAGTCGTGTCGTTTGAGTCGTCGAGACGTTTTTGAGCTGAGACCCGAATAACTGAGGGTGCTAGGTCCCCTTTCGTTTACGGGAGATTAGCTAGGCGTCGCAACGCTAAAGAACTGGAGCTGAGTGTCTTTGGGTGAGCGGAGAGCGCAAAGCTACGGCTGGTATTCAGTGGATAGTGCGGCATCTGCTTTCCGAAAAAGTTGTTGAAGTGTCGAGAGAAAATGAGTCGTGAGTCGAGTCTTGAGAGAGAGAGTCTTGAGTCGAGTCTTGAGAACTGTGTATACTGTTATTTGCCTATTGTCGTGATTTACTAATTCCTGTAATATGTTGTGCTATTACATGTTTTATTGCCGAGTGTGTTATCGAATATGCGTATCTGCTCTTTATTTTTAATAAGTTGACCCTTGCCAGTGGTTCTTTCAATTCAATGAATGTAACCCAGATGGCGGAGCAAGCAGAGGATGTGGAACTGCAGAGAGGGGCAGCTGAGAGGATAGTCGTCCAGTTTCCTACCTGTACCGTTGGCAGAACCTACTAGTAGTCTAGTGAGGAGTGTGATGTGTCGACCATCTATAGGTTATTTGTCATTTATTTCAGTGTTGTAATAAATCTCTGTTATGTTTCATGACACGTTTGTTATACATGATTTGACAGAATAAATGAATGTGGTCTATGTGGTGTCTTAAATTATTTTCCGCCATGTTTCTAAAAGTCGCTGTGATGCTCTGACTGCTACTTTAAAGAACTTTTAAAAAAAAATAGGACCACATTTCTCGAAAACCCTACGAGCAGCGTATTCCTCCTTTCGGAAACATGTCAACTTTTGTCAGAGTGTTTACTTAGTAGCACTCCGAAAACAGGGTGTTACAATAGTGGTATCAGAACGGTTCGGTTCTAACCGGACTGTGAGATGGGTAACTATAGCTGGTCAAGTGTCAGGATGATAGGAATTAGACTGTTGGGAGTCAAGGTGTGTTTTGTTGTGAGTCAGACTATGTTTGTGTGATTGATCCTTAAGTAGAGTAATTTTACTTGTAATTGTTTGGATTGTTTCTTAATTGAAACAATGTGTGTGGACACACAAAATTGTTGTGGGGTTCTGACTAGGTTGTACAAACCTTGTGGGAATCCGGCCTCTGGGACGGGCGATTCTTCCTATGAAGCAGATAGTTCGAGAGATGGATTTGAGGATCCAGATAGCTAAGATGTAGCAGGGGCAGTGGTTGTTATTGCTCAACGGACTGCCACGGAGAATCAATGTGAACTGCTACGACAACAGTGAGAAGAGCAAGCTTCAGAGACCAAAGGGATTGTCCGTAGGAGATGTTGTTATGTTTAATATTTAGCCTGATCTTTGAGTATTATTAGTGGTTCTAGGTATAAACCACAATGTTTGTTGTTTGAATTATTTTGATACATACTAAATTTGAAAATCAAAACTATTTCATAATTTTCTGGTGTGACATGTTTGCCACTAACACCTGTGTTTCACAATAGTCTACCTTAGTACTGCTGTGAATATATGTGATTGATTGTGTGTATGACTATCTGTGTAAGCGTTTACTTATTTTCTAACGAAGATATTAAACGCGATTACCTTCCCAGCAAGTGCCGATTAAATGTCTTGTGACACTTTAATCTACGTGAGAACCAATCGACTTAGTCGAAGGGAAGCTGGAAAGTTAGTGAGAGATGTTAGCCAGGGGCATGGTGTGGTTAGTGTGTGACTAGATGTTGAACGAGTTCTGGGGTAGTACCTAAGATTGTATCAAACCTTAGCTTCACCTTACCTTAAGAATAGTTTCCCTTGAAATAAGACTAACCAGACAACCTTGAGAGAACACCGCCTTACCTCTTACCCTCCTTGACCGGTTACTGCAAGAAGAGCGAAAGTGGGAGAGAATAGTTAGTTGCATTACTGGTTTAATATGGGCATAGGAAGATAGAGAGAGAACCTAGTTCCCTTCCTTTTCCTCCCGTTACACATCGCGGACGAGTTCTGCTTTAGAAACCTCCCTCGTATGTGGTCCCTTCCTTATGTGATATCCAAACGTGTGGTGACTTGAGTGCGTAAGGAACCTTAAGAAAACTTGTAGAGTCTGGCGAGTTACTTCCCCTACCAATTCCCTAGACTAAAACGTAAGCTTGAGGCGAGGTTAGATGAAAATTTATCCGACCCTTAGCATTGGTTAGTGTTGATATTTGTGAGTGAGTGGCCAGTGATTATGAGAGTTTTTCCTTCCTTTCTATGTACTGACACCGCGAGTTCTTGGAGGAGTTCTCAGCGGGTATTTAATTGTTTTGCTTTCGACTTCTGTGTCGCATGTCAATGATCTCTTTGAAAACGGTTTTAAGTTTAAAATGATTTTTGTTAAATCATTATTTTATTTTTATCTTATATCGTTTATTAATGGTTTTGTTGAAAATAGTTCCAAGTTTTAGGGGATTCCATAAAATCATAAATTAGTAGAAAAAGTTTGATTAAGTTAGAATTTTGTAAAGTGTTATTTTAGTATTTCAAGATAATGAAACACCAAATGTTAAAAGGAATCCTAGTATTCCTAAACAAGGTGGAGTCTTAGGGAATGGCGTGTTTGAGATTCTTAATTCTTAGTGTAAGTTTTAAAATTTCAAAAAAAAAAACTTCGAATAAAGAAAAATTCTTGGGTTCTATTTGCTATTTTTAAAACCCAGGGAGTACTTGCTACCTCGATAGTATTTTAAAATTTTCCGTGCTCAACTAATAGTATTTGTAGTTAAACGTTTTAGAAGTTTGATAATTGTTTGAATTTCAAAAGAGAATAATCTCCTATTGCGTTGAGTTAAAAGTTTAGTATGAAAATTTTGAGTGAGTGTAGAAATTTTATAGTGTTCTAAGAAGAGAAAAATGATCTCATGATTTGAGTACTTGATTATTGGTGTGTGGAATTTTCTTAAGAAAAAACTTCGATTTAAAAAGGTTTTAAACATAAGACGAAGTTAGTAAGTGTCTTAATCTTGAATTGAAGTGTGTGTAATGATTTTGAGACAATGAGAACCCAATCTCAAAGGGACTTTAGTGTCCATGAGAACGGTTGAGTCTTGACGAAATGAAATTGTGTTAGTAGTTCCTTGTATTGGTGTTACTCCTAAGAAAATGATGTTTTCCTTAAAAAAATGTTTGAATTGGAAAAGCGAAGTTCAATCTTCTGAAGTTTTAAAAGGTTTTTGTATTCTTGGTACGTGTAACCATGATTGCCTGCGAATAGGTTAGAATTATTCTCGTGGCAAATGGCGCGAAGCCGTAGTTGTACCTGTGTTAGGGTGCGTGATCGTGATCGTGGACGAGCAGATGTCGTGATCGGGAAAGAAGCATCAGTCAACCGCAGGGAATTCTTCGTTTACTAACTGCATTTACTATACGGTGTGCTATGTGTTTATGCCTTGTGATTGCTATTATTGCATGCTATATTATGTAGCGATAAATATTATGGTACTATGTACAATAATAAGTATTGTGAATGCTCAAGTGTGCAAAATATTTTATGATTTGAGTAAAGTAATTTTTCGTATTTTACTATCTGTGTAGTTTCGAGGACGAAACTATTTTAAGGAGGGTGGTATTGTGACATCCCAATTTTTTAAGAAAAGTGATTTTAACAATAAAATCCTGAATACTCGAAAAATAAATCAAAGAGATTGATCACCTTGATGATTTACTGAGAGTACGGGAAATTATTTTGAGCTATTATGAATAATTTATTTATTATCAATAAATATTATTCATGATGTCAATTCAAATTAATAGATAGCGTAGACGTATGTTGTGTTAATGTGAATTCATCAATTTAAACTTTATATAAGTTTTCTGCGTGACGCGTACTTTGTGCTAACTGGAAAATTGATTGAATTAAATCAAGATGAAATTAAATTTAAGAATTAATATTTAATATTAATTCAGGGTTCAAAAATCGTTGGAAGACTCTAACGAAGTTTTGTCGCGTTTCGAATCGCCGGGTAAATTTTCTTCGCGTTAAAATTTTAAATGAACCCCGATTTCGATGAAAATCGAATCGTAACTTGTCGTGATTATTTTTGAATATTTGATAGTGTTTTTATTATTTATAATAAAATATTATCACGCGGTGAATTAATTTCTCGGTAAATTAATTTTCGCGAATTTATCTTGGTAACGCGGTTATTCAACGTCGTGTTTTTGGCACGCTTTAGACTCTAGGATTAGAGAGTAATTATGAGACGGAGAGAGAGATTTGATGGGTTAGACTAGTTGATGGGATTAGTATCTCACTTTAGGTGGCTAGGTGTCATTAGTTTGATGGTTAATTAGAAATATCTTTCCTAAACCATTTCTAGCCAAGTAAATTCTTGGATTAAAATTTATTCTATCCCTCTTTTTCTTGTAACAGGCCGCAGCCCCCCTTTTTCTCACCACCCAATGTTCATTTTAACTATTAAAATTGTTATGTGTGGGTGAGGTGAAGAAATGGAAGAAAGCAAAACCCGTTCCTCCTCTTTTCCTCTTCTCAGTGTGAACCTCCCCCTTCACCATTCTATTTTATTTTTTTTGGGTTCCCTTCCTCTCTTCACTTGCTGCCGAGACACTTCCTTGGTGCTCCCTTTCACCTTCTTTTATTTTTTTTTCTTGTTCATGAGTGGAAGAAAGGAAAGAAGAGCAAGTTCCATTCCCTTCTCTTTCTCTCTCCTGTAGCCGTGATTCTCCTCCCCTCATAACTTATCTTTCATTTCCATTTTCTTCTCCAAATCACAACCAAAGCCTTGATCAAGTGACTGGGTATTGAATCAAGCTCCTCCTTCCTTCCTTTTAGATGCCAAAATCGTGAACCCCATAGGATTTTGGGTGAGGTTTTGTTTTTATTTTCTTGACTAATTACTTGCTATTTAGTGTATATATGTTGATTCTTGCTTATAGATGTTTATATTTTGCTTGATAATGATCTTGGAGCAAAATGATCAATAATCCTCAAATTTTGGAACCCTAGGTTCCATGGAAAAGGGGAAAGTGTGATTGCCTTGTAAATCTTGTAAATTAACTTGTGTTTCTTGCTTAGTAGATGAAGTTGTTGCTATTGTAGTTGGCTAGTTTGATTTGAATCAAGGGTTAGAAGTTTCGAGTAAAACCCTTGCTCTTGACAATATTTGAAAAATAGGATTGGATCTTGGTTGGTGAAATTAGTTGTTAATTGGTGAAAGGATTGAGAAACAAATGATTTGGAAAGATGTGGTTAATAGTTTTGGAACTAGAGCAATTTTTGGGTATTATTTTAATGGAAAACCATTTTTGAAAAAGGGTTTAGGGATGATGGCTTTGTGAAATTAATTAATTGATTGATGATTATTGCCTTTTGGTTAGTATACATGTTATTAGGTTGTTGAAATTGTCAAATTAAGAAAGTTAGTGAATTTTGTGGGGAAAACCTTGTTATTGAGAAATTTGAAAATGGTTTTGGAACTTGAATATGCTTTGTCTTGGTTAATAGTTTGTTGGTTTATAAAAATGATTGTGTATGAAATGGCATTGATGAACTATTCTAGAAACTTGGTAAATTGTTCCTAATTTTGGTGCAAGAGCCGCAAGCTCTATAGGTATAGGAAAGAAAAATTTGTTTTGCATTTTTCTCTTAGCTTATGATTAGTAGTTGGGTTTTGCATTTGATTTGTTTTATTTTGATGCTATGAAACAATTAAGGTAAAGAGGACTCTTTGAAGTCCTAGACACCAATTGGAGCCTTGACCCAAGTATGTTAAGAAAAAAATTTGACAAATGGTGTTATTTCATATTTTAAGTTGGAAAGGGAATAACTTTAGTCCTTAGAATTTTATTCTTTTGATTAGTTATTAATTTTTCATGAGTATGCAATTTTCTAAAAACAAGTATTTCAAATTATCTTTCTAAGTATAAGTGACTTGGTTACTTTAGATGGTTGCATTTTTTGGGAGAAAGAAGCATAAGGGGGCCGCGAGCACCCTAGAGTTTTGAGACTTGAATCTGATGAAATTTGGTTTGATGTTAGTTGTATAGCATTGTTGCTTAAGTTTAGAAAATGTTAGAAAGGATTTAATTGAAATTGAAGTTGTTTTGGACCCTTAAGGCTATGAAATACAATAGGTGAATTGGACTCTTTGAGATCCTAAGGACCAAGTGGAGCCTTGCTTAGTATTTGAAGAGAAGTGGTTAATGATAGTTGTTCTTGCTTTAAAGCTTTCAAGAAAATAATGTTGTGTTATGTTTTAGTTCTCAAGAGACAATTCTTTGCACAAATATTTCAAGTGTGTGACTTAGTAATTCACATTAATTTTTAAGTAAAAAGTGTTTGGTTAGGAAAGGGTTAGGTTGAGAGACTAAGGGTTATAGAATTAGGCCCTTAGAATTGTGCTAAGTTTGTTTGCTGTGTTAGGCCTTGAGTAAATCTGAGACCGTGCGGCGTAGGATCGAGAAATACGTGGACGCGTGGCATGGAGTTCAGTAAGGGCAACTCTTAGACATTGTTAAGGCTTTATTTTTGCATGTCCTTGTGTAAGGGCAATTTGAAAACGAAGAAGTCTGAGAACCTCAGGGTTCAAAGTGAGGGTTCTGCAACCCCTTCGATTATTTATGTTGTGCTTTTCCGAGTCTATCGTGGGTATTTGAGTTAAGAGGTTGGTCGCCTGACCCCAACCCCCACACTGGTATGCTTACCTCTTTGTTAACTCCACTGAGTTGTAGAGGGATGAACTGAGTTTCGGAGTCGATGTTTGATATGCTGTGATTGTTTGAGATGTGAATTACTTATGCTGCTTATATTGTTGAATTGTGTTTCACTATATTCAGCTTGCTCTAAAATTATTTGATATACGATCGAATAATTATGCGAATTGCTCCTTGAATATCGTATGCGGCGAATTGTTCATCGGAGTGTGAGAGCTGAGTCGTGTCGTTTGAGTCGTCGAGACGTTTTTGAGCTGAGACCCGAATAACTGAGGGTGCTAGGTCCCCTTTCGTTTACGGGAGATTAGCTAGGCGTCGCAGCGCTAAGGAACTGGAGCTGAATGTCCTAGGGTGAGCGGAGAGCCCAAAGCTACGGCTGGTATTCAGTGGATAGTGCGGCGTCTGCTTTCTGAAAAAATTATTGAAGTGTCGAGAGAAAATGAGTCGTGAGTCGAGTCTTGAGAACTGTGCATACTGTTATTTGCCTATTGTCGTGATTTACTAATTCCTGTAATATGTTGTGCTATTACATGTTTTATTGCCGAGTGTGTTGTCGAATATGCGTATCTGCTCTTTATTTTTAAGAAGTTGACCCTTGCCAGTGGTTCTTTCAATTTAATGAATGTAACCCAGATGGCGGAGCATGCAGAGGATGTGGAACTGCAGAGAGGAGCAGCTGAGAGGATAGTCATCCAGTTTTCTACCTATACCGTTGGCAGAACCTACTAGTAGTCTAGTGAGGAGTGTGATGTGTCGACCAGCTATAGGTTATTTGTCGTTTATTTCAGTGTTGTAATAAATCTCTGTTATGTTTCATGACACGTTTGTTATATATGATTTGACAGAACAAATGAATGTGGTCTATGTGGTGTCTTAAATTATTTTTCGCCATGTTTCTAAAAGTCGCTGTGATGCTCTGACTGCTACTTTAAAGAACTTTAAAAAAAAAATAGGACCACATTTCTCGAAGACCCTACGAGTAGAGTATTCCACCTTTCGGAAACATGTCAACTTTTGTTAGAGTGTTCACTTAGTAGCACTCCGAAAACAGGGTGTTACAATAGTGGTATCAGAGCGGTTCGGTTCTAACCGGACTGTGAGATGGGAAACTATAGCTGGTCAAGTGTCAGGATGATAGGAATTAGACTGTTGGGAGTCAAGGTGTGTTTTGTTGTGAGTCAGACTATGTTTGTGTGATTGATCCTTAAGTAGAGTAACTTTACTTGTAATTGTTTGGATTGTTTCTTAATTGAAACAATGTGTGTGGACACACAAAATTGTTGTGGGGTTCTGACTAGGTTGTACAAACCATGTGGGAATCCGGCCTCTGGGACGGGCGATTCTTCCTATGTAGCGGATAGTTCGAGAGATGGACTTGAGGATCCAGATAGCTAAGATGTAGCAGGGACAGTGGTTGTTATTGCTCAACGGACTGCCACGGAGAATCAATGTGAACTGCTAGGACAACAGTGAGAAGAGCAAGCTGCAGAGACCAAAGGGATTGTCCGTAGGAGATGTTGTTATGTTTAATATTTAGCCTGATCTTTGAGTATTAGTGGTTCTAGGTATAAACCACAATATTTGTTGTTTGAATTATTTTGATACATACTAAATTTGAAAATCAAAACTATTTCATAATTTTCTGAGTGTGACATGTTTGTCACTAACACCTGTGTTTCACATTAGTCTACCTTAGTACTGCTGTGAATATATGTGATTGATTGTGTGTTTGACTATCTGTGTAAGCGTTTACTTATTTTCCAACGAAGATATTAAACGCGATTACCTTCCCAGCAAGCGCCGATTAAATGTCTTGTGACACTATAATCTACGTGAGAACCAATCGACTTAGTCGAAGGGAAGCTGGAAAGTTAGTGAGAGATGTTAGCCAGGGACATGGTGTGGTTAGTGTGTGACTAGATGCTGAACTAGTTCTGGGGTAGTACCTAAGATTGTATCAAACCTTAGCTTCACCTTACCTTAAGAATAGTTTCCCTTGAAATAAGACTAACCAGACAAACTTGAGAGAACACCGCCTTACCTCTTACCCTCCTTGACCGGTTACTGTAAGAAGAGCGAAACTGGGAGAGAATAGTTAGTTGCATTACTGGTTTAATATGGGCATAGGAAGATAGAGAGAGAACCTAGTTCCCTTCCTTTTCCTCCCGTTACACATCGCGGACGAGTTCTGCTTTAGAAACCTCCCTCGTATGTGGTCCCTTCCTTATGTGATATCCAAACATGTGGTGACTTGAATGCGTAAGGAACCTTAAGAAAACTTGTAGAGTCTGGCGAGTTACTTCCCCTACCAATTCCCTAGACTAAAACGTAAGCTTGAGGCGAGGTTAGATGAGAATTCATCCGACCCTTAGCATTGTTGAGTGTTGATATTTGTGAGTGTGTGGCCAGTGATTGTGAGAGTTTTTCATTCCTTTCTATGTACTGACACCGCGAGTTCTTGGAGGAGTTCTCAGCGGGTATTTAATTCTTTTGCTTTCGACTTCTGTGTCGCATGTCAATGATCTCTTTGAAAACGGTTTTAAGTTTAAAATGATTTTGTTAAATCATTATTTTATTTTTATCTTATATCGTTTATTAATGGTTTTGTTGAAAATAGTTCCAAGTTTTAGAGGATTCCATAAAATCATAAATTAGTAGAAAAAGTTTGATTAAGTTAGAATTTTGTAAAGTGTTATTTTAGTATTTCAAGACAATGAAACACCAAATGTTAAAACGAATCCTAGTATTCCTAAACAAGGTGGAGTCTTAGGGAATGGCGTGTTTGAGATTCTTAATTCTTAGTGTAAGTTTTAAAATTTAAAAAAAAAAACTTTGAATAAAGAAAAATTCTTGGGTACTATTTGCTATTTTTAAAACCCAGGGAGTACTTGCTACCTCGATAGTATTTTAAAATTTTCCGTGCTCAACTAATAGTATTTGTAATTAAACGTTTTAGAAGTTTGATAATTGTTTGAATTTCAAAAGAGAATAATCTCCTATTGCGTTGAGTTAAAAGTTTAGTATAAAAATTTTGATTGAGTGTAGAAATTTTATAGTGTTCTAAGAAGAGAAAAATGATCTCAAGATTTGAGTACTTGATTATTGGTGTGTGGAATTTTCTTAAGAAAAAACTTAGATTTAAAAAGGTTTTAAACATAAGACGAAGTTAGTAAGTGTCTTAATCTTGAATTGAAGTGTGTGTAATGATTTTGAGACAATGAGAACCCAATCTCAAAGGGACTTTAGTGTCCATGAGAATGGTTGAGTCTTGACGAAATGAAATTGTGTTAGTAGTTCCTTGTATTGGTGTTACTCCTAAGAAAATGATGTTTTCCTTAAAAAAAATGTTTGAATTGGAAAAGCGAAGTTCAATCTTCTGAAGTTTTAAAAGGTTTTTGTATTCTTGGTATGTGTAACCATGATTGCTTGCGAATAGGTTAGAATTATTCTTGTGGCAAATGGCGCGAAGCCGTAGTTGTACCTGTGTTCGGGTGCGTGATCGTGATCGTGGACGAGCAGATGTCGTGATCGGGAAATAAGCATCAGTCAACCGCAGGGAATTCTTCGTTTACTAACTGCATTTACTATACGGTGTGCTATGTGTTTATGCCTTGTGATTGCTATTATTGCATGCTATATTATGTAGCTATAAATATTATGGTACTATGTACAATAATAAGTATTGTGAATGCTCAAGTGTGCAAAATATTTTATGATTTGAGTAAAGTAATTTTTCGTATTTTACTATCCGTGTAGTTTTAAGGACGAAACTATTTTAAGGAGGGTGGTATTGTGACATCCCAATTTTTTAAGAAAAGTGATTTTAACAATAAAATCCTGAATACTCGAAAAATAAATCAGAGAGATTGATCACCTCGATAATTTACTGAGAGTACGGGAAATTATTTTAAGCTATTTTGAATAATTTATTTATTATCAATAAATATTATTCATGATGTCAATTCAAATTAATAGATAGCGTAGACGTATGTTGTGTTAATGTGAATTCATCAATTTAAACTTTATATAAGTTTTCTGCGTGACGCGTACTTTGTGCTAACTGGAAAATTGATTGAATTAAATCAAGATGAAATTAAATTTAAGAATTAATATTTAATATTAATTCAGGGTTCAAAAATCGTCGGAAGACTCTAACGAAGTTTTGTCGCGTTTCGAATCGCCGGGTAAATTTTTTTCGCGTTAAAATTTTAAATGAACCCCGATTTCGATGAAAATCGAATCGTAACTTGTCGTGATTATTTTTGAATGTTTGATATGAACGTGAACACAAGAAGGGGGGTTGAATTGTGTTGAAAACTTTTCGTAAACTTTAAGTTAGAAACACTTAGAACACAAGTTTTTCAAAACTGTTTGTTTATCGGACGGTGAAAATAAACCGGACGCTGGAAAAGCAGTTTGTGAAAACTTGTTTTTAACACAGCAAAATAGAAATGAATAGAAAGCAGTAAAGCAAGAGACACAGAGATTTATACTAGTTCACTACCAAACTGGTTGCTACGTCTAGTCCCTTCTGCTCTCAAGGATTTTCCACTATAATCAACCTGACATAATTTCCTCAAGAGTATTCTTCTGTCACAACTTGACAATACTCTCAACTTCTCAAAACAACTCAAGATATGAGCCTTTGAGGATACAAATTTTAACTAGGCCAAAACAACTTTTACAAGTGAGTTGAAATACGGTTAAAAATAACTCTCACAGAGAGGATAAAAGATTAAGTTCAACTATAGAAAAACTTTCTAAAGGAAAGGGTCGGACGCTGAGTTCAGTTCCTGTAGTCCAGAGACTTAGCACGAGACTTGATTGCTCACAGAAGCAGTGCTTCAGATGTTGACTCTTTGTAATGTATGGCAACAGTGCTTGTTCTCAGTAAATGAGGTAATATTTCAGCAGTATTTCAGCAAGCTTTTTCACAGTATCTCGGCTCGCTCTTCAATGGATACCATGAGGTATATATAGGAGTACCAAGGATATTACCGTTACGGTAAAAATGGCTCCTTTCCATTGAGTGAGGTAAATTCAAAAAGCTGTCTCTTTCTTCCTTATCAGAGAATATCCCAGTAGTACATATTACCGTTTTCGTACTACCTTGCTTTTCACAATTGCTTGTACGATTTTTGTCTTTTAGCTAAAGGTGTCACCTTTGATACCTCATACAACAATTTTAGCGCTCAGAATCAATTTCGAAATTCGTTCCAGAAACTTCTGAGAGGAAGAACAGCAACGTGACTAACACGTGATTTGAAATGAAGTTCAGACGCTCGCTCAGAATCGGAAGTTCGGACGCTTGTAGCAATTGGATAAGCCTAGTGTCATAAAGACAAAATTCCAGACGCTCACAAGGATGAGTCGGATGCTGACACATAGAATGTATCCTTCTCTTGAGAATTACTTTCTTCTTGCTTGAGTGGCTTAGAATATATGTATTATTTGTATCTGCACACTTCAAGAAATGTTAGAACATAAATTGTTCTCTTGTGAGTACTTTGTTATCATCAAAATTAATGAGGGTCTAAACTTCTCAATCGTTTAGGTTCCAATAATCTCCCCCTTTTTGATGATGACAAACATCTAAGGTAGATGAACAATTTAGTTTAAAAAAGACATCAAGGGTCTCCCCCTGAATTTAACAGTTTAGATATATATGAACAATTTAGGTATTAAGGCAATTGTTGGTAAGCAAATTCATTTAAGTGATTGCGAAAAATCCGTAGATGTATCAGAGCATATATTTAATAAAGTGAAATCGGATGCTGATTATATACCAAATAGATTGATTTAATCAAATTTATTTCATTGTACCAAAATTTATTAAACATTATAAGAGTACTAGATCAATGAATATTAGCGCACACAAATGCTATGTATGAAATGCTATGCATGATACTTTAGTTCCAGTGTATCCATCGGACAGTGAACATCGGATGGTGGATTATCAGATTTTCACGTGTTCAATATACCTTTCTTTCGTGTTCATCATACCTTTCTTTTACTCCCCCTTTTGTCATCAGACAAAAAGAGTGTAAAAACACATCATAGTCAAAATAAGACTTAGAAAAATTTGAATAGAAATTAGATCAAAAATAGTTATATATATAAGTGTATCAACCAAATAAAACAAATTTTATATAACACACAATTAAAAAAAAAATCAAGGGTTTGGAAGAGGTGGGGGTGGGATATTGAGACGTTCATAGAGTAACTTCAGTGCAGTCTCCAGCTGAGTGACCTTCAAGTTTGTAGCCTTCATTTCTTCAAATTCTGCTTTGGGAATGGTGACCATCTCAACTGCAGAAGTAGAAGGTCCAGCTTCTGGTTCAAGTGCAGACTTCATCTTCTGATGCTCTGCTAGCACCCAGTTGGATATCTTCAGTCTCAAATCCTTCTTCCTTTGAGCTCTTAAAAAGAATGCATCATTTGGTATAAACCATTTGATGAAATTTCCAAGTTTTCTGAGCTCTGATTCTGTCTGAATCTTCCATTGATGCTTCACATCTTCTGGATACAGCAAATTCATGAAGATGGTTTCTCTGTGTAGAACAACATCAGCAGTGTAAGAGTCAAACCTATTCCCAGCGTCTTCTCCCCATAAATTTCTGATAAAGACACTCAATGCTTCACAGGTGAAGGAGAGTGCTTCATTTTCTGCCAGGTAAATTCTTCTCAGTTTTTCCCTGTCATCTTCTTCTAGCACTAGGAGGTCGATGCATGGTAATATGGCTTTGTCTTTCCAAGACTCAGACCATTGAATCCAAGTGAATCCAATGTCGAAGTGCTTGGTCACAGCAGCCCATTGGTCATATATCTTCATGCAGTCAAAAGGTCTGATTACTGAGCATCTGAACATATCATCGAAGTACACAGTTCTAAGATTGATGTCAGTAACTCTGCTGATTGTCCCAACAGTTGGAATAGTAGCCTTCTCAAAGATTGCGTTAGCTGAGGAGCCAGTTCTCCATTCATCTTTCTTCAGAGAAGTCAGGTAAAACCTTCTGGCATGATCCTCAGAGATCTTGGCAATCGGAAGCTAGGAGAATCCCTTAATATTGTACTTTGTAGGTGCCTTCTCATATTCCTTTAGCCCGATCTTGCTGAATGGCTGGTTGCCCGGAGCAGGTTCCTTCCGTTTCCCAGGAATAGACCAAGGTAGCCACCTTTGCCTATCTGGTACTATCTTAACAGAAACAGATGATGGGTCTCGATATTGTCCTATGACTTCAAGCCTTTTCTGCTCAAGACAGTGTGCCATGAAGGCAGCTTCTTCATCTGTGATCCACCTTCCACATTCTTCCAACGTGAGCGGTTCAGACTGTGGTAGGGATCTAGGAAGATCAACAGAGAAGGGAATTGCTCTGCTTCCAGATGCTGGTCTCAACCTTCCTTTAAATGACATTTGGAAGTGGTCTTCTCCATCCTTGAAGGTTGCACTTATTGGAGCGGCAATTTCCAATCTGGCAGCTCCAGAGGTGAAGGTTTTTAAATGCCATGTGGATGGACGATCGTAGATGCTATGATATATCTCATACTTAACAAACTGTGGTTTGTATGAGATATTCTTCTTTCCACCAACGTCTGTAGGTTTAAGGGTAAGGGTAAGTAAGGTGGGAGTGGTTTTGGTGATTTTGTAGGCTTTTGGTGAGTAGGGTTTGAAGGGATTAATGGGAGGTATTTTGAAAAGGAGGTTAAAGGGATGAGAATGAAGCTTGGAAATGTATGTAGTGAGGGAGTTATATGTGGAGGTTTGAGGTGATGAGATGGTGAGTGTATTGGTTTGTGTTTGGGTAAGGTGTTTGGGAGTTATGGAGGTTTTCTGTACACGGGTTTGAGTGTTTGGTGGTTGTGCAACAGATATTGGTGGAGCAGGAATGGTATCATCAGATGCAAAAACAGATACAGACTCATCAGAAGAATTCAGTACCTTTGGTTCAGGTTCAGATTGCCTGACCAATCTTTTGAGCTTCTGTCTGGGAGCAGTTGCTGGAGGCGGACGCTGAATTTTCTTCTGTAAACCGGATGCTGAGACTTGCTTCTCAGCTTCTGGTTTGCTCCTTTTTCTCAGAACCTGACTGATGGGAACTCGGTCCTCATCTTCTGGTTCTTCAACAGTAGGTGCAGGAGCCACCTTCTGTTTTGTTCTCTGGTCTCTCGTGAAGGAGACTCAACAGCTTTTTCACACCGCCATCGAAGCCTGGTGGTTTTCTTTTCAGCTTCCTCTTCTGTTGCTCGCTTTCACCTTCTTGATCATGGACCCGGTGATCGGTTTCATTCGACCAGATCGTTGACTCCAAAGGTGTCCTAATCACAATACTATCGACCAAAATACTTCACCTTTTCTTGATCCGTAAAGCAACACTTGTTTATAACCGCACTTGACCATCATTCTAGTGAGCAGAACACCATAAGGAATGCACTTGTAGGTGTTCTTCTTGTCAGCAACACCTTTTCTCGAGTTAACCAGTGCATTAAGCAGGATGTTAAAGATCAACCTTGGCAGGTTTACCTTGTTACCAGAAATGAAGTGTCTCATGATGAACTTCTGTTCATAGTTGACTATGTCACTAGAGCCAGTCTTCAACAAGACGCTCTTGGTGATTATTTTGTGAAGAACTCTGAAATGACTCTTCAGATTCTTTGCAGTAGGAGTTTCACCAGATTTTTTCAACTGCTTGTAGTTCTCAAACAGATCATCATTGACCTTTTCAATGCCATGAAATGCATCAGCCCAATCTGTATAGAAGATGAGACCTTCACATGGACAACCAGTGACTTCAGAGATGTTGTTGATGGTAAAAACAAACTTGTAGCCTCTCACGGTTCCTTCAAAAATACCACCTTTGTGTAAACGAGCATTGCCCCAAAATTCTTTGATCGCAGTTACTAGAACCTCAACCTTGTTCCAGAAGAAATAGTGTTCCCAGCCCATTGCCTTGAAACCATTGTAGAAGTCGAAGCCGTAGAGTTTGAAGTTTTCCAAATCAACTCGATTTTCCAACAAGACTTTTCCTTCAGCCATGGTGTCGTAGATAGCCGTATACTCAGAGGTTGTTACACCAGCCATGGTTACAGTTGAGAAATGGAGGCGATGGAGGTTTTAGGGTTTAAACACATACACAGAGAGATAGAGAGAAAGAGAGAACTAGTACGGTTTTGCAGAAAACACAGAGTGGAGCGAAAAATGTGGAGTAGTGGGAAAGTTAATAGAGAATGGTACAGTTCCTTTTTTTTCAAAATATCGCTTCGTATTTTCTTATAAAAATAAATCAAAAAGAAAAGAAAATAAAGATTCGACTTTTCATTAAATGCAGACGCCAAAATAAAAGTAAAAGATTTTATTGAAAACGTAAATAATCATGACTCAGTAGATATGATGAGACGCTTGAATCCTTAACACGTGTGACACGTGTGGGTGTGCTCGGACGCACGCAACCGACTTACCGGATGATGAGTTATGATGCATATGACAAATAAGACGCTTATGCACATACATGCTTATGTCATGTCAGATGCTGAGATTTAGTTTATTATCAGACGCTGAGATTAATCATTCTTTTATAAGATGAAAGTTTAAATTTCTTCTTATAAAATTGAATCTATCTTCAGCAAGGGGTTTTGTAAATATGTCACCCACCGATGATCGGCTGTCTACAAATTTTATTTCTAAAATACCCTTCTCGAACATAGTCTCTTATAAAATGATGCTTAATCTCAATGTGCTTTGCTCTAGAATGCAATATCGGATTTTTAGTAAGACATATGGCGATGTATTATCACGTAAGATAGGAATGTTACTCTCTTTTATCAAGTAGTCTTCAAGTTGATACTTCATCCACAGAAGTTGAGAACTGCAACTTGCTGCCGAGATGTATTCAGCTTCGGTTGTTGAGAGTCCACTTGTCCTTTGCCTTTTGCTTGACCAAGACACAAGATTACCTCCACGGACCTGGCAGCCTCCACTTGTGTTTTTTCTTTCAATTCGATCTCCAAAGAAAGTCAAGATCACGTAAACCTACTAATTTGTAATCTTTTGATTTCTTATAAAGCAAACCAAGATTAGTAGTTCCTTGCAAATATCTAAATATTCTTTTAACAACACTTAGGCGTGATTCTCTAGGATCTGATTGAAATCTAGCACACAGGCAGACGCTGAACATAATGTCAGGTCTTGAAGCCGTAAGATAAAGTAGAGATCCAATCATACCTCTGTACATTTTCTGATCTACCTTCTTACCAATTTCATCTTTATTAAGAGTGCAAGTATGATGCATAGGTGTACACATAGGCTTGCAATCCAGCATCTTGAATTTCTTTAATAATTCTTTGATATATTTGCTTTGATGTATATAGATACCATCACTACATTGCTTGATTTGTATACCAAGGAAAAACTTTAATTCACCCATCATGCTCATCTCAAATTCAGCCTGCATAAGCTTAGAAAATTCTTTGCAAAGGCTTTTATTAGTGGCTCCAAAAATGATATCATCAACATAGATTTGAACAAGTATGAAATGCTTGTTAGAAGATTTTCTGAAAAGAGTAGTGTCAACTAAACCTCTTGTAAATCCATTTTTCATTAAAAAGGAACTTAGTCTATCATACCATGCTCTGGGAGCTTGCTTAAGACCATATAGTGCCTTTTTAAGTTTAAAAACATGTTCTGGAAATTCAATATCTTCAAAACCAGGAGGTTGTTTAACATAAACTTCCTCAGTTATAAAACCATTTAGAAAAGCACTTTTCACATCCATTTGATATAAGGTTATCCTATGATGTCTTTGCAAATGAAAGTAAAATGCGAATAGCTTCAAGTCTTGCAACAGTGCAAAAGTTTCATGAAATCAATACCTTCTTCTTGTGAGTAACCTTGAGCAACTAACCTTGCTTTATTTCTCACAACTTTACCATCTTCATCAAGCTTATTTCTAAATACCCATTTAGTACCAATAGCTTGCTTATCTTCCTGGTAGAGTGACTAGCTTCCATACATCATTTCTTTGGAACTGATTTAGCTCATCTTGCATTGCTAGAATCCACCCTTCATCTTCCAAAGCTTGATCAATCGCCTTAGGTTCCATTTCGTAAAGAAGTGCAAAATCAGCATGCTCCTTGAAAGAGGATCTGGTTCGTATTTTATCACTAGGTTCTCCTATGATTTGATCTTTTGGATGATTGGTTTTGTACTTCCAGGTTTTTCTTGCTTCACTTCGCTGAGTAGAATTCTTCGCCTTGTCACCACCGGATGATGAAGATGCATGTTCACCGTCTGACTTGTCACCGAGGTTTAATTAAAATAACTCATCTAGCTCGACATAGCAAAGGTCGGGCTTCTTATCATCAAACTTGACATGAATGGACTCTTCAACTATCAAAGTTTCTTTGTTGTATATTCTAAAAGCTTTAGATCTTTCAGAATATCCCAAAAAGATTCCTTTGTCAGCCTTGGAATCAAACTTACCAAGCTGATCTTTAGTATTCAAGATATAACAAATACAACCAAAAGGATGAAAGTAAGAAATGTTTGGTTTTCTACCTTTCCACAATTCATAAGGAGGCTTATTCAAAATAAGTCTTATAAAAACTCTATTTTGAATATAACAAGCTGTGTTTACTGCTTCTGCCCAAAAATGTTTCGCAATATCAGCTTCATTGATCATGGTCCTGGCCATTTCCTGGAGGGACCTATTTTTCCTTTCTACAACACCATTTTGTTGAGGTGTTCTAGGAGAGGAGAAATTGTAGGAGATGCCATTTTCTTCACAAAATTTTTGAAAGTTCTCATTTTTAAATTCTCCCCCATGATCACTTCTAATAGAAGAAATACAGATGCCTTTTTCATTTTGAACTGATTTGCACATAACAGTAAATACCTTAAAAGACTCATCCTTGTGGGCAAGGAATTTAACCCATGTCCATCTAGTAAAATCATCAACAATGACTAATCCATATTTCTTTCCAGTTAAAGAGGCTGTCTTTGTGGGACCAAAAAGATAAAGATGTAAAAGTTCAAGTGGTCTCGAGGTTGAAACAACATTTTTTAAATGAAAGGAAGTTTTAACTTGTTTTCCTCTTTGACAAGCCTCACACAGGGCATCAGATTGGAACTTAAGATTTGGTAAGCCTCTAACAAGATTGTGCTTGTTTAATTTTGAGATTAACCTCAAATTGGCATGACCCAATCTTTTGTGCCAAATCCATTGCTCATTTTCAACAGACATAAGACACTTGACATCTTGTTTTGCAAGTTCAGAAAGATCAACTTTATAAATGTTTTGTTTCCTCTTTCTTTGTAAAGAATATAGATCCATCATTTTTGCTTTTTACTGAACATCCATTTTCTCAGAAGACAACATTATAACCACTGTCACATAATTGACTTATGCTCGATAGATTATGTTTCAGTCCTTCAACATATAAAACATTATCAATAGAAGGAAGAGAGCCTTTACCTATGCGACCAATTCCAACTATTTTACCTTTCTCGTTTCCTCCAAACCAACGAATCCAAATTCTCTAGGTCTTAGTTCTTGGAACATATGCTTTTCTCCGTCATGACGCGAGCATCCACTGTCTAAGTACCAAGATAGGTGTGTTGACTTTGTTGCTAAGCAAGTCCGCAACATAGACTATTTTATCTTTAGATACCCATATCTTTTGGGTCCTTTCTTGTTAGTTCTTGAAGGATACTTGTCCTTCTTAGTTGTAAACACAAGTACATGCACTTTTCAAATGACGGTTTATTGCAAGAGGTACACCGCAAGCATTTACTATGATTATTGGATTTATCGATGCAGAATCATTTTCTAAAAGAGGTTCATCTGATATATAACCAAGACCATGAGTTATCGTTTTACTGACACCCCAAATCATAGAAGCTTGCTTGCTTCGAGTTACACTCTCTGCAAGAAACTTTTGAAATGCATGTTCATAGTTATTTGATTTGCAGTTAGGATTGCTCAGTAACTACAGAGCTTTTAACTTGAGAGCTCTCGACCACGGTTGCTTGTTGGCTTCCAGACGCTGGTTATCAACCGTGTCGATTTTCGCCAAATTTTCCTGGTTCTCTTCATTGAGTACAGAGTTTTCATTGTGTAAAGAATGAAAATCTTGTGATAGTTTTGAAATTTTCTTTTCAAATTCTTATACTCAATAGAAAGAGTGGCAGAACAAATCATCAAAAGCAAGTTGAAGTTCAGAATAAGACTCATATATTATTACCTCTTCAACTTCTTCTTCTGAATCAAGATCAGTGTCTGCCATGAGGGCAATGTGATCTTCTTCTTCTTTATCTTCCTCAGAGGAGGATAAGTCAAGATCTTCCCATGTTGCCATGAGACCTTTCTTCTTTTTCTTGAAGGAGCTTCTTGTGGGCTTTTCCTTAAGATTAGGACACTCAGACTTGAAATGTCCAGGCTTCTTATATTCATCGCAAATGACTTGGGCTTTGTCCTTGTCTTTGCTTTCCTTCTTGTCCTTTGTATCTTTCTTCTGAAACCTCCTTCTGAAGTTTCTTTTCTTCCACATTCTCTGGATCTTCTTAGATATGAAAGCTAGCTCATCATCTGATCCATCATAATCTCCTTCTGAAGCTTCATCATCTGATTCTTCTTCTTCAGCCTGAAAAGCTTTAGAAGTACTAGGTTTATGTTGATTAACTCTTAAAGCAATAGACTTACTCTTCTTGGTAGGTTCTTCTTCATTTAGCTCAAGTTCATGAGCTTTCAAAGAACTCATAAGATCTTCAAGCCGAAGGACATTTAGATCTTTTGCTTCTTGAATAGCAGTGACTTTGGGTCTCCACTGCTTAGTCAAGCTTCTCAAGATCTTTCTCACATGATCAGGTGTGGTATAACTTTTTCCAAGGGCCTGCAACCCATGAACAAGTGTTTGGAACCTTCCAAACATAGTTTCAATGTTTTCTCCATCTTCCATTTTGAATAGCTCATACTGGCGAACCATCATGCTGGCCTTTGTTTCTCTTACTTGGCGTAACCTCATAAGACAAAACAAGAGAATCCCAGATTTCTTTGGCAGTATCAAACTTGCCACATTTATCATATTCTCTTTCTGTCATAGCACAGATGAGAATAAATCTAGCCTTCTGATTGATTTGATATATCTTTTTCTGATCATCAATCCAGTTTTCCCTAGGTATTGCAACACCAAGGGCATTAGCGGGAGAAATGTATCCACTTTCAACTATATCCCATAAATCAAGATTTTGTGCCTCAAGGAATGCTTTCATCTTATCTTTCCAGTAATCAAATTTTTCTCCATTGAATAGAGGAGGACGGTTCATATGACCACCTTTAGCAGACATGTTCACAGTAGGATCTTTACTCTTAACACTGTTAAGTGCTCAACCAAGAGGCCGAGCTCGTACCAACCGAACGTGAACACAAGAAGGGGGTTGAATTGTGTTGAAAACTTTTGCAAACTTTAAGTTTAAAACACTTAGAACACAGGTTTTTCAAAACAGTTTGTTAAACGGATCTTTGAAAATAAACCTGACGCTGAAAAGCAGCCAGAAAACTTGTTTATAACACAAACAGGATAAAGATAAATAAAAAGTCAGAAAGCAAAAGACACAGAGATTTATACTAGTTCACTACCAAACCGGTAGCTACGCCTAGTCCCTTCTGTTCCTCAAGGATTTTCCACTATAATCACCTGATTACAATTTCCTCAAGAGTATCCTTCACACAATCTTGACAATACTCAACTTCTCAAAACGACTCAGTACAGTCGAGCCTTTGAGGGAACAGCCTTAACTAGGCCAAAACAACTTTTACAAATTAAATTGAATACAAGTATAAATAACTCTCACAGAGAGGATAAAAATTAAGCTCAATATAGAAATGCTTTCTAAAAGAAAGTGTCGGACGCTGAGTTCAGTTCTTGTAGTCCAGAGACTTGGCTCAAAACTTGATTGCTCACAGAAGCAGTGCTTTCAGAGTATTGACTCTTTTTAGTGTATAGCAACAGAGCTTGTTCTCAGTAAATGAAGCAATATTCTCTTGTAGAGTTTTCAGCAGTTTCTTCATTTTCAGCAGTTTCAAAATTCTGCAGTTTCTTCAATGGATACCTTGGGGTATTTATAGGAGTTCTAAAGGATATTACCGTTACAGTAAAAATGGCTCCTTTCCATTGAGTGAGGTGATTTCAAAAAGCTGTCTCTTTCTTCCTTTCCAGAGAATATCTCAGTAGTACATATTACCGTTTTCGTACTACCTTGCTTTTCACAATCGCTTGTACGATTTTTGTCTTGTAGCTAAATGTGTCACCTTTGATACCTCGTACAATAATTTTGGTGCATAAGATCAAATTCGAAATCCGTTCCAGAGGCTTCTGAGAAGTGGAGCAACAACGTGACCATCACGTGATATAAAATGAAGTTCAGACGCTTGCTTAAAATGGAAGATCGGACGCTCATAGCAAATGGATAAGACTAGTGTCATAAGAAGATAATTCCAGACGCTCACTAGGACAGTATACTAGGATGAGCCGGATGCTGACACATGGAGTGTATCCTTCTCTTGAGAGCTTCTTTCTTCTTGTTTAAGTGGCTTAGAAATGTATGTAATATTAGTATCTGTACACTTCAAGAATTGTTAGAACATAAATTGTTCTCTTGTGAATATTTTGTTATCATCAAAATTAATGAGGGTCTAAACTTCTCAATCGTTTAGGTTCCAACACAGTTAGCTTTCCGATCCGGACGATGCAGGTGGTGGATGCTTGGCACAACATTCAGAGAGAGCAGATGATGCCAGCATCATCTTCTTCGCCAGAGGGACCTTTTGAGATTCCGAGGCGTACTGCTTCCCATTTTGCTTCCCGAGCCGGAGGACCAAGGATTCGGTGGACCGCTCGAAAGAGCGTGATCAGACGTGGGACTGCAGGTGCTTCTACCTCTTGAGCGGCAGCCATTCTGAGTTCTTTGACAGGATCTGAGCCTGAGACAGAGCTGGTTCCCCCGTTGACAGTCAGGACCCCTACCCCACCAGGACACTTTTCACCCGTCTGCGGAGAGTGCGGTGAGGCTGGGTGTAGTGGCGCAGGATTTCTGGACGAGGCGTTGATCGAGGAGGATATACCTGAGGGTGTACCTTCTACGACACCTTTCATAGACTTGATCGGTGAGGATACAGATGACCCGATGGAGGATGACGATGAGGAGGATCCGTCTGAGGATCCGGATAGCTATCTGTAGATGTTGTGATTGTCTCACTGCTTGTTTATATTTTGGATGACTGTAGGATTTGTTTATGATGTAAAGTTTGTTTTGGTGACCAGTCGGGCTTGGTGGATGTCTTTTGTGTACTGCAGGGTAGACTGGTGGTATACTTTTGGAGCAGCCCCTGCGTGGGTGTCTGTCGGGAGTACCCCTGGGGTATAATTATTCTCGCGAGGATTCTCATACTTTAGATGTATTCTCTTGTACATATTTGTGCACTGATTTTCTTTTGTATGCACTACTTATGACTACCTTGTTTATATACATGTGTATGTATTTTCAGTGCATTTGTCTTGTGTCTAGATTGCATCATGTTTCTAAACGTTGTGGCTACTCTGAGTGTGCTTTGCGGGTATTATTGCTTAAAAAAAAATACCGCATTTTCTAAAGGACACAAGAGTACTATTTTAAAAGTGCATCGCATATAGGTTTGGTTTTAGTTTAGTAGCAATCCGGAAACGGGTCATTACACCTCCAGATCTTCAGTGCAAAAACCACGGCTGCTAGTTCCAAATCGTGTGTAGGGTAGTTCCTTTCATGAGTCTTTAGCTGTCGCGAAGCGTAAGCCACTACCTTCTTGTGTCGCATGAGCACGCAACCTAACCCTTGATGTGAAGCATCGCAGTAAACTTCATATTGCTCGTCCGGTTGAGGTAATATTAGGACTGGAGATATAGTCAAACGTTCCTTCAACAGTTGAAAGCTTTCTTCGCACTTCTCGGTCCACGCAAAAGGCTGATCCTTCCTTGTCAGTTGAGTCAAAGGTGCCACGATCTTCGCAAAAGCCTCGATGAATGTCCGATAATATCCGGCCAAACCAACGAAACTACGAATCTCCATTGCCGTCTTTGGCTGTTCCCATGCTAACACCGTTGCTACCTTTGTAGGGTCTACAGCAATGCCATCCTTTGAAATCACATGTCCCAAGAATTTCACTTCTTCCAGCCAAAACTCACACTTGGATATGTTGGTATAACGTTGCTTCTCACGTAAAATCTCTAGAACTTGACGTAGATGTTCTTCATGATATTCACTACTTCTAGAATAGATGAGAATATCATCGGTGAATACGACGACGAACTTATCCAGAAACGGACTGAAAATTCGATTCATGTAGTCCATGAAGATAGCAGGTGCATTCGTCACTCCCAAAGGCATCACAAGGTACTCATAATGTCTATAGCGAGTTTTGAAAGTGGTTTTCGGTATGTCCCCATCCTTCACTCTGATTTGGTGGTAACCACTCTTCAAGTCGATCTTTGAGAAGACTGCAGCTCCTCGAAGCTGATCCATCAAGTCGTCAATGCGGGGCAGAGGATACCTATTCTTGATCGTTACCTTGTTCAGTTGACGGTAGTCCACACAAAATCCTGAGCGTCCGTCCTTCTTCTTGACTAACAGTACAGGTGCTCCCCATGGAGATACGCTTGGTCTAATGAACTGCTTCGTAGATAGATCCTCCAGTTGAGTCTTCAATTCAGCCAACTCTGCCGGTGACATTCTATATGGTGCGATGGAGATCGGGCCTGTTCCAGGAATTAGATCGATCGAAAACTCAATCTCTCTCACAGGCGGTAGACCTGGAACGTCGTCAAGAAATACTTCTGAAAAGTCTTTCACAACAGGTACACTGTTAGCATCGCTTTCCTGCTTGGCTTTTAAGCTGCACAGTGAAATGTATTTCTGAGTTCCCCCTTTCAAGGAAACTCTGACTTGATTGGCAGATAAGAATTTTAAGATCTCGGGGTCAGGAAAGATCAAGATCTTTCGGGCACAGTCTAGTAGGATATGGTGATAGGATAACCAATCCATTCCTAAGATCATATCCAAATGTTTCAAAGGCAAACAAATCAAGTTGACAAGGAAATTCCTATTCTAAATAGTCATAGGGCAATGTAAGCATGCAATATCGGCTGTCAAGGTTTTTGCCGCAGGGGTGGTAACAACAAGGTCAAACGGTAAAGAAGAAACAGGAAGACCCAAACATTTCACATAATCCATAGAAATGAATGAATGAGTTGCGCCTGAATTGAAAAGTACGGATAGAAGGTTACCGGTGATGTCGCACTCTCCTTGTATGAGCCCTTCTTCAGATTGGGTGGTCTCAGCTCCATCCATTGCAAACACGCGTCCTCTTGCAGTTGGCCAACCCGCCTTCACATTGTTGACTACCGGCTCAGCCTTTGGCGCAGTACACTGGTGATGCAAAAATGGGTGGCTTCAGCACATGGAAGGAGACATATTTAGATTCTACTCGAGCTTCCATTATTCTAGTTCTGAAAGCTTCCTTAAAATATTTTTGTGATCCTCATATTGCCAAATTATTTGATGGTTTAGAAGTTGGGTCTCACAATGAAGAGATGGAAGCTGAAATTGAAAAGGCAAGACTTGTCTTCAATCCCAGCAGTTGGGTGTGGATGTACTCATACAAAAAGAAGTGTTTAAAGTCCATGTTTTTGCTTGAAGATTATTATGAGGATTTGAGGACAAATCCTTTTGAAGAAGGAGAGAATAATATGATCATGGGAGGCTTGAGTATGTGGAAGGAAACCTACAAAGATACCATATAAAAAGTTCATGCAAAGATGGAAGTTGAGCTACTTTTAATAGAACGTCTCATAGCAAATTCGTAGCACCTTGTGCATTTGGCCAGACCTGCACCAAAAAATTGAAATTACTTGCGTTCATTTTTTTAGCATGTGCAGCACTAATCAAGCCTTGCAATCAATTTGACCAGTGCATGCAATCCCATGACATTCTAATTCAAATAGCACGTAATTATTATCTAAACTTAATTTTCAGATTTGAAATAAAGATTAAACCAAATCTGAAAATATACTTCCTAATATGTAATCTCTAATAAAATCCCTAATTAAAGATAGAAAATCAGATGGCCCTTTTTTTCTAAGGCTTACATTTATTTATCTCCTAAAATAAAAAAGTGAAACATAGCAAATAAAAATGTCTTTGATCTGCTTGTATCATTTGAAATTAAATACTTTGAATGCAAAGATTCATCAACGTCTGATTGGCCAATCAAATTGGTAGCTCCTACGGTAATTAAAACCTTCAACCAATCAAAAGCAAGAGCAATTGTTTCCCTTTAACTAGCATGCTGGTGGGGCCATGTGATATTTGAATTAGAATGTCATGGGATTGCATGCACTGGTCAAATTGATTGCAAGGCTTGATTAGTGCTGCACATGCTAAAAAAATGAACGCAAGTAATTTCAAATTTTTGGTGCAGGTCTGGCCAAATGCACAAGGTGCTACGAATTTGCTATGAGACGTTCTATTAAAAGTAGCTCAACGTCCATCTTTGCATGAACTTTTTATATGGTATCTTTGTAGGTTTCCTTCCACATACTCAAGCCTCCCATGATCATATTATTCTCTCCTTCTTCAAAAGGATTTGTCCTCAAATCCTCATAATAATCTTCAAGCAAAAACATGGACTTTGAACACTTCTTTTTGTATGAGTACATCCACACCCAACTGCCGGGATCGAAGACAAGTCTTGCCTTTTCAATTTCAGCTTCCATCTCTTCATTGTGAGACCCAACTTCTAAACCATCAAATAATTTAGCAATATGAGGATCACAAAAATATTTTAAGGAAGCTCTCGGAACTAGAATAATGGAAGCTCGAGTAGAATCTAAATATGTCTCCTTCCATGTGCCCAAGCCACCCATTTTTGCATCATTCTCCTCTTCTTCAAGGGGATTTGCCCTCAAATCCAAACCTGCATCAACAGTTAGTGGGTCTAAAAAAATTTCTCCTTTGTGCTTTCCACATTATTTTTCAAGTTTGGATCTTTCCTCCTCGTCTCTCTCAAAGCTATCAATTTTATCAACAAAAACCTCATTTTTCTCTTTTTCTTCTTTTTCTTTTCTCTCAAGATTTTCTTTTTCCTCTACTTCTTTCTCATAACTTTCTTTTCTCTCTATTTCTTTCACACTCTTTTTCTTTTCCCCATTCTCACTCTTCACATGCATAACCTTTTCTGGATCTAATGGCACAAGAGTGATTTCTCAATTTTCAAATAAAAATGTGTACTTATTGGTGTAGCTATCATGCTTTGCACGTCGTTCATGCCTCCATGGAAGCCTAAGTAACAAGTCTTTCGTTTCTGTAGGCAACACATCACATAGCACCTCATCTTCATATTCTCCAAGTTTGAATGGCACTCGTACTTGTTTAGTCACCATCAAGTCACCCATATCTCTAAACTCTGGATCATCAAGGCTATCGAGTATATACGGTGTTGGATGCTCAAGAACTGGAAGTTTCAACTTCTCCACCATGGTTGTACTAGGCACATTTATCCAATATTTTCTATTAATGACTAAATTACATACTTTATCCTTCACAATGCATCTAGTAAAGAAAAGCTTTTTCCTTTGTTTGGCTTCCATGATGAATCACTCAGAAAAATGCAAACTTTACAAACAACCACCAAGAAAGATGAATAAAAATTGAAGCTTTTTTTGATTTTTTTCCTGTCTTTTAATTTTATGCGCTTACTTTAAAGTTTCTATCTTTATGCGCTTTTCATCATCTTCCTTCTTGTGCACCATTTTCTTAATCAAGGTCAAAGCTTGCATCTTTGCTTGCTCGAAATATATAAAATGTGCGCCAACCATAAGGATTAAAGAAGCATTACTTAAAGTTCATTTCTTTTCAGTCTTAATCCTTATAACAATAGTCGATTCGAGGACGATCCGTTAAAAACTATATGCATCCAGTTTAGGTCATATCATATGGTATCTAGAGCTCGGATCCTATAATTGACAAGTTCTTGTTTTTATTGTGTAGTGTTCTTATTGCTTTCCAACACCAAACACAGTTGCTTGAGTGCCATATTAGTACACATTCAGATCGCTTTGATCAACGCCATCCCCAAAGGATTGGCAACATTCTCTAATTTTTGCCCTTTATTTTCTATCCTTAAATTCCAGTTCTTTATTCCTTTTTATTTATTCCAATCATTTATTCTTTTGCGCAATTTACAACTTTAATCTTTTATTTCCATATTCATTGCTGTTTATGTTTTATAGCACTTGATTTAAAAAGAAAACTCATAATCACACAGTTGGCATAACAATTCAAATTGATATTGCAAGAGCCAATTTTTAAGTGCAAAAAAAAAAGAACAGGGGCGTGATCCATAGTACAAAAAAAATCCTATTTTTTTTCAGAAACAAAAAAAAAAGAAAAAAAAAGAAAAACTGAAACTGCCCCACACACTTAATAAGATTAAATTTTGATTGCCATTGTGGATTCACTAAGAGTGGGGCTGTAATTCATACCATTTTATGCAATTGTCTTCTCTTTCTCACGGTTCCTATGTGTCTTCTTTGCATTCTTTTGAGTTGTACCTTTTCCTTGTTAGCTTTTCTCGTTTGTCTTTTAAATTCTTTTAAGTTTTGTCTAGAGTTTCGTTCCTTTCTTCAAACTTCTGAGTGATTAACTTTTGTGAAGATCGTCATGTTTGAAAATAACCCTTGGTAATTGAAAAGCGAGAGGGTTTATTAAGAACTCAAAGAGACTTGAGGGGTAAAAGGCAAGAGTGAACATTATAGAAAAAGCCTACAAAGAGTGAAACACGAGTGACAAATTCAAGAGTATAAACACGTGAGAAGAGTGGAAAGGGCCTTTCTTTTGATCTTTAAAGTTTTTCCAAAGATGAGTGGAGGAAGCACAACCCCATCCCCTAGGACAGCCTGATTGATGCAATACCTAGCCCAAGAGTTAAACAAAGGGTTAGACCAAATTCGGGCAGAATTCAACACAAGGTTGGATGAAAGGAGGTAAGAATGGAAATCTAAAGATTATCATGAGGAAGACACGAGGTATAAAAAGAAGGATAGGAGGTTTGAAAAGAGAGATAGGGAAAAGGAAAGAAAACAAAAAGAGTATGAACGAGAAAGAAAGTGTAGAGAATTTATGTAGGGTCCTGAGTAGAGAAGTATTTGATTAGAGAATTTTTGGAGGATCCGGAGTATGTGAAGTATCATGAAGAAATGAGGAAGAGAAAAGAGGCAAGAAAAGAGAGAGAAAGAGATAAACAAGAGAATGAGATCAAAGTTGAGAAAAGAAAAGAGGATGAGGAGGATACAAAAGAAAGTATTGCAAAAGAGGGAGATAAAGAAAACCTAGAGAATGGGATCAAAGTTGAGGGACAACTTGGAAGTGAGGTGAAGAGATATGCTTGCTTAAATTCTCATGTTAATTCTTTGTCTAGTAAAGGAAGTACCCCACGGTTTGCAGCCAGCAAGAGAAAGAAGGCATCAAGTAGACTTCATCCCAAGTTCCCCTCTACTCACTAGACAATCTTTTGGAAGTAATCCTATCCCTAGATTTGATGTTTTGTTTGATGAATTTCTTAGTTCTTACTATTTATTTGAGGTTGACTTAAAAGGTGAGTACCATCAATTAAAAATTAGTGAGAATGATGAATGGAAAATATCTTTTAAAATTGGGTGTAATGCATCTAATATAGGGATTAAGACTATATGTTCTCCTTATGGAATTGTTTCATGCAACAAAAATTCTATTACTCAAAATATTTTAGGTGAAACTGATTATTGTTTGAAAGATTCCACACCCTCATTTTCCTCTTGTGAAATTGTCTATAGATCTTATCCTTTAGCTCCTTTTTGTCTGCCACATTTGAAATTTTTAGGGTTTCATTGAGTCAATTAGGACTAGTGCCCTATATATTGTAATTCATCTTATGAAATGAGGGAGTTGAATTTTGAGTAAAAATTGAGAGATGATTCTCTTTGGTTCTCGGAACCGTTCTTAGAGCTTATCAACTTGCCGTGGCGCTCAACCCCGACTTATCAACCGGAACCATAGCCAGTTGTGGCGTCCTCCTAACTTATCAATCGGGTTTCCATCCCGATTGTGGCGTCCTCACCACCTCCACCTTCATGACTCCCGATTTAGTCACTGACGGCTCCGAGGATCGTATCAACTGGACACGTGTCCCGACTTCTTGTAGTTGAAACATGGCATTTCCTTTGCTGGGCACTTGTCCATTATATGCTCCGATGACCCGCAACTATAACATCTCCTTGGTCAGGCATTCCCGCTTCCGCCTTCACCACCAAAATCGCCTGACGATGAACGATACAGTTGCTTCTGATTGTTTCCTTTGGTTCGGGAATAAGGCTTCTTCTGCTGATGCTTCCCCTTCTGACCTTGTCCTTGATTATGATTCTGTGACCTAGTCGCCCATCCAGAATTCCCCTTATTGATCCTCCCACTCTTCATGGTCTCTATCAGTATGCACTTCTCCACCAGTGGTTGAAAACGACGGAGGCCCACTGGTAGTACAAGTTCCTTGATCTCATATCGCAAACCCCCTTCGAACTTTTCGCTCATCCATTCCTCATCCACATGATTGCGAAAAAATCAAAAGTATTTGGTGAGTGATTCAAACTTAGTTGGGTACTCTGCTACAGTCATGTTCCCTGGTACAGACGCAGGAACTCCTTCTCTTTCTCAAGCCTTGTACTCCTTGGAAAGTACTTATCCAAGAACTTGGCGCGGATCATCTCCTAGTTGATCTCCTGGTGGTCAGCCTATAGCATCTGCTTGGTCCTCTTCCACCAGTATTCTGCATCACCGAGCAGCATATAGGTTGAGTAAGTGACCCTTGCATGGTCTGGGCAGTGCGTCACTTCGAAAATCTTCTCGATCTCCTGAAGCCACAGATCAGCCTTCTCTGGGTCGGGATCTCCGTGAAACTTCAAGGGATCGTGCTTGCGAAATTCTACCAGACCTCTTGCTTCAGCATTCTGCTCCTTTCAGTGTTGCTTTTGCAGATCGCGCTGAGTCTTCACCGCGGTCTGTTGTGCAACGGTCGCCGCCATGTCAGCCATGACTTGAATAACTCTGTCCATCTCAGGGTTTTCAGCTCTTGGAATTGGAGTTGCTTGTCTAGGAGGCATGGGTTCCTACAAGGCCTAACCAGTCAGAACACATGGGAATAGATAATCATCCTTAGATGTTTCACACAGTGTTTCCATCAGAAACATTTTCAAACAGTCACACAGAGATCACACAACAAAAACTCAATAGACCTAAACCCAACAATTCCCGAAAGACTCGACCAGCTCTGATACCATTAATGTAACACCCCAACCTTGAGTGCCACGTGTTCTACCCAAAACGATGCGAAAATATTTGAATGCTGGTTTTCTTTCGAGTTCAAATTACTTTGTAAGTAGAAATAAGAGATTTTTTTTTGAAGGATTTTCGAAATGATGAGTGCAAAACATAATGATACGAAAACACAATGCAATAGTCACATAGTTAATTAAATACACCGAATACGCTTGCAGGCGCAAATCAGAGTCTGGTTTATCAAAACTCGACAACAGTAAGAAGAGAGCAAATGAAAAAAAACATAGTCATACACATCACCAAAAGGGCGTCCAACCAAAACACCCACTTCAAAAGACAACAGTACAACCCCAACTTGAAAAACATCCTAAGCTGGTCAAACTCCTCTAAACCGTTTGCTAGGTGGAAGCTCAGTACGTCCCATAACGGACCCAGAGTCAGCACCCGTAGGGTTCTCCTCCTCCTCCTTGTCGCTCCCAAGATCCACTACGTCAACATACGACCATATCCCCCTAGTCCTATGAGGGAGGTCGGACTGTGGTCCTGCTGAATTGAGTCTTGGTCGCCATCCCTCCGACAATAGTAGTCTTGACCACTAGTCCTGTATGCGTCACTCGCCCGGAGACGTGGTCAATCTCCCAGGCGTCCTCGTGGTCCCCCTCAGGGAACACAAAGGTCGTCAGACCCATATGCCAAAGCTCGGGGTGAGCCATCTAATACAACGATATCCAACATAACCATAGGAAAAGAAAGATGCAAGGGTAAATCTCTCGTTCACGAGTTCATCATAAGCTTCACAAGAGTAAAATAAAATACTACATAATAAAGCAACATGCATTATAGTCATACTATAATTATTCACACGAAATCCGAGTATAACACATAAGGCATGCAAAATAGGCATACAATTGTTCGACAACATCATAAATGCATCTAGTCAGTATATGGATGCTGTCAGCGTGATATTTACGGCTTAATTCCTATACCAATAGGATACTAGGCAACCTGCCATCAACAAATTTTGTATACCCATACCAATGGGATGTGTGACACTGGGCCGGCCAACGCCCCCCAGTATACACTGCCCCTACAAAGACCTTAATGAACGTGAACAGAAGAAGGGGGGTTGAATTGTGTTAAAAACTTTTCGCAAACTACGTAAAAACTTCAACACAAGTTGGTCAAAACAGTTTTGTTTATCGGATGCAGAGAATTAATCAGGACCGGATGCAGAAATTTAAACAGTTTATAAAAACTTGTTTTACTGAGGAAGGTAAAGATAAATAATGCAAAGCAGTAGAGAATGAGACTCAGAGATTTATACTAGTTCACCACCAACTGGTAGCTACGTCTAATCCCTTCGTTCCTGAAGGATTTTCCAATATAATCAACTGATTACAATTTCCTCAAGAGTATTCTTCTGTCACAAACTTGACAATACTCTCAACTTCTCAAAACGACTCAGTACAGTCGAGCCTTTGAGGAACAGAGCCTCAACTAGGCCAAATACAGTTTTACAAAAGAGATTATGATTTTGATAACAATCGAAATAACTCTCACAGAGAGGATGAAAAGATTAAGCTCAAAACAGAATATCTTTCTAAAAGAAAGTATAAGACGCTGAGTTCAGTTCAATGTAGACCAGAAACTTAGCACAAAGCTTGATTGCACACTTGAGTAATATTGCTTTCACAATGAAGTTTCTTCACGTTTCTCTAACTCTTCTTCAATGAATACCTTGGGGTATTTATAGGAGTCTTCAAGGGTATTACCGTTGCAGTAAAAATATCTCCTTGCTATTGAGTGAGGTAATTTGAAATGTAGTCCTTTTCATCCTTTCCAGAGAATATCAAAATAGTACACATTACCGCTGCATTTACTATCTTCATTTTCCAATTCCCTTGTCCGATTTTTGTCTTATGCTAAAGGTGCCACCTTTGCTTCCTCGTACATCAAAATGAGCGCACTAAATCAAATTCGAATTCTGTTCCAGAACAGTCTGAGGCTAAGAGCAAAAGCGTGAACACCACCTGCTTCATTAAAGAGTTCAGATGCTCGCTCGTAATGCAGGACTGACGCCAGTAGCAATTGAGTGTTCCACGTGTCAAGAAGTCACACTTCTTTGGGCGCTTCTTTGTTAACAAGACGTCAAGTGGGTTCTGATGTCGACACTAGTGGATTGTATTCAATTCTTTTGTATATTTCTTCTTCTTTCTTGAGTGATTTGTACATATATAAATGAAGCTTTTGATACCTGTACACTCAAAGAAATGTTAGAAGATAAATTGTTCTCTTGAGAAATATTTTGTTATCATCAAAATTAATGAGGGTCTAAACTTCTCAATCGTTTAGGTTCCAACAATCTCCCCCTTTTTGATGATGACAAATATCTAAGGTTGATGAACAATTTAATTTCAAAATATCATTAATGGTCTCCCCCTGAATTTAACAATTTTGATATATAAGACAATTCTAGTATTAAGGCGATAGTTGATAAACAAATTCAATTAAGTGATCGCAAAAATACGTAGATGTATCAGAGCATATTTTTAACAAAGTGAGATCGGATGCTGATTTTCATTATATCAAAAAGATTGATTTTCATTTTATCAAATTTATTTCATTGTACCAAATTTATTGATAATTATTAGAGCACTGGATCAATGAATATTAGCGCATTAATAAATAACCACACAAATGCTATGTATGAAATGCTATGCATGATACTTCAGTTCCGGAGTGTGAACATCGGACGGTGAATTGTTACATCAGATTTTCACGTGTTCATCATACCTTTATGTGTTCATCATACCTTTCTTTTACTCCCCCTTTTGTCATCAGACAAAAAGAGTGTAAAACACATCACAGTCAAAATAAGACTTAGAAAAATTTGAATGTAAGTCAGATGTAGGTATATATAAACAGATAATCAGAGCAAAACAAAAAAAAAATTATATCGCACAAAGATAAATAAATTCAAGGGTTTGGAAGAGGTGGTGGAGGGATGTTGAGACGTTCATATAGTAATTTTAGAGCAGTCTCCAGCTGAGTGACTTTCATGTTTGTGGCCTTCATTTCTTCAAACTCTGCTTTGGGAATAGTGACCATCTCAACTGCTGGAGTAGAAGTAGAAGGTCCAGCTTCTGGTACTATTGCAGGTTTCATCTTCAGATGCTCTGCTAGCACCCAGTTGGATAGCGTCAGTCTCAATTCCTTCTTCCGTTGAGCTCTTAGAAAGAATGCATCATTTGGTATAAACCATTTGATGAGATTTCCAAGTTTTCTGAGCTCAGATTCTGCTTGAATTTTCCTTTTATACTTCACATCTTCTGGATACAGCAAATCCATGAAGATGATTTCTCTGTGCAGAACTACATCAGCAGTGAAAGCATCAAACCTATTTCCAGCTTCTTCTCCCCATATTCTTCTGATAAAGACACTCAATGCTTCAAAAGTGAAAGAGAGTGCTTCATTTTTACGTCGGTATACTCTTCGCAGATTTTTCCTGTCATCTTCTTCTAGCACTAGGGGACGAGGCATGGTAACATGGCTTTGTCTTTCCAAGACTCGCACCATTGACTCCAAGTAAATCCAATGTCAAAGTGCTTGGTCACAAAGAGCCCATTGGACATATACCTTCATGCAATAAGAGGCACGATTCAACACCGAACATATCATCGAAGTAGACTGTTCTAAGATTGATGTCAGTAATTCTGCTGATTGTGCCAACTGTTGGAATAGTGGCCTTCTCAACATTGCAGCAGTTTGAGGAGCCAGTTCTCCATTCATCTTCCTTCAGAGAAGTTAGGTAAAACCTTCTGGCATGATCCTCAGAGATCTTGGCAATCGGAAGCTTAGAGAATTCCTTAAGGTTGTACTTTTTGGGAGCCTTCTCATACTCCGTGAGCCCGATCTTGCTAAATGGCTGCTTGCCAGGAGCAGGTTCTTTCCTTTTCCCAGGGATAGACCAAGGTAGCCACCTTTGTCTGTTTGGTACAATCTTCACCTTTATGCATAAAGGATCCCCTGCATCGTCTGACATTTCAATCTTCTTCATCTCAAGACAGTGTGCCATGAAGACAGCTTCTTCATCTGTGATCCACCTTCCGCATTCTTCCAATGTGAGCGGTTCAGATTGTGGTAGGGATCTTGGAAGGTCAACAGAGAAGGGAATTGCTCTGCTACCAGATGCTGGTCTTAATCTTCCTTTAAATGACATCTGAAATTGGTCTTCTCCATCTTTGAAGGTAGCACTCATCGGAGAGGCAATCTCCAGTCTGGCAGCTCCAGAGGTGAAGGTTTTCAAATGCCATGTGGAGGGACGATTGTAGATGCTATGATATATCTCATACTTAACAAACCGTGGTTTGTTAATACATGAGACATTCTTCCTTCCACCAGTGTCTGTAGGTTTATGGGTAATGGTGAGTAAGGTGGGAGTGGTTTTGGTGATTTTATAGGTTTTAGGTGTGTAGGGCTTGAAGGGATTAACGGGAGGTACTTTGAATAATAGATTAAAGGGATGAGAGTGAAGTTTGGAAATATATGTGGTAAGTGAAGTATTTGAAGAATTTTATGGTAGGTCAAGGTTGAGTGTAGAAGATGATGGTTGGGTAGGTTTAGGGAGGTTAGAGGTTTGTCGAAGGCTCATTTTGGTTTTCTTGGTTTGTGGTTGGGGTTGTGGTTGGGAAATGCATAATGGGGGTGCAGGAATAACATCATGAGCATCAAAGATAGATACTGATTCATCAGCAGTAAAATCAAGTACCTTTGGGTTAACCTCTGAAGACTTAACCAGCCTTCTTTTCGATCCTCTCGTGGCAACAACAGCAGGAGGAGGATGAGGGATTTGCTTCCCTTAACCGGATGCTGAAGCATCCTTTTCAGCTGCTGGTCTAAACTGTTTCTCCAAGACCTTTCTGATGGGAATTCTATCCTCATCTTCTGGTTCTTCAATAGTAGGTGCAGGAGCCACCTTCTGTTTTGTTCTTCTTGTCTCCCTTGAAGGAGACTCAGCAGGTCTTTTCACACCAGTCATTGAGCTTCTTGTGGTTTTCTTTTCAGCTTCTCCTTCCTGTTGCTCTATTTTCACTTTCTTGATCATAGAGCTAGTAATTAGCTGCATCCTGACCAAACTATTGACTCCAAAAACTTCTGGATGAACAACAGCACCAACACCAAAGTATTTTTCCCTTTCCTCTGTGTTGATGGAGTTAGTCAGCTTCCTCACAACGCTGTCTTTGATCATCATAATGGAGAGAAGGACTCCATAAGGGATTATCTTGACGATATTCTTCTTATCAACGCTCTTCCTTGAGAAGACAAGGGCGTTTATCAGATTGTTGATAATCAACCTTGGCAGATTGATTTTCTTCCTATCCATGTAGTTCCTCATAATGAACTTTTGCTCGTAGTTCACTATGTCGCTTGAACCAGCCTTCAAAATCACGCTCTTGGCGATGATTTTGTGCAGTACTCGGTAGTGGCTTTTCAAGTCTTTGGCCGTGGGAGTGATGTTCTTCTTCTTCAGTTCACGGTAGTTCTCAAACAGAGCTTCATTGACGTTTTCAAGTCCTCTATAAGCATCAGCCCAGTTTGAATGGTAACTGATTCCTTCACACGGACACTTGATTGTCTGAGCAATAGAGTTGATGGTGAAGCGTAGTTTGAAGCCTCTGATGTGTCCTTCTATGACTTCCCCCGGAAGTAAGTACGCCTTCCCCCAGAACTCCTTAATAGCGTAGCTCAGTACGTCAACTGGTTCCCAGATGAAGTAGTTTTTCCAGCCGAGTTTCGCAAGACCTTCTTCAAAATCAAACCCGTACAGTTTGAAGTTCTCAAAATCAACCCGGTTCTCATTCAGAAGTTTTGCCTCAGAGAAGACGTCGAAGGCAGCAGTGTATTATCCAACCTTTCTGTCGGCCATTGTAGTAGTTGAAGAGAAGGTGATGGAGGTTTTAGGGTTCGAAAACACACACACACACACACACAGAGACAGAGAGAAAGAGAACGGTTTTGCAGAAAACGCAGAGTGAATTGATGGAGCGAAAAATGTGGAGTAGTGGGAAAGTTGATAGAAAATGGTACAGTTCTTTTTCAAAAAATCGCTTCGTATTTCCACATAAAAATTAAATCAAAAAGAAAAGAAAATAAAGATTCGCCTTTTCATTAAATGCAGACGCCAAAAGAAAAGTAAGATCAAGAAAAATATTTTATCGAAAGACATAAATAATTATGACTCAGTAGATGTGATGAGACGCTTAAGTCCTTAACACGTGTGACACGTGTGGGTGTGCCCGGACGCACGCAACCGATTCACCAGACGATGAGTTATGATGCATATGACAAATAAGATGCTTATTCATATACATGCTTATGTCATACCAGATGCTAAGATTTTGTATATTATCAGAAGTTGAGATTAATCATTCTTCTACAAGATGACAATTTAAATTTCTTCTTATAAAACTGAATCTATCTTCAGCAAGGGGTTTTGTAAATATGTCAGCCCACTGATGATCAGTGTCTACAAATTTTATTTCTAGAATACCCTTTTGAACATAGTCTCTTATGAAGTGATGCTTAATCTCAATGTGCTTGGCTCGTGAATGCAATATGGGATTTTTAGTAAGACAGATTGCAGACGTATTGTCACAAAAGATAGGAATGTTACTCTCTTTTATCAGATATTCTTCAAGTTGATATTTCATCCACAGAAGTTGAGAGCTGCAACTTGCTGCTGAAATATACTTAGCTTCTGCTGTTGAGAGTGCAATCGTGCTTTGCCTTTTGCTTGACCAAGATACAAGATTTGCTCCAAGGAATTGGCAGCTTCCACTTGTGCTTTTTCTTTCAATTCGGTCTCCAGCAAAGTTAGCATTACAGAAACCTACTAACTTGTAATCTTTTGATTTCTTATAAAGCAAACCAAGATTAGTAGAGCCTTGCAAATATCTAAAGATTCTTTTAACAAAGACTCAAGTGTGATTCTCTAGGATCCGATTGAAACCTAGCACACGTATTGCACGAACATAATATCAGTCTTGAAGTCGTAAGATAAAGTAGAGATCCAATCATACCTCTGTACATCTTCTGATCTACCTTTTTACCTGTTTCATCTTTACCAAGAATACATGTGGGATGCATAGGAGTACACATAGGTTTGCAGTCCACCATTTTGAATTTCTTTAGCAATTCCTTGATATATTTGCTTTGATGTATATATATACCATCATTGCATTGTTTGATTTGAATTCCAAGGAAAAACTTCAGTTCACCCATCATGCTCATCTCGAATTCAGCCTGCATTAGCTTAGAAAATTCTTTGCAAAGGCTTTCATTAGTAGCTCCAAAAATAATGTCATCAACATATATTTGAACAATTATAAAGTGCTTGTTTGATGTTTCTCTAAAAAGAGTAGTGTCTACTAGTCCTCTGGTAAATCCATTTTTCATCAAAAAAGTACTCAGTCTTTCATACCAAGCTTTAGGAGCTTGCTTAAGACCATAAAGGGCCTTTTTGAGTTTGAAGACATGTTCTGGAAATTCAATGTCTTCGAAACCAGGAGGTTGTTTTACAAAGACTTCCTCAGTTATAAAACCATTCAAGAAAGCACTTTTCACATCCAATTGATAAAGAATTATATCATGATGTGCAGCAAAAGAAAGCAAAATGCGTATAGCTTCTAACCTTGCAACAGGTCCAAATGTTTCTGTAAAATCAATACCTTCTTCTTATGAGTACCCTTGAGCAACTAATCTTGCCTTGTTTCTCACAACCTTTCCATCTTCATCAAGCTTGTTTCTAAATACCCATTTAGTGCCAATAGCTTGCTTATCTTCTGGTAAGGTAACCAATTTTCCATACATCGTTTCTTTGGAACTGATTCAACTCTTCTTGCATGGCCAGAATCCAGCCTTCATCTTTCAATGCTTGATCAATCGTTTTAGGTTCCATTTCTGAGAGTAGTGCCATATCTGCATGCTCTTTAAAAGAGGATCTGGTTCTTACTTTATCTCTAGGTTTTCCTATGATTTGATATTTAGGATGATTGGTTTTGTACTTCCAGCTCTTTCTGAATTTAGCTTCTGAAGATTCTTGTGTCTGGTCACCACCGGACGATGAAGATGTAGGTTCACTATTTATAGTATTACCTATATTCAATTCTGAAAACAATTCATCTTGCTCTGACATGGTTGTGTCAGGCTTCTTGTCATCAAATTTGACATGAATGGATTCTTCCACTGTCATAGTTTCTTTATTGTATATTCTAAAAGCTTTAGATCTTTCAGAATATCCCAAAAAGATTCCTTTGTCAGCTTTTGAATCAAACTTACCAAGCTGATCCTTAGTATTTAAAATGTAACACGTGCAACCAAATGAATGAAAATATGATATGTTTGGTTTCCTTCCTTTCCACAGTTCATATGGAGTCTTCTTCAAAATAGGTCTAATAGAAATTCTATTTTGAATGTAACAAGCTGTGTTTACTGCTTCTGCCCAAAAATGTTTCGCAATATTAGCCTCGTTGATCATGGTCCTGGCCATTTCTTAGAAGGACCTATTTTTCCTTTCTACAACACCATTTTGTTGAGGTGTTCTAGGAGAGGAGAAATTGTGGGAGATGCCGTTATCATCGCAAAATTTTTGAAAGCTTTCATTTTCAAATTCTCCCCCATGATCACTTCTAATAGAATATATGCAAATTCCTTTTTCATTTTGAACTGTTTTGCAAAATACAGTAAATACCTTGTATGACTCATCTTTGTGAGCAAGTAATCTAACCCATGTCCATCTAGTGAAATCATCAACAATGACTAACCCATATTTCTTTCTAGTTAAAGAGGTTGTCCTTGTTGGACCAAAAAGATCAACATGCAAAAGCTCAAGTGGTCTAGAGGTTGAAAACAACATTTTTTGAATGAAAAGAAGTTTTAACTTGTTTTCCTCTTTGACATGCCTCACAGAGAGCATCAGATTGATACTTGAGATTTGGTAAGCCTCTGACAAGACTGTGCTTGTTTAGTTTTGAGATTAATCTCAAATTGGCATGACCCAATCTCTTGTGCCAAATCCATTGTTCTTCGTCAACAGACATGAGACACTTGACATCTTGTTTTGCAAGTTCAGAGAGATCAATTTTGTAAATATTTTGTTTCCTCTTAGCAGTAAAGAAAGTAGAGCCGTCTTTCTTGCTTTTAACTAGACATCCAGTTTCTGTAAAGATGACTTCATAACCATTGTCACATAATTGACTTATGCTCAATAAGTTATGTTTAAGTCCTTCAACATATAGTACATTATCAATAGAGGGAAGAGAGCCTTTACCAATGCGACCAATTCCAACTATTTTACCTTTCTGGTTTCCTCCGAAACCAACGAATCCAGCTTCTTTAGGCCTGAGTTCTTGAAACATATGCTTTTCTCCCGTCATGTGATGCGAGCATCCACTGTCTAAGTACCAAGATAGGTGTGTTGACTTTGTTGCTAAGCATGTCTGCAATATAGACTATTTTATCTTTAGGTACCCATATCTTTTTGGGTCCTTTCTTGTTAGTTCTTGAAGGAGGCTTATCCTTCACAGTTTTAAAAACAGTACATGCACTTTTCAAATGACCAGGTTTATTGCAGTAAGTACAGTGCAAGCATTTACTATGATTATTGGATTTATCAGATGCTGAATCATTTTCTAAAAGAGGTTCATCTGATATATAACCAAAACCATGAGTTGTCGTTTTACTGACACCCCAAATCATTGAAGCTTGCTTGCTACGAGTTACACTCTCTGCAAGAAAATTTTGAAAAGCATACTCATAATCATTTGATTTGCATTTAGGATTGCCTGTAACTTTAGAGCTTTCACGAGAGCTCTCAAACCTGGTTGCTTATTAGCGATCAGACGCTGGTTATCCATCAAATGCTGATTTTTAGTTTTCAGCTTCTGATTTTCTTTGTTGAGTACAGATTTTTCTTTGTTTAAAGTTTGAAAATCTTGTGATAATTTTGAAAATTTCTTTTTCAAATTCTTATACTCAACAGAGAGAGTGGCAGAGTCCTTAAGCAGATCATCAAATGCATGTTGAAGTTCAAAGTAGGAATCATATACTATTACCTCTTCAACTTCTTCTTCTGAATCAAGGTCAGTGTCTGCCATGCGAGCGAGATTTGCTTCTACTTCATTATCTTCCTCAGATGAGGATGAATCTAGATCTTCCCATGTAGCCATGAGGCTCTTCTTCTTTTTCTTGAAAGAACTTCTTGTGGACTTCTCCTTAAGATTAGGACATTCGGACTTGAAATGTCCAAGCTTTTTGCATTCATAGCAAATGACTTGAGCCTTGTCCTTGCTCTCTTTCTTGTCCTTAGTATCTTTCTTCTAAAACTTCCTTCTGAAGTTTCTTTTCTTCCACATTCTTTGTATCTTTCTGGATATAAACGCGAGCTCATCTTCTGATGTGTCAGCATCTCCTTCTGAAGCTTCATCTTCTGATTCCTCTTCTTCAGCCTGAAGGGCTTTGGAAGAACTGACTTTATGTTGAGAGACTTTTAAGGCAATAGACTTGCCCTTTTTGACCGGTTCTTCTTCATTTAGCTCAAGTTCATGAGCTTTCAACGAACTCATAAGATCTTCAAGTAGTAAGACATTTAGATCTTTTGCTTCCTGAATAGTAGTGACCTTGGGTCTCCACTGCTTAGTCAAGCTTCTTAAGATCTTTCTAATATGGTCAGGTGTAGTGTAACTTTTTCCAAGGGCCTGTAACCCATGAACAAGTGTTTGAAATCTTTCTAATATGCTAGCTTTTGTTTCTCTTACTTGGGCAGAGCCTTCGTAAGATAAAACAAGTGAGTCCCAGATTTCTTTGGCAGTATCAAGTTTGCCACATTTATCATATTCTTTTTCTGTCATAGCACATATAAGAATGACTCTAGCCTTTTGATTGATTTGATATCTCTCTTTCTGTTCATCATTCCAATCTTCTCTGGCTATCGCAACACCACGAGGGTTAGTGGGAGGAATGTAACCACTTTGAACTATATCCCACAACTCAAGTTGTTGTGTCTCAAAGAAAGCTTTTATCTTATCTTTCCAGTAATCAAATTTTTCTCCATCGAATAGAGGAGGACGGTTCATATGACCACCTTCAGTAGACATGTTCACAGTATGGGATCTTTTCTCTTAACACTGTTAAGTGCCCAACCAAGAGGCCGAGCTCTGGTACCAATTGAACGTGAACACAAGAAGGGGGGTTGAATTGTGTTAAAAACTTTTCGCAAACTAAGTAAAAACTTTAACACAAGTTGTTCAAAACAGTTTTTTTTATCGGATGCAGAGAATTAATCAGGACCGGATGCAGAAATTTAAACAGTTTATAAAAACTTGTTTTACTGAGCAAGGTAAAGATAAATAATGTAAAGCAGTGGAGAATAAGACTCAGAGATTTATACTAGTTCACCACCAACTGGTAGCTACGTCTAGTCCCTTCGTTCCTGAAGGATTTTCCACTATAATCAACTGATTACAATTTCCTCAAGAGTATTCTTCTGTCACAAACTTGACAATACTCTCAACTTCTCAAAACGACTCAGTACAGTCGAGCCTTTGAGGAACAAAGCCTCAACTAGGCCAAATACAGTTTTACAAAAGAGATTATGATTTTGATAACAATCGAAATAACTCTCACAGAGAGGATGAAAAGATTAAGCTCAAAACAGAATATCTTTCTAAAAGAAAGTATAAGACGCTGAGTTCAGTTCAATGTAGACCAGAAACTTGGCACGAAGCTTGATTGCACACTTGAGTAATATTGCTTTCACAATGAAGTTTCTTCACGTTTCTCTAACTCTTCTTCAATGAATACCTTGGGGTATTTATAGGAGTCTTCAAGGGTATTACCGTTGCAGTAAAAATATCTCCTTGCTATTGAGTGAGGTAATTTGAAATGTAGTCCTTTTCATCCTTTCCAGAGAATATCAGAATAGTACACATTACTGTTTTCGTACTATCTTCAATTTGCAATTGCCTTGTACGATTTTTGTCTTATGCTAAAGGTGTCACATTTGCTTCCTCGTACATCAAAATGAGCGCACTAAATCAAATTCGAATTCCATTCCAGAACAGTCTGAGGCTAAGAGCAAAAACATGATCACCACGTGCTTCATTAAAAAGATCGAGGCCTTCGCTCGTAGCAGAGGGACGCCGTAGCAATTGAGTGTTCCACGTGTCAAGAAGTCACACTTCTTTGGGCGCTTCTTTGTAACAAGACGAAAGTGGGTTCGGATGCTGACACTAGTGGATTGTATTCAATTCTTTTGTATATTTCTTCTTCTTTCTTGAGTGATTTGTACATATATAAATGAAGCTTTTGATACCTGTACACTCAAAGAAATGTTAGAAGATAAATTGTTCTCTTGAGAAATATTTTGTTATCATCAAAATTAATGAGGGTCTAAACTTCTTAATCGTTTAGGTTCCAACACTTAAGTTCGTAATCGTCCTTCAGGCCAGGGCTAAACGCGCGAATACCTTGACACTAGGATCCAACCGTCTAGTTCAGAATAAACAATATCTTATGATTGCATGCTTGCACAACGTTCAATTCCTTTCGGATTCACTCGCGAGGATTCTCCGTTGTCCTTAATTTTTCACAATTTACATGGTCGTATTTGATGTATCGACAGCCACTTCCTCCCTAAATCCCTTTTTAGACTCTCCACGTAATTACTTGAAAACCCCTTTTTCTTCTTTTTACTAAGAACCACACTTGCTAATAATCTAGTTTTATTTTTATTTTATTTATTTTATTTAAGCTTAGCTATTTATTTATTTATTTGCAAACCATTTTTATTCCTTAAAGGAGTTCGAATTCCCCTTTTTTCTTCCCCCCCCCCTTTTTTTTAAAAATTCTTTGAGTTGAAAACATAATCCCTTTTAACCCAAAATTCCATCCTTGCCACTAGGCTCCGTTGGAGAGCCCTTTTTAATTACCATTTTCAAAACCTCAATGTTCTAGTTTCGCAAACCGTATTCGTTTTAAAGAAAACGCGTCGGAGCATTGTGTCGTCCATACATCAATTACATCATCCAAATTGTGCCTCATCACTACATGCATACATACAAACTTGATCACAACAATACAGTGTACTAAATCCATCCAATGCGACAACACATAACATTTACTACTTAAATATTACAAACAATCTCAACACATCATTCAAAACAACCAATCCAATCAACATACAACTCAAGGATACTAAAACTCATTGGAGAAAATTTCCCTTACCTTAGGTGCTTTTCTTCCAAACTAAAGCTCTTAACACTAAGTCCACTGGTATCTAACCACTTTCAACCAACATAACACATACTTAGAACACATTTTTAGGGTCTTAAAACCCATCCTAGCTCTCGGCCTAGGGTGTTATTTTTAGGGAAAATAATTATTTTTACTCAACCTTTGTTTAAAGCTTATTTCTAATAAAATGCGACACATGGGATCACTAAGTAACATTTTTAGTTCACTTCAAAAAGCCTATATTTTTTAAAACAACTCCACCTATCTTTCTAAGGATTCAAGCCCTAGACTTACTCTTATCATTAAGATCCAAAATCAAAACAATTTGATCAAAACTTTAGCAACATATCAAAACTTATGAAAACTCTAATCTGTACTCCAACTTCACCGATTTTATTAATATAGCAAACGATGTCGGATTTGAGCAAATGAACCCTCCCTGGAAAGCTTGGAGTGTCTAGTTTTTGAAAGTGAATTTTAATTTAACAAATCACTAGCCATTCGGTACCGTTTTGCAAAACCATTTCCAGATGTACAGAAAAGGACAGCTTCTGTCTTCCAAATTGTAACGCTTTTTAAACTCTCAATAATCAACCAAATTCAGTAACATTTTTGTGAAAAATGTAGATAAATGAGTCTAGTTTCCAGAAAATCAAGAATCAACAAAAACGGATATCTGTGGAAAACGTTATGACCAAAACACTGAACATATGTCAGTGCAGATTTTTTTCTTTAGGGCTTTAGAAGAACAACAAGAAATAAATTAACACACCTTTCCTTGACTCAATCTCTTCTCTTGGAAACACTTGGGTTTACTCAAGCTTGAGATCCTCATCATCAAGAGGTTGTGAACAACTTTTTCCAAAATCATCTCCTTGAAAACCATGAATCAACAACAATAACAACAATAATAACCACATGCAAGATAAGATTTACATGGAAGACACTCTATTCTTTTCCCTCCTTAGGTCATGGCCTTGGGCTCTTCAAGGAAGGGAAAAATTTGTTATTTTGCTTCCTTGATCATTATCAAGAACATGCATGAAGGAATAAGCAAGAAAAATCAAAGGTTCAACACCTAAAACCTACATGCAAGACCACGGTTTTGGGGACTAAAGGGACAAGAGAAAAACTTGTTTCCAAAAGAAAACAAAGTAACATGGATACCCATGATAAGAATCAAGAAGCGATGAGTATATTAAACTCACTATAGGGCTGTTCAGTGGCGAGAAAGGCAAGAGGAAGAGGAGGAAAAACTTTGTGTTTTGCTTGCTAAGTGTTCCTAGTTCTCCTTCTAGTTCTCTCTCTACTTCTCTCTTATTTTCTCTCTACTTTTCCCACACCACACACAAAGAAGAATGAACTGAAATGAGACTCCTCCAGCCCCTAAAAGGTTTGACCAACTCATGCACAAAGGGAGGGGAGAGAAGCTTCTTCATTCATTGGCCAACACAAGGTCCAAAAACCTAAACTTAGCCACTAATCATTACCATCACTTAACCCCTTTGTGCACACCATTTTCTAAATTAAGCTAGCCATTCCCATTGGTTGAATGGGGCGGCCATGGGCAGGTTATGGGAAGAGAAGATCCCACTTGAGTTTTATGACTATAGCCTAGTAAAAAGGCTACCCTTTTTAGCAAAAAATGCATCCAAAATCTAATCATTAATTAGGGAAATTAATCCCACCCACTTTCTTTTTCCCAATAAAAACAAATCACCCCTAACCACTTTAGATTGTTCCTCACGAAATCAAGGGGTATTAGTTCCCATTTCGTCACGCGTTCATTTTTACGCGTCTCGTGTTTTAACCGCGTAGAAAGTACTTTATTATAAAATTTCATCCAAAAATTACCAAACCACTTTCAATAAGTCTAAAATAATATAAAACACTCAAATTCCGAATATTAAAATATTCGGGTCGAATTAAAGTTTTCTGCCGGGTAAAATCTTACCCGGGTAGTTCAAAACGCGAGCAAAAAACGGTAGAATTTTGAACTGAAATTTTAACTATGACTTAATAAAATATATTAAGTCCCAAATATAATTTTACTTTTGTAAAATTCACTCACTTGATTAACAGCACAAAATATGTATGAGCGGCGTAAAACGCATAACACAGAAAACAGACGAATTAACTAACGGTAAAACGAAAGTGTCACATTTGCTTGTACACCTACTAAATCTGCTGTAACACCCCAACTTTCGGAACGCTAGTGATCTTATATAACATAAAAATGTTGAAATAATTTTAGTGACAATACTCTGCTTGCATGGTTTTCGAAAAGTGTGGGACTAAATTTTTCTTTTATTTTCAATTTTCTTTTAAAATGACAATCAAACTATTGGAGCATTTTTGAAACGTGATATACAAATTAAACACAATAACAGAACCCTCAATAACCATGCAATTGAACATTTGAATAAATAAAAACATTCGCACAAAGGCGATCTAGTTTTCGAAATACAACATGTATAATACAACTCAAAAGAAGACAATAAAGACACCTAAAGCTGGTCAGCCCTACTACGTTTGTCATGTCCTACAGCAGGTCTAGTCAATCATGACTTCACAGCAAGAAATCAGATGAATTCCTCCTCTGCACCACTTGTCGATCTCGAGTAAAATATTATTCTTCAGCTCATATCATCATCTAGGGTGGCATCCATGAGAATACCCCGAATAGAAAAGGCCATTTTTCGAAAATAAACATATTGTAGCAACAACATATGCACAAATCATATTATACTAACAACTCTTAATTAACATCAAATAAACCATGGCATATCAACATCCAACATGAAATCACCCAACGCAAATAGCACTGATTCATAACAGTAATTAGCTCAACACCAATTTCAGCAACACTGGTCACAACACATAATCTCATGATCCCAACTCAGTAGTCGTATAGCCCCAAATCAGTAGCCTCATGAACCCAACTCAGTAGTCTCATGACCCTAACTCAGTAGTCGTATAGTTCCAACTATTGTTCTCAGCTCTCGTAGTCTCTAACTCTACCTCATTATCTTGGAACCTCTCTTGATTTTCCCCAAAGTCCTCTTTCTTGACAAAACTCCTATTAGTTATATAACTTGGTATTTGAAAATTCTTCTATTAGTTCGAAAAGTTACTTATAATTAAAACTTAAAACCATAATTTCTAAATCACCAAAACCACTTCTTTGTTTTCAAACACCAAAATCTAAATTATTATGTAACATCCCAATTTTTAAGAAAAGTAATTCTAGCAATAAAATCCTGAATACTCGAAAAGTAAGTCATAGAGATTGATCACCTCAATGATTTACTGCGAGTACGAGAAATTATTTTGAGTTATTTTGAATAATTTATTTCTTATAAATAATTATTATTCATGATGTCAATTCGAATTAATTGACAGTGTAGACGTATGCTGCTTTTAAAGAGAATTCATCAATTATACTTATTCTAAGTTTTATGCGTGACGCGGTAACGCGTATTTTTGTTGACTAAGAAATTGATTGAATTAAACCAAGATGAAATTAAATTTAAGAATTAATATTTAATATTAATTCATGGTTCAAAAATCGTCGAAAAATTCTAACGAAGTTTCGTCGCATTTCGAATCGCCGGGTAAATTTTATCTGCATTAAAATTTAAAACGAATTCCGATTTCGATGAAAATCGAAACGTAACTTATTGTGATGATGCTTGAGTGTTTTCAATTGCTTTTATTATTTATGGTAAATTATTATCACACGGTGAATTAATTTCTAAGTAAATTAATTCTCGCGAATTAATTGGCGGAAGAATTAATCGGTAACGCGATTATTCAACGCCGTATTATTTTTAGTACACTTAAGACTCTAGGATTAGGGGGTAAACATGAGAAGAGAGAGATTGGATATTTAGACTTGTTGATTAGATTAGAAATATCTTGCTTTAAGTGTCTAGATGTCAAACTTTTGGTGATTAATTTGGTAGTATTTATCCTAATCAAATGAGAGCCTAGTAAATTACCTTCATTAATTTATATGTTTCCTCCTCCTTTCCCTACAATCAGCGTGACCCCCTCCTAATTCCTATTCACCCATTCTTTTATCTTGGTCTCCAAGTTATCTAATGAGAACCACATGTTTTAGCTTGGTTAAAAAAAAATTATTTTTCCTTCCCTTATCTTTTGGTCTGGCCGAGCACACCCACCCCCATTTACTATCTCATTTCCAATTTTTGCTCTCCTTTTTCTCCTTGCTCAGCCGAATGTCATCCCCCATTTCTACACCTCCACTTTTATTTCTTTCTCCAAGTTGTCCATGTGTGGGTGAAGTAAGAATAAGTCAAGCTCTCATTTCTTCCTTCCTTTTCTTTGTCCAGCCGAAACCCTCCCCCATTTTACTACTCCATTTTAATTCTTTTCTCTAAGTTGCAAGTGTGGGTGAGAGAAAAGTTTGAAGCCAAGTTCACCTTCCTTCTTCCTTGCTCTTCCTGGACGTGATTTCTTCTTCTTCTAACATCATCACCTTTACCATTTTCACCTCCTAAATAGCACCAATATCTTGATCAAGTGTGTGAGTAGAAAATCAACTCTTTCTTTCCCCATTTTCAGCCCAAAACCGTGGCTTTACTAGGGATTTTAGGTGAGGTTCCTTTTGATTTTGGTTCTAATTTCTTGTTTAATGCTTTAATTATGTGTTGATAATGATCATGAGTTAGGTGATCAAAGTTTTCCCCAAATTTTGGGAACCCTAGGTCAATTGGTCTAAGGAAAAGGGGCTTTATGATTTCTCAAGTGAATCATTCAATTGATTTGTGTTTCTCGTTCTTTAATAATTGTTGTTGTTGTCAAATTTAGTTTTTATCAAAGAAAATTGTGATTTTGGGAAACCCCTGATTCTTGGTTGGACATGATAGGGTGATGTAGTTATATAATGATTTTCGTTTTGGAAAAAATTTGATGATTTGGAAAGAAAATTAGGTGTTGAAGGAGGTGGTATAGTTGATTTGGAATTTTACAACTTGTTTCCTATTTCGAGTGTGTAGGCCGCAAGCCCTATAGGTCCATGGAAGGAAAAATGGTTTTATGTTTTAATTCTCGGTAATTATATGTAATTGTTGTGCAAGTTGGAAAAATTAGAAAATAATGATTTTTGATTGTGTTTAATTGAATTATCGAGACTTTGGAAATTTTAGAAAGGTGTAAAGTTAGTATTGTTGTGTTTTAAGTTTTGGAGAAATAAGCTTAGTAGTTGAAAACGTTGTTTTCCAACTTAATGAATCCTGTCAAATGAACCTCATGTTTTAAAACTCTATCCTTCTAGTTGTTTATTTCTTTACCTTTCAAGAGTATATAGTTCTTTAAAAATATGCATTTCAAACTGTGTATCTTGGTTAGTAAGAGGATTTTAGGTTTTGAGAGCCTAGGAAATTAGAACTAGTTTATGCCTAGGTTGTGCTAAGTTTGTTTTGGTATTAGGAGTTGAGATCCGAGATCGTGCGGTGTAGAGATCGAGGAATACGTGAATACACGCGGCTTGGAGTTCGGTAAGGGCTTCTTCTAGATATTACTTAGAGTTGAATAATTGCTTTTATATGTTAGTGTAAGGGCACTTCACATTATATATTTTATATAGTGTGGTGTGAGTAAGGGCAACTTTAGATATTGATAGGAATTTAATTTCTAGTATTTATGCGAAGAAGTCTGAGAACCTCAGGGTTCGAAGTAAGGGTCTTGTACCCCTTCGTTTTACTGCTTTTTGATATACTGATTATTTAGTGGGCTTGTCTGCAAGTGGTTGGTAGCTGTCCCCAACCCCCCACACTTGTTTGCTTGCCTCTCTGCCTACTCCATTGAGTTGCAGAGGGATGAACTGAGTTGTTTGACTGTCGTTGTTTGTCGAGTTATGATTGTTAAGATGAATTGCTTATACTGCTGAACTGTTCGCACTGTTTTGAGCTTGGCGTGAATATTATTTGATATGCGGTCTAATAATTATTCAATTGTTTCCTGAATTATCGTATGCGGCGATTTATTCATTGAAGTGCCAGAGTTTAGTCGAGTCGTCGAGTGTCGTGACATTTTTGAGCTTTGATCTGATTAACATAGGGTACTAGATCCCCTAAACGGCTCCGGCTGGTTTTTCGGCAGATTAGCTAGGCGTCATAGCGTCAAGGAACATGAGCTGAATGTTCTAGGGTGAGCGGAGAGCCCAAGGCTATAACTGACATTCAGTGGATGGATCAGCGTTACATTCCGAAAAATTGTCAAAAGTGTCGTGAGCATTGAGTTTTGAGCGGAGTCTTATGTTGCGTCTTGAGAACTGTGCATATTGTTATGTTGCCTCTAGTTTATGATTTGCTATTTCCTGTATTTATGTTGTGTTGTTATATGCCTTGTTGTCAAACATGTTGTAGTATGTGCATCTGTCTCTTTATTTTAAGAAGTTGACTATTGCCAGTGGTTCTTTCGATTAATGAATGTAACGCCGATGGCAGAGTAAGCGGAGGACTCGAGAATGTGGAGAAGAGTAGCTGAGGATAGACGTCCGGCTTCTTACTTGAACTTCTGGGGTAACTTACTAGAAGTTTAGTAAGTGATATAGCATGTCGACCAACTATAGAATATTTGTAGTTCATTTCAGTGTTGTAATAAAATGCCTATTATGTTTCCAGACATGTATTGTCATATATGAATTGATGGAATAAATGAGTATGGTTAATGTGGTTTATTTGGTCTCTTAACATATTCACCGCCATGTTTCTAAAATCGCTATAATACTCTGACTGCCCCTTTTATGAAGTTTAAAAAAAATATAGAACCATATTCTCGAAAAATGTGCAATGTAGAGTATTTCGCCTTTCAGAAATATGTCCTCTTTTGTCAGAATACTAGTTTAGTAGCACTCCGGAAACGGGATGTTACATGTCACTTCTTAAAATCTTTTTTGAAACTTACACAAATTTAACTCTAAAATTTTCTAATTTACAACCCACACTCAAATTACTAAAATAAGTTTTTAAAACAATATTTTAAAACACTACAACTTTCTCAAAAATCTTCATAACTTAAACTCAAGAAACTTTTTAACTTTTCAATTAACTTAAACTATTTCTTTTTCAACAAAACCATAGATCTAACTTCCAAAATATCTAGTTATCAAACTACTAACATTTGAATCAAGTAAAAGTCTGAAAATCAACCCTAAAACCCTAATATACCCCACGGTTTTCAACACTAAAACATCAATCCCAAATTTTTCTTCTTTCAAACCTTTTTAACAACAAAGATAAGATCAAAACTTAAACATTTTGTCACACAAAATTTCTAGGACTCCACCTCCTTAAGAAATACAAAGATTTCTTTAAGGTTTAGGTTTTCATAGTCTTCAATTACTCAAACATAATTAAATCAAAACTTAAAACTACATCAAGCTTTTCCAAAACCTCTTAAACAACAACAACAACAACAACAACAACAACAACAACAAAAGCCTTAAGAAAACTAACTTACAAAACTAGAAATTTTCCCCTTTTTCTCTATTTAAGGTCATGGCTTTCTCAAGCTACCAAGGAGGAAAATTTTCATTTTCATTCTTCTTTGATCATCACCAAGTCATTAACAAAAACAACAACAAAACAACAAGTGATTCAAAGTAATTTTTCCCCAAAACTTCTCCTCTAGGTCACGACCAACAAAGGCTCAAAGGAGAGGGAAAATTTTACATTTAATCACATCAAAACCATAATCAACAAGCTATGTAAAATTACATCTGCACCTGTGAAGACTCCTCCATTTGTGGATCTTTCTCCGAGTAAGAGGGTGTTTCCGCCTGCTGCTACTGGAGCTCTTGTTACTCTTTCCACTGTTACTACTACTGCTGCTGCTACTATTGGGACGACACCTGCTGTGCTAGAGGCTACTGCTCCCTCGTTCTGCACTCATTGCCCTCACTACTCATATCCCTTTCCACCGACCCCAAAGGCCGAAGACCCGATTGATGGGCTAGGACCACTAAGGAGTGGTTACCAAGGGATACAGTCGTGATTGAGAGTGATGGTGATAAGGAGGAGGAGGATCCCTCCAAGCTACCAGTCCAGCTAGTTTAGAGTCTACATATTATCGTGCAGGGTTCCCACCTCGTAAGCGTCTTAGGTTCATTTTTGGGCCAGCATAAAGAGTCAGTCTGTTAGACTCTAGTTTTAGTGTTTTTGTACAGTATGTTATTTTGGACTATCTGCCAGGATACATCATAACTATGAGTCAACTCTAGATGTCTAGGGTTATTCATATTATTGATGTATTTTGTTTTGGTCTGCACTGATGTATATGTCAAACTTTGCCTGCGTGTGACACTCTGATCAGTGATAGTCCTTATGATGCATATATATATATATATATATATATATGATGGTATCTGTTTTTATGATATAGGTGGTTGTTAAACGATTTTACTATTCATCATTTTAAAGGGCGTTACTCTTCTGTCATTGTTTTAAAAAAATTTACAGACTCATTACAAAATTTTACGAAGAGAACTTCTGTTTATAAAGGAAACTCTCTTGTACAAATGATTCTTCCGCATTTAGTTAAATCTGGGTAACAACAGTAGCGCTCCAAAAATGGGGTGTTACATTTTTTCTTTCTTTACATTTTCTCGTATACTTATTTCATTGTTTTCTAACTTCAATTGGTATTACTCCAATTGGTATCTATATGTTTTAATATTTTTTTGGTATTGTACTATTTTTGTTTGATCTCCTTTACTTGTTTAAATTATTTACTCTTCTCAGAGGAAGAAATAATTAATAACCAATATTTATTTCATTTTATGATTCATCTTTTTGTTGATAACAAACAGGGGGGAGAAGTAATAATGAAATAATATGAATTGGAGAGAAAATAATAATGATATGAATCAAACATAACTGATTGATTATGCTTGTTGATGAACTTATAAAACATTGTTCTTTTATCTTGTGTGTATTTTTCTATTTAAAAACTCTCGGTTATTTACTTAGGGGGAGCTTTTAAATAGTGAAAGTTATAAGAAAAATTGTTCATATTTTTCATGGGTTTGACATCATAAAAAGGGGGGGAGATTGTTAGGGCAAAATGTGAAATTGCGTCTGATACTCTTATAGTTTTGATAATAACAAAGACATCTGAAACAAGATTAACAATTAATCTTATGAGTATTTAACAACTTTGTTAGGTATGCAAGAAAACTTGTTAAAACCAACTAAATACATTAATAGAACATAATGTATTTATAAAGATAGAAACAAAACAACATGAAGATGACTGAAGATCAACAAAGCATCGTCTGAAGTTCAAAATGGAGAGTATGAAGCTCAATAAAGAAGGAATGAAGCAATGTCTGATAGTCAACAACAACAAATCAGACATCACTGTATCAGAAGCAATAATTCAACTATTGCATCTGCCTTAGAAGACCTCATGAAAACCTAGTTCAAGATCAGTACACTAAATGGTAGTGTCTGAATTTGATCTAGATGAACATGAAGACCTAGTTCATAATCAGTACACTAAATGGTAGTGTCTGAATTTGTTCTAGATGAACATGAAGACCTAGTTCAGAATTAGAACACTAAATGGTAGTATTTGAATTAGATGATCAAGATACATCAAAGATGATGTAATAAGAAAACTCAACGTCAACAAAGAAGAAGAATGATCAACAACAATCAATCTGAATAATGCAATAAAGAAGACCTCGCCAACAATAACAATCAACTGAAGATTACAACATGAAGATATCCACTTTAACAAATCAACCTTAATCAACATGAGAAGCTCAAACCTCAACAGAAGAAGACCTGATCAGAAACAACAAGCTAAAAGTTGTGTCTTAGTCATAAGAATGCTTACTTAAAAGCCTTTAGAGCCTAAAACTTTATTTATACAATTCAATAGCTCTAAATGGAACGTGCATATTTGGTACAAGCATTATTGCTCAAAGATTTGTATCAGGCGACAAACACCAAACAAATCATTTGTGGCGTCTGATACAGAGAAATGTCTGACTAGGGAAGTCAAGACAGTTGTATTTCTTCAAAAGACAGCTGTATAAAGTGTGTCAGTATGAAAGGCAGTACAGGACAAAACAATGGGCATATTTCTTGAAAAAATAAATCCTAAGTCTCAACGGTAACATTTCAAATTGTTGAAGGCTATGAATACTGAAATACCCAAATAAAGCAAGTGTTGGACTGACTGCAATTGATGCTGCTGAAGAACAATCATAGATGAGTGATGAAGGAAAATAGGAGGATGAATGCGAGCCAAAAGAGATAGCAGCTATTGTTGCTGAGGCAGTCGGTGTTGCGGAAAACAGAGAACAACCATAGAGTTGAGAAAGAAACATATGATGAAGAAAATGATGATACAGAACATATATATCTTCTCAATGAGAGTCTTCATCAAGGAATCAAAGGTTACTGAAGAATCAAAATAAAGATGCTCAAGCTTAAGCTCAAAAGTCTCTCACAACCAAAAAGAAGAAGCTCAAGTTGATTTGATGTACACTCTTAGAGTTCTTTAGCTTAGAACACGGAGTGAAATTGTATATCATCTTAGATTAAGAGTTGTGTGTAAACACGATTGAAATTAGTACAAATCTACTCGGTAGAAGTGAGGAAAGTGTACTTGCAATGGACACTCTTTCAGTTTGAAAGGAGTTATTTATAACCTTTGTAAAAGGATGGGTTTGCTTCCCTAATAGCAGGGATTACTGTAACACCCCGCCTAGACAGGGCGCTACTTTATTTTCAATTTATGGTAGTCCACACTTAAAGCAAACACATGTTTTACTTATTATCAGAGTACGCAAAGCATGGCACATACACACACACACACACACACACACACATATATATATATATACACCCTACACCCACAAAGGGTGACAAAAGAACACATTGGCCATGATATAACTGTCTGAACACTACCTCTAGGTAGTTTTCCTATAGCAGTCACCTTCGCTAGATCCTGCTCCCCAGGCTCCAAGTATAGGTTGCTCTTGTCCATCTACTATTCATCATAATAACATAGAAATACATAACAAGGGGTAAGAAACCTATTAATCACCAATAAGCAGGAAAATAGCGTAGCAGAGTACCTGTCACCATGCCTAGCACAACTAACAATAGAGATAACAATCACCATCATGACTGATATCACGTTACCACCTTCTGACACACAGTCACAGACCACATCATACTCACAGACCACTGAATATTGCGGGTTGATCACCGGCCCTACTCCCTAGACCGATCACCCGTCTCAGGGCACAAGAGGAATGAAACATAAGTTGGCTGTCCCAGGAACACATCCTGATACGCTACCATCTCTGATCACCGAAGTAAGGTACCGTCAACGTGCACAATGAATGGCATTCCCCATATCGGGAATGGCCAAGATTGTCCCTCTGTCAGACGTGGAGTTCTGGAGCCTTGTCGGAATGACCGAGTCCATGCCTTCGGTCCGTTCACCAGTCCTCAGGTCCCTCAAGGTCAACGACTAGCTCCAAACTACTTCGTACCTTCGGTCCAATCACCAGTCCTTAGGTACACCAACCTCGCGTATACCGACCCGGCTATCACCACTGACAATAGAGTATCGATGATAATATTTGCTATTACTATCAAGGGATTCACAATACTCTAACTAAAGGGCGTCACCCTTGACTCTTAAGACCACACATTAATCACACTCACAGGTATTATATCAAATCAACCGGCACATAGATATCAGCACATTAATCACAATTAAGCAGCATATAAATCATTCCTAACGTCGCAAAGGCAACTGTCAACTAATCAGATTATCACATAAGTTAAACAAGCACATAAACCATACCAAGCATAAACCTATATTAGTTGATAGGTCTACAATGACTATCCTTAGCCACTACACACCACAACCCCTCTCCTGAAGTGTTGTTGATATCAACCCCTAGTAGGGTTTGAGGTCCCCTACACTTGCTAATAGTACTACTCAACTACCTATTTTCCCTAGTAATTGAGGTATTCTTCCCCATCACCTGGAACTCTTGGCTAAGCTCCTAAAGCCTTGACCCTCGACCGCTATCTGCGCTTCTGTCTTGGACTACTCCTCTAAGCCTTTTATCCTTCTCTCAAACTTAAGGATTTCCAACTAAGAGTTTTTTGATGCACAGGATCCACACTTGAGGCAAGTGCAGAGCATACTTACTCCTTAGAGGAAGTTACTAGAGAGAGAAGAGGTTTTGGTGCTAGGAAAATGAGGGGTGGAAAGGGGTATTTATAGGCGAGCCTTGCCACTCTCGCGTCGCGATAGGTGTCGTGATGGAACCTTCTAGACCCTTCCAGATGCACACGCGGCAAGATTCCATTGGTTTGATTTTTATTCTCGTCGCGTCGCGAGTGATAGGTCGTGTTGCGATGCTGCCAGCCCGAAAATATCTTGTTTCTAGGGTTTTCTAGGGTGTTCCATACCCTAGAAAAGAAGCAGAAAAGAAGCAGAACGTGACCGAGAGAGAAGAGAAGAAGAAGCTCGCGATCGATTGAGGAGAAGGATGAAGGGTGGTGGTTGGTGGTTACTGGTGGTGGCGCGGCGGTGTGTGGAGGTGGCCGCGCCACTGTTCACGATCGTGAGAGAGGGAGAGATCGCGTGAGAGAGAGATCTGACCGAGAGAGAGAGGACGAGCAGAGAGAGAGATGGAGGCCGAGAGTGAGAAAGAGAACCAGAGGCTGAGAGAAATCAAGAGACTGAGAAATTAGAAGAAGCAGAGACTGAATAGAAGAAGAAGGTGAAGATTGGAGCTTGGTTCAAACTTTAATGGAGAAAAAGGGATTTTTAGAGCTTAAATCCCTAATTTGGGATTATTCAGGTAACATAGACTTCCCCTAAAACCTCCCTTAGGGTGTGCTAGGAATTGTTATATAGATTCTTTAGTTCAATAATTAGTCTATTAATTATTCTGAAATGGTCTTGTATGGGGTTTTGACTGAAATAGGGTTGGATTCTGTCCCCAACCCCCCTAAACCAATGTTTGATGTTGCCCATTGGGAATTCCACTAAGCTCCAAATGGATTACGTTTGATTGTGGCTTAGTCTAAATTGGGAATTGCTTTGGCTTTCCTGAATTAATGGAGGACTCTATGTCTTCTAAAAAAATTAATGTTATGTGATATGATCTTTGTGTTGATGTTGGCTGAATGCTAATTCTAAATGCATGTGCCTAGTTATAGAATTATAGTTCCTTGATTTCTTGCGAGTGTATTCTTAATTTGAAATCTTGATTGAATGAGTTTTGGAATGGTTGATTGGATTGAAGTGCTGAAAGAAACAAAAGAATGCAGGAAAAGAGTAGGACATGCCTCCACCTGCCGTACTGCACGGCCAGGCCGTGTTTGCTTCTGTTTGTGAGGCACGGTCGTGCCCTGTGGCACGGTCAGGCCGTGCCTCCCTGTAGAATCATGTTTATTTATTTTTACATTCCTATGTTTGGATGATTCATGGCTTATATATATTGGAGCTTTAATAAAAAAGGGGTCATAACCCTATAAGGAAGTAAGTGTTAATTAATAAACTTGCTTTAAGTTTGACGCTTTGATGAGAATCACGAAATTGTATTCCTTTCCTACCTTACGCTTAAGTGAAAAATGTCTTATGTATTTGATCTTAAAAGAAAGAGGTTCCCACCTTATAATGAGAACAAGGCTATAATATTAGGCTTGTGTAAGAATAAGGCAATTGATGTTTGAAATTGATTGTTGAATGATTGATGGAAGATTTGATCTTTGATGAACGGCGTTTCAATCCCATAATGAGTGCAATGTCAACTTATTTGACTGCTATAAGAATGATGTTTGTTCTGTTGTGAGTTCCATTGAACTTCACTCGAATTAATTATGGGATGGTTGTTCATTGTATTGGATGATCATTGTGTTGTTGGTGAGGATGTGTGTTTTGATTCTTGGTCATGCATGTGAGTTGTCGCATTGATTCTTGAATTGACTGAATTGGAACATGCCATATTGTTGAATTTGTTGGATATCATTTGGGCGTTCACTACGGTGAACATGCCATATTGTAGAAATTGTTGGATATCACTCGGGCGTTCACTACGGTGAGCATGCCATATTGTTGAAATTGTTGGAATGTGTACTAACCATTGAGCATCGACACTCGGAGCGTTTGATTGGTCTTAAAGACTTCAAAAGACGAGTTATCATGTCACTCGTAGCGTTTGATTGGTCGTACAGACTTCAAAAGGCGAGTTGACACTGCATTGCCTAAGTAGAGGCACGCCAAAGTAGTGGCCAGCCAAAGTAGTGGCAAACCTAAGCAGAGGCTATTTTGTTCGGACGTTGGGAAAGTAGTCCCTGTCATACTACTGACCTATTAAGGCTGCAGGTGTATACACAACTTGCCATACTGCATTGACATGCATAGCTAACCACATTTATGAGATGTGATGAATTTGATATTGTGATTGTTGTTTCTTAATGATTGAAACTTGTGTGTTTGGAATTGTTTGTGTGTGGAATGTTTGCAATTCGCTTTGCAACCTCTTGGTTTTATCCTTTTAAATAGGATTTTACTCACTTCGTGCTTGAGCTGGACCAAGTGGGGAACATTCATGTGATTGCTGTGACATATGTCTGCATATGTAATTGATGCTTGAATTATCATGTTTGAGGAATTGCTAGGATAGTATAAATAACTATACTTATGTTATGGGGAGGATTTTCCATACGTCGCACACTACGTATGGCTGGAAACAACGGTAAAAATATTTATGATTTCAAGTCTATGTTATTGAGTTTTATAAACTCACCTTTGGGGCGTTGTTTTCAGGTACGACTGTTGAAGAGGTTCAGAGCAAGTACTGTGCTCGGTCTTGCCTTTCCGCGAGACCTCGAGTTACCGGATCACAAGTCATTGTCCTAAGATTTAGGTTGAGTCCCATATAAAATCAGGAAATAATGTATAGATTGTAATTATTTTATCTTATGGTTATTTTTATAAAAGGGTTGTATTTATTAAAATTTTATTCAGCCTTCGTAACTCTGATATATGCATGATATGTGTGGGGTATTTGAAATATTTTTACTTAGTTTAAATTAGGTACCTTCAATAAAGGTTCCTCTATAAAGCGAAAAATTTTCCAGGTGTAACTTCTTCTAAATTCGGGATGTATTAGTAAGTAATTCCCTAATTAGAGTTAGGGTGTTACAAACAGAGAAGAGAATAAGATTAAATCACATTTTTATCATCCCATTCATACATTTAATTCCAAATGCAACCTTAAATCCAAACTAGAAACCTTTCACATTCGAGAACAAATACTAAAAGAAATGTAACAAGAAGGAATAGGCAGAATCAATGTGTGGTCCTCATAAAACAATCCATTACAGCCCATATTTTAATTCATTATATGGTGGCAATAGCATGTGATCCCGAAAGTTAAGAAGGGTAAGAAAAATAACCCGGGTCTTAGATTCTCCCAGAAAATGTATGCAAACAAGGGATGGAAGAAAAGAAAACCTAGCACTAAAAAAGTGTTTAAATTTTGGGGTTGGTTTCCTCACGGGTTCCTTCTTCTTCTTGTCTCTGTCTGGCTCGTCTTTCCTTTCGTTTTTCTTTGCTCTCGGTTTTCTCCTCTTAGTTTGTTGTTGGGTTCGCTCTCCCACTCTCAGTTGCATGTCTTTGGCTTTTATAGCCTCATAGTCCCTACCAAAAGAATAGAATCAAATCAGAATAATAAATAATAAAAATTAAAAGAAAAGAAAGGAGATAGAAACTTCCCTGATTCGTCAGATCTGCACGTTTTCCTCATGCAAATCTTTAAAAACTTGAATTCGGACCGAATCATGTGGAGAGGATTTGATTCGACTTTGTGGGAATAGAGAAGAAAAAAGGCAACACCAATTGTATTGTGGGGGGAGAAGGTTGTGGCCGTGGCTGAGGGTTGAGAGGGTGAGGGAGAGATTAGGGTTATATTTTTGTGAAGATGAAGAAGGAAGAAGAAATTGAAGAGAAAGAGGATGAGGGAGAGAATGGGAACGGATGAGAGAGAGGGAAAGAGGGCGAGAATTGAGGGGGAGGTGCGGCTGCTTATTTTCTGAGGGAAGTGAGGGAATGAGAGTGAGGGTTAGGTTGAAATTTAGGGTTAAGAAGAAGGTTTGGGCTGGGTATTGATTTGGGCCGCAAGCTAAGTGTGGTGCGCTGGACTAGGGGTGTTCGAATGAGAAAAACAGGGTGTGTGTAGCAGGCTGTGAGAGGGAGCTGCGTAGGGAGGCGCAAGAGAAAACAAAAGGGGTGCGCGTGGTAAAAAACACAAAAGGGCGCACACTCTTTGGACCATGGCGAGCCTTTAGGCCATTGCTTTTGGCACCCCTCATTTGCTACTTGCAACCTTTTTCTCTTCTATTTACTCACTTTTCCTCTTTTTTCTTTCCCTTCTTTTTTTTCTTCTTTTCTTTCTTTTTCACTTTATTCATTTTTGTCTTCTCTTTATTTCAAGACCAAAAATATTATTTTTTTATTTTTATAAATAAATAAATAAATCGGGACCGGATAAAAATGGGGTATGACAGAAGTATATTGTGATGCATCTTACCAAGGGTTGGGTTGTGTTCTAATGCAAGGAAGGAGAGTTGTAGCTTACGCGTCAAGACAACTAAGGATTCATGAACAGAACTACCCTACCCATGATCGTGAGCTTGCAGCCATTGTTTTTGCATTGAAGATTTGGAGGCACTATCTTTACGGAGCTAAGTTCATGGTATTTAGTGATCATAAAAGCCTGAAATACCTGTTTGACCAAAAGGAGCTGAATATGAGACAAAGGCGGTGGATGGAGTTTATTAAGGATTATGAGTTTGAGCTGCAATATCATCCAGGAAAAGCTATTGTTGTAGCTGATGCTTTAAGTAGGAAATCCCTACATGTGTCAACTTTGATGATAAAGGAATTAGAGTTGGTAGAACAATTCAGAGACCTGAATTTGGGAGTCCAGTTGTATAAGAATAAGATGTGTTTGAGGCAACTTGTAGTGACCTATGAGTTTTTGCGAGAAGTGAAGGAGAAGCAAGGACTTGATGATCAGTTGATTAAGATAAAGGATTTGATGAAGGAGGGAGAGACTTCTGAGTTCAACATCAAGGCAGATGGAGTGATAAGGTTTGGAGACTGAGTTTGTATCCCTCATAACACCAAACTTTGGAGGATGATTTTGGAAGAAGCTCATAGAAGCAAGCTTAGTTTTCATCCGGGCACCACTAAGATGTACCAAGACTTAAAGAAAATGTTTTGGTGGCCTAGTATGAAGAAGGACATAGCAAACTTTGTTTTGTCTTGTCTGGTGTGTCAAAAAGCTAAGATTGAGCATAGAATGCCAGCAGGATTATTGCAATCTTTGGATATTCCCGAATGGAAGTGGGACAGAATAGCAATGGACTTTGTAGTGGGATTACCAAGAACACCTAAGAAGTTTGATGCAATATGGGTAATCATTAACCGATTGACCAAGAGTGCTCATTTCACTCCAATCGGAGAGAAGTATCCTTTGGGGAGGTTGGCTCAGATTTATATCAAGGAAGTTGTAAGGTTGCATGGTGTTCCTTCGAGCATCATCAGTGATAGAGACCCTAGATTCATCTCTAGGTTTTGGAATGAATTGCAATAAGCTTTAGGGACCAAATTGAGATTAAGTTCAGCTTATTATCCTCAAACGGATGGTCAGTCAGAGCAAACAATTCAAACCCTAGAAGATTTGTTGAGAGCTTGCGTGTTGGAGCATGTGGGGAGTTGGGATGAATTTTTACCTTTAGTGGAGTTTACTTATAACAATAGTTTTCACTCAAGTATAGGTATGGCGCCTTTTGAGGCATTGTATGGAAGGAAGTGTAGAACCCTGTTGTGTTGGTTTGAAACTGGAGATACCCAAGTATTAGGATCAGAACTGGTACAACAAACCACAGAACAAGTGAGGAAGATCAGAGAAAAGATGAAGGTAGCGCAGGATAGTGAAAAGAGTTATAGTGATAAAAGGAAAAGACCTTAGAATTCCATGAAGGAGATCATATTTTTCTGAGAGTAACACTTAGAACTGGAATTGGCAGAGCCATCAAATCTAGAAAACTGACCCCTAGATTCATCAGACCTTTCCAAATTCTTCGTAGGATTGGCCCAGTAGCTTATCACATTGCCTTGCCACCTAATCTTTCCAGACTCCATGATGTTTTTCATGTTTCCCAACTTCGCAAATATTCTCCCGATCCATCACATGTACTTGAACCAGAGTCAATACAATTGAAAGAGAACTTAGAGTACGAAGCATTACCGGTACGGATTTTGGATAGGAGGATGAAAGAACTTCGTGGTAAAACTATTCCCCTAGTTAAGGTTCTATGGGATGATATTAATGGTGACATGACTTGGGAGCGTGAGAGTGAGATTCGTCAACAGTACCCACATTTATTTTCAGGTACGTGATTTCGGGGACGAAATCTCTTTTAAGGGAGGTGGAAATATAACATCCCAATTTTTTAGAATAATATTTTTTAGTCACGCAGTATATTAAATTCTCGATAAATTAATTTACGTGACACTTGAAATTTTCTTATTAGAACACTTAGGTGTAAAATTACTACCTTACTACTTTTATGAAATTACCAAAATACCCTTTATTTATGAGATTCCATTTTTATCCTTAATAATTTTAGATAATTACCAAAATGCCCTTGAAATTTCTAGAATATTTGAAATTACTATTTTACCCTTACTAATCTTTTGAAATCACTAAAAAGCCATTAAACTATGAAATGACTATTTTACCCTTTTCTACAAAAATTCCATTTGTATCCTAAACTTTGTTAATTGACTTAGTTAAGTGATTATGAGACAAGTATATAAAATTAGTGGTAAGAATGATGAGTCATGGTCTTGGATGAAGATTGACCAAAGATATTTATCTAATGGATAAGAATGGTGAGGTGTCAATGGTTGTGACTTAAGTAGATTTGGATAAGACCTGATTTGATTCACTAAAGATTTGGATAAGAATGTTACTAATGGATAAGAATGCTACTAATGGATAAGGATGCTTAGGTGTATGGATAAGAAAGATAAGAATATGTGGTTAGCATTAATGCTTAGGTTCCTAATGGATAGGATTGGTGACTAGGTAATGACTAGAATTTGGATAAGCTTGGACTAAACATGTGGCTAGGAATTAGTACCCACAAGAGTTTGACAAATGGCACCACAATTAGTTGACATGTGTCTTGATGGATAAGATCGATGAGTCATTAAGGATAGGCTTGAATTTTGGTACCACAAAAGTGTGACAAGTGTTTTAAAGATAAGAATGAATCAAGATAAGAATGGTGAGTCAAAATGGGATAAGTATGAATTTTTGTGGCTAGTATAAATCCAAGTGGCACCACAAAATGATGACTAGTGTCTTTATGGATAAGCATGCTTAGTTGGATAAGATAAGTATGGATTAGTGTAACCACAATTATTTGACAAGTGGCACCACAACTTTAGGACAAGCGGAACCATAAGATCGTGACAAATGGTACCATAGGAATTTAACACATGACCTTGTGTTTGCCTATAAATAGAGAGGCAATGTAGGAGAAATTCATAAGTTCCATTTGTGAGAGTCTTAGAGAGAGAAGCTCTAGAGTTCTAGAGAGAGAAAGTGAGAGAAAAGTTAGAAATTGCTCTACTCCTTCTTGAGTAAAATCGTAGTCTTATAGAGAGATTCTCTAACCTTGTTGCTTCCATTTTTGTTGGTCCTTATTGAAATAAGATTGGTGTGAGGAGTGTTTGATTATTTGTTCGTGAGTCCTGGTGGCGGTTCAGTGTCCGCTCGTGGTTCCAAGTACTCCGAATTCCAGGTGGGAGAAAGAATATACTTCCATTAGGTTATGTGTAGTAGAAATGATTGTTTGGCATGTGTAGGGTGACCTAAGCCCTACTAGGGGTTGATGTCAGTAAAACCTAAGGATAGGGGTTACGGTGTGCCACATCTAAGGATAGGCGTGGTAGACCCATCAACTAACTTAGGATTTATTATTATTAAATATGATTGCTCGATAAATATGCTTATTTGTGAGTTATGCTGTACATGTCATATGAGGGTAGTAACATGCCTAGGATTGCTTTATGACATGCATGTTGAATATGTGATATCTGTGCCAACATGTGAAATTGAATGCTTATAAGATGCTGTGTAAAATGCTGTATCACTTAAGTATGATATGTTGCATAACATGATATGAGTTTGGGTATGTGAGCATAACATGATGTGAGGCATATGATTATGAGGTGTTGGATGCATGAACATGATATTGCATTAGTAACCACTCCATTCTTAACGGGAATGCGATGTGGAGAAGATCCCTATCAGGAAAGGGGGATACCTCACCCAGCAGGTTAGATCCACTCCATTTCCTATCGGAAAAGGGGGAAACGGACGTCCCTATCGGGAAAGAGGGAGGAGGATTCCTATCGGGAAAGGGGAAAACCTCATGGACTAGGCTAGTGTCACCCTGTCTCTATCGAAAAAGGGTGGCAGGAGTCCCTATTGGGAAAGGGGAACGGCAACCTAACAGAAAAGGGGTTCGTCAATACGTATTCCTATCGAAATAGGGAGTACAACGACAATAGTAAAGAAAAGATGCCATGATGCATAACTCATTGAGAGACATGGGGTAAGTGGAAGAAGGTAGTTAGATCCTATTTGTTATATATGTGATTATCTGTACAGATTGTCTTACTCTCATTCTACTTATGCATTTCCTGCTTTTAAATGGATGTGTTGTTCTTATCTCCCTGTGTTTGCATGCTTGTGTATATATATTATTTCTAAAACTCTTTTGAGGAGGATGCAGCAGCAGCTCTACCCAATGAAGCAGTTCCTAGTGATGCCGTTGATGACGGAGCAGGCCCCGAAGATCCATATTTGGGAGAGTTTTGAGTCATTGGCGAGCTGGACCACAGAGTGGGAAATCTCAGCACCCACCTTGCTAATGTTTTTGCAGTCTCTTTGGCCAGGAGTCTTGTGTTGATGTTTTGTTTAGTTTTGGTGTATTTAGATGAGGCGCAGCTTAGCCTCATAGGTTTATATTTTGGATGATTATATTGTACTGTTTACACTATGCTTACTTTTGCACTCTGATAATTTAGGCCATACTGATGAGGCCATCTTTTGAGAAAACCTATTTATATATATTTTATGACACTAGTTACTTCACTGTGACACGTCGTTGTCTTATTGTGCCTTCAGTTTTAATTCCTTCGTATTTTTATACACGTTAATTATGCGGGCTAGGTTAATTATGTAGAATAAAGCATGAATAGGACAGCGGGGTGTTACATCCATCACTTACTTTGAACCATTTCCAGAATTTTGTTGTAATCATTAAATGCTTTAAATGATTCTAGATTTTTCTGTATTTTGATAGCCCTCCTAGAATAGTATAAATAGCCCTACTACTTCTTGTTGTCACAGGTACATATCAAATCATGACACAACTTGGAATGGATGCCAATCTGGGTCCTTTATATACTCTTTCCACACAGAACATAGTGTTTTTATGTTAAATTTTTTTAGAATGCAGTTGTTCCTATTTTAATTAAAATCTAGAATAAAGGAACAACTGTATTCTAAAAACACTGACCATAAAAAGTAAATGGATATGAAACATAGATGATGATGAAGATGTAACTCCAGCTTTGTGGAGGGACAGACTTAATCAACTCAGGGCAGAACACTGTGATATAAATGAGGTAGCTTTAGTACTGGGGATTTTGATTGGTTTATTGATATAGATTACTACTGAAATGTTTCTACCACTGGCTAGATCTATTTTCATTTGCTACCAACGTATAATTTCAGGCATGTCAAGGGATCTCTGGTATCTATGTTACTCGAGTGCAACCTGTTCCAAGAAGTGAAGTTTTTCATCTGTTCTCTGTTAGAAGTAGAAAACCTGAAATTTCTGAGGACATGTGTGCTCGCATAAAAAGAGTGGTATTACAAGGGGGACTTAGCACGGGTACACTACAAGAAAACATGCATATACCGACGGACATTACCGATGGCCTTTGACCGTCGGTAAAATCGCGGGATTTCCGACGGCTTTTACCCGTCGGTAAAGAGAGAATACGACGGGCTGGCTCGATAGACACCATGGTTCCCGTTTTTTAAATTACCGACGGCTAAGTATTTACGTCGGTAATACCGTCAATGAACCGACGGGTTAAACCCGTCGGTAATGTTAATGAGCCCGTCGGTATGTTTTAAATACAATTAGAAGCTCTCGTCCTTCGTTCCACTTTCCCTTTTCGACTTCTCCATCTCTTCTCTTCTTCTACTCACCATCAGAAGCCATTTAAATGGTCTATGACTCGCCCCAGATCTGAAATCAGGTAGGTGCCCCGAGTTACTTTCTTAAACCGGTCTAAAACCTGCACTTCTCGTTCCTAACCCTACCTCCGCCGCTCTGCATTTTCTCATTTTCTGCCTTTCTAAGTTCATGAATCTCTCTCATTCGGGACATCATTTTCTTATCCGGAAAAACTAAAACGAAGAACCCTAACCCAAAATCCCCAAATCAAATTGTTCAAGTTCCACCAAATCACTGTGATTCTCCTTTCTCTTATTTAACTAAGAACCCTAAATCACTGCTTGTTTCTCGTATCTTCTCTAATTGTTTAGTTCTTCTTTATGAGGGTTGCCCTGTGTCCTATATCACTGAGCTTAAAAGAACTTCACAAAGGTATCAATTGCTATTTCACTTGTTGACTTTTCATTTTCCTTTCGTTGTCCCTAATTCACTGAGCTTCCACGAGCTATTGGTTGTTTATGTCATTTCTTAGTGTCATCGATTTTTCCATCCTTCAGATTTTGACCTTCTTAACTTATTATGTGATGTTTTGATTTCGGGTTCTATTTGCTGGTTAATGGTATTTGCTGAATGAATGGCTTTAATGTTAGCCATTTGGGTTTTGGTTGTCATGTACTGATGTCTTCATAACATTCTGCATTATGTAATTGGCAGGGGTAGGTTCCTACTTTTGTGGGTACTTCCTCTTTGCATTTAAATGGGTTTAATTCAATTGCTTAGTTCATTGCATTTATGTGTGTGTGGTTGTGTAATTACAGCTCTTGGACAGGTTCCTGGTTTAGCAAGTGATTTTGCGCATTGTACTTTGCATTCTAAGATAATTTACGTTGATCAATGTTAAGAAATTGTTAACTTTAATTACTGAGTTGTTTTATTCCGTCCCTATGTTAGTGTTAATTGTGTGAGGAAGAAACACTTTTTCCCCTAAATATAACAAATGGTTCATTAATCTTTGCCCCTTCCTATGCAATTGTCTGTGTTCTTAATTATGGCACTCTAATTATGATATAATAGACAAGTTTATTAGTAAGTTGTTTGCTAAATATATTTCGTTTGGTGGTATGTCAACAATTTCAGTGTTGCATGCTTAGATTTAGAGTGTGTCAGGTAATTCTTTTGGTCTACTTTGTGTAGGCTTTAACTGCATTGACCTTGAGATTTGGCTTTAACTCATCAGCATTAGGCATGCGATGGTGATCATGATCAGGACTATCAGGACTATTAGTTATGTTTGTACCGATATTTTTTTATATTTCCGAATATCTTTTTTATTACTGCTTTGTTCGTCGAATTTTTTTATTTATTTGTTACGTTTCTTTTTTTTAATTTGCTTTATAGTTTACGTTATCGCATTGTATTTTTAAATACAGGAATAAATTAATAATTAAATGTAATAACTAGTAATCGTTAATTAAATGGATAAATAAATTAAATTGATTACAGAAATTAAAATTAAATAATTATATAATTTTTTTAATAAAAATTTAAACAATTTTCAATTCAAAAAAAAAATTACCGACAGAAATGGCCGTCGAAAATGTCAATTGTTGTAGACTCGGCATTACCGACGGGTTAAAGCCGTCGGAAGTTACCGAACGATTATACCGACGGGCCAAAGTCGTCGGTACGCATTTGCGACGCGCGTTTTACCGACGGATATTAGCCTGTCGGTAATCCGTCGAAATTTTTGGATTACCGACGGCATTTGTGGATTACCGACGGCTTTTGGCCGTCGGTAATCCCGCGATTTCTTGTAGTGGTACTGCATGAGTACCTATGCTAAATCCCCCTTGTAATTACCACTTTTTATACATGTATCATTGATACAAAATGCTAACCGCATCTTGCATTTGGCAGGTTATGGTTTGTGTCAAAATTATTATTTGTTGTGAATTTAATGTAATTTATGATTTTTATAATTTTAGTTTAATATATTTGAAACATTTTGTTATAATTTGTTATACAGCTACTTATGCTATAATATACTCCTACTGTAAACAAAAAAAGGGAGAATAGCTAGCGCTTCCTTGAGAAAGCGCTATCTATTTCCGAGAATAGATAGCGCATTTTCAAGAAAGCGATATCTATTCACTGAGAATAGATAGCGCTTTCTTGAAAAAGCGTTATCTATTATCAGAAATAGATAGCGCTTTCTCAAGGAAGTGCTAGCGATTTCAGTTTTTACTGGCACTTTTAAAACGCTGTCTTTTCGAACCAGGATCACTAGCGGCTGAATAGGTAGCGCTTTTAAGCACTAGCGAAGGCAAAAAATAAGCGCTGTCTATTTCGTTTTATGTTGTATTGGGCGATTGAACTGTGACCTGTTAAAATTTTACTCCTTCCTTGAGAAAGCGCTATCTATTTTCGAGAATAGATAGCGCATCTATATAAACTTCCTCTTAGATAAGTTAATGACTGAATGAATGATAATGAAGACTTGAATAAATAATGTGATGATAGGCAAAGTAAAGTTCAGTTACTTGATTTAAGCAAGTTTCCTTTATGAAAAATTTAGACTTGATTTTATCTTGATCAAAGTAAAGTTTAGATGAAATAAACTTTCTCACATGCACAGAACATAAACTAAGTGAGATAAGAGATAAAAAGTGATATACAAGAGTTATAGTGGTTCATTCAACTTAGGCTACTTCCACTCCTCACGTCTAGTGAGTATTTCCATTATTTTTCCAAATAGTTACACAGTTTTTCAAGTCCCTTCAAGACCAAAAGCTTTACAAGATAGTTTTCTTCTATAGCTTTATCAACTTTCTCATTTTAGAAACTTACACAAGTTTAGAAAGTTACTTGTTAAACCTTCTCACCAACCTTGGAAGTTTGGTAGAAGTATAACAAGGTTACAGGTTACAATAAAAGGGTTTGTGGGATTGAGAATAGCTTGAATACAAGATTTACACAAGGTAAAGGGCAAGCTATAACACACTCAGCAGAAAGTATCCCAGAGAATGTTTGCGTAAATACTGAGTGAGGATGAGAGAAAGTTCGTGTCTGGCTTTGATTTGATTTCTGTGCTTCCAATAAAATCTCACACCTTGAAATGGTGATTATGAAGTCTGTTTATAGTTTATCTTCATTTATGACCGTTGAAGAAGGCTCCTCTAGCTTCTGTTAGGTAGATCCGCTTTTGTGTCAGGCAAGTACATTGTTGTGCAGTTGTGCAATCTTGACGTGTCAACCTTTCAATGGGTGGATTTAACCCTTCTTCTCGAACTTTCTCAAATCTGACTCAGAGGCAATCACAATGCATATTCTTCCTCGTACTTTAAAACTTTTTCACGTGATTGCTGAAAGTAAAAAGGACTTGATTCAGTGCTTTTAACTTTCTTTTCCTAAGTTGATAATCTTTATCTATTGAGAGAAAGTATCTTCAGTTTTCTCTTCCTGAGTTGATACTCTTTATCTGTTGAAAAATTGTATCTTCAACTTTCTTTTATTGCTTGGTAAACTTCCTCAAGTTAGCTAGAGGTTATTTCTTTGCCAACTAGCTTTTGCTATATGAACTTGAACTTTCTTTTGCTTGATGTCCCACAAAACTTGTCTTACACAGTTATGCTCAAGTAGAGACATTAGTAGACAATGATCAGAAAACATAAACCATGATCCAAAGGTTTGATCATCAATCAAAACACTAGTTAAGGGATTTTGCCTCAATAATTCTCAATCCAAGACCAACTTCTAACTTAGTCCTTTCTAATTTCAATTTCTCTTCCTCAACCCTTAAGATATATTCTTTCATATCAATCCTTTAATCAACATGTCTCTAATCCATCCTTAATATAAACTTAGAGGTTTACTTAATTAAAAATCAAAATCTCAATTTCAAGCCTTTAACCATAAAAAGAATTATTTCTAATATAACTAGATCAAATTATCGTTAATCCAATTTTTGAGTAAAGTTCTAAACTTTAACAAAACTCTCAATTTAAATCCTTTCCTTAGTACTCAAGTTTGATTCCTTAATTAACTTAATTCCATTCTTCTCAAGCACAATCATTGTCTTAAGGATCAAAAACTCCAATTTAACATCTCAACTCAAGCTAAAATCTATTCTATACCTATTAAGGCTCTAAATAGGAACTCTAACCCACCATTTCAACAAGTTTGGCATGTCTTAATATGGTCTATAGTGCTAAATCCGAATTTTACATTTATGACTCTCAATCCACATAAATCTTAACACAAAATGATCATCCCTTAATACTTTTCAATTATCCTTTCTGTATTTCCTCTACAGTCCATTCATCACAGCTAATATATAGACAACTACTTCCAATTTAAACCAAATCGCCACTAGAGTCTACAATTGATCGTAGAAAGTTCAATATCACTTTAATCTTAACCAAATAAAGCATTCACAAGGTTTTGTTTATAAATAGTCGTACACGCTATTAGTCATAAAAATACCCTCGCTTTCCTCGCTCATTCAATAACCGAATTTGAAATTGATCAATTGGAGAATTTATTCACGTCAATAACTACCAAATAAACAGCAAATCCGTAGTCTTTTTGAAATACATTTGCCCAAGTTTTTATTTTGTAAACAACTTCATTTTCGATTTTAGGGTCCAATATAAAAACATTTTTTAATTTCAAAAGCTTAAACGCTTGCCCTTGAAGATGTTCCTCCATCTTTGGATCTGCTCACGACGATTCGAGTCCAAACATTCGAAAACAGACCCTTTCACTTGCTGTTGCAGTCTCGACCATGAAGGAAAAGGGGGGGTCTCCAACACCAATCAATTCCACACCCAGAAACAAGTAAAAATGGTGAGAAATCAGTTTACGAAACTAGTGTTTTTCGGATTTAAAACAATAATAGAGGAAGGATTTGACACCTAATCAAAATCTAAGTTAGGGTTTTCAATAAATTTTGGGGAAAATCGAATTAAAGGTGAAAGAAGGAGAGGAACTCACCAAAATAAGGTAGAAGACGAACTTGCCGCGGTCTGGAACTCCAGCGCGACGGAGCCCGGCGAACAATCTCTGATCGTAGTTTTTCTTGAGGGGTTTTGTTGCGGACTTCAAGAGAAGTTCATCCATCGGTATAGTTCCTCCAAAGGCGGCTCACGGTGGCCGAAAAGTGTCTTTGACGGCTGCGGTTAGGGTTTCAAAAAGGAGCTTCTTTGCTGCAACTCTTTAGGGGTTTTGTAGAGGAAAGAGAGGGGAGTGGAATAGTGGTGGTGGCACTGTCAAACGGTGTCGGACGATGGTGAAAATGGCAGAGGAAGGTGACAGTGGTTCTCCGGTAACACTCCCAAATCTCGAATCCAAATGGTGGGATTTGGAATAGATGGAGAGATTGGTGATGGTGGCATGGCCAAACGAGGCCAGCAGCGGATTCAGGCGACGGCGTATAGGGAGACGGTGGGTACGTGCGGCGTTGGAAAGAAAGGAGGAGAAAGATGAGGTATAAATACCTAAGTTAAATGAGGCGATGGATCTAGGAATATGCGGGGTGCAGATAGAAAGTTGATCAATCATATCTGTTTTAGGCCCAACAAAATAATCCAAGCCCAAAACTAATTTAAATTGTATCCTTATTTTAAAATACTCTCATCATAAAAACTCTTTTATAAAATGTTCTAAATATGAAAACTATATTTTATTTCCCAACATATTAATAACATATATCACTACTCCCAAAATATTACAAGTCTATAAAATTAGTATTTTATAAACATAGAGTAAAATAATATGGTATATATAATTATCCAAGAAAGTGCGTGAACACCGTTTATTTTGCAGTGTCAATGCATTTGATGATTCAAGCTAGCCCACGCATAGTATATCATCCGTTAGTTAAATACACCAAACATATACAGAACATAATATGATTCAACAAATCACGTTAATCACTGAGATAAACATAGTCGAATAAATAAAGTGAATTATAATTGAATAAATCACTGTATTTATCAAGATCAACTCATCTATATATATACACACACACATACACACACACAAGTATTGAGTAATATTTGAGGTGTTACGATGAGAGACCACCAGAAGCAATGAGAGAGAATCAAAAGAAAGAAAGGTTGATGAAGAATCAAAATGAAAAATGTCGAAGCTCAGCCCAGCATAAAAGTCACTCACAACCCAGAAGAAGAAGTTGGACGAAGAATAGAAATATCATCTCCAAGAAAGTTTAGCTAAGATCACAAAGCTAAAATGCAATATCTTCTTAGTATAAGAGTCGAGTGTAAACACAAGCAAAATTAGTATAAATATGCTCAATAGAAGTGAGTAAAAGTACTTGTAATATTTTGGAAATATAAACGTTACATAATAAAACAACACCAAATTATAGTAATGGAGAGAAAAAATGAAGAGGATGCATTTAGATGGTAACCACACTAAAAACAGTCGCTGAAGTAGATGGAGGTGTTCGTTAATGTGAACAGATAGAGAAGTTTCCATGACATGATCTTAAGTGGAGTTTAGCAAAGGGTTGGATCCTGCCGAGAATCACGGTTTCTTTTCTTTTCCCCAAACACCGAAGCCGCATCTAGATTGCGTTAATCACATCACATTGAAGATTGAACTGATCCCCGGCATGGCATTACAACAAATGATTTTTTGTTGACAGGTACAAAAATGATTTAAATAACGGAACGCATTCTCTAACATTTTTTTTAATACTCATTTTTTTATTAGTTAAAATTTAAATGGGTCTCACCGTATAAATTTGATGAAATTCATATAAATTTTAATTAATAAAAAAAATGTGTTGAAAATTGAGTATTAAAAAGTGTCTGCTAGACATTTCTTTAATGCACCGGAGGAATATGCTCTCAAAACACTGAAAGCAACCGCGAGAAAAAAATCGAGGGTGGTAAGGTCCACGGAAAGAAAAGAAACAAACAAGTCTGACTCATGAGGTACCGCGTGGCGTGGCCCACTGACCATGAAAATTTGCCTTGATTCCCCCACACAATCACATGCATCTCATAACTCACCCTCTCCCACGTTTGGTTTCCACAAAGATTGTGATTTTTTGATCAGTACAATGATTATGATTTAGACATAATATATTAACCAAACAAGACATAATACATTAAAGACAACTTTTGTTATATAAAAAAAACTTTTGTTTGAGAATCGCGTTAGTTATATTTAACACGACACGAATTACCTAAATTTATGATAGAATAGGAAAAAAAATTCATTAAAAGGGAGTGGGAAAAGGAATATTGGACAAGCTCTTATTACTGAGCTGACATCCCATGAATAATAGGAAAATAAAAATACTAATAATTACTTTTGTAATTATCCTTTGTTACTAGTACACTTTTTATTATACCAGTGAAATTACATGTGCATTGCACAGGTATTAATTTGTTAAATTAATTAATAATACACAAAAATAATCGTCGTCATATAATATATAATAATTATTAACTTTGTAAGGCAGATTAATAATTATTTCACCATAAGCTCTAAATATAATAAATGATGATTGATAAAGATGAATGGTATATAATTTAAAATAAATAAGTCATTTAAAAAAATATATTTCTGATTGTTAATTACAATTAATTGAGATAATCAAATAATGACTATCTTAAAATAATAATAATTAAAAATTATTTTTTTTGAGGTGAAAAAATAGATGAATATAGAGGTGACACGTGACATAATTCCACATAATAAAACTCTATTTTATATAATATAGTATATTGATAGTAGATTTGGTTTATCTTATTTTCATTGAGATAATTTTATTCTAAAAAAGTAATTTTATTTTTTTTTAAAAACACGTACAGTATTTTAGTTTTTTTCAGATTCTAATCATTTGGAATTATTATAAAAAAAAACTAATAAGTAACCTCAACACTGTACAGATTTTTTTAAAAATAATAATTTAAATATATCAATTATAAAAAATAAAAAAGTACAATTCTAGATGTAAAATAGTTGGGTGATGTAAAAAAGTCTTTTGGTACCATGAAATTATAACATGAATATTTTTTTTTGTCTAGTATAGATTGTAAAGGGCTAAGGGAAATAGAGTGTCGTGGGTTCGAACCTGCGCTCTCAATGTCCACACAATACTTACATATGTTTTACCACTAGGTTGTGCTTTCGAGACAAATTATAACATAAAAGTGTCTATTTGTTTAAAGAGTAAAGTCTCTTTTTAGTCTTTGACAATTTTTGCGCGATCCATTTTAGTTTCTGACAAAAACTAAGTCCAAAAATAGTCCCTGACATTTTCAAAACAGGGTCACGTTAGTCCCTCCGTCCATTTCCTTCCAAATCCGTCAGTTAACGCACTGACGTGTCAACGTTAACCCTGCCAAATCACCACCAACCGGCCCTTTTTTGTCCAAACCCAGATTTGAACGTTTTAGTCCCTGTCAGAAATAGAAATAGGACATATTAGTCTCTGTCACGTTAAATCTTAAGCTGACCCTTCTTCTTTTTTTTCTTCTTCCCTAAACCATAATTTGATTTTTCCCCTCTTTGCTTGGGTGATGCCTGCACTGGTATTGATTTATTAAATTTTGTTGCCCACAAATATTGGTTTATTAAAACACATGGGTGTCTATGAAGGTTATTCTTTTTGACATTTTATATTATATTTATCACTGTGAGTCCAAGACTGAAAATTAGAAAATTTATTTCAGAAAGACTGTCTTCCAATCTTCTCACACAGTTCAGTAGTTCTTATCAGTACCCTTGCAAGATTCTTTTTTTCTTTTTCCTTTTAAAAAAATGGATTCAAATGTCTCTGTTTTTCTTTTGTTGTTTTAAGAGCACTATTCTATGTCTCCTTTCTCTCTTGAATCTTAATAATATTTTTCCAAGGCGGTGCCAGTAGATTGTGAAGTTTACCAAGGCGGTGCCACCATTACCATTGAGCACTTGACAGGGGAAGTCAAACCTCTGGAGGCTTGTGAAAGTTTAATAACCAAGATTTTTTGGGCAACAAGATTTAATAAACCAATATCAGTGCCGACACCACCCAACCAAAGAGAGGAAAAAACATATTAGGGTTTAGGGAAGAAGAAAAGAAGAAGAAGGGTCAGCTCAAGATTTAACGTGACAGGGACTAAAACATCCCAATCCAGGTTTTGACAAAAAAGGGTCAGTTGGTGGTAATTTGGCAGGGTTAACATTGACACGTCAGCATTTAACGTGACACGTCAGTGCGTTAACTGACGGATTTAGAAGGAGATAGACGAAGGGACTAACGTGGCCCTGTTTTGAAAATGTCAGAGACTATTTTTAGACTTAATTTTTGTCAAGGACTAAAATGGGTCGCAAAAAAATTGCCAGGGACTAAAATGGAGCTTTACTCTTGTTTAAATTATATTTATAATTATTTATTATGAAAAATATTACTTCATGGATGAGATTTTTATATTATTTTTTCCTATAGAGGATATTGATCTAGATAATTATGGAACTAGATACGCTAATGTTAAGGGTATGTTTGACAACATTCCTGATAAATTAGTTAAAAGTTAAAAGGCTAGTTTCCTCAACAACAAAAAAGTAAAAAGGCTAACTTAAAGCTAAGATTTGGAACTTTTGTTTCCAGATATGATTTATTTACTCGCAAATTTATTGTTCAACTCACTTTTATTTGGATGTGTCAAAACATAAATAACTTTAAATTATACCCACCTTTAAATAAAATCAATTTTACAAAATCAATTCATTCAAAATCAATTTTTGATACCACAGAACCAAACACACACTAAAAATATTTACTAAAATTAGTTATTAAACTAGTTGATACATGTAAAATGATATGAAAAATATTTACATAAATTTTTATATCAAAGATATTTATATGTATAATTTATTTTAAATAATTATTACTTTTAGTATTTTATTTTACTTTAAATTACCTATCATCTTAAAAAAATATGATTTTAATTTTGTAGTTTTATTCTAATTTTTAGTAAACTTCATAAAAAATATTAGATAAAATATATGAATTTAGATTATTGTTTAATTAGATAAGCAGCTTATATTTCTACGACAAAAAAAATTATAAGTAATATTATTATCAAATAAAAAATGAATTATATTTTCGTTACAATTTTGAATTGTTATTAATTTTTGTTTAAAGATTAAGTATTTATTAAAACTAAAATAAATAGTATAATATAAATTAAATAATTCAAAAGATAGAATCACACAATAATAAGCAAAATTAAAACGAGTTCAAGAACTTATAACATTTTCAAATAAGTTGTAAGTTAAAATATGAACTTACCATTCCAATAAGTTGTAAGTTAGAAGTTCAAATAATATATTAAATAATATTTTAAAAATTACTATAAAGTGGTGACATAAACTTGTTTATCAAACACTTTTTAATTAAGTAAATTAAAAATTAGTCAATTAAACTATAAATTAACTAAAATATCTTACTAAACACACTAAAGCAGAGTGCAAAGCAAAAATTAATGTAGATTCACTCAAAAATGTTTCATATAGACATCTATTTATCTATTCACAACTACTTATATATATTATCTATTTAAAAAAAACTTATATATATTATATATTTAAAAAAAATTAATCACAATAATAATACATGATAAAAAAGGTCATTCACGCAATCAAAACTGTTTTTTCGTCTTTCGTTCTTTTCAGATGCACCCTGAATCAAAGTATCTCTTACTAGTTAATTGAATAAAATGATAAACTAGTAAAATAAGCTACTAACATGCATTTTTGTAGTATTAAAGCATACACATGGGTAAGAGAGTAATTTGGTTTGGCTCGACATCTATCTAATTGTTTATTTATACACCATTGCTACCCTCACAGTACCGGTGCTCACTCATTCCTCACTGCACTCACTAACACTACTCTTTAGTGAGCCATGGTTTGTCGGTGTCCTCACCGTTTAGCTTCTCTATGTCTCTCATCTCTTCTTCTAACTCTCCTTCTATTTGCACCTGAGGTAACTTCTTCCTCCAATGCCACCAAAATTGGCCAAGGCTACCGTCTTATCTCCATTGAAGAGACCCATGATGGTGGCCTTGTTGGTTTCCTTCAACTCAAACAGAAAACCAAAATCTATGGCCCTGATATCACCCTTCTACGCTTCTATGTCAAGTAAGTAACTCCTACACTCATTTTCCCTTTCACAATTTTTTTTTTTTTTTTTTGGTGTTTCAATTAAAAAAAACTGTTTTTTTTTGGGTTCATTGTACTTGATTTTGCAGGCATGAGGCAGAGAACCGTTTAAGGGTACACATAACAGATGCAAACAAGCAAAGATGGGAAGTACCCTACAACATTTTACCAAGGGAACAACCACCTTCATTGACTCAAACCATTGGAAGATTCAGAAAGAACCCTATAACAGTCTCAGAGTATTCTGGTTCTGAGCTTCTATTCAGCTACACTTCAGACCCTTTTACCTTTTCAGTGAAAAGGAAATCAAATGGTGAGACCCTTTTCAACACTTGTTCTGAAGATTCTGACCCTTTTAGTTCCCTTGTTTTTAAAGACCAGTACCTTGAGATTTCAACAAAATTGCCTAAAGATGCTTCTTTGTATGGTTTGGGAGAGAACACACAGCCACATGGGATTAAATTGTACCCTAGTGACCCTTACACTTTGTATACCACTGATATATCAGCTATTAATCTCAATGCTGATCTGTATGGATCACACCCTATGTACATGGATCTAAGAAATAGAGGTGGTGTTGCTTCTGCTCATGCTGTTTTGTTGCTGAATAGTAATGGAATGGATGTTTTCTACAGAGGAACTTCTCTTACATACAAGATTATTGGAGGTGTATTTGATTTTTACTTCTTTTCTGGGCCTACCCCTTTGAATGTTGTTGATCAGTATACTTCCTTGATTGGCAGACCTGCTCCAATGCCTTACTGGGCTTTTGGTATGATTCATTTCTCACTTTCCTAATTTTTTTTTTAATATTGGTTATTATTCTATTTTGTAGTATGCAAGATGTCAGTGATGCTGATTTTGGTGACATTGCCCTTTTTTTTGTTAATTTTAGATTGAAAAGAATATCATTTGTGAAAACTGGGGATTACCATACCAGATCTGATTACTTAATTAATAATGCCTTTGTTAAATGGAAGGAGATATTTTTTATTTCCATTTTTGGTAATTACAAAAATGTTCGTCTTGTGAACTTTGTTCTCAATTATCTAGGATTTTTATACGAAACTTTGAAAACATTTTTTGACAGTTTTACCATTTCTTGTACAAATCATTTGAAAATAGAAAACATACTAAAATATGGTGATATTTGGTAATTATTAATAAAAACATTAAAAAAATTTCAAAACAAACAGACAAGTTTTCAGATCTATGATTATGTAATTCAGTGACTTTCTTGATGAATGATTCTGAGAGATTTTCTTGGTGTGGAAAATGCATTTGAGAATCCAATGAGTAATGGTTTTCCAATTATCTTTTTTTTCTCTTACCTGTGTATTGTATGATGGAGATGTTCTGATTCTTTTATAAAGTTAGGTTTGCAAAGCTATTTTAAATAGTGTCACTGTTTGTATGATTTGGATCCTTGCAAAACCTTTTCTGGTCCAACTTTGGTTGTTGAGTGATTTAATACCTTTTAGGCCCACATGGAATGATCTGTGACACATAAAAGATGGAAACTTAACTTTACCATATAAAAAAATTCAGCCTTTTTGCTAAACTTTTGGGTCAAGAATTTGACCTTTTTGATAAAGAAATCTGTGGGTCATTGTCAAGGATTATCATTGCCTACACGTTTTTGATCACACTGTCTTTTTTTGCTACCTAGGGAGAGAAGTCATATCCAATTTTGTATCAAATTATGTTGTTAATAACACTAACAATGTGGGAGATTTTCTAGTCCTTTAAATATAATAACTTTCCTTTATTACTGATCAATCACTACAATAGGGACTAGTTATGTATAAGAGTAAAAATTAAGGTGAAAAATTCATGGATCTGTTTTCAATGCAACTAGATGTAAACCCATGTATTTACATGGTTAAATTTTGAAAAATTTATAATTGAAAAGACTAATGAAAAAAAAAATTCAATTCAATTAAAAAATAAAAAATAAAATAAGAACAAAACCTTACATAAGTACCTTTTTTTTTTAAAATAAAAAAACCATTTTAGCAATGCATAATTTGCAGAATTTAATGATGAATGTATTTTCATCAATGTCGCATGTGCTTTAATTATTGTAATTCAGAATTAAAATAATTGTTAAAAGGGAAAGTCAAAAAGACACTTGACCAAAGAATAAACTTGTTGAAGATTTGCTTATGGGGCCAGAGGATAGGGGTTAAAGATGCTACCATGCCTATTCTAGAGTTTGCACTTCAGCTTATATATATTTACTTTAATGTTGCATATGCTTTATTGCTCTAAATTCAAAATTATAATAAATAGAGATAATTATATTGTTATCACTGCCATGAAGTTATTGGATAATTTAGAAAGGATAATGTATCGACTAGAGATATGGCCTGAGTGGTGTTTATAAGGCTTAGGCAATCCCTACCTTACAAGCCGGTTTTGTGGGGATGAGGTAAGCCTAAAGCTCAAATTTAAGATGGTATCAGAGCCTATCCTAAATCTATTATTGGGCTATGATCTCTGTTATTCCACCCGTGTTTGCCAGAGGGTGTGTTGAAAGTCCCACATTGACTAGAGATATGGCCTGAGTGGTGTTTATAAGGCTTAGGTAATCCTTACTTTACAAGCCGGTTTTGTGGGGATGAGTTAGGTCTAAACCCATATTTAAGAGATAATTTAAAAGACAATGAATGCAAAGGAGTAACTACACTTTAGAATTTGCTCTTGAAATCTAAATCATTTTCATGACAGATGTTATTTTTCTGTAACTTGCTTCATTTACATGTACTTATGCATCCAGCTCTAGTTGAAAATGTTACCTAAAGCTTTTCTAGAAGTATTTTAACTGATATTCTCACTTATTTGTTATTACAGGATTCCATCAATGCAGATGGGGATATCACAACCTATCAGTGGTAGAAGATGTTGTGGAGAATTACAAGAAGGCTCAAATCCCACTTGATGTGATATGGAACGATGATGATCACATGGACGGACACAAAGACTTCACACTCAATCCAAACAACTACCCTCGTCCAAAGCTTTTAAACTTCCTGAACAAGATACACAGCATTGGCATGAAATACATTGTCATTATTGACCCTGGAATTGCTGTTAACTCCAGTTATGGTGTATATCAAAGGGGTATAGCTAATGATGTTTTCATCAAGTACGAAGGTGAACCTTACTTGGCTCAAGTTTGGCCAGGAGCAGTAAACTTTCCTGATTTTCTCAATCCAAAGACGGCGTCTTGGTGGGCTGATGAGATCCGCCGCTTCCATGAACTTGTACCTGTTGATGGCCTATGGATTGACATGAACGAAGCCTCAAATTTCTGCTCTGGAAAGTGCAAAATTCCCAAGGGAAAGCAGTGCCCAACTGGAACAGGACCCGGGTGGGTATGTTGCTTGGAGTGCAAGAACATCACCAAAACAAGATGGGACGATCCTCCCTACAAAATAAACGCTTCAGGAATACAAGCTCCTATTGGTTACAAAACAATAGCCACTAGTGCAGTCCACTATAACGGCGTCTTGGAGTATGATGCACACAGTATTTATGGTTTCTCTCAATCCATTGCAACTCACAAGGGCCTTCTAGGGATTGAAGGCAAAAGGCCTTTTATTTTGTCCCGCTCCACTTATGTCGGTTCCGGCAAATATGCTGCACATTGGACTGGTGACAATCAGGGCACATGGGAGAATTTAAGGTACTCAATATCCACAATGCTGAATTTTGGTATATTTGGGGTACCAATGGTGGGTTCAGACATATGTGGTTTCTATCCTCAACCAACTGAAGAACTATGCAATAGATGGATTGAAGTAGGGGCTTTCTACCCTTTTTCAAGGGATCATGCAAACTTCTACTCACCAAGACAAGAACTTTACCAGTGGGCGTCAGTAGCTGAGTCTGCTAGAAATGCTTTAGGTATAAGATACAAGATACTCCCATATCTTTACACCCTTAACTATGAGGCTCATGTTAGCGGAGCTCCGATTGCAAGACCACTTTTCTTCTCATTTCCAACTTACACCGAATGTTACGGCCTTAGCACCCAGTTCTTACTAGGAAGCAGTCTCATGATTTCTCCGGTGCTCGAGCAGGGAAAAACACAAGTGAAAGCACTGTTTCCTCCTGGTAGTTGGTACAGTTTGCTTGATTGGACACACACCATCACATCCAAGGATGGAATCTATGTTACCATTGATGCTCCTCTACATGTGGTCAATGTGCATTTGTATCAAAACACCATTCTTCCAATGCAGCAGGGCGGAATGATCTCTAAGGATGCAAGAATGACACCCTTCACCCTTATTGTAACCTTCCCTGCAGGGGCAACAGAAGGAGGAGCTAAAGGGAAACTTTTCCTTGATGATGATGAATTGCCAGAGATGAAGCTTGGAAACGGTTATTCAACTTATATTGATTTATATGCTACTGTCAAACAAGGAGGTGTGAAGGTTTGGTCAGAAGTTCAAGAGGGTAAGTTTGCTTTAGAGAAAGGTTGGATTATTGACTCTATATCTGTGTTGGGATTGGATGGAAGTGGAGCACTGTCTTCACTTGAGTTAGATGGAATGCCACTAATTGGTGTCTCAGATGTGAAAGTTAGTACATCTGAACATGAACACATTGATGGTCTAGGAAATGGAGAGAAAAAGACTGTTATGGTAGCTTTGAGGGGGTTGAACATCCCTGTAGGGAAAAACTTTGCTATGACATGGAAAATGGGATGATGGATAGGTTGAGAGTTGAGATTGTCTCATCTTATTTATGAATTTGTAACTTTGTGGTGTTATTTTTCCTTTGCTACAATTCTTGTAGGCTTTATGAGGGAGAGGAGATGAGGTAGAAAAATTATGCTGCTCCTTTTCAATTTTAACAAGCCAAGGCAACAAGGCTCTTTTGGGTTGAAATATGAATGTCATTTTTAGTTTTTTAGGTTCCTGAGTTGAAAGTTCTTGTCATTCAAGTGATTTAGAATTATGATCCTACAACCTCCCATCTTCCCATAATAAAAGCAAACAAATCTAGTGTATGAATGTAGCCAAAACATCAAGGATGTAATTACCATGAATTTACATCTTAAGGTGCTATATGCCGAAAACTATTTTAATAAAAAACTGTGTACTTTACTTTTTGTTTGTGCTTTTATTTTTTTGGTCTCGTCCTCATGTATCTCTCTCTACATAATTTTTGTGCATTTTTATTGTCAGACATTTCATCATCTACGAATATGATCAGTCTTTTGTAAAGTATTAAATTCAGGAAAATTTTGTGATGAATGAACTTTTGAGGGGTTATTTTGGCAACAAAATGTTTAAAAAGCTAATGTCATGACGTTTTAAACCTTTGAAGGATAAATTTAATAATTATTTTTTTAGGCTAATAATTAAAAATTTTAAAAGTCTAATATAGTGACGTGTATTTTTTTTAATGGCAAGACTTGTGTAATTCTATTGACCAATTTGAGAGTTCACTCAAATTTTTATATCTATTTTTCTTTTGATAAAAATAAAAAAGCAGTCCACAATTTTGATGCAAGTTGCAGGCAAGGCTATTGTCTGACAATAGGTAAATTAGTCTCTTGCATTTTGTAATAAAAATGTTAGCAACACACTATCTAATACTCTTTTCAACACATTTTTTTTTGATATGGGTTCAACTCTTTTATAGACCCGACCATGATGGAAACTTTAAAGCACCAAGATGTACTTTTGGTCATGTATCGTGCATGACCTTTCATTACTGCTGGATAGAGAAGTTTGATCAAATTGACAATAAACCTCCACTCACCAAATCTTACCCCGTTTGCCTCCTAATAACTCGCATAGACCACCCCCCCGCCAACAACATCTCAGCCGCCTCCACCGTATGTAAATATATGCCTTGACAGGATTATTTTGATGATTGACAAAAAGGAGTTATGCAAATAGTCAACTGTGCAAAAAGCGGAAAAGTATACCAAGACGCATACCAAGGATTGGAGGACTTCAACTCTTTGGGTTTTGGGTATTTACTTATTTCTTAGGACTATTTGTAAGTAGTAGTAAAAAGCTCTCAACTAAAATAAAATCACACACCCACAATGTTTTATCCAAAATATATTTTATGATATTTTTCTAAATTATTTCAGTCACTAAATATTTCGAAAAATGTTTTAAACAGTGTCCAAAAATATCTATCCTTTATCTTGGAAAAATATTTTATTTTTGGCACTTATTTTGAATGACAAACAGAATACTTATAATCGTTTACCGCATTCACCATAATCGTTTACCGCTATTTCAATCTTCCGTGTGCTTCAACCAAATTATAATCGATTACAAGATTTTTAATAGTCGATTATTTTAGTGGAAAGATATATTTCGTGTTTCAAATTGTTTAATAGATAATCGATTATAACTTTTTTATACAACACTGTTACTTCTTTTTTGTGCCAAAACTTTGTCAAAATATTTTATTACTGACACTTATTTGAGCACAATATTTTATTTGAGAGCCTTTTATACTACATAGTTTAATTGTATTTTTCTGAGCTTCAATTTGTTATATCTGCACTTTTGAGTGTATCTCCTTCATATCACTTTTTATTTGTAAAATTATTTTTTGGGTGGGAATCCTAAGTGGTTCATAGAGAGGTAATATCTCTTGAACTAGTTGCTCTCGTTTAGAGCTGTAAATGTGTGGTTCATAGAGAGGTGATATTTCTTGAACTAGATACTCTGGTTTAGAGTTGTAAAGGTTTCTAGCTGAACGTGATTTAAAAGCTAGTGTTTTAGTGAAATCCGTTAGTGCTTTACTTTGGGGACAGGACGTAGGCCACAGAGGTGTTAAGTGGCTGAACCTGTATAAATTACTGCATGCTCTTCTTTGCTCTCTATCTCTTTATTGTTCAAGCATTTACTTTTCAGTTCTTTATTTTATTGCCTTTATTTTTTTCAATCATTTATATTTCAACAATTTAATTTCTGTTATTTATTTTATTGCAAGTTAATTTCTGAAATTTATATTTCAAGTTATTTATTTTTCTGCAGTTAATTTCTTGCAAGTTATATTGAAGCATTTTATTTGCAAAAGTTTTTAAAAAGCACCGGTCACACAATTTACCCCTCTCTTGTGTTTGGAGTCACTTGGTAACAAGTGGTATCAGAGCTAGACTCTTGTTTAAAGGACTTAACCGTCTCAAGAGAATGACTTCAAACAACAACGAGGGAAACTCCATGTACAGACCCCTATTTTTCAATGGTGACGGGTATGGTTATTGGAAGGATAGAATGCAAATTTTTCTTGAGGGTGTTGACCTCGATATTTGGGATGCTGTGAAAAATGGTCCTTTTGTTCCCGCTCAATCAATTAATGATAAAGTGGTGGACAAACTAAGATCACTTTGGACCGAAGATGATAAGAGAAAGGTCCAACACAATTTGAAAGCTAGGAACATCATCACTTCAGCTTTAAGCTACGATGAGTTCTATAGAGTCTCAAATTGCAAGACCGCCAAAGAAATGTGGGACACCCTTCAATTGACCCATGAAGGTACTACCGGGGTCAAAAGGGCTCGAATGAACACATTAACCCATGAATATGAGCTATTTAGGATGAAACCGGGTGAAAACATACAAGATATGCAAAAACGGTTCATCCATATAATAAACCATCTCAGAGCTCTTGGGAAGGTCTTCAGCAATAAAGATTTAGTTAATAAAGTTCTTAGATGTTTAAATAGAAACTGACAACCCAAGGTTACCGCTATATCTGAATCTAGAGATTTATCTACTATGTCTTTGGCAACCTTGTTTGGTAAATTGTAGGAACATGAACTTTAATTAAATCGACTCATTGAGAGTGAGGAAAGTGAAAAGAAAAAGAAGGGAATTGCTCTCAAAGCAAGAGTAAATGAAAAAGGAGACTCTGACGACTATGATAGTCTTGATGAGGATGAGGAAGACATGAGCTCCATGGTTCGAAGATTTAAAAGGTTCATGAGGCATCAAGGGAAAACAAGCAAGTTACAAAATCCTCAAAAGAAAAATGAGGAAGGAACTTCCTTCAATCTAACTTGCTATAAATGTGGTAAAAAGGGTCACATAAAACCCGACAGTTCTCAAAGTCAGAAGAAAAATGAAAGATTGGATAAAAGACCACAAAAGGATCCAAAAGAAAGAAGAGCTTATATTGCTTGGGATGAAAATGACATGGACTCATCTGATGAATCAGAAAATGAAGAGGCCAACTTATGTCTCATGGCAAATCACGAGATAGATGAGGTAAATGCTCTTGAACACGAATCTCCTTTAACTTATGATGAGCTACTCATTGCTTGTGAAGAATTCAATAATGAAACAATTAGACTTCGAAAAATTGTTTCTTCTCCTAAGAAAACCATCTCCTCTCTTGAATAAAAAATTCTTATTTTAAACCAAGAGATGGAAGTTCTTAAAGAAGAACAAGTTGTTGTGACTGAAGTTTCCACTTGCACTTTTTGCGAAAACTAAAAAAACGAAATTTTCAAGTGTGATGAATGCAATGTTTTGAAAAACAAGATTGAAGATTTGGAAAACACCCTTGCCAAATTTACCATGGGAAGGGACAATTTAAACATTCTTTTGGGAAAACAAAAAGGTACTTTTGGAAAAGCCGGTTTGGGTTATGATCCAAAAACGCATGAAAAATCTTTCAAACTTGTCAACCGCAACAACACCTCAAGTAGTCCTTTCATTAAATGTTTTTTATTGTAGTAGAAAACGCCACACTGCCTCTATTTGCAACATTAGAAAGAACAAGAATGTGGTTGGTAAAAAGATGTGGATTCCTAAGGATGCTTTGCTCAAGACTAACTCATTTGGACCCAACATGGCTTGGGTACCAAAAGTTAAAACTTGATTGTGTTTTGCAGGTGTGCTTAAAAGCCAAGAGCTAAATGTGGTATCTTGATAATGGCTGTTCAAAGCACATGATAGGAGACAAAAGCAAGTTCTCATTATTGTCTCCCAAAAGGGTGGTTAATTTTTATTTAAAATGTGCTAACAAGTTTATGTAAGTCACGTTAACTGTAAACAATTATGCATTCAATATCAGCGAAGATGAGGAAACAACTGTGATGAGAATGAGTTGGATGAGAACTAGTAACTCTCATACTAGCGCTTTATTTTGCTATCTCTTTTACTGAATATTTTATTGACCATAGATATCTGATGCTTCATTAACCCATGATACTCTATTCAGGTTATTTTTCGCCACATCTAGTTACTCATATATGCATATGCTTTACATGTTTTTCCCTTTATCTTTCCCGCTTTTTGATGTTGCCAAAAAGGGGGAGAGTTATATGATTCAGGGTGAGTGGATTATATTATGAAGAAATGTTAATTGAACACGCTTTGTGACACAAATACTGGACACACATACCCTGTATAGCACTGTAGCAAAATACAAATGAGACCACACCCAAGTCACGTGCGTGCTTCCTTCTTCTCCTCTTTTGTTTTCGTTCCCTCCATCAATTCTGAAACCCAAAAATTGGGCGCGACCATCACTGACAAACGCACGACGGCACTCCCTCGAAGCTCACTCACAACGTCACTCCCTCGGTGGCTCCCTTGCTCCTTGCGTCGACCACCGAAGTTCTCACTCCCTCATTCCCTTTTGGCACCCACAATCCGGCATCGACACCACCCGCGGCCACCACACCACCCATTGCCACCCACAAATCGACACCCACAGCACACCATCTGCCTTTCCTCTTTCATTTCGCGGAAATGCCACCAACAAATTGTTGTAGTGGTACTACGACAAGTCTTTTTTAATGAAAAAACAATTCGATGATTCCTTTTTGTTCCATTTACTCGAAATATCTCCTAAGTATGACTTTTTAATTTTTTTCCGCCTTTTATTATGACTATTGTCTTGTGATGAATATGTACAACTCACTTTACTTTGATACAGTTTGCCATTTGTAGATTGGGAAGCAAGACTGCTAGATTGAAGAGGCGCGTGAAGATGAGATTGTGAACTAAGGACAAACACAAATTATGCGCATGTAAGAGATGCTATGATGCCTAGGTGAGTTTTTTATGCAAAATGTTAGTCCTCTAGATTTCATTTCTATAAATGACTATGTTATAGAACTTTAGATGAATTTCTCTGTTACTTAGAATTCATCATTTATAGGAACCTAATTGCACTCACTATCTCCAGCAACTACATAGGAAAAGCTTTCTCGGCATGAGCTTTCTCTTATGCAGAAATCATGACACCAAGAGAATTCATACAACATTCTATGAAATATAATGCATTCAAAAGAGCATATGTTATCAGGTTACCAGCAACAACAATGGAACTAAGACTAGAATAAAATAAAAAAAGCTTACTCCAGTTGGTTAATATAATCCTCATTTACTCACTTAATTAGACAAAGAAAAATAATGCATTCAAAAGAGCATATGTTATCAGGTAATCTCCACAAATGCCAAATATTAGTTTTAGTTGAACTTTACTTGGTTACACATAGTAGACTAGTAAGTAGTAATGTTTTCATTTGGTAGTAGTGTTCCAAAAAACATGTACTATATCCAACATTAAGCTTCATACAAAAGATTTCAAACTTTTTGGTGGTGGTGAAAATACAAAATCTTATACCTTTGCACTTTCTGTCAATAAGATGTACAGCTACCTTGTGTGATTTCAAGGCATTCCCAGTTTTAACACCACTACTACTTCCTACTTCACATGGTTTACGAAATTGAAATGACGAGTTAGCTTTTCTCTTTTGACCTGCCCTTTGATCTTCCAAATTTTCATCATTTGCAGGTTGGTTTCCTTTACTGTTGGAGGCCCTTTTTGCTTCTACTCTTTTGAAAGGGTACTTTATCTCTAAGGCACTCTTATTGAAGATGTATACCTGAAAATGGGAAGTTCCTTTGTATCTGAAAACCAGAAGATGGCCATGAGCTAGAGAATGATGCTCGACAAATTGTTTCCAACCCTTTTGAAACCATATTTTGCCACCACTTTTTACCAAGTTTAATTTCCATGCTGCACCATTTGGAGGCTTAAGAGTTGTAGTTTGTGGTAAGCCTTCTCCATATTTCTCCACAAATTCTCTTGGTATCATCTGTCAAACACACCATATTAATATATGCATGATAGAGCTCAGGCATGATATTTTAATTTGTATTATTTTTAAGTAACATCTATCAATTTTATACAGCTAATTATAACTCTAAATTCGAAACTAATCTTTTTCCCTGGTAAGAGGATAAGGTAAGGTAGATGCAGCTAGTATGACATGAGCAATGAGACTCACATTGTAGATGGAATCCATATCCCCAAAAAATTATCAACTAAGAAAGATAATATTTGTTTCTTGTAAAATTTTGCTGTGTGTCATAGTTTAATCCTTTTGTACCACTAATACGATGCTCATACTATATTTGTTATAGTAAATGGCAAGAAAATCCTAAGAAGAAAAAAATTATCTTCAACTATTGGTCAAGGCTTTTAAGTCATTTTTCCTGAGCGAGCTAAGGCGCTCAAGAAAAGCATGCATAATACAAATAGAATCTGTTAGATGCCTTGTATATCAATTGCCCCTCCAGTTTTGTAGTCCGATGTTGTAACGACCCGATTTCCAGGGCGCTACTAAGTCAGTATCTTGACAATTGTTTACGTATTTCTGAAAGATGAAATACTCTGCCTTGCACGTTTTCCAAAAATGTGGTTCTATATTTTATTTTTTTTAAACTTCTTTTTCAAAAATGACTCGAGTATTGCAATGACTTTAGAAACATGGCGGAATTATTTAAAAACACTACCTAACCACATTCAATTATTTCATCAATTCACGCTCTAACAATACATGTCCTCAAACATAACAGATATTTATTACAATATCGAACAACGATGATTATTCTATAGCCGGCCAAGACAATACGCTCCCTACTAGACTACCAAGACTCTACATACAATCAAGCTTAGTTAACCATCTACACCGTTTCTTCCTCGCAGCTCCAATCCTCTGCTTGTTCCGCCATCCGGGTTACAATCATTAATTGACAGAACCACCGGCAAGTGGTCAACTTCTCAACATCATGATAAACCAAAGCATAAAGCAATAAGCAACCACATTTTATACAATTCACAGTATTAAGCAAACAACAATGCATATCATTCCGCGAGCGTGACTCGACTCTCTCACTCTGAACTCGACTCGACTCACTACTCATTTTCTCTCGACTGACAATTATTAGGAAGCGACGCAGATCCATCAACGACATACCGGTAGTAGCCTTGGGATCTTTAAACGCTTCTCCCAGATATGCACGATGCAGGTTCCCTACTGCGACGCTAGTCAATCTCCCGTAAACAAAGGGGACCTAGCACCCTTAGTTATCCGGTCACGGCTCAAAAACGTCATAACGACTACTTTAGCTCTCTCACTCGATGAGCGACTCTCGCTTACAATATTCAAAGAGTGACGCATAAAATTACTTGACCGCATATCAAATAAAGAGAGCATGCTTAACATGAAGAAAACGCAATTCGACATTTTAAGCAATAAAAACACCCTGCATGAAGAAACGCAATTCAACAGCAACACGCAATTCGTGGCATATATTCAATCTCATGTCAAATAATGCATAACTCAATCATATCACAACATTACATGCTTGACACGCAAATCAAGGAATCCATCCCTCTGCAACTCAATGGAATTAACAGAGAGGTACAAACAAGTGGGGGTTGGGTTCAGCAGACCAACCACAAAGTTTTCACCCACGAATGACTCGGAATATGTTCGACCGCACGACAACAAAAACGAAGGGGTTCAAGATTCTAACTTCAACTCAGAGTTCTCAGACTTCTTCGTATTTAAATAAAGCAATTTAAATAACAAAACAATAGCTTAAGCATATCCAAAGTTGTCCTTACACAGGGACATAAAAATGAATCCTAAATGTCTAGAAGTGCCCTTACCGAACTCCAAGCTACGCGTCCACGTACTCCTCGATTTCTACGCCGCACGGTCTCGGATCCCTCGAGCCTAATACACAGAGCACACTTAGCACAACTCTAAACTACACTAACACCTTAGGCTCTCCAAATCTAATCCTTTTTAACCAGCATTTCCATTCAACATCTAATCTACTTGCTACTAAAAAAAAAAGGGTTTTAGAATCAAAATCAATTCTTGAAAGGTTAACATAACACATATTAATTCGGAAATACTAACTTACTTAAAAGGAATAAGATTTTGACTCAAAAATCAATTTTCTTACAAAGTTAACACATATCACCTAATTTAAGAAAATACTAACTTTTAAAGAACCCTTTTCTTGAAACCTTAAGCATAACACAAAATCAATTAAACACTTCAAGAGTCTTAAAATTCTAAAATACTTGTTTTCAAAAGAATTCCATAAACTTAAAAAAAACTACTCACAATTAAAAGACTAAAATTTCAAAGACTAAGAATCTATTCTTTCCAAACATAAAATCTTAAAATCATGAAGTAAATACTAAAATCTAATACTTTGATCCTATCCTTAACAAGACTCCACTTTTGTTAAAGAAACACAAGGATTTCTCTAACATAAGTGTTTCATAGTCTTAGTATGCTAAATCACATTCCAAATACTACTAAACTCAAATATATTTCATGGCAATATTGAATTAAGGCTCAACTTGGTGTTAAGATCACAAGGAATCCATTCCACCTGAATGCTTCATTGCCTCAAAGCTTTAAAACAACTTCAATTTAAAATTAGCAAACCACTTCCTAATTTTCTTCTAAAACTCAAACAAGCATCAACAAAACCATTCTATTTATTAATTCTTGCACAAATCAATGACTAATTTCATCAAGCAAACTTAATCATTTTTTTTAGAGTCTAAAAATACATCCATACAACCATTTAAACAAGTTCACACAAAATAATTTTCCTTCCAAAGTTCATACAATTCTTAAAATCCTAAATACAATTAATTCAAATGATAGAAGTACAAATATATTTGCCTCCCAAGCTTAATAGCTCTAACTAATTAAACCACATCATTTTCTTAGGAAATTCCTTTCACAAAACAACAAACCTTTTCACAAAACAAGGCCTAATTTAAGTTTCAAGAATGTTTCCAACTCTCTCAAGAACAAGGTTTTCCCATATAACTTTTCTAACTCTTTGATTCAAACCATTTCCAAATAATTTTCAATGCCATTTAATATGCAATATTCTTCACAACCAACAACTATAACCAAAGACAAAGCCTAGCCAAGTCCCAAAATCATTTTTCACCCCACTTAAGAATAAGAGTTTTTAATAAAATTTCATTAACTCACTTAATTTTAACAATTCCACTAACATAATAAGAGCTATACTAACTAAAACACAAGAATTATCTACTAATTACATGGTTCACATGAGAGATTACAAAACCCCATCCTTGGAGCACAATTTTGGCCTAGGGTTCAAAAAATTGGGAAAAGACATTTCCACATCTCTTATGATCATAATCAAAGCATAATCAAGCATTAAACATGAAAGAATAAAAAGGAACATTTCCAAATTCCTAGATTAGGGCTACGGTTCTGTTCAAGAAAAGGAAAAAGAAGAAGTTGCTTTCATGCTTACCCACAAGGTTGAGAAGAAAGTATCAAGAAGAAGATGAAGCTACGAACAAGTTGAGTTGAGGGTTGAAGGTGAAATCATGCCAAAGGAGATGATGGAAGAAGAAGCCATGGATGGGAGCTTGGTTCTTGGAGTTTCTCCACTCATGAACAAAGTGAAAGAAAATCAAAATGAGTGAGTAAATGGGAGGGGTTGCCTCGGCCAGCTGAGAAAGAAATTAGAAGAAAATAAAATGTGATGGAGAATGGGGAAGATGGTCACGCTGGAAGTGATAAGGAAGAAGGGCATGGAAGTTGCCTTGTTTACTCACCTTTTCTCCACTTGAACCAGAAGAAGAGAAGCAAAAGAAATGAGGGATAGAAAACACAAAAAAAAAATCACGCCTGATGGCTTAAAGGGAGGAGAAAAAAAAAATTAATATATAGCAAACATATTACTTGGTGTTTCTCCACTAAAATAGAGAAAAGAAATGAAAATAGGGTGGGGAGCAAGTCACGGCCTGAAAGGCCAAGGGAATGGTGTGGAGAGAAAAAAATAATTAAATAAATGAAACAACTTAATACTGGATTAAAACTAGCTTAAATAAAGTGTGGAAAAGGCTAATCACACAAAGTGTAGCCAAAAAGCAAGATGCTAAACACATCAACCAATCTATCCCATCTAATTTCACATCCCTCATAATTACCCTCTAATTCTAGAGTCTAACGCGTACTAAAACACGGCGCCAGAACCGCTATCGATTAATTCACTCGCCGATTAATTCACGAAAATTAATTTACCGAAAAATTAATTCACCGCGAAATAAAATATCATCATAAATAATAAAAACAATAAAATACACTCAAATACCATCAAAATAAGTTACATTTCGATTTTCATCGAAATCGGAATTCATTTTAAATTTTAATGCGGGTAAAATTTACTCGGCGATTCGAAACGCGACGAAACTTCGTTAGAGTTTTCCGATGATTTTCGAACCATGAATTAATATAAAATATTAATTCTTAAATTTAATTTCATCTTGGTTTAATTCAATCAATTTCTTAGTCAACAAAAATACGCGTTACCGCGTCACGCAGAAAACTTAGAATAAGTGAAATTGATGAATTCTCTTTAAAAGCAGCATACGTCTACGCTGTCAATTAATTCGAATTGACATCATGAATAATAATTATTTATAATAAATAAATCATTTAAAATGAGTCAAAATAATTCCACGTACTCTCAGTAAATCATTGAGGTGATCAATCTCTATGACTTATCTTCAAGTATTCAGGATTTTACCGTTAAAATTACTTTTCTTAAAAATTGGGATGTTATAATACCATCCCCCTTAAAATAGTTTCGTCCTCGAAACTACACTGATAGTAAAATACAAAAAAAAATTACTATACCCAAATCCATAAAATAATTTGCACACAAGGACACTCTAGTACGTATTAATATATGCAATATTATAATAATTATAGCTACATAACATAGCATGCAATAGTAGCAATCACAAGGCATAAACATGTAGCACACCACAAAGTAAGCGTAGCTAGTGGACGGAAAAAATTCCTTGCGGCTGACTGATGCTTCATTCCAGAGCCAAGTTCTTTGCTTAATCTCGAACGCGAATACCAACACGAACACGGACACGAGAACGACTATGGCTTCACACCATTACTACGGAAATAATGCTAACCTATTCGCAGGTATCCACGTTTACATATCGGGAATATCAAAATTCACTCAAAACTTACAGAAAGGTTAAAATTCTTTTCTCAAATCATTCATTTTTCATAAAACAACATCAAAGCTCTTAAGAATCATATTAAATGAAGAACTGTAAAACAGTCTTTCTCAAGTGTCATCCATTGTCGTGGACTTTAGAGTCCCTTTGAGATTAGGTTTTCATTGTCTCAAAATCATTACACATACTTTAATTAAAGTCTAAAAGTAACTCTAAAATTTAAATCGCCCCTCAGTTGGTTTCAAAATAATAAGATAGTACCTACAATTTTAAATCTCTCAAGAGCTTTTGTAATTATAGGACTCATGCTAAAACAAATTGAAAATTTTAAATGTCTAAGTCCCTAAGACTCCACCTCGCTTAGGAATACTAGGATTCCCTTGACGTTAGGTGTTTCATTGTCTCAAAATACTCAAATAACATTTTACAAAGTTCTTAGCTTAACCAAGCTTGTTCCATTAACTTATGATTTAATAGAATTCTTTTAAAACTTGAAACTATTTTCAACAAAACCATTTTTTTTTTTGTAAATAGGCTGAAATCACTTATAAGTTTCAAGGAAGTAAACAAGAACCAAATGAAATTAAAGTTTCTAGTACTCTACTCCAAAAGTCTTTTCAAAACCATACTTACCCATATATGGACTTATAGTAAAAGGTTTAATCATCAAAACTACTATCTTTTTCACAAAAGAGAACAAAATCATTTTCAAGCTTCATTACAAAAATCAGATTTAACAAGAATCATAAAGAAAACTTAAGACTATTGTCAACTAGATCATTAACAAAGGTACAAAGATTGAAACAAAAGGACTAAGACACTCACCTAGAATCTTCCAGAACTCGCTTTGGGAGGGACAGGAGGATTGCTATGATCACCAACCATAAAATTGCCCACAACATCACCCAAGGGTACAGAGGATATAAGGAATAGTCCTCACTTGACATTTGGCTCTACTAAGGACTGGAAGGAAATGATTTCTAAGTTTCTCACACACTTCAAATGCCACAAGGTCTAGCACTACTTAAGGGAAGGATCGAATAGCATAGGGGTCCCTTAATAGAATTTATCCAAAACGCATAAAAGGAAAAGAAGGAAGAAATCGAGGGTTGTCACCTTCTAAATTTTTTTTTTTTTTTCACGGTTCCTCCCACTCCTCACCATTACACGGCTTATTTAGGAAAAGGATTGGACAAGAATGAGGATCCCTTGTGTAAAAAAAAACGCACTGTACATAAGGGAAGGAAAAGAAAGAGAACTAGGTTCCCTCTATCTTTCCAGGCCCACAATAGAATTCATAATACAACTAATTATTCTCTCCCACTTTTCTAAACTTAGTGTCACCTAAGGAAGGAATTGAAGAATAGTGGGGGTCCTTTAAGTAGGATTTGTTCGTGATATACCCTAGAAGGAAAAGAAAGGAATCCAAATCCAACACTAGGACCAATAATGCAAAATGAATTATTCTCCCCCTTTTTTTTTTTTTTTTAAACCGTCAACGCAAATTTAAAGGAGGGGAAAAATTCACAAACTTTTGGTCCAAGGTCTTCATCACCTACTAGCACTAATTCTAAAACAGAATATTTCTGTTTGCACTCTTTACAAGCGTGTGGTCGGCCAAGTAAATACAATGAAAGATGAAAATAAATTATTCCGCTTTGCTTGGCTCTCTTCTTAAAAGGAAAATTCTATGATCTAAAATTCGGGAGAAGGTTTAGTAAAAGCATTTTGGTTACTACCCACTACTAGCTAGGCAACCTGTCACGTACTAAAACCATTACCCGCAACTCTCACAAATTTTCTAGCTCCCATTCAACTGAGTCAAATGGTTCCCACATAAATTAAGTTGTCACAAGACAATTAATCTGCGCTTGCTAGAAAGTAGTCGCGTGTAATATTTCCTTTGGAAAATATTAATGCGCTAACACAAATATCAAACATACCATCAATTATATACATTCACAAAGCAGTGCTAAGGTAGACTATCAAAACATAGATGTTAGTAGCAAACATGTAGCATTCAGAAAATCATGAAACAGCTTTTCATTTTCAAATTTAGTACGTATCAAAATAATTCAAACGACAAACATTGTGGCTTATACTTAGAACCACTAATACTTCAAGGATCACATATATGCAATAATGCTAATAACGCCTCCTATGAACTATCTCTATTCCAAATCTCCGCTGTGCATAACACCTCATTGATGTGTTCCCCGAGATAAATTCTTCACCGCTAAGCTCTTTCCTTTGCTTAATGGGAAGAAACGTCCTCGCCTGAATCCTGAGCCATCCAATTCCTCGATCCATCTCTCGACTTATCTACCAAAACAGAACAACCATTCGCTTTGGAGGTATTGGATTTCCACGAGATTTCTCAACCTAATAAAAATCCCACAATAGGTTTGGTGCCTCAAGACACGTTGTTTCAATTAAGGAACAATGTCAAACAATTACAAGTAGAGTTAATCCACTTGAGGAACAATCACACAAGCATAGTTTGACTCCCAACAAAACACATGTTGACTCCCAACAAAGCTAACTTCTATCCTCCCGACACTTGACCCTATAGTTTGCCACTCACAAATCTAGAACAACTACTCGATACCACTATTGTAACGACCGATTTCCGAGCGCTACTAAGTCAAGATATCTTGACAATTGTTTACGTATTTCTAAAAGGTGAAATACTCGCCAGACGCTTCCAAAAATGTGGTTCTATATTTTATTTTTTTAAACTTCTTTTTCAAAAATGGTCACGAGTATTGCAAATGACTTTAGAAACATGGCGGAATTATTTAAAAACACTACCTAACCACATTCAATTATTTCATCAATTCACGCCTAACAATACATGTCCTAAACATAATGTATATTTATTACAATATCGAACAACGATGATTATTCTATAGCCGGTCAAGACAATACGCTCCCTACTAGACTACCAAGACTCTACATACAATCAAGCTAGTTAACCATCTACAAATTGCTTCTTCCTGCAGCCCAATCCTCTCGCTTGCTCCGCCATCCGGGTTACAATCATTAATTGACAGAACCACCGCAAGTGGTCAACTTCTCAACAGATCATGATAAACCAAAGCATAAAGCAATAAGCAACCACATTTTATACAATTCCACAGGTATTAAGCAAACAACAATGCATACCATTCACGTAACGTGACTCAACTCTCTCACTCTAGACTCGACTCGACTCACTACTCATTTTCTCGACTCGACAATTATTCCTAAAGCGACGCAGATCCATCAATCGACATACCACCGTAGCCTTGGGATCTTTCGCTTCTCCCTAGATATGCAGATCTTGCTCCTACGCCGCGACGCTTAGTCAATCTCCCGTAAACAAAAGGGGACCTAGCACCCTTAGTTATCCGTCACGGCTCAAAACGTCATAACGACTCGCCAGCTCTCTCACTCGATGAACAAATCCGCTTACAATATTCAAAGAGTGACGCATAAAATTACTTGACCGCATATCAAATAAAGAGAGCATGCTTAACATGAAGAAAACGCACTGACATTTTAAGCAATAAAAACACCGCATGAAGAAACGCAATTCAACAAAGAACACGCAATTCGTGGCATATATTCAATCTCATGTCAAATAATGCATAACTCAATCATATCACAACATTACATGCTTGACACGCAAATCAAGGAATCCATCCTCTCAAGCAACTCAATGGAATTAACAGAGAGGTACAAACAAGTGGGGGTTGGGTTCAGCAGACCAACCACAAAGTTTTCACCCACGAATGACTCGGAATATGTTCGACCGCACGACAACAAAAACGAAGGGGTTCGAAGACCCTAACTTCGAACTCGTAGAGTTCTCAGACTTCTTCGTATTTAAATAAAGCAATTTAAATAACAAAACAATAGCTTAAGCATATCCAAAGTTGTCCTTACACGGGGACATAAAAATGAATCCTAAATGTCTAGAAGTGCCCTTACCGAACTCCAAGCTACGCGTCCACGTACTCCTCGATTTCTACGCCGCACGGTCTCGGATCCCTCGAGCCTAATACACAGAGCACACTTAGCACAACTCTAAACTACACTAACACCTTAGGCTCTCCAAATCTAATCCTTTTTAACCAGCATTTCCATTCAACATCTAATCTACTTGCTACTAAAAAAAAAGGGTTTTAGAATCAAAATCAATTCTTGAAAGGTTAACATAACACATATTAATTCGGAAATACTAACTTACTTAAAAGGAATAAGATTTTGACTCAAAAATCAATTTTCTTACAAAGTTAACACATATCACCTAATTTAAGAAAATACTAACTTTTAAAGAACCCTTTTCTTGAAACCTTAAGCATAACACAAAATCAATTAAACACTTCAAGAGTCTTAAAATTCTAAAATACTTGTTTTCAAAAGAATTCCATAAACTTAAAAAAAACTACTCACAATTAAAAGACTAAAATTTCAAAGACTAAGAATCTATTCTTTCCAAACATAAAATCTTAAAATCATGAAGTAAATACTAAAATCTAATACTTTGATCCTATCCTTAACAAGACTCCACTTTTGTTAAAGAAACACAAGGATTTCTCTAACATAAGTGTTTCATAGTCTTAGTATGCTAAATCACATTCCAAATACTACTAAACTCAAATATATTTCATGGCAATATTGAATTAAGGCTCAACTTGGTGTTAAGATCACAAGGAATCCATTCCACCTGAATGCTTCATTGCCTCAAAGCTTTAAAACAACTTCAATTTAAAATTAGCAAACCACTTCCCTAATTTTCTTCTAAAACTCAAACAAGCATCAACAAAACCATTCTATTTATTAATTCTTGCACAAATCAATGACTAATTTCATCAAGCAAACTTAATCATTTTTTTTTAGAGTCTAAAAATACATCCATACAACCATTTAAACAAGTTCACACAAAATAATTTTCCTTCCAAAGTTCATACAATTCTTAAAATCCTAAATACAATTAATTCAAATGATAGAAGTACAAATATATTTGCCTCCCAAGCTTAATAGCTCTAACTAATTAAACCACATCATTTTCTTAGGAAATTCCTTTCACAAAACAACAAACCTTTTCACAAAACAAGGCCTAATTTAAGTTTCAAGAATGTTTCCAACTCTCTCAAGAACAAGGTTTTCCCATATAACTTTTCTAACTCTTTTGATTCAAACCATTTCCAAATAATTTTCAATGCCATTTAATATGCAATATTCTTCACAACCAACAACTATAACCAAAGACAAAGCCTAGCCAAGTCCCAAAATCATTTTTCAGCCCACTTAAGAATAAGAGTTTTTAATAAAATTTCATTAACTCACTTAATTTTAACAATTCCACTAACATAATAAGAGCTATACTAACTAAAACACAAGAATTATCTACTAATTACATGGTTCACATGAGAGATTACAAAACCCCCATCCTTGGAGCACAATTTTGGCCTAGGGTTCAAAAAAATTGGGAAAAAGACATTTCCACATCTCTTATGATCATAATCAAAGCATAATCAAGCATTAAACATGAAAGAATAAAAAGGAACATTTCCAAATTCCTAGATTAGGGCTACGGTTCTGTTCAAGAAAAAGGAAAAAGAAGAAGTTGCTTTCATGCTTACCCACAAGGTTGAGAAGAAAGTATCAAGAAGAAGATGAAGCTACGAACAAGTTGAGTTGAGGGTTGAAGGTGAAATCATGCCAAAGGAGATGATGGAAGAAGAAGCCATGGATGGGAGCTTGGTTCTTGGAGTTTCTCCACTCATGAACAAAGTGAAAGAAAATCAAAATGAGTGAGTAAATGGGAGGGGTTGCCTCGGCCAGCTGAGAAAGAAATTAGAAGAAAATAAAATGTGATGGAGAATGGGGAAGATGGTCACGCTGGAAGTGATAAGGAAGAAGGGCATGGAAGTTGCCTTGTTTACTCACCTTTTCTCCACTTGAACCAGACGAAGAGAAGCAAAAGAAATGAGGGATAGAAAACACAAAATCACGCCTGATGGCTTAAAGGGAGGAGAAAAAAATTAATATATAGCAAACATATTACTTGGTGTTTCTCCACTAAAATAGAGAAAAGAAATGAAAATAGGGTGGGGAGCAAGTCACGGCCTGAAAGGCCAAGGGAATGGTGTGGAGAGAAAAATAATTAAATAAATGAAACAACTTGGAATACTGGATTAAAACTAGCTTAAATAAAGTGTGGAAAAGGCTAATCACACAAAGTGTAGCTAAAAGCAAGATGTTAAACACATCAACCAATCTATCCCATCTAATTTCACATCCTCATAATTACCCTCTAATTCTGTAGTCTAACGCTGCATTAAACACGGCGTCAGAATCAGCGTTACGATTAATTCACTGCCGATTAATTCGCGAAAATTAATTTACCGAAAAATTAATTCACCGAAATAAAATATCATCATAAATAATAAAAACAATAAAATACACTCAAATACCATCAAAATAAGTTACATTTCGATTTTCATCGAATCGAATTCATTTTAAATTTTAATGCGGGTAAAATTTACTCGCGATTCGAACGCGATTTAAACTTCGTTAGAGTTTTCCGATGATTTTAACCATGAATTAATATAAAATATTAATTCTTAAATTTAATTTCATCTTGGTTTAATTCAATCAATTTCTTAATCAACAAAAATACGCGTTCTGGCACACAGAAAACTTAGAATAAGTGAAATTGATGAATTCTCTTTAAAAGCAAAGATAACGCCTACGTCACAATTAATTGACATCATGAATAATAATTATTTATAATAAATAAATCATTTAAAATGAGTCAAAATAATTCCACGTACTCTCAGTAAATCATTGAGGTGATCAATCTCTATGACTTATCTTCAAGTATTCAGGATTTTACCGTTAAAATTACTTTTCTTAAAAATTGGGATGTTATAGATGTCATGGTACATGCTATATACTATACTATATTACCCACATCACTGGTCTTCAAAAAATAGAGAAAATAAATAAAAAAGAAGAAGAAAGAAATGGTGATAACAGGGACCATGTTTACCAAGGTTTAAGTTGTACATGAAGCCATGAATTAACAATTTAACATTAACATGTATTTATAAAAGCAAAGTTACGCAGGCATAAAAACAGAAACTACTTCAAAAAGAATCTGACTTAGAAAAGGTGAATTTTATTTTTGGATTACAAATAATAATGCAACACAAAGGCTTCTGGGTATTTTGGGGCAGAAATGTTAATTCGTTTTTTGGCATCAAATCAATTACTTTATCTCATTTATCAGCATTCTGTGAATCTTTGTGGTCAAAAGATGTGTTAGTTTGATATGCAATTGTTTTCCTGATACTTACAATTGTTTTCACAAGTCAGTAAATAAATGGTTAATCACTTGGAAATATTTGGTTAATGCTTCTCATTATTTGGTTAATCGGTTACTCTATCACTGCAATGGTTTTCAGAACTCAGTAAATAAATGGTTAATCACTTGGAAATATTTGGTTAATGCTTCTCATTATTTGGTTAATCGGTTACTCTGTTACTGCAATTATTTTCAAAACTCAGAAATTAAATGGTTAATCAGTTGGAAATATTTGGTTACTGCTTCTCATTATTTGGTTAATCGGTTACTCCTACATTTGCAGTCCATTATCAATCATGTCCAACATTTATGCTTTATAGTTATTTGTGGGTTTTAGTTTGTCAATTGAATTTTGATACGATAAGCTTGTAAATCGATGGTTTAATTGTGACATAACTTATGAAAGATCTAATATGTGCAGTTTTAGTGTGGCACCCACAGTTGGATATCGATGGATACTTCAAATAATTCCGTGGACTGTGGTGATGATGATGGTGAAGCTGCTGGAGTTGACATTGTTAATGATAATCATGAAAAGTGGGAGCCTGTAACAGTGATGTGCTTTTCTTCCATAGAGGAGTTTAAATCATTTTATGGCGAGTATGCTTCAAAAAAGGATTTTGGTTGGAAGATTAGAACATCAAGAAAAGGAGAGGATGGGGAGATCTGCTACTTGATGCTAGCATGCAGAAGAGAGGGGTCCCGAGCGTCAAAAATTCCATGTACGTTGACAACACGTCCGACTAAGGTGAAAAATTGTCCTGCAAAGATTATTATAAAGTTGGAGGAAGATGGACTATTGTACGTTACAAAATTTGAACCTAACCATTCTCACGAGGTCAGCCCTACAAAGGCAAGGTTATTCAAGGCTAACAAGAAAATCAACCTCCATGTAAAGAGAACAATCCAAATCAATGATGAAGCAGAAGTGATGATCAATAAGACTTTCCAATCTCTCATTACAGATGCAGGAGGGCATGAGCAGGTACCATTTTGTGAAAGAGACGTGAGAAATTATGTCCACAAAGAAAGGCGTGCGATTGGGAAAGAAGGTGATGCCAAGGCCTTACTAAGCTATTTTTGTCGAATGACGGAGCAAAATAAAGATTTCTTCTATGACATAGATATGGATGATGATTTTCATGTAAGGAATGTGCTTTGGGTTGACGCAAGAAGTAGAGCTGCTTATGCATCCTTTGGAGACGTCGTCACTTTTGATATAACTTATTTGACCAATAAGTATGACATGCCTTTTGATGCGTTTGTTGGTGTGAATCACCATGGTCAATCAACATTATTTGGGTGTGGTCTGGTTTCTGCAGAAGACAAAGAGTCATTTGTCTGGATTTTCCAATCATGGCTTCGTTGTATGCTGGGAAAAGCCCCTGAGGGTATTATCACTGACCAATGCAAGGCTATGCAAAATGCCATTGAGGTAGTCTTCCCTACAACTCGTCATAGGCGGTGCTTGTGGCATATAATGAAGAAAATTCCTGAAAAGCTAAGCGGATATGGTGAATACAAGAGGATTAAGTCTGCAATGAAAGGAATGGTTTATGATACAATCACATTAGCTGATTTTGAAGACAAATGGTCCTGCTTCATTGAAAAATTTGAGCTTGGACAGAATGACTGGTTGAGTCGGTTGTACAACGAACGTCACAGATGGGCACCAACCATGCTGAAGAAATATTTCTGGGCAGGTATGTATACTTACTCCTGTTGATTAATGGGTCATTCTGATACTTCCTAAGTTTTCTAGACAGCATTTTTCATATATGGTGAATGGCTTGTAAATAAGTGGTTAATGGTGTGCATTATTTGGTTAATGGAAGAAAATCATGAAGTTTCACTTTCACTATAATATATGGTTAATGAAGTGCAATTATTTGGTTAATTCTGTTTCTTATCTGGTTAATGGTTAATCCCTTGTATGTACTTCGGCAGGTATGTCAGCAACGCAGCGAAGCAAGAGCATACATGCTTTCTTTGACGGATATATCAATTCAACAACAAGTTTGAGTCAATTTGTGAAGCAGTACAATAATGCTCTCAAGAGTAGAACAGAAAAGGAATTTCAAGCTGATTTTTAATGCATGAATACAACAATTCCATGTGGGTCAACCTCGTCAATTGAAAAGCAATTCCAATGTGAGTACACTCATGCCAAGTTTAAAGAGATTCAAGCTGAGTTTAGATCAAAGATGAATTGTGCATCCTCTTTGAAGGCTATGGATGGTTGCATTGCTACTTATCATGTGTTGGAGGAGGTCTTAGTTGGAGATAGACCAAAAGAGTGTATATATATGGTTGAGTTTAATCGTGAAAACCATGATGTCTATTGTGAATGCTCATTGTTTGAGTTTAGAGGTATTTTGTGCCGCCATGTGCTCTGTGTGTGTACTCAAGAGAGGCTTAAAAGTGTGCCCGATAAGTATGTTCTAGCAAGATGGAAGAAAAATATTAAAAGGAAGCATTCATATATTAAGAGCAGCTACTGTGTGACGGAATTGAAGCCACAGATGGACAGATTTGATAAATTGTGCAAGCATTTCTACGAGGTCGCTGAAGTAGCTGCAGAGTCTAAAGTTGTAACTAACGCACTCCATGAAAGACTCCATGAATTTAGTTCTAATGTGCCTGCCATGGATGCTACAACGCAGGATGTTAACAAAAGTCCCATTGCTGAATCAAATCCAGACAATGCTACCGGCATTCCCAGTCCATTGCGAGTCAAACGTAAAGGACGACCTTCTACAAATAGAAAAATGGGGGTAGTTGAAAAAGTTGTAAGCAGGGCCATGAAGCGGTCAAAGAATACCGAAGACAAAGAGACTACTAAAGTATGTCTTTTTCACAAGCAAGAATGTATTAACCATATACAACACAGGATTAACCAGTAATTTGAATGTTGTTAACCAAATATTTTGAAATAAATATGTAGGAGGCAAACACTGGACTGGTGGGTAATCAAAACCAAAGCAACATTCGTGTAGAATCATCTGTTGAAGTTGTCACCGGTGGAGATTTCTTGGATACAAGCACCGTGGTTTGTGTCCATTATAAGATTGTGATTAATGTGTAGACTTTGTTTTATTATGCGTTGTGGGTTAAATGTACGAAATTTGATAGATGATGAGCCATAAATTTATTATGTGTTGTCGGTTAAATGTACGCAATTTTATAGATCATGAGCTGGAAATTTATTATGTGTTGTGGGTTAAATGTACACAATGGATGATGAGCTGGAATTTATGTTGATTGATTGATTGTTTTCCTATACAGTCATTTGGAGGTAATATATCATTCATGGACCTATTGACAACGTCCGATGTTGACTTCATGGGGTCCTCACAGTTCACTACAAATTTGGATGATTAGACAGATTTTGGAACTTATTTGTCTTGACTAATGACATGTTTTGGTATATGGTTGTCACATATTTACATGGGTTGGAAGATTAGGGAGACAATTATTACATGATGGTATGGTGTTCATCAGTCCTTTATTGTGCTCATTAACATCGTGGTACCTTTTTTAGTGTTTAACACTTTACTAACGAACACCATTGGTTGTGCAGGTTAGTCGGGGAACCCAACACCTTTGTCATTTTTTGATGTGCAGGTAGCAGCACAAAAGAAACCATTATTTTGTAAAGGAATCGGGGTCATTTTATGATGTGCATAACGCTTACCATGTATATGTAGTTCATGCAAGTTTATGGGGTGCAACTCACTTTTGTCACTTTTTTGCATGACAAAACCACCACTTGTTGTGTATTTATTCAGACAATCCTATGTAAATGATCATGTATAGATATCAAAGGAAGCTGCATGGTTAATGATTAGTGTATGGTTTATTCCTTTATTGTGATGCTTAAGTCATTTTGCACAACCCATCAATTATGTAGCTAATCAAGTTCTCCTATATGGTTAAGTGTTCTCATTTCCATTTATATTTGTAAGATGTTTCAGTTTGCAAATAAAATAAAAAAACACTAAGGAATGGTATAATTTCATTAAAAAATGGAATGATATAATATCTGGTTAATAACATACTGCAGCAACACAGGATGTTGTTTACCTGGTTAATTGCATGAACTAATCTGGTGAATGCTTCACAATATCTAGTGAATGCAAAACTGAAGTTCCATTTATATATTCGGTTAATCAAATTCATTTATGTGGTGAATGCTTCATAATATCTGGTGAATGCAAAACTGAAGTTCCATTTATATATCCGGTTAATGAAGTTCATTTATGTGGTGAATGCTTCACAATATCTGGTGAATGCAAAACTGAAGTTCCATTTATTTATCTGGTTAATGAAGTTCATTTATCTGGTGAATGCTTCACAATATCTGGTGAATGCAAAACTCGATAAATTAACACGTTCCATTTATTTATCTGGTTAACGAAGTACATTTATATGGTGAATGCTTACCATTATCTGGTGAATACAAAACTCCGAAACTTAACACGTTTCATTTATATACCATTGGAATTGTGAGAGTATTCTCTATTTTTAGCAAACACCACCAACAGTATTTTCTATAACAGATTGTATAGTAAGTATCATTTTTTGGCCAATTTATTTTGGTCTACCACGAAATAGTTATTGTTGCATATATCTAATCTTGTTAATATCAAACAGGATCATGGATCTTGTGGCTACCGTGTGTCCGAAGACGAACTCCTCACCAACACAAGCATTGTTCCAATACAACATAGCAGGCATAAATGACTCCATGAATTTTGGGAGAGCTGCCAAAATGATACCATTGACAACAACTTGGGTAATGACTTGGGTGAGGGAGGTGATTTGCTGTTAACGACCAACAGGATGAGAATCACATGCAATTCTGATAAACCTTCACCTGTGGTAGAAATCCCTATTGTAAACCTGATAAATAACCATAAATAAAGCATCCATACATAAACATAAATTTCCCAAACAAAGCATCCATACATAAACAAGATGTACATATTTTTCCAAACAAGCGTCCATACATAAACAATTTTTCCAAAACAGCCCTAAAAAAGGCAATAAACATTAGTTGCATTAAAGTCATCCATATCCTAAAAAACATGATCTATATTACCCACAAAAATATCTCCCCCACCCTATCTCCTAAAACCAAGGCCAATGAACAATTACTTCTTCGTGGTCCTCTTGTCCCTTCTCACATACGCCCTGGTGACTGCCTTGTGACATATGGGGAGTCAAGTATTACACTTTGGGTGCGCGTCCTAGGGCCACCCTTTATTCTTGTGGCTATATTTGAACTACGATTTGACGCACCCTCCCCATTGTCTTCACCTTAAAATAACAGCTGAAATTGTAAATGGTAAGTTGGCTATCTTTTTAATAAAATGATATAGTGACCAATGTGCACTATGCATATAAATCTTCCAACAACTTGAAACATATCCAATATTCTCAAAAGTTAACACAATATTTTCTAATGCAACTTGAAACCAATATTTGTTCTTCAGCCAATTTAAAACAATCCTAGTCCAACCAGTTAAATAATGGATACTTAATGGTACACTTACTGGTTTGTCCTTCAATAAGGCCTCCTCCAGTCCACAGGCCATTGCTGTTGGAGGCTCAACAGTTCGGGCATCAACAACCAGTATAACATACCATTTCTAAACCTGCATAGTGTTTGTTCCCTCTCCAGTTAAATATTGAAATAGCACTTTAGGCAACCATCCCTATCATTTATAAATATATACTTCCTGAAATATGCAGAGTAGGCTGAAGGAATTTGAAAATAGAGCCATTTGGAAGTGTAAAACTTTTGACATTTCAGGCTTTCAAAAAGCTGAGAAAATTGTTTAAATCCTTGGGGGTGAAGGAGGTTTTTGATACAAGTTGCAGTATGCCTTTTGGTAAAAATTTTAACTTGGGTTAGATATGATAGGATTGTGATTCCCCTTTAAATTTTTATGATTATTTGAAAATTCTGAATTCTGATCAGAAGCCTAAATGTAGTTTTCAACATGAAATTATTCTTTCGTACAGTTAAAGCATAAAAGCTTGCAGAGTCCCAAAAAGTGCATTAACCACACACCTGTTTGAATATCTGGACCTCCTATGCCACCCACGTCGGCATTCAAATCAGGAGCAGGAGTTTGGTGAAGAGGAGATGCATCATGATGCCTACATGAACTAGAGCATCCACCATACTCATTCACCGGCGGCGTCTGTGATCGGCGACGAGAAGCAACCTCTTTCAAGCTTCTGATGTCCGCCTCTAGAGCCTTTATATTGTCTTCATGCTCCCTATGCTTCTCTTCATGTTCCCTAAGCTTTGCCAACACTTTTTCATGTTCATCAACACGTACATATTCGTGTTGTTGGCCCAGCTGCAGTGCATCCCTGACAATATTTTCCTGAAGCTCAGCATCTGTTGCTGTTAAAGCAACAATTACCTACAAAAACGACAAGCACATTAAATACCTATTGTGTATATAAATTTCAGCATATTATAGAAACAATGGACAACCATAGTTACCCTGGCATTCTGGAATGCTTCCTTCATTTTCTTATTTCTCAACGCCACGATTGGCCAATTGAGAATTCTTGGGAAAGGATGCTCAGGAGGGGTTGCAGGTGTTTCCCCAATGGACAAGTGGTTCATTGCCCAAATCTATACAACAAAGATTAATGACTAATTATAACGTATCAAATTTTTTTAACATAACAAAATATGATGATATAACATATGCAAAAATAGATACTTGTAGGATTGCAGTACAGCCACACAGATGTATCTGGTGCTCATTTGTCCCCTTATCTTTGGCAATAACAGCTTTCCTCAAGCTGCTAATCAGGTAATCGTACACCGATGTTGCCCAATTGAAGGTGTTGGTTGCTTCTAGGTCATCTAGCAACTAAACATAATCGGTAAACACCGACCTCCCTGTTCTTGGAAAGTAAAACTCTCCAAAAGCAATGAGTATGTATGTCCTCGCAAAATCCCCCTCATCCTTAACCACAACCAACTTGTTGATGATATCCTCAATGGTCATCTCACCCCGTTCGAACATTGACATTGTATAACATTGGTCATCCTCTGCCCCTACCACAGGATCACCTGTCGCTGGGAGTACCAATGTTAAGCATACGTCAGCAAGGGTAAAAGGGACCATCGTACCCCTAACAATGAATCCCCGACCAGCCTCATTCCACCTTTTAACAAGTTCCCCCAACAACACGTTTGAAATCTTCATTTCTTTGGACAATTTGCTGACCTAATAGAATGGGGTGGTCTTCAAATATGTAAGCCGATTGTTGGTAAGCCTTTCGTTCACATCAAACAAGCTTGTTGGAACACAAGCATGCCTCAAACGAACCTGCCAAGTATCATTAAATGTCAGTTGGATTGTAAATAAATCGCACACGGGAAAATACAAATAGTTACGAAGTTTCCTTACATTTTTATCATTTGCATCAGCCATATTCCTTACTTAGAAACCCCTTCTGTGTAAAACAACAAAGGGTTCAGTATATTTTTAAGAAAACTCAAAATGCAAAGATGAATGATAAGACTCAAAAAATTGAACGGAGCAAATTGAAACACGAAACAAAGGGGGAACAACAATGAATAACGAAACAATAACCATAATCAGAATGAACAAAATCTGACTTAAACCTCATAAACCTTAGACCCACTTAAAACTCACTAAAATCAGTGAACAGCGAGAAACAAATTTCTCAATTCAGAAAAACAAAGTAAATAAAAGCCTAAATAGGGAGCGGGTTACTTTGCTACGAGAGAAACAAATTGGCATAACCAATTTCTATTGTAAGGTTTTCTGCATAATTCACAACTATCAAGTAATCAAGCCAACATGAATTAACTATTAATCTAGCAAGTTTTTGTGCCAAAATTTTTCGCAGAACAAGAGGACAAACACTAAGCAATTCAGATTTAACACGAGTCTGCAAAAGGAAACAAAAAACCTCAAGCTAGGTTGCAGGATTTTATGCAGACTGCAGAGTATTTTTAAACTATGTATTATGTAGATAAATCTATACTATTCTTTTCAAGCATAATTCAAATAATACAACACACCACACTTCAAAAGATAGCACAATTAGTTACATTAATATTTTAGTTTGCACCAGAGCCATGTCACATTGATCCTTTTCCAGTTTTTACATCAGCCCTTGTGATGTAATTAGCACCAGCATTCCTAACAAGCATTTTATTTATAACAGGACAACACCCAAGTCAACATACTTTATCAACAAAGAAATAGGGTATGTAGACATAAGCCCAAATACAATGGAAAAGCATAGAGACTCAATAAGGCAGTCGTAGTAAGGCAGTCCCATAAATAATTAATCATAAACTCCAAGTGTATCTCTTGCACTTCATACAACAAGTACTAGAGGATAATCTAAGTAAGAAGCAAAAGAGGAATTTGGGCTGTGAAAAGATGTAACAACCTTGCCCAAGCAACAATCAAGTGGGAAAAAGAGGTAATTGGTTAGGAGAAAAATAAAAAGGGAGAGAAGGATCTCGAGCCGAGGTAGCCAAGAATTGAGTAAGGTGTTGGAAAGGTGAGATATTATGTGTTTCAGAACTTCCTTGTTAATTTTCTTTCTTTTACTTTATTTGTGATTTCATTCTCAACAACAGGGGATACCTTCGCTTGTAAGGATCTTGATCTCCATTATTTCTACTCGAATTTAAAGTTTTGACTTCTCATCAAGATCCTAAACTGCATAAGAACTAGCCACATCAGAGTTTAGACAAAATCAATCAGAATTTCCTCCTAGGGTAGAAACGTCCACAATAATTTCCTCCTTCCTTTGAGAATAAAAAAAAGCTATCTCAAAAGTCATTAATTTAAAGCTTAATCCTACCTCTAAAATAGTTGTTTAGACAAAGATCTTTACAATACAGATTATAACTCTCCTCAAACACATGATTCACACAGTAATACAAAAAAAAAGAAAAAAAGAAGAAGAAGGGTTCAGCCACATGACGATTCAATATACAATACGAAACTGACCATAAATTCCAAGAATCAGTAATCAAGTTGTTGCATACAAATCAATTTGCAAACTGATTTAACATTGAATCAGTAACAATCTAAACGTCCTAATAACAAGCAAAGGCAACAAGAGCATACATACACCAACAAAATATGCTTATTTCATACATTTCATAACTAAGTCAATTGGTATTCTCATCCATCTATATCTTCGTTCAAAGAACAATTACAATGAATGCGATCAATTCCTAATTATCAAACACAATCACAGAACTCCCTACATATTTGCAGAACTCTTTAAACATTGTTTAAATCTTCGAAGCACATACTTCATTGTAGTACATACCTATCAAAAATAGTAGAGTACTATTAAGTCATTAGTTTTTACGGACATACAAGTGTCTGTACGAGCAAAACTCAGGTTGAAAAATGATATTTTGGGGTTCTTGACTTATTTCATTCATTCCAAATGACTCAATTCAAAATTAGACATCCCAATCAACATAAACAAGTCAAGGAACATCATTTTGCAAGATTATACAACCAATTTCATTGCTCAACCATCAAAGGATTGTAGATACAATTTCCTCAACTCCATATTTCAAATGAAAGCAAAATACTCAAGCTCATCAATCTCATATAATCATCAAGAATGCAACCTATAAGTGAGAAGGGGCTTTTCCCTGCCAAAAAGCATGAAAACCTAGAAATGAGAAGGGGCTTTTCTCGTTCTTCGAATCAGACGAAGGCGAAGAAAGCGAACCTTGAACACAATGCAAGCCGCAACTGAACGACGGTGGCTCGTGGGAGTTTGCCTTCCTGCGCGGAGAACAGAGGCGCGGTACGGGGAGATGCCGGTCACCGCGAGTCTTCGACGACGGCGGAGCAGCTGGAGGGATCTTCAATCGCGGGGGAGCTCGCAGTTCTGTGGTCACAGGAGTCACCGCGAGTCTTCGACGAGAGAGAGATAGAGAAGGAGAGGCGCAACAGCGGAGCAGCTAGAGGGAACGATCGTGGCGACGGCGGAGCATTTGGAGGGTTCTTCAATCGCGGGGGAGCTCGCGGTTCTGTGGTCACAGAAGTTGTTTTTTGATTTCGGTTTCAGCGAAAGAAAAAAGAAAAGGAGGGAATGAAAAATAAAAAGCAAAGCAGAACGCACGTGTATGTGAAGCAAGTGTATTCACCGTATTTTGCTACAGTAAACTACGTGTCTGTGTCCATAAGTGTGTTCAATTAACATTTCTCTATATTATGCATATTGTGAGGGGGAGTTTTTCTAAAAATATGCGCTTAAACTCTGATATTTTTTTATGAAAAATCATGCTTATTTATCATTGCTATATTTCGATTATACTTTACTAAATTCCCTCCCTGAGATGTTTGTTATCATCAAAAAGAGGGAGTCTGTGAATACATGCCTTGACAGAATTGTTTTGATGATTGACAAAAGGGAGTTATGCAGATAGTCAACTGTGCAAAAAGTGGAAAAGTATACCAAGACGCATACCAAGGATTGGAGAACTTCAACTCTTTGGGTTTTAGGTATTTACTTATTTCTTAGGATTATTTGTAAATAGTAGTAAAAAGCTCTCAACTAAAATAAAATCACACACCCACAATGTTTTATCCAAAATATATTTTATGATTTTTTTTGAATTATTTCAGTCACTAAATATTTCGAAAAATGCTTTGAACAGTGTCCAAAAATACCTATCCTTTATCTTGGAAAAATATTTTATTTTTGGTACTTATTTTGAATGACAAACAGAATGCTTATAATCGTTTATGACATTCACCATAATCGTTTACCGCTATTTCAATCTTCCGTGTGCTTCAACCAAATTATAATCGATTACAATATTTTTAATAATTGATTATTTTAGTGGAAAGATTCTTCCGTGTTTCAAATTGTTTAATAGATAATCGATTATAACTTTTTTATAATTGATTACAGCTTTTCAAAAAGATGTCACTGTTTCAATTTTTAACAAATAATCGATTAAACCTTTTTTTTATAATCGATTACACTAAAATGAAATCTCCAGGTTGAGCGCAATGGACAAATTGTTTTTAGCGCTGCAACGGTCAAATATTTAAATTGCACACGCTCTGTCTTGCTTATATAAAGAGCAGCACTGTGTGCATTTTGATACAACACTGTTGCTTATTTTTGTGCCAAAACTCTGTCGAAATATTTTATCACTCACACTTATTTGAGCACAATATTTTATTTGAGAGCCTTTTATACTACATAGCTTAATCGTATTTTTCTGAGCTTCAATTTGTTATATCTGCACTTTTGAGTGTATCTCCTTCATATCACTTTTTATTTAAAATTATTTTTTGGGTGGGAATCTCAAGTAGTTCATAGAGAGGTGATATCTTGAACTAGTTACTCTGGTTTAGAGCTGTAAATGTGTGGTTCATAGAGAGGTGATATCTCTTGAACTAGGTACTCTGGTTTAGAGTTGTAAAGGTTTCTAGCTGAACTTGATTTAAAAGCTAGTGTTTTAGTGAAATCCCTTAGTGTTTTGCTTTGGGGACAGGACGTAAGCCACATGAGTGTTAGGTGGCCGAACCTGTATAAATTGCTGCGTGCTCTTCTTTGTTTTCTATCTTTTTATTGTTCAAGCATTTACTTTTCAGTTCTTTATTTTATTGCCTTTATTTTTTTCAGTCATTTATATTTCAACAATTTAATTTCTGTCATTTATTTTATTGCAAGTTAATTTCTGTAATTTATATTTCAAGTTATTTATTTTTCTGCAGTTAATTTCTTGCAAATTATATTCTAACATTTTATTTGCAAAAGTTTTTAAAAAGCACCGCTCACACAATTCACCCCTCTTGTATTTGGAGTCACTTGGTAACAGTGTCTTGTCTCCGTGCTCGACTCCAATATTGAATGCCAAAGTGTTTTAAGCTTTCCATGGTCTCAAAAGCAAACTTCACAAGTCGAATGCATTCACGGGTAAGTCGGCCAATTACAAAACAAATTTGCAATTTGCAGTTGAGCAAAAGACGAGTACCAGCCCAAAACATGAAATATCATTTGAAAAAAAAAAAAAAAACTTCACAAAATTGTTCCTAATCGAGATTCCAAGAAACAAAATCAGAACCACCTTCATCTCCATCTCGATTCATAAATCGAAGATTATTAATCTATGGTTTTGTCTATGGTAGTTAAACTTCAAAATGAAGCAAACAAAAACAACCAATAAAGATAACCATAAAAGAAGCAAAAACGGACCGAATATGAGACTGGATCTAGCTACCGATGAAGAAAAAAATTATAAAAACCAAAACATTCACCTATCCATTGCTCTTAGTTCAAAAGATGCAAATGTGGTTCAAGATGGATGAAAGGGAAAAACCATTTTTTGCATCCAAAAGCAAAGCTTTCAGAGGAAAACCGGATGGATCCCTGTTTTCTTTCTTCCTTCCTTCTCTAGTTATCATGCACTAACTTTGGTCTCTGGAGATCCCTTCTACTGACGTCGTTGTTTATCGTTGTTACGGAGTTTAGGTCATAGAGACAGAGAGACAAGAGATAAGGAGAGATTGAAGCTCCCTCTGCCCTCCATTACTGATGGCAAGGCTTGCCGCCGCCGACTCGTCGTCGTGTGTCCGTATGCGGCCTCGTGGCCATCTCAGTTGGGCACGACGAGTGACTAGGAGGAAATGAGGGAAATCTCATATTGAGGGGCTAGCTCTATATCTTGTAGTACGACTCACTCCAATTGTTATCAAAGGTCATGCACGATACATGACCTATAACGCTAGCATTCATGATATTTGATGTCTTAAGATCCTAAGATTTTGATGATAATGAATATTTCAAGAATTTATAAATTATAAAAATTTCTGATATATTTTGTAGGTGTGCAATATTAAAAACGTTAAACAATCTAGCATAACGCAAATAAATAACTCAAAAAGGTAGTTTACACTAACAAAGATAATGCATCATTTTGACCGCGCACTAAAGGATGGTTCTTCGTAAGTAAGGTCTTGAGTTCGAGTGTTGTGGATAAATAAACTAGCTGATGGAAGAACTTTGCACCCTTATGAGTCCACCTAGCTCGACTCACATTAAAAAGGGTCCACTAATTTCTGAATACCGAGAGTTTAAAAAGGAAAAAAAAAGGTTACATTTGTTGAGTAATGGTGATAGCATATTGCTATGAACTATAAAATTAACACTATAAACTTTCTTGATTGGCAATATAAAGTGTGAATGAGGTTTCGAACCTTGCTTCGTCACATTGTGGGAGACTAGCCATTTTCACTAGACTCAACTCCCGTTGGTTTGTATGTTCTAATTTTACTATACCTATTTACTGCTTTGATTTCCTTATCATATTTTGTATGTCTGATAAATACAAAAGGATCGGATTGTAATATTGTATTGCATTTGCGCATTTTCCTCTTCAATTAGAGAATGTAATACGCCACCAACTTACCTCTTTCTCCATCAGCAGTTCTTTCTGTTAAATTAGTCAATTCCTTCTTCATAACAGGGCATACGGGTTTCAGACTTTCAGGTCATTAGAATTCATTTTGCAATAAACAATCTGAAATGATAAATGCTATTTATAAGTGACTCAAGGGAATTCACAGATATAGTCTACTACGCTAAACTGTGAAAATCAATCATCATCACCCGTCTAATTATCCCCATGAAACTAGTACAGCTCTTTGATTCTGCACATCTATGTCATGTAACGCCCACATATCCCCTTGGAGGGGTACCCTTAATGATATATGAAAAGCATCAACCAAAAAAATCTATACAATGTAGAATTCATCCTAAATTCTCCAAAAATTGAGTAAAAATAATTGTGTTGATAAGTCTCATAAGATAGTAGTAACATCTATATGAGCTTCTTCTTTCGGAAGAAGCGCTGTAGATACCACAGTTGCATCACCGAAACCAAAATGCAGAGACCAAGAGACATGATGCTAAACCAAGCAACTCTAGCATTTGTTCTTTCATTGATTTCCCTCATCATTGCTTCCCTGTAACAAAGTACAAGAAAAATGAATTTTAGAAATGCACTAATCAAGCATAATAGTTAGCAGATATTGTGAAGGACTAGGCACAAAATAGTCAATTTATGTTTCCTAGATGTGGCACAATAGCCCTTTTTGATGCAACGAACGCTGCTGCATTTGTAGGACTGGATTCGAACCCAGGACCACTGGTTTAGTTAGAAGAGACTATTACCATCTTATCCAAACACTTTTGGGATCCTGACCCATGTTTAATATTATATGATATATTAAGTATTATTAAATTATAAAAAGCTAAGTGAAACTAATAACTTAAGAATTTTATGATCGAATTAGCCGATCAATTAAATTTTTAACCAATGCATTTTCTCACACGGACGGTTACATATTTTCTAGGAGTAATGTGATGCATATTGAAGCAGTTAAAACCTAAAAGAACCTGAATTTTTGGGTTAAAAAAAAAAAAAAGGAACCTAACATTATAAATGTCTCTCAACGGTTTGAAATTAAGGATTATGAAGAGTAAGAGATTTACTTATCCTTCAAATAAATTAGATACTCGTGGATGGCCTGCACTGATCCTTCAAGTTTCCGGAGCTCAAGTTCAACACCCTTGAGCCAAAGCAAAAGAATGAACATATCAAACAAATGAAACAATAACAAAATGAAATGCAACATTATAAAAATTCCATTTATATATTACAAAGGCAACAACAGAGCATGAATGAAGTTTCTGATTCACCTCAATTTTTTCTTTCTTTGCAACAGACTCCCAATCCTTGGCAGCAATTCCAGTTTTCCATTCAAAACTGACAGCTGCACCTTCTTCATTTTTACTATCCATCGAAAAGCACGCCACGTAGTTTCCACTCTCGGTAGTTGTAAATGCAAACTGCCCTTGTGTAGCATTTTCATTATGGTGAAGGTTGTTTCCATAAGGAGATGTTACCTGCAAAAATAAATAAATTAAATAAAAGCAGATAATCAATATAAATCCTTTAAATTATACTTACACCATAACTTAATGTCGGCAAAAATGGGACCCACAAGAATCGAAGATAAAAAAAAACACACATAACACACACCACAAAAAAAATGCAATTGAGCACACAAGAATTTTCATAGTTTGACACATTTTGCCTATGTCTATGATACGGGCCTAGATCAGCCAAGGCCCAATGCAAGTGACTCAACAATATTGCAGCCCACATCTAAAGATGTAGAGGTCCAAACTCTACCAAAGCGTCAGCCCAAGCAACCCGCATGGATGGATGACTACATCTGCGGAAAGAAATGATGCAAGATCGTGCTTGAGTTGGTTAGAGCACGTTGCTGCCCTCAAACCAGTCGTGTGTTCCCTTTGCTTTCGGTTATTTTGTTGCTTTATGTTATTTGTAATTCCTCCAAGCTGTCTTTATGTTATACAGCAGGCTATAAGTATTGTATTTTGAGAATCATTCCATTATGATGAATATTAAGACATTTTTCCTCTCGGAAATTCTCTGCTTCTTCTTATCTCTTTATATCTGAAATTTCCCTTTCTGGAGCTTACACTCGCTCGAAGAGTGCTATCCCGATACCTCTGTGAGTAGCAGGGTGTATCATTGGTGCTTTCATTGATTCCATGGATTTCTCTGATATTTTGAACGCCCTCCAGGCAAAAATCGATACCCAGGCTGCGACATTCGAACGCCTCATTGAAGCTCAGACCGATTCCGTTCACACCACCCTACACCAACACTTACTGGATGTTGAATCCAAGTTCGCAGCGATCAAAGCAGAGATTCGCCCGTCAACCGCCGCTTCCCCTTCCGCGGTACAACGAACGATGAAACTCAACGTCCCCAGATTTGATGGGTCAGATCCAACCGAGTGGCTCTTCCAAATCGAGGCGTTTTTTGATTACCACGCCACGCCGGAAGATTCGCGTCTGCAGATCGTCGCATTTCACTTGGACGGCCGCGCTTCCGCTTGGTTCCAATGGGCCATGCGTAATGGTCTCTTACCCTCTTGGCCGGCGTTCTTAGCGGCGGTTAGCCATCGTTTTGGACCTTCAGCCTATGAGGATATGCAAGGCGATTTGTCAAAATTGACCTGCACGGATCGGTTCACTGCATTTGAGCCGAGGAGCTCCTCAACAAGGTAATAGGAATCTCTGAAACTCTTCTCATCAGCTTCTTCATTACGGGCCTCAAGAAATCCGTACGCCGTGAGTTACAATTTCATCGGCCCACTACCCTAATGGAAGCCTTTGCCATGGCCCGTGCTTACGAGGCCCGTTTGGATGACAACTCGGGCTCTGGGCGCAATTGGTCTCGTGGACCCACAACCGGGTCGACCCAACCCAACCCCATCACTAACCCACCAAAGACTCAACCTAATAGTGCCGCCAACCCTTCGACCCTTCGACCCCTACTCCCTACCCCATCCCTCCCAGTTCGCCGCCTCTCTCCCTCTGAGCTTCGTGAAAAACGGGAAAAAGGAATTTGCTATAACTGTGATGAAAAATATGGTCCTAACCACCGCTGCAAGAGTAAGTTCTTGTTGTTACTCGGGACAGAGGACGAGGAACCCGATTCTGAAGACCCTCCGCTGGAGGATATTTCCGGAGATATCTCGAGCCTTCACGCCCTCTCCAGTCAATTACAGGACCGATCCTTGCGTGTCTCAGGCACTTATGGCTCCCATCGCTTCCACATCCTCATTGACAGTGGTAGTACCCACAATTTCATCAAGCCTGGGTTGGCCGAGCGTTTGGGTTTACCTGTCACTCCCATCTCAAAATTTAGGGTGGCCACAGGGTGTGGCACATTTCTGGTTTGTCAATACTGCTGCAAGTCTACTTCCATCCTTCTCCAAGATATTCCGTTCCAGGTGGATCTGTTTGTATTGGACATCGAAGGACCGGATGTCGTGTTGGGATTTCCGTGGTTGCAGCTACTGGGGAAAGTGGCTCATGACTACTCTGCCCTCACTATGGAATTCATTTGGTAGGGCACACCGGTTATGTTGCAAGGGGAGACCACACTAGCACCTGATTCAGTTTCCCTGCATCAACTCCAAGCGTTGTTTCACAATGATGCCATCTCTGGTCTTTTTGCTATTACCAATTGCCCCCCGGATCCTTCTTCGTTTCTGCCAGAACTCACATTCCCTGCTGATGTTGTCCCGGAGGTCACTCAAGTGTTGCAGCAGTATCGCTCCATCTTTCAACCTCCCACTGGGCTGCCCCCTCATCGTTCAGTGGACCACAGAATTCACTTGGTGGAAGGGACAAAACCCATCAATGTCCGGCCATATCACTATCCGCATTTCCAAAAGTCTGAGATGGAGAAATTAATCAGAGAGATGCTTGCTCAAGGGATTATCAAACCCAGTCATAGTCCCTTCTCCTCGCCGGTCCTCTTGGTCCGAAAGAAGGACGGAACTTGGCGCTTCTGCGTCGATTACAGAGCCCTGAACGCTGCAACTGTGAAGGACAAATTTTTGATCCCCACGATCGATGAATTACTGGATGAATTAGGCGGTGCCACGGTTTTCAGCAAGCTGGATTTACAGGGTACCATCAAATTCGCCTTCATTCCAGAGACACTTATAAAACGGCTTTTCACACTCATGAGGGCCACTTTGAATTCTTGGTGATGCCTTTCGGCCTTACCAACGCACCATCAACGTTCCAGGCCACAATGAACCAACTATTTGCAGAATACTTGCGACGGTTTGTCATTGTTTTCTTTGACGATATTTTAGTCTATAGCTCATCTATTACTTCCCATGTGGAACATTTGGAATTGGTGCTTGGCTGCCTCAAGACTAACAGTTTCTATGTCAAGCTTTCTAAATGCTTATTTTGTCAGGAGTCCATTGAGTATTTAGGGCACATTGTCTCATCAAAAGGGGTTCATGCTGATCCATCCAAGGTGGAAGCCATGACACAGTGGCCGGTTCCAACAAATGTCAAACAATTACGAGGTTTCTTAGGCCTCACTGGCTATTATCGACGTTTTGTGGCAAACTATGCCAGTATTGCCGCTCCCTTGACTGATCTCCTTCGCCGCGACGCGTTTGTTTGGTCCCCTGCCGCGTCATTGGCTTTTGAGGCCCTTAAGAAGGCCATGGTGGCTGCACCAGTACTGCACCTTCCTGACTTTTCTCAGGAATTTATCATTGAGACTGATGCGTCAAACTTTGGCATTGGGGCTGTTCTTATGCAGCAAGGGCACCCCATCGCTTTCTTCAGTAAGAAGTTGGGTCCCAAACTCTGTGCTGCATCTGTCTATATTAAGGAGTTGCATGCTATCACTGAGGCTGTCCTTAAATGGCGACAATACCTTTTAGGCCATTTCTTTGTCATTCGCACCGATCACAAGAGTATTCGGGAGTTGTTGCAACAAGTGATTCAGACACCCGAGCAACAATCCTATGTTCGTAAACTGCTGGGATTTCAGTTTCGCATTGATTACAAACCAGGTTCAGCAAACCGTGTGGCGGATGCCCTTTCCCGAGTTCCATCCGAATGGCCACCACCAGATAACTCACTTCCTGCTGCCTTTCATGCTCTAGTTTCCAGTCCAACATTTGAGGTCCTTCGCCGCCTACAGGAAGAAAACAACACTGACCCTTATCTCATTCATCTCCATCAACAACACCAGTCGGGCTCTCTCTCTTTTGAGTATTCAGTTCACCAAGGGTTAATGCTCTTTAAAAGGCGTTATGTGGTAAGCCCAAAATCCCAGCTATGCACACAATTACTCAGTGAATTTCATGATACCCCCAGTGGAGGACATGCAGGGGTTAAGCGGACACTGGTTCGTTTGGCAGCGAACTTTTATTGGCCGCGCATGCGGAAATCAGTGGAGTTGTATGTGGCCGCGTGCCTCACCTGCCAGCAGATCAAGTACTCTACTCAAGTACCAGCTGGGTTGTTGCAACCCCTCCCAATTCCAGAAAATGTTTGGGAAGACATTACCATGGATTTTGTGACTGCTCTTCCTCCTTCCAAGGGACACACAGTCATCATGGAGGTCGTGGACCGTCTTTCGAAGGCCGCTCATTTTGGAGCTTTGCCAACATATTTCACGGCGGCAAAAGTAGCTGACTTATTTGTTGACATTGTTATCCGTCATCACGGTTTTCCACGTTCTATTGTCTCTGACCGTGATGCAGTTTTCATGAGTGCTTTTTGGCAAAAGTTATTTGAACTCAGTGGCACTAAACTGGCCATGAGCAGTGCGTACCACCCGCAAACCGACGGGCAATCCGAGGTAGTGAATCGTGGGCTAGAGCAGTACTTGCGGGCATTTACACAAGACAAACCTGCTGCGTGGAGCTCTTTTCTCACTTGGGCCGAATTCCACTACAACACTAGCTACCACAGTGCTCTTAAAATGTCACCCTTTCAAGCTCTTTATGGTCGGAGCCCCCCTTCTATTCCTCGTTACACACAGGGCTCTACTTCAATCCAAGCACTAGACGAGGCACTACTTACGCGCGACGACTTGCTTTGCAAACTGAAAGCTAATTTGTTGGCAGCTCAACACCGTATGACAGAAAAAGCTAATGCTCACCGCCGTGAACTTCACTTTGAGGTTGGGGACATGGTCTTGGTGCGTTTACAGCCATATCGGCAGTTGTCAGTCACCCTGAACCGCCATCACAAGCTTTCTAAGCGCTTTTATGGGCCGTTTCCTGTTACGGCTCGCATTGGAGAGGTTGCTTACCGTCTCGGTCTACCGGAAGAGAGTCGTATTCACCCGGTGTTTCATATTTCAGCATTGAAACCCTTCCGCGGCGCAGCTGTTACACCACCTAGGGAGTTACCAGTATCCAATCAGGATGGGAGACCCATTGAAGTTCCTGCCGCATGCCACTCGCCAAAGATTTGTTCAAGGCAAACCGCGGACCCAAATTACGGTTCGATGTGTGTCGCTTTGGAGGAAGCTTCTTGGGAAGACCTGGATTCCTTTCGTTCTGCGTATCCGTCATTCCACCTTGAGGACAAGGTGCTTTTCAAGAAGCGGGAATGATACGCCTAGATCGCCCAAGGCCCAATGCAAGTGACTCAACAATATTGCGACCCACATCTAAAGATGTAGAGGTCCAAACTCTACCAAAGCGTCGACCAAGCAACCCGCATGGATGGATGACTACATCTGCGGAAAGAAATGATGCAAGATCGTGCTTGAGTTGGTTAGAGCACGTTGCTGCCCTCAAACCAGTCGTGTGTTCCCTTTGCTTTCGGTTATTTTGTTGCTTTATGTTATTTGTAATTCCTCCAAGCTGTCTTTATGTTATACAGCAGGCTATAAGTATTGTATTTTGAGAATCATTCCATTATGATGAATATTAAGACATTTTTCCTCTCGGAAATTCTCTGCTTCTTCTTATCTCTTTATATCTGAAATTTTCCTTTCTGGAGCTTACACTCGCTCGAAGAGTGCTATCCCGATACCTCTGTGAGTAGCAGGGTGTATCAGTCTACGATAAAAAAATGGTCCCTACTTAAAATAAGATTACAAGTAAAAGCGTGAAAACCCTTCCTAGTGCATCACCCTACAAATTCGACTATCCTTACAAATAAATGGTATAAATATGTTCAGAGGAGACACTCTCCCTATAAGTGATAAGTGATAACTTACATTTACTCTCTTCTCCCATGCTTGGATGTTTTCACTCTTCATAGTACCCTTTTATACGGTGGAGGGATATGACTTCATTCATAAATATAATTATCAGATAGTGAATGTTCAAAATCCATTAAAAACTATCACTCTTTCTCTCAAGGATGAAAGTAGACTTACCAAGGATCAAATATTGAATTTCATTATCATAACAATTTAATATTAATTGAACATAACGATTTACTGTAAATTGAATTTAGGTTTAATTGTTCAGTGAGTCTCTGAACTATTTAGAAATTTCTAAATAGGTCTCTAAACTAAATTTTTTTTAAACTGAGTCCCTAAGCTTTAAAATAATTTGTAATTAGATCTCTAAATATTAAATAAGTCCCTAAATTTTTAAATAATTTATAATTAAGTCCCTAAATTTTTAAAGAATTTGTAATCAGGTCCCTGAACTGATTCCAAATTATTTAAAAGTTTATGCCTTTATGGACCCGTTTAAAGATCAGGGACCAATTACAATTTTTTGACAAGCTCAGAGACTCAATTACTAAATTTTAGTTCATGAACTTATTTAAAAATTTAAGGTTTAAATATATGTTTAGTCCCTACAAATATAGTATTTTTTGGTTTTGGTCCCTATAATAAAAAAAATTTAGATTCCCTCCCTACAAAATCAGAAACCATCATTTTTTGTCCCTGACATTATCCTATGTTAAAAAAACGCTGATATGGCAAACTAAGGATGAATTGGCACCTGTCACGTGGCATTTTTAATTACTTGGCACTCACTAAAACTAGTTTGGAGGTTCCACGTTTGCTTCCTGCTTACTGCTTCTCTGGATGAGTTGTGCTTCCTCCTTCTGCTTCCTGCTTCTACTGCTTCCTTCTTCTTCTTCCTCCTTCTGCTGCTTCCTTCCTCTTCTTCCTCTGCGCCGCTGCTGCCTTAGCCGCTCTGCGTCGCACGCCTTCTCCGCCGCGGTTGGCTCACGCGTTCGGTTTTGGCCGTATCAAGCTTCTCTGGCTCGGTGTCTCTGCAAATCGGCGCCAACCGACCACACCACGTCTCCATCTGATTTCTGCTAGCCACTGTTCGCGATCTGATTTCTCTGGTTCACTGGAACTGGTTTCAGATCTGTTGCAACCAGAATCGCGGACTAGGTTCCACTTCATCTTCTTATTCTTCCCCTTCTCTCCCTCTCTTTTCCACCGCCACCCCCTCTACATCGTTAAACTCTCATTATAGTCAAAATTGCATCTTTAAACTCTCATTATAGTCAAAATTGCTCCTAATTTTGTTTTTGTTTTTAATCATTGTAGGTGCTTATGCAACGAACTCAATTTTGATATTTTATTTTGGGGGTATTTTCCGATTTGTATCACCGGTTGGTGGGTAGTTGAAGTGTTTATCGATATGCATGCTAAGATTTTTGGTCCCTCTGTTATGATTTTTTATTTCTACTTATTCTCTCTTTTTGGTTCTCCTTCTTGGCTGTCTGATGAAGAAGATGATAGTACTATGTAGTGGACCAGTGGTTGAGTGGTGGCAATTCTGATTCAGAGAGAGATTGGTCCTGTAGGTTCGGTTTATGTGGGTTAACCCCTTTTTCTGATTCTGATTCAGAGAGAGAGATAGGGCGGGGTGTGGGGTGGCGGATGGGTAGGGGAGAGGTAGGGTGTGGGGTGGGAAAATGGAAGGAAAGTGGTTGGCATGTGGATTAAGGAGGAGACACTTACAGCTTCAATGTCAATCTTGGGGACCAAAAGTTTTCGTCTTTCTCTACAACTTGGGAAGAGAGTGTTGTTGGGGAGAGAGAGGAAGCAGGTGAAAGTGTAGAGAGAAGGGCAGAAGGTAAGCATTTGCCACGTATGCATGGCCAAATGGCAAAATATTTGCCACATAAGCGTTTTTTTAACAGACGATAACGTCAGGGACCAAAAATAACGGTTCCTTATTTTGTAGGGAGGGAATCTAAATTTTTATTTTACAAAGATCAAAACCAAAAAACACTATATTTGCAGGACTAAACATATATTTAAACCAAAATTTAATTCACAAAATAGTTTCTGGACTCACATATTAATTAAACCTTGAATTTACTCTCCTGAGTTAATGTTGGGAAATTTGGATTACTTTCTAACTATTAATATCCTGATTTCCCTTCACAACATTATACACTAAGAAAAAGGTCCTCAACTTGGTATGGATCTGCAATATGGCATTTGGACGGCAACAAATCAGGCAAGAAATTTGTATTAAGTCCACAATTTTTACTGGTCAACAAAATTGAAAACAAACAATCCCTTCTACGATTCATTCTCGTTAATGAACAATTTGAGAGAGAAGTGCCCTGTTATTATAGATCACTATCACCGACTACCTTATACCCAATTTTACCAAATGTACAAAAACAGACAGCAAAATAGAAAAATTGAGAAATATTTTTAGCCTAGTATCAAATTGATCAACAAGAATGCATAAAGAAATTAAATAAGAAGAGAATTCAGTAGCTAGTTAATCAAAATTAACCAGTGAGTTGGGAAGAAAAATAAAAACATACTCTGGCAGAAATTGTGAGAGGCAGGAGACCCTCATCAGTATTCACAACACTCACAGTATAGTAGTCGGCTAAAACGACAACGTTTGTCTGGATTTCCTCAGAAACGCATTTAGTTCCCGAACTGGGGATGGTTAACCACAAGGCCTCTGCTTGTCGGAGCACTTGAGAAATAGCTGTGAAGCATAAAAACAACGATAGCAGAGTCATTCCACTTCCAACTCTTAAGTTTATGTTGTTCTTACCCAAGTTGACCTTCGAATAAGACAGTACTGTTATGTTATCGGGTTCGGATCTAAATTTCTCAAGGCTGCAAGTGAAAGAGAAAAGGAAGAGGAAGAGAAGAGACTATCACAATTGCGTAGAGTATTGTCTTTTGCTTTTGGTTGAGGTAATGTTCGATCGAGCAACAGGGGCTGGGTTTCTCGGGTAGGTTCAGTGGTTAAGTTTGTGTTTGTTTGAAAGGAGAAAGGTGCGCGTGCGATACAGCAATAGGAGATCTGTAAGTGGTGACGCATTGCAGCCTACATGGCCTGCCACTCACCAATGGCGTTCACGACGCAAAGCCCATTTCAATAAAGATGCCACGTAAGCAAAGTCATTCGTCCACGCGCCTTCTGTGAACATTTAGGTCGCAAAATCGGGTAATAAAAGTGTAATTCAAGAGTAATTCATTAGTAATATCCCTTTATCATTGTTTGATGCTAAGTGGTAAATATTTCTTTGAGATTACTAAAAATATAAATAATAGTTGAATTAATTACAATCTAATCAAAATTAAAATTTGAGGAGTAGAATATTTTAGTCATACGACTAAAAAAGGTAAATATATATGTCAAATATAATTGATTTTAATTAATTAATGAATACTAATGAATAAATAGTAAACGAAATATCTTTTATTTAATTTTGTGAACTTTTTAAGTTCTGACTTTTTGAAAAATTTAAAAGATCCTAAATAAATAAAGGAATTGAAAATCAAAATAAATCCTACTAACTACTCCCTTACTAACATAAATATGTTGAGTTGTATGTATTAGACTTCCAATGAATAAATCGTAATCAATCATATTTTTATGGACAAATCAATCATGTTTAATTGGATTGATTTATTTTGGATCATTTAAGTTTTTTTCACTAAATCGGAACAAAACCAAACCAATCAAGATCAGATTGCTTTGGTTTTGTATCATCTGGTCAACATAAAAATAAAATAAAATTTTGATTCTCACACATTATGTTTTTCTATATAGGATTTTTGAATTTTATATTACTATAAACAAAGAAAGTTTTTTCTTTAAAGATTCTAAATAATAATGAAATAATAATGAAATCAATTTCAAATGTTAATTGTCTCACATAAGCATTATTAGTCGGCCAAAATCACAATGTTACTTTTGATCAAATAATTTATGTAACCAATAAGAAATGACTTGTGGTAATATAATTTACCGTGGGATGACTTGACCAAAATATATAATTTATATTAAATACTGATGATGCAACGGAAAATTGGCTCAAATTATTGGGTTTAAGATACATTTATTAAAATGGGAATTTTATTTTTCAAACAAAATGGCACAATTCAAAACATGTCTATAAGTAGTTGTTTGATATTGCTGAATAGGCCATAATTGATAGTATTTATCTCTAACCGTAATCAAATTTAAATTGTTATGCCATATATTTCTTTGATGTGGTTATAAAGGTTAAAATTTCACAAGTCATAACTCAACTAAAAAAATGTAAATGGACAAAACCAGATTCTTTTTCACACAAATAAAAATGTAAATATTTCATGAGTAATTCATCAGCAATATCCCTTTATCATTATTTGTTGCTAACTTAATCAAATTTAAAATTTAATGACAAATATTTCTTTGATATTACTAAAAATATAAATAATAGCTGAATTAATTACTATCTAATCAAAATTAAAATTTGAGGAGTAGAATATTTCATTCATACGACTAAAAAAAGTAAATATATATGTCAAATGTAATTGACCTTAATTAATTAATGAATAAATATTAAATGAAATATTTTTTATTTAATTTTGTGAAGTTTTTAAGTTCTAACTTTCTGAAAAAATTAAAAGATCCTAAATAAAGGAACGGAAAATCAAAATAAATCTTACTAACTGCTTCCTTAGTAACGTAAATACGTTGAGTGGTATGTATTAGACTTCGGATGAATAAATCGTAATCAATCATATTTTTATGTACAAATCAATCATATTTTATTGGATTAATTTATTTTGGATCATTTAAGTTTTTTCACTAAATCGAAACCGAACCAAACCGATCAAGATCGGATTGCTTTGGTTTTGTATCATTAGGTGAACATAAAAATAAAAGGCTAAATTATACTTTTCGTCCCTTAATTTTATTTTAGTTTTCAATTTCGTCCCCTAAATATTTTACTTTTTATTTACGTCCCTTAAGTTACGAAAATTACGCCACTTTCGTCCCCTAACTATTTTACTTTTCATTTACGTCCCTTAAGTTACGAAAGTTATGCCAAATTCGTCCCTTCCATCTGTAATCTCTTTAAATAATAAAGTCAAAATCATGCTCCTATCAGAGTTCTTATTGATGAAGTAATATGATAAAAGGTAATGGAGCAAAAAAAAAAAGAGTATCAATGACATATATACACACAATAAAGGGATTACAGATAGAAAGAATGAACTTGGCATAATTTTCGTAACTTAAGGGATGTAAATGAAAAGTAAAATAGTTAGGGGACGAAATTGAAAACTAAAATAAAGTTAAGGGACGAAAAGTGCAATTTAGCCAAAATAAAATAAAATTTTGATTCTCACACATTTTTTTTTCTATATAAGATTTTTTAATTTTATATTACTATAAACTAAGAAAGTTTTTTCTTTAAAGATTCTAAATAATAATGAAATCAATTTCAAATGTTAATTGTCCCGCATAAGCATTATTAGTCCGCCAAAATCACATTATTATTTTGGCAAAAAAAAATCACATTATTATTTTTGACCAAATAATTTATGTAACCAGTAAGAAATGACTTGAGGTAATAAATGATGATGCGATGAAAAATCGGTATTTTAGTGTGGAATGACTTGACCAAAATATATAACTTATATTAAATATATAATTTATATTAATTACTAATGATGCAATGGAAAATCGGTTCAAATTATTGGGTTTAGGATACCAAACATTTATTAGAATGGGAATTTTATTTTTCAAACAAAATGGCAGAATTCAAAACATGTTAATAAGTAGTATTTTTTTTTTTGACAATGATCAATAAGTAGTTGTTTGGTATTGCTAAATAAGCCATAATTAATAGTATTTATCTCTAACCTTGGTCAAATTTAAATTGTTATGCCATATATTTCTTTGATGTGATTATAAAGGTGAAAATTTCACAAGTCATAACAAACCTAAAAAAATTTAAATGGACAAAGCCAGATTTTTTTTCACACGTATAAAAATGTATATATTTCATGAGTAATTCATTAGTAATATCCCTTTGTCATTATTTTTTTGCTAAATTTAAAATCTAATGGCAAATATAGCTTTGATATTACTAAAAATATAAATAATAGCCGAATTAACTACTATCTAATCAAAATTAAAATTTAAGGAGTGGAATATTTCATTTATACGACTAAAAAAGGTAAATATATCCATCAAATGTAATTGACCTTAATTAATTAATGAATAAATAATAAACAGAATATCTTTTATTTAATTTTGCGAACTTTTTAAGTTCTGACTTTTTGAAAAGTTTAAAAGATCCTAAATAAAGGAATGAAAAATCAAAATAAATCCTACTAACTGCACCCTTAGTAACGTAAGTACGTTGGGTGGTATGTATTAGACTTGGGATGAATAAATCGTAATCAATCATATTTTTTACGGATAAATCAATCATATTTAATTGGATTGATTTATTTTGGATCGTTTAAGTTTTTTTTCACTAAATCGAAACCAAACCAATCAAGATCGGATTGCTTTGGTTTTGTATCATCAGGTCAACATAAAAATAAAATAAAATTTTGATCCTCACATATTATCTTTTTCTATATAAGATTTTTGAATTTTATATTACTATAAACTTAGAAAGTTTTTTCTTTAAAGATTATAAATAATAATGAATTCAATTTCAAATGTTAATTTTGTCAAAAAAAAAATTCAAATGTTAATATCTTTAGTTAATATTTTGCTTTTTCTATAATTGTAATATCTCTTTATCTAAAATTTGATAACAAAATTATATAGTAAACATAATCACAAACACTTGGTATAATAAATTAGGATTTCAAACTGAATACTAATAAAAAAAAGTATAAAGAGATTAATCCAAACAAATTTAACTCATTTTG